>CM042844.1:95904012-96504012 GCA_023653725.1 Bungarus multicinctus
TCAGGACGTACAACCAGGGTTGGATGACAACATGGTTCCTAGTTGGGACAAGCAACATCTCCAACCGCGGTTCTGCTTCGGTCTTTGGCATTTTGAAAAGGATCATCGAGTGGGCTGTATTCTAACAACCTGTGTGAAATGAACTTTGGGTGAAATCAGCCTTGGGATGGGGGTGATGGGGGGAGGGGGAGGGGGAGGGGGGGAAGGTTAAAACTGGCATCGTCTCCAACACTCGGTTGGCTTTTCTTTTGCATTAAATCCCGTGGGACAAGGGGCAGTCACTTCTTGCGAGTCGGTTTCAGCTTATTCCACCACACGAAAACCCGCACAGACCCAGGCCACTGGCAGACGGCCGACCACAGACCGAGAGCACAAAGCTCGTCTGTTTTAATAAAGAGGGACTTTGGTTCCGCGAATTCCAATGGTGTTTGTCAAAGATGGAATGGGGACATTTCTGTGTGGCACAGGGAGGGGTTGTTGTAACGCGGAGTGGAATAATAGGGGAGGAGAGGAAAGAGAGGAGGGTGAAAGAATTGGTTCTGTTGAGGATTACACCCTGACAAGGCCACCTTTGACAAAGCTTGTGCTGTTCGGTGGCGAGGGTTCAAAACACTACAAGCATGTCTGGGGCTATGTTCTCTTTCTTCTCTGTCCCTAATCAACAACACACCTGTTCCTACCGAGTTTTCCTGTGGAGCTGTTCAGGGACTACTCTTCCTCCTGCTCTTCTTTTCATCTAATTTCCTCTTTTTCTTCTTCCATCGTCTTTTCTTCTCTCCTCCCTCCTCCACCTGCCTTTCCTCCCTCTCCCCTCCTGCTTTCTCCTCCTCTTCTTTCCTCTTCTCCTCTTCTCTTTTTCTTCTTCCTCTCCCTCCTCCTCCTCCTATTCCTTTCTTTTTTGTCTCTTCTCCTCATCTTCTTCTCTTCTTCACTTCCTCCTCCAGTATCATTAGCATCCTCTTCCCATACTATCCTTTACCTCCTTCTAATTATGGACGATCGAGGAAAAGGAACAGCTTTGTGAGGGAGTGGATAGAGTAGTAACTTAGTAGAGGTAGCAGATGGAAGAACAAAAATAACCAACGGTAAATCCTCAATACTGAGGGCCCGGAACCGCCGAAATGGAAGAAAAGAAGAGAAGAAGAAAAAGACGAAGCAAGATAAAAAAAGAAGGGCTTTGGACCATTGGCTGCATTTTATCAAAGAGATGGTTTGTCAGTTAGGATCACGATATCTTTGGGCAGACTTGGTGTCTGGAAAAGAGTCAGCAGCAGAAAGGGAAACTGGGTCCAGTTTCTTAGCCAATGGAGCCCTGCATCCCTTTAAGAATTACATATACATACACAAAAACGACACCACACACAAATACACACTCTTATGTATTTGTTTCATACAAATTGTTGTGGCAGCCACCAGTTGTTTATACAAACAAGTCTATCTACCGAATAATGAAGAGTTTGATTATGAGGATCTATATGTAGATACAAAATGCAGTAGGTTGTAGTAAAAGAAACGCGGAAACACACAGCTCCTCACTTCGTCTCAACACATGAAAGACCCAATTCCATAGTACGACTTCAATTGCAGCATCAAAACTTAGACACGTAGCTACAGAATTATCAGAGAAAAGCCATAGAGATTGAACAAGGACCCTGAAAGCATGAATAGAAGAGATGACTCCCCAGACTGTCAATTATCTGGAAGCCGCACACAGCACTCACAACACAACATCTCCACACCAAAAGCCAATGCAAATACCCTGGGCCCAACAGACCCACCCCCCCGATTGATACCTCCAGCCGAAACACACCAAGCCAAGCCACCCAGGTGAAACCTAGCTTCCTAAAACCGATAGCCGGACATTCACCCGAAGCAAAGACGCACCTTAAAGACCCCAAGCACGAAAACACAATGATGGTTGCGGTTAATCAAGATAAAAAAAAAACACTACCAAAAACAGGACAAAAGACTTAGAGACTAGCAAACACAATCAAGCAGAACGCAATAAACTCCAAGACCAATAAAATGGACCAGGATTCCCAACCATCAGGATGAAGAAAAAAACAGTCTAACAAAGCATGAGGCTAGCACCAAACTTAAAACAGAAAACAGCTGTGACCACCAGATGAACCCAATACACAAACCTGATGATGGAGATGAGATTCTGCCGAAACGTCGCTACAACTTTAAAAGAACAATTATAATGACATGGGAAAATACCAGAACAAGCTGAATACCATACATACATATATACATACATACATACATACTGTCAAAGCAAAACATTCAGTTTTGTAAATTAGAGGAAATGAATCGTGTTTTTTCGGTTGCCAGCATACTTTATTTACAAAATAACTAAGAAACAAAAGAAACGCACTACCATTCTACTAAGCAAGCGAAGAAGGAAGCTATAGTGAAAGATGAAGTGGAAGTAAAACTCCTCCCCTGCACACATGCACAGTAAAACAGAACGTCACAAGACACTCATATCTTGTTACTATGGAAACGTGATAACCAGTCCAGCTTATTCTATAAATTTCTTTGGAAGCTCCTCAGACAAACCAACATAAATGCAGTGACAACATACATACATACATATAGGTGTGTATATATGTATGTATATATATATGTGTGTGTATGTGTATGTGTATGTGGGTGTATGTGTATGTATGTGTATATATATATGTATATATATGTGTGTATGTGTGTGTATATATGTAGTATAGTGTGTGTTAAATCTCTATTACCAGCTCCTTCCCCACTCTCTTTTCTTAAGTTTCCTTTTCCTTTTCTTCTGCCTTTCTTACCGTGATTGTTTCCTCTTTTTGCTTCTCTTTAAGTATTCACTTTCATTTCTCCTCTCTTGTGCTTGTTTCATTTTCCACTCTTTCTTTCAGTTTGTTAACTGAAACTGTGTTGCTCCCTCCCTCCTCCCTGTTAGCTTCCTGGGCTTCAGACACTTTAAATAGACATCCAGACTGATATCTCCTTCGTTGCCTGGGTCTCTTTCTGTATTCTTCAGCCACCAGTTTGCTGAAGAGCTTCAGGATTTTCTCTGGAGGTCTGAAATCCTTCTGTCTCCCCAATCAACTGGAGGTCCTGGGGTGACTTCTCTTCCAATAAATTTCACTTCTTTCACTTCTGCTTGGAAGAACACCCTTGTAAAAAAGCATACTAGCACCATGCCAGCCTACCAAAGGTTCTCAGAAACAGGTCTCACCTTCTGAAAAGGGTAATGAGTCTAAGGCATTGGGGTGCACAACAAGCTGCCATGAGACATAGTCTTGAGAGAACCTGTTATACAAGGTTGCAGAGATGTCTCCAGTGGCTGAAGAAAATGGGGCAGTGGGAAAGGTTATTTGTCTTTTTTTGCCATTTGGACTTTCAGAATAACAGTTGGAAGGGACCTTGGAGGTCTTCTAGTCCAACCCCCTGCTCAAGCAGCAGATCCTATACCAGGGGTCTTCAAACTTAACAGGTTTAAGACTTGTGGACTTCAACTCCCAGAATACCTCCTCCAGTCTTATTAGCTCAGGAATTCTGGGAGTTGAAGTCCACAAGTCTAAACTTGAAGACCCTTGTCCTATACCATCTTTGACAAATGGTTGTCCAGTCTCTTCTTGAAACCCCCCAGCGATGGAGCACCCACAGCTTCTGAAGGCCATCCACTGGTTGATTGTCCTCACTGTGAGGAAATTTCTCCTTCGTTCTAGATTGCTTCTCTCTTTGTTTCCATCCATTGCTTCTTGTCTTGCCTTCTTGGTGCTTTGGAAAAGAGGTTGACTCTCCTTTTCTTTGTTTTACTTCTCAAGATACTTATTTCTCAACATATTCTTTCAAGATGTTTTTCAGAGATCTGGGCTGGGAATTTCCAGGCATTGCAAATAATGTGTCTATTTAAATCATTCCCAAATAAGTTCTTTTTTTTTCAAAGATGTTTACCTGATTTATGGGTTTCATGGAAACAGAAATGTCGGCAAACGAATAAGATGGTTTTCAAGATGATAAGACAGATTCATGATAGTGATAGATGGATATCAAAACAGTCACAATAAACATAATTTCAGTGTTCAAAGATAATATACTATAGCAGGGGTCTCCAACCTTGGCAACTTTAAGCCTGGAGGACTTCAACTCCCAGTCGTGAGTTTGGTGAATTTGGTGAGGACATCTTTGTATGCCCCTCTTTTGGGATCAGCTGATTTTAAGGAAATTGACTTTTCCTCAGGTAGCTTTTACTCCAAGGAGATTGCTAAATAATCATAATAAAATCAATATGAAATCAGATTCATAAAATCTGAATCTGAATTCGGCACTAATGCTACTGTCTGAAGCTACTGTGTAATTTCTATCATGAACACTTAACTCTGGACAGCCTCAACAAAGCTGCAGGTTTTAGGAGGTACAGCTCACAGTTATTCAATAATTGAAATTGTGATGAACAAATAAACAGATTAAGAATGTAATGCAAATAAAATAACCCAGAGAACACAATATTTATTAAGCAGTAACAAAAAATGGAAACAATAGAAAGTTTAATAAAACTTTATTTTAAAAAAAGAAAGGGAATTGTGTAAATGGATCACAAAGAGATCTTGATCCATTTGCCTCATGTTACCAACAATTTTGGGAATAAGATCCAGTGAGTGTGTTTGAGAGTGTGCTTGTGGGGCAAATATAGGCGTTGTCATTTTGGAAAGGATTTGTTTCTCGAACAAATGCCAATGTAAGTAGGATCCATCCATGTCACAGAATCGAGTAAATAAAGAGATGTTCAAGAGAACAATTGATCTGAGGCGCTAAATCCAGCTATCTCTCTGCTGTTGGGATCTTGGAAAAGAGAGTCAGCATTATGGGAATATTTGATCCAGGATTTTTGCTAAAGGAAAAGTCTGGCATTGATTGGTGGATGCAAAGGAATGGCAGGAACTATTGCCAAAGTCCACCAAGGGTTTTAACTTTTGCATTTGGCACAAATATTCTGTGCTGAAAAGTGGGGAACCCCGTGGGGGAAATTACCAAGGAAGCCAAGGAATAAGGGAAAAAGATGGCTAATTGCAGGAAGGAAAACTTCACTGCATTTTCCGGCAATTGGGAAAAATGGAAGCGGCTATCTTTTGAAATGCACCATAGAGTTGGAATCTCCTTCAAAGAAATTCCATAATTAACAATCTCTGAAGGCCAGTTTTGTTTCAACTCCGACTTTGAAACTGATCAAAGGAATGTATTTTTCAGTGTATTTTGTTCAAATGTGGCCTCCGCCAGCCACAGAGTATCTTTAAACCTCTTTCTTTCTTTTTCTTTTCTTTTTCATTTCCTTCCTTTCCTTTCCTTTCTTTTTCTGTCTTTCTTTTTTCCCCTTTCTTTTTATCATCTCTCTCTCCCTCTCTCTCTCTCTCTTGCATCTTTGTCCTCTTTCTTTCTTTCTTCTTTCTTTCTTTCTTTCTTTCTTTCTTTCTTTCTTCTTTCTTTCTTTCTTTCTTTCTTTCTTTCTTTCTTTTTCCTTCCTTCCTTCCTTCCTTCCTTCCTTCCTTCCTTCCTTCCTTCCTTCCTGTAAAATATAGAATCCAGTTCACCACTTGAGGAGAGCAGAGAGATGCAAAATGTTACCTCTAAACCAGGTAGTGTCCAAGCTTGGCAAATTTAAGCCTTGTGGACTTCAACTCCCAGAATTCCTCAGTCAGCCAACTGGAGAATTCTGGGAGTTGAAGTCCACAAATTTAAGATTGCCAAACTTTGTTTTTCAGCTCTTCCCTATGGACAGTAGGCAAGGTATACTGTAAACTGAATTTATATCTCTATTAATAAATACACTGGAAGGATAATCTATATTTTAAAGAAGGAAAGAGAGTAATTGTTGCTGTCCTGTATTGCACAAGTTCTTTGGATCCTTCCTGAAGCACTTTCCAAATTGTTCCTATATTATTCTGAATATTCTCAGTCTTTCACACATAGTATCTTGACACGTTGATAGTATAATCCTATTCATGCATTTACTTAAAGGTTACATTAACCGCAGGGTGTTTATCTACCCCCATTTTTTAGTTCTACTTATTCTTCTATAAAGAAAGGACACCCCCTGCTCTAAACTTTTAGCTGACACCTGTCAGTGCACTATACTCGTCTCAGTTGAACCTTCCTTAAAACGTTTATTACTCCAACTCAAAAAGCATTGCTGAAAAGAAGAAGAAGAAAAAAAACACAATGTTCCCAAAGTCAGAAATGCAAGGAGAGATGCATTTCAGATCTCAGGAGAGCTGAAAAATAAACAAACCTAAAGACGGCAAACAATTCCGTAATTTACGTGTTCCTTTCAGTTTCCAAACCGATTGAATTTGTTCTAATGTAGTCGCTGTTCTTCTTGTTCAGCAAAGAAAATGCATTCAATCTTTCGAGTTCTGGCCTTAAAATAAGTGTCAACTTGTAAAACATTCCTATGCTGGTTTCCAAGTTGCCATAAAAAAGAGGGGGGAACCCTAAAGGATCATACGGCAAATGAACTCAGAAGTACATTCCAAGCTTATCTCACAAAGATTGTAACTGAGGCAACCGGATATACTGGGCTCAGAAATTCTCTATTGGAGAGTGCGATTGAAAACACCCAGCCCATGAACGTGTTCCGTTGGGCAGTCTGAATTATGATACACCCAGAGGGCTGGGTGTGGGGGAACAGGGTCATAGGTGACTGTAAATTACATATCTCAGAGTTGGCTTCATACAGGTCATGCCAGCATGTCGCTCCTAATAAATCCGTTGAAGTTTTTTGAAGTTTGGCTCAAGGCTCACAATTTAATTAGGGCGATCGTTGGAATCCTGACACTAAGGTTGTTTCCTCTCTCTCTCTCTCTCGTTTTTAGGCTCGTCCAAAAGGAGAAGGCTTGACTCCATACCAAGGGAAGAAACGCTGCTTTGGAGAATATAAGTGTCCCAAATGCAAGAGAAAATGGATGAGCGGGAACTCGTGGGCTAACATGGGACAAGAATGTATCAAGTGCCATATTAACGTTTATCCTCACAAGCAGGTACGGATGGAGTTCAAAAGAGGGTAGTAGAGGTTTAAGGGAGGATCCCAGGTAGAAGATGCCTCCATGGCTCGTGTTCTGACCCAGGCTTCCCAAAATCACGAAGCAGATTCCTCGTCCCAACAAAACCCCTTTTTATTTGGCTAAAGTGAATTCCTTTCATTCACATCCAGCAATATCCCGGCAAACAGTCTTTCAAGGGTGAATTACAACCACCGACCTTATCAGGCTTGGAGAGCTGCCAAGAGAGAGTTAATATTCATTTTTCTATGCAACTATTTATAAGTCGCCTCCCCCGGCAACTCAAATGAAACAATGTGCAGTAAATCGACTTACGACCACAGGGGAGCCCAAATTTTTTGTTGCTAAGTGGTAAAGTTGTTCAGTGAGTTTTTGTCCCATTTTACGGCCTTTCTTGCCTCAGTTATTAAGTGAATCACTACAGTTGTTAAATCAGTAACCCGGTGGCTAAGTGAATCCATCTTCCCCGTTGACTTTGTTTTTCAGAAGGTCACAAAAGGGGATCACGTGACCCCCAGGGACACTGCAACCGTCATAAATATGAACCAGTTGCCAAATATCCTAATTTTGATCCCCTGACCATGGGGATTCTGCAACGGTCGTTAAGTGCAAAAAAATGGTCATAAGTCACTTTTTTCAGTGACGTAAGTCACTAAATCCATTGTTCTAAGTCACTTGTAATATGATTGGCATCAATATTTGAAATTTAGGGTCATTTAAACCAATACGTGGTGTTTACTTGGTGCATTTGGGAGAAGATGTGAATTTCACACCTGATTTTTTCCCCCATCTTTCTGCAAACCTTTTGAAAGAGCTGCTTTGGAGTAGACCAAATTACATCTGAAGGTTCTTTATTGTTCAGTCACTAAAGTTGTGTGTGTGTGTGTGTGTATTTCCCTTTTCCTTTGTTGGAACACAGAAAGGGGGAAGGAAATCCTTTTTAGTGAAGGATAATCTCTTGCAGATTCTGTAAAGAGGGATTGGAGGAAAGGTTTTTTTGGCAGTTCTTTGAGGGCAGAGGATGTGGAATGCCAAGGAATTCTTTCCTGGTTTCCTAGAGAGCAAGTTCCAAGCAAGGAATCACATACACTTCAGACTTTAGAACCTGAAAAAGGCACAGTAAGTGAAGCAGAGCACAGAAAATGAAAGGGGGCAGAAAGGGAATCTAACTGGAGACACACATCAAACATCTTGGAGAAGGCTTCGCTGATACATTTCGATGAATTCAAAGTTGGTCAAAAGGAAAAGGGCTCATTGCAAATGACACTGAGGCTGTCCGATCGCCATCTGGTAAAACTGTGCCAGAAATCCTGCTGGAACTCTGCTGACTTGTTGAAACACATTACAGAAACAAAGGGAAGAGGAGGAGGAGAGGAAGTAGAGGAGGAGAAGAGGAGGGAGGAGGAAGAGAAAAAGAAGAAGGGTTTTGCCTGATTTTACCACCTTCCTTGCCACAGTTGTTAGTAACAAGGGGTTGTTAAGTGAATCTGGCTTCCCCCATGATTTGTCAGAAGGTTGCAAAAGGGGATCACATGTCCCCGGGACATGGCCAGTATCATAACTGTGAGTTGCCAATTTTGATCACCTGACCAAGGGGATGCTGCCATGGTTGTAAGTGTGAAAAATGGTTCTAAGTCACTTTTTTTTTCAATATCATTGTAACTTCAAACAGTCACTAAATGAGCTGTTGTAAGTCAAGGTCAACTGAATTACGCAACTATTATCCAAAATATTTTGGGCAAGCTACTTGTTGATAAAACATTTAATGGCAATATATTTCCATGGTCCATATATTTCAATAGATTCAGACTTAATATTAAAATAATAAATAAATAATAATAATAAATGATAGTGATAATGAGGAGGAGAAGGAGGAGGAGGAGGAGGAGAAGGAGGAGGAGGAGGAGGAGGAGGAGGAGGAGAAGAAGAAGAAGAAGAAGAAGAAGAAGAAGAAGAAGAAGAAGAAGAAGAAGAAGAAGAAGAAGAAGAAGAAGAAGAAGAAGAAGAAGAAGAAGAAGAAGAAGAAGAAGAAGAAGAAGAAGAAGAAGAAGAAGAAGAAGAAGAAGAAGAAGAAGAAGAAGAAGAAGAAGAAGAAGAAGAAGAAGAAGAAGAATGATCTCTAAATTATTGGAGCACAAGGGAAAACAAGAATTATGATGATTGTAAATGGTGAGGTAACGTTTATATATGTATAACAATTGTAATGCCAGAAAGGCTGCACTGTGTTGTATTCTTATAATTAAAATAATATATATATTATTTTAAACAATAAAACAAAAGAATTATGTTAAGATGAACTTTCAGACTAAGGATTTTGAAAATAATAATAATTTGGGAATAACAAGCTAAGAGAACACCAAGGACCTCTCATGAAGAAAAAGCAGGACAGCCACAATTTGCAATGCAGAACAGAAATACAAATGTTCAAAGGACTGCCATGATCAACCAGAGATTTACACTTGGGAGAAAACTTGGATTGGGGTATGCTTCTGTAGACAGCCATAAGAAATTGCAGCAACTCTATATAGAGAAGATGCCTTCAAATCTTACGTAATAAGAACTTGATAGCTCTTGATTTTGGGCTTTTTCTGCTTTTTATATTATTTATTCAAGATGGATAGTTGTTTATTGTACAATAAGAAGTACAAGTGAAATACAGATGTTTGGTTCAGTTCAATGATCTTTCTTTGGATGAATTTAGAGTTGGTTAAAAAAAAGAAAATAGATGGTAAAATGTATAAATATTCTAGATAAATGATAGCCCAGTCTGTAAATTAAACATATTAGGAGGAAAATATAAACAATATGTATTACTGTTTTCCAAAAGCACATGTTTATTGAGCATTTTAAGGTAATTGGACTGAATGATTTTATGGGAACTGTCAAACTGTGTTTGTATGACTCACTCACTAATTTAACTCGAGTATGCAAGTTTAATTGCATTACCTTTATCCAGAAATCACTTCAAGTGTGTCAGCAATTCTAGAAATTGAATTAATGTCCAAAAAATAAATAAATTGGGCCTGTGTAAAACTTGTTTCCATTAAAAGACTTCAGTTTTGGAGGGAAAGAGAAGAGGGATATTATTTGATTTTAAAATGTTCCATTGCCCCAATTTAATTGACGGTATTATCTACGAGAGAAGAAATATTAAATTGAACACCCCCCCTATTGATACTCTTCACATAATAATCCTTTTACAGAGGCACAATTGAGAGCGTTTTAGCAAACTGCATCCCTGTTTGGTTTGGTGGCAGAAGTGCCTCCAATAGAAAATTCCTACAGAGAGTGGTGAGGACAGCGGAGAAGGTTATATTCAGGATGCTGCTTATAAGTACTCTGTGCTTACAGCTCAAAACACACCCACCCCACGGTATGTTACTGTTGCTCCCCTCTGGGAGGAGGTTTCAAAGTATTTCTAGCAGGACTATCAGATTCTCTAACAACTTTGTTCCCTAGGCCATCCATCTGGTATACTTGCAAGATTCGTTTTTCTTGCCATGTACAAGTATACATCCGGACTAGATTGTGTTGTTTCTCTCTGTCATATAATATATGTGGTATATGCATAATTTTGTATTTCTGTATTTATTGTGTTATGTTTATATAGTGTATATCAGAGGTGGTGACCCTTTGAGAGCTGCATGCAATGAAATTTCATTTTAATGTATGCCGATTAATCCCAAAGGTGCTTTTTCAGGAGGTAACTGGACTTTCTTGTTTTTTCTTTTGAAGACATTTTGCTTCTCATCCAAGAAGCTTCTTCAGTTCTGACAGGATAGTGGTGAATGGGAGGATTTATATTCCTTGCAGACAGCTAGTCATTTGCATCCTTTTAGAGCAAGGGTCTTCAAACTTGGCAAGTTGAAGACTTGTGGACTTCAACTCCCAGAATTCCTGAGCTAACATGGCTGGAGGAGGAATTCTGGGAGTTGAAGTCCACCAATCTTAAAGCTGTCAAGTTTGAAGACCCTTGTTTTAGAGGGTCGTTGAGGCCACTTGGAGGTTTATCTGTGTCCTCAGGGTCACCTGAGTAGTGCAAATGGTTCCTGTAGTCTGCAATTTTTCCTCTGGAAATCCATTGCTACTCCCACACCATTCCAAGGGTCTTTACCCCAAATTGTATAGCTAAAATCCATAGAGATTCTCAGTCATTGTGGTCATGGTTGTCCCAAAGGTGCTTTTCCAGGAAGCAGCTGGACTTTCTTGTTGTTGTTTTTTTGTCTTCAAAAGAGAAAACAAGGAAGTCTAGGTGCCTCCTGAAAAAGCAGCTTTGGGACAACCATGACCTGGATGACTGAGAATCTCTACAGACTTTTATGCCGTTTAGTGTACATTCAAAGTGACAATATAGTTATTATTCTAAGACTAAGCCATGGCAGTGATCTCCTGCTAGAACCTCCAAAGGAGCTCAAGAAGTTGACCTCAGATGACTTACGAATGATCTGATAATGAACTCCAATCAGACAAATGTAGTGCTGATTAATTGAATGCTTTAAACCAGGGGTCCCCAATCTTGGCAATTTTAAGACTTGTGGGCTTCAGTTTCTAGGATTTGAAGTCCACAAGTCTTAAAGTTGCCAAGTTTGGAGACTTCTGCTTTAAATCATGGGCAACCTTCTTGTGAAGGTTCTGTAGGCATTTCCTGAGCTGCCCCTTGAACAAGAAACTGGTGTCTGTTGGGATTCAGAGGGGTAGCAGCAAAATGTGGGTCTGGGTTTAATCCCTGTGCTTGCCTCCTCCATGCAGAGACCCTTGGAAAAACCCGATGGGCTGGACGTCTCGGATCAAAGCAAAGAACACCCTCAGCATCTCTGTGAGAAATGCAAAGTCCTGGGCTACTACTGCCGCCGTGTGCAATAAAGAAACCCATGGAGACTCCCACGGATCTGGTGGTGGCAGCCAAAAGGGAAGGAGGAGGGATCGTCGTCTAAAAATCTTCATCCGTCACCGATATTGCCTAACCTAATCATACGCCTTCCTTTTAACTGAATGTAACACTTCCCCTGTGTATGTACAAACATGCAACTTGTATCTGTAGGTCTATGTGCTGTGAGGCGTACTCCTTCCTTGAGGGTCTCGCAAAACAAGCCATGCTTTCATATGGGTGGAGACCAACTCGTCACTGGCTCTTGCTGGACTGTACCCGCCATAACTCATGATGGATTTCCACCGCTACGGTGGTTTCCACTGATTGTTTACACAATTCCAGTATTCTACCCCGTGAACTACGTGTTGTTTGTCCAGAGAGCTCTTGTAAGGTCGGGAACATAGGCTTGGATGAATTAAGAGGTGGGGTGGGATGGGATCAGGCATGCATGACTCAAAATGCATTTTATGCAGTCTATAAATCTAAATCAGAGGTTTCCAAGCAGTGGACTTCAACTCCCAGAATTCTTCAGCCACATAGCTCCCAGAATCCTGGGAATTGAAGTCCACAAGTCTTAAAGTTGCCAAGTTTGGGGACCCCTGGTCTAAATGCTATTGATAAATGCTTATTTTAGCTGATGCTACCAACTAGAATTATTTAAAACTAAGATTTTAAGAGGAATGAAGGATGCGATGCAAATATTCGTTTTTTTTCTTGGTTGGGGAGATGATTTGGAAGGTCTAAAGTCTCTAAAAAATGCTATAAGGCCTGAGCTAGGAAAGAATTAAGGATGTGATACAAATATTCATTTTTCTTGACTGTGGGCACGGTTTGGAAGTTCTACTGCCTTGCTTGCTTTCCAAGAGTTTTGCAGGGTCACCAAAGAGAGGCTTTTTGGGGAGCTTTAGGGTAATTTTTTTTACTAATCTGAGAGCTGAAAAGAACAAGTGAATAATTGTCTGACGAGTGGTTTTTATGGAAACGTGACAATGGTAGAACACGTAGGGTGGAACACAAATTTGTCTTTCTTGTGTAGCAACTTTATGCATGTTTATGTCAATGCACAAAGGGAGGCTCAGCCAATCTCATTGTACACAGGTTGTACTCTGACAATAAAGGTAATAATGATAATAATGGAGGTCCCACTAAAATCCAGAGACCTATTTCAGAACTAACTTGCATAAATGCACTTATTTTTAAAGGCTGTTTTTGTTTGCCCTAACTTCCCATGGTATCTGTTACCCTCACTTTTTTTCTTTAGTTACCAATGGTGGCTAAATTTCCTCTCCTCAGGCTGCATAACCAATATATGTAGCCAACAAGAGGAACATCATTTTATTTTCAACAGACAAAGACTATCCGGATTCAGCCTCCCCTTCTCCATTTGGGTCTGCTTCTCTACCACCACTGATCCCAAACACATAATTTCGGGTGGAGTTTGGCCTGTTCCTCCAATTAATGGTGGGACCAGCCAGAGTTTCATCTTGCTTTCATGCTACACTTTCCCACATGAATGTTCTCTCAATGGGTTGGACTGCACCCACATGTAATCCTTGGCCAACTAGGGCAAAGGAAAGGAAAGTTTGATACATTTAGAGAAGAAATACTGAGAAATCCTCTCTCTCTCTCTCTCTCTCCCTCTCTCCCTCTTTATTCAGCTACAGATCGCAATTTATTTCAGTCTTGCATGGTGCCATTACTTTTAGAACAACATCTAATAGAAATGTGTCTAGGATCAAGATTTAGTCTTGAGTTTAGAACACCCAGAAATTTGTTGTGGGAGTCTGTTTACAAACTTCTCTTGGTCCAGATTAACTAAATGAGTAATTTTCATAGGATCACACTGAACCCGGTGGAGGTGGCCAATTGGTACCTTCAGCTGATGGTCTATTATGATGATTAAGACCTTTTCTTGATGGTTTCTCAATGGGAGTCTATAATTTCAATTAGCTCTGAGTTTAGAACACCAGAAAAAGAGGACAGAGTTCACTTACTGACACATAATGCCATATGATAGACCAACATTTCATTTTCATAATAAGCTGCACTATAGCAGGACAGAAAGAGCAGTGTCCACTTTGATCTTCCTCAATACTGGCTGGCAGTTGACCTCTGAAAAGGGTTTCCAGGGACCTGTGGAAGTTAAACAGAGAGTAATTTTTAATAATAATTACATGCACAACTGGAAAAAGTATTCTTTTAACCGTTTTTAATTCTTAGTAAAGGTAAACCAAATCAGATCTAGTTCTTAGTTTACTTACAGAATAGAATAAAAGAGCTGGAAGTGACCTTGTAGGTCATCTAGTCCAACTCCTTACCTACATTTTACTGTTTTTAAAAAGCCAGAACTCAGCTGCTATTCATTGTCTAACTTTGGTTCTGTGTCCGTCTTTGAAGGAAGCATCTCAATTCTGGTTCTTCCTACTGCCAAGTTTCTGCCCTTTTTATCAATCCAAGCAGATTTGCTAATCAAAATTTTCTGGCAGGATTAGTAGAAATAAATTTCCCTGCGAATTGAGGGAGCGGGAATTAGTTTCAAAATTACTGACTGAAAAATATATCCAACTTCTGTATTAATTCTACAATCCATTCAGAACGTATTCCATGAGTCCAAAATGAATTTCAATAACTGGAATCAGGCTACGTCATAACAAAATTGACGAAAGTCAAGGGGGTCTGAATATATTCTGAATGCACCGTAGATGCCATGACAGCTTCAGAAAGTGGTTGTTCTGTCTAAATGTACTCATTTTCAGTGAAATAATAACTGATAAAGTAAGGGTTTCTATGATTGTACAAAGATATTGTCCTTATGTACATCTTCTCTATACTTCAAACAGACTGTAGCAATTCGGTTAAGCAAGAGAATTTTGAAGCTTTATGACAAAACCAATCTATTACTCGAACTGTCCTGAATAATAGTTGAGCTTTTTAAAAAAAATTACCTTCATTTAAAATGCTGTTAAAGCAGTGGTTGAAGCATTCTAGGTATCCCCCATTTCTATAGAAACCTAGTGTTCAGGCACGAAGAATCAGGACCATACATTAAATTGAAACCAAGATTTATTTCTCAGGACAAGAATCTAGTCAACACTAAATTGGTGCTAGATAAGTCAATGGAAGAAGGATTAGATATTGTGGGAGCATAAAGACTTTAGGCTAATGACTCACTTAACTCCTCCCTCTGGCCCTACTGGCTCTTCTACAGTTTGAGGTAGATTAGGAATTCAGATCAGGGCAATATTGAACAGGTTATGTTATACAAAATCAACCCGAGACCACTGCCAGATCATCAAGGAGAGTGATACCATGCTCTGTACTGCAGATGGCAAGTAAACAGAGGTTCTTTGCATCTGGAAGAGTTTCAAGATACTGATAGGACCCCTTAGGACCTTAGAGAACTGGACCCGCCTGATTTTGCCAAACCACAAGAGCTCAGCAATGTAAGGATAACAGGGTAAGGGTCTACAAGGCAGGGAGATATTTGATTGTTCTTGCTACTCCTGTCCAGCTATTCTTGGCCTCTTTCTATAAATTCCAAGTCAACCCACACCTTTCTGCCATAGAACTTAAGGAGCAGTGTCCAAATGAAACCTATTCCAGCTATTCCCAAATACTTTCCAGAGATGAGATCCTCCAAGCCAGCAATATACCAATGGCTTGGTAGATTGGACTTGATGTTTGTCCAGCAAATTTGAAAAAAAAAAATTCTTGGCAAATCTTGCCAACACCCAGAATTATTTTCCAGATAAACATGGAACACATACACCTTACAGTTTCTCATGAACAACTTCTTTTTCAAATCAGTGGGAAATCCCTGTATCTTAATACAATCAGTTGCAGCATCTTCTACAGTAATGGAGTGAACTTCCTAATGTACAAAAGTTGCTAAATCTGTTCAAGCTTCCATGGAAACAAGGGTAACTAAGGTGCATCTCTTTATGGGAAGGGAGTATTATGAACCTGATGAATCTGCTTTAAGCCATAGGTAGAAAGCTATTTTTTTTATAGCTTCAAGGAAATTTTCTTGACATAATTAGATAATATTCCATTAGCAGTTTGGTCATTGTTTGTATTGGATCCAATGGTTGTATGGAAACGACTCCTTTAAATCCCGTTATTGTCAGTGGGTTTATTATAAAAAATGAATAGGTGTAGATGAATCCACGATTAGACCATTTCTGGATCAGTTCTTGTTTACATATCCTCTGAATTAACAAAGCTGAAAGCTTTCCTCTGCATTGTTTACATGATTAAAGACTCAATTAATTGAGTCCAGAAAAAGAAAATAAAGATTAACGGTATTGTAACATGTTTTAAGAAAAAGATAAACCAGATAATCTGGCTAATTAGACTCCTGAAGTCACATTAGCCTTTCTAGCATTGTGTCATTATCCAGAGCAGGAAGAATTGAGTGATGGCTTTTGAAGACTTGAACTTTAGCATTAAAGTTCATTTTTCTTTATAAGTAGGAGTAAGCATTGAATAATAGGAGAAATACAATACAAGTAGCCTTATATTAAACCAGCTGCAAGTTTTGTTGTTGTTATTATTGTTGTTTGAGCACTTATACAATATTAACCAAAACCTTTCTAGTTGTTGTCATACCTGCCTACATAAAATTCCCCAAAAGTATACTAGGAGAACAAAATGTAGATAAGGTTATTATTTTTTTCAACTGGTGTTAAAAATGAAGGCCAGCGGAGCACAATTCATTTTAAATAGCTGGTGGTTGTTCTTAATTATCTTAACAGAATAATTAAGTTGGAAGGGACTGTGGAGGTCTTCTAGTCCAAGCCCGGCTTAAGCAGGAGATCCCAGCCCAAGCCATTTCATGTAGGTTTAATACGTTATGCTCCAAGATCTCTTCTGGAGAGAATTCTGCAATTTGATTAAGGTCAATGGCAGACAGAACTCAGAGTATAGGTTTTGTGTGCTTGAGACTCTAGGAAACACCCTGACTTTAAAGCCAGCTAAGAAAAGAATCGATAGCAAGAATTAATAGCAGCACTATTGATGAAACAAACCAATTGTGTACGGTATGATTTTGAGTATCTGTTGAGATCATTGCCTCTAAAAGGGTTGTTTTACACCGGATTGTGAAGATTTTCATTCAGGGGTTGCAAATAACCTGCATGGATGAATGGGGCAGTGATGTCCTACATGCCTTATATTGAATTCCTCTATCAGCCTTGCGACACTGCAACAGAATCAACAGAGAGTAGATTCTAGTTTGGCCTTCTAAGAATGCTTTATGCCACATTGTCTTGTAAGATAGGGGTCCCCAATCCCCGGGGGATGTGAACCTGGCCCGGGCCATGGCATGCTAGAAACCAGGCCATGCAAACAAGCGAAGCCCCATCTGTGGTGGTTTCCAAATTTTTTCCTACTGGTTCTGCGAGTGCCCAGAGCTCAAAGACCGCTCTCTGTATCAACACTGGTGAGCTGTGCTGTTTTTTAGCTCAGCTGAGGTGCGGCAATCTGCTCTGCCCCATGAATCAGCTGAGCTAAAAAACAAGGCTATTTAGGAAGGGTAACAGTGGGGGCAGTGGGCGAGGCCAGCCAGAGGTGGTATTTGCCGGTTCTCCAAATGACTCAAAATTTCCACTACTGGTACTCCAGAACCGGTCCGAGCCAGCTGAATACCACTTTTGGGCAGCATGCAAAACTGTGTTCCCTCCGGTCCACGGGAAAACCTCTCTTCACGGAACTGGTCCCTGGTGCCCCAAAGGGTTGGGGGCCACTGTTGTAAGACGTGACTTTATACCTAGCCAAAATTTCAGTGCTCTTTTTTTCACGTCTGCAAAAAACCACTGCATCTAGAAATATTTCTGTGTGATTGTAGCACTGATTGAGCCTATTAGGGTAACTGAACAAAATGAAGGCTTGTGTTTTCTTAGGATAATTGTCAAAGGGACAATCGTGTGCAGTTAATATATGTAGTCCATGGATATTAATGTTTACTCTCCCTTGTTATGAAATATTTTACAGTTTTACTTGCCGAAGTGTATTTATCTCAAGTTATACTTGACATAGTGTTCCTCTCCATTTTTTTTTAATACTGTGTGTGTGTATTTTGGAGAACTTTTTAGATGTTTAAAATTTTTGAATGGTTACAAATATTTCTTTGTAATACTGAATTGTTATTGGAAGACTTTGCAGTAACCTTTCTGTATATATTTGAGGGTCTTTTAAAATTACTATTGTTAGTTTTGCTCAAGGCTTTTTAAAAGTGTTTTTACAACTCTGAAGCTTCCAGAAAGGGTCTTAGTTTTCTATACTATGATACTAACCGAGCTAAGAGTTTTCTTAAGTATTATACAAAATTAAGGGTGTATCCTCAAGAAAATATTTATGGAAGGAATTTGTTATTTTTTTTTTCTTTTTCTTTTTTACAGTGCCTTTGTCTGTATAAAATATGCAACTGAGCTACATTAAGAAGGAAATATTGTCTACATAGAATATTATATGAAAGTTGATACATAATTCTGATAAGAAAATGAAGCCTTGCCATTCTTTTAAGCCATATTGTTCTTCTTATTGCTTATATTTGGATGAAAATATCAGTATTAAGTAACCAGTGTATTATTTGGGTGTTTAGAACTTATATTAATATGCTTATTCAATTTATTTATGTGTGTATTATGGAAAGTATTATTGCCTTTTTAGAAAAGCTAGTACTGATTTTGTAAGAATCAGGTTTTAGAGTTACTTTTTTCCACTTAATGGCCTTGAGAGAAACACACTAACAATTCAGACCTAAGACATGCATTTGGGCTGGGCCTAATGACTGCCACATCTGCTCATGGTCAGCAGGAACTCTAGTGCATAGATAAAAACTGAAGCATAAATGCTCTTTGGATATTTTTCACACATTCCACCTAAATGCACATCTAAGATTTTTCTGTTAAAAAAGAATATCTTAATTTCCGTTAGAAATTCTGTTTATATATAGCACCACAGAGTAGTAAAGCACTGTCACCATGTGCTTTACTGCTTAACTATTCCACTCTATCAGGAAACAGGAAACACTTACTTAGAGCATAGAGAATATAACATAGATCCAAACTTAAAAACACTGCCATCTACTGGCTGAATACTACTGTAGTTGTTGCATAGACATACATTCCAACAATGAATTCCAACAATTTCCATAGTTGAAGGGTCAAATTTCAGAAAGTAAAAAGCACATACATGAACCAGATTGGTCTGCTAGACAGTTGAGCACCATTCTTTGTGGCATGCACTCTCTCTCTCTCTCTTGGAGAACTCCGAGTGTCTTCTTGTATAAAGTGTGAAATGATCCAAAGAGTTGCTGTTTCATAAATACCATAGTATGGTTGGATGTGTTTATTTTTTTACACTGCATCTTAGAGGTGAGCAGGGTAAGTCTTGCCCTAACCAGAGATGCTGAAAACTGTTGAAGAAACATATCATTGAGGTCTGGAAAGCAATAACACTGGCATTAAAGCAATGTACGTGGTCATCAGCTGTAACCGAGAAAGGGTTGCAGTGATATAAGCATTTTGTGATTATTTTTATTTAGAATGCATAACGTGATACAATATGCATGCTAGACTCATGTATATTATATGCATCTTATTCTTTATGGTTTCCCATAGTTCTGTTATATTAAGATTGTTTATTTGTTTTAAACCCTGTTTAAAGCGAGCTCGGACCTGCACTGAGCTCTTAATGTCTCTTACAAAAGTTATTTAGAGCAGCAAACTGCAATATATGAAACTAATGTCATTATATTAATTTCTGCCAATTTCAATTAGTTTAATTACTTACTTTAAAAAAAATTCTAGCTGTACTCATTTGAGTTCTCAGTTGTATAATTTTTCTCTTCTTTAACCGGTCATTAACTTGTACAGCTTTTTTTTTTTTTAAAAATGAAGAAAATAATAACTTTTCTATGGACATGGGCCTCAGAGAAGACAGGCTTAGCTCAGCCACCAAAGTGACAACTGACTATATAAAAAAGGGTTGCGGAAAAGACTGTCGAAATTCTGCTGTGGATTGTCCATAAAATGGCATTCCGACATGTGCCTTAATTGCTGGATAGTATTTTACCTTGTCTTTAGTGTTATGGCAGTTTAATGCTGTATTAAAATACTGCAAACAAACCAGGAATACCACTGTCTTCTCTGCTTTCTTTTTTTGGAGCCTCGCGTGGGTTTCAGGTTGTGCTGAATCCAGAATGGAATTGGGGAATCCTAGAAGGAGAGACCATATAATTCAGATGTGGAATGGGAGACTGGAGCATAGGTACCGTGTTTCCCCAAAAGTAAGACAGGGTCTTGTATTGATTTTTGCGTCAAAAGACACATTAGGGCTTATTTTCCAGTTTAGGTCTTATTTTGGGAAAATATGGGGGGAGTCTAAATGTGTATGTGGCTGAAAATCTTAAAGTGGGGCTTATTTTGGGGGGTAAGGCTTATATTACGAGCATCCTGAAAAATCATCCTAGGGTTTATTTTCCTGTTGGGTCTTTATTTTATTTTTTGGGCTAGTCCTCTAAACCACAAAGTTCTTAAGTGAGTTTTGTCCCTGTTTTATAATCTTTCTTGCCATGGTTGTGAAGCAAATCACTCCAGTTTAAGTTCATAACAGAGCCATTAAGGGAATTGGGCTTTCCTGTTGACATCATTTGTCAGAAAGTCCTGAAAAACCGATCACGTGACTCCACGTAAATACACGCCTCACCTCCCAATTTCAATCACGTGACCATGGGGATACTGCAACGGTCATAAGTATGAAGTCACTTTTTTTCAGGGCCATCTAACTTTTGAACAGTCACTAAACGAATGGTGGTAAGTCATGAACTACCTGGTCAGCCATCAGCCCTTCTTATTCTATTATTCAAGCAGATGCTTCCTCTGAGATCAGATATTGGGATTGTTACCCTGTTTTCCCGAAAATACGACCTGCCCTGAAAGTAAGTCCTGGCTGGGAATTTTACACATGTACCCAATATAAGCCCTCCCTCAAAATAAGCCCTAATTAAGATCCTGCCACTCCAGAGTGCATGGCTAAAAATTAAGTTAAGGTGGGGATGATGTGTGTGTGAAGTTGCCCTACTACTTACCTTTGGACAGTTGCAGCCAGGCCTCCCACACCCCAACACCTGCCTTGCCGGCCCATTTCTTCTGCAACCAGCAAGGCTGGCAAGGCTTTCCTGAAGGCCTCTGTAGCTGATAACACAGCTCTGGATCGATCCATAGCTCTATTATGGGATACAGAGGCCTTCAGGAAAGCCTTGCCAGCCGCAGAAGAAGTTCCTGAAGGCCTCTGACAGCGAAAAGGAGATTGGGGGCGACGCATGCAAGTGGGGTTAGTCAGTGGATGACATCCCCCCAAAATAAGACCTGGTACCTTTTTTGTGGCAAAAAAAAATATAAGAGAGGGTCTTATTTTGGGGAAAAAACAGTATTTGGGCAGCCATTGTTTCCAGCCACAACTCTTAATTCTAAGCATGGCTAACCAAGACAACCAATGAATCTCAGAACAAATCAATCCATGGTTCTCCCTCACAGGCATTGAGGTTAGAGGCTTTTACACAGCCAGTACAAGCAACAACTTGGTCAAGAAAGAAATTGGTCATCTGTTCCTACTAGAAATTCTTCATCCAAAAATAAGCACACCCAACAATATACATGAAACACTATCTGTTTCCTTTTCACTGGGCTTACCCGTGAAAGAACATCCTTTCTTGGCCAATGGAGAAGACAGCGTCCCTTAATTTGTCTCAGACCGCAGTTTCTCTGGTCTGAAGGCAAATGTTTCAACAGTCCAGAGGTGATCTGGTTTTCACAACTCAAGGCTTTTGCTCCAGGGGGCCTTGTCAGATTCCAGATGCCCTCAATGCATCTTACAGGTGAGCCATCCCTCACCTGTCAGGATTTAAAACAGAAAATAATAAAAATGGTGTGCATATGTTAAGTTAGTGCAATGGTACTTACAGTATAGTAATAAATAATGGAGAATCAGTTAAGCTGTTGACTTACAACTGGAGAAGTCCAGCTTCAAATATACCCTAAGCCATAAAAATTGCCTAAACTTTGGTCTGGCCACTTTTGTCTCAACCTCATGCCCTTGGTATTTGGGTGATAAGGATCTTCATTTTATCACTGAAATACAGGAGAAGTGTAAAGAAGAGGAACTAAGATGAATTAAGGCCTGGAGATTAAAACTTATGCAGGAATTGGGTTTGACCAGTCTAGAGAAGGGATGCAGTGACTCAGTGGCTAAGACACTGAGCTTGTTGATCAGAATGGTCGGCAGTTCGGCAGTTCGAATCCCTAGCACCTGTGTAATGGAGTGAGCTCCCGTTCCTTGTCCCAGCAGCTTCTGCCAACCTAGCAGTTCAAAAGCATGTAAAAAATGCAAGTAGAAAAATAGGGACGCCTTTGGTGGGAAGGAAACAGCATTTAATCATGCCAGCCATATGACCACGGCGATGTCTTCAGACAGCGCTGGCTCTTTGGCTTTGTAACAGAGATGAGCACCGCCCCCTAGAGCCAGAAATGACTGGCACGGATGTGCGAGGGGAACCTTTACTTTTACCTTTACCCTAGAGAAAAGAAGGACTAAGGGGGACATGATAGTAGTATTTCAATATTTGAGGGGCTGCCAGCCTCTCAAAAACTCAGAGAGCACCAAGGACCCCTTATTTCCAACCTGAGCTGCGAACATTCTCTCCTTTCAGTAAAAATAATGGTGTCAACTCATAAAATATTTCTATGGTCTTTTAGAGTTACCAACAGAAAGGGAGGGAGGAGCAGTGGAATAGCTTGCAAACCGAAACTGCATTGCAGTAATTATTAAGCATTGCAGTAATTATTAAGGAAGATCTATGTCCTAGGGAATCCACTGTTCCTCAGACGACCGGATGTAAATCCCTCTTTGTGAAATGTGGTTCCAGGATTCAGATGGGCCTATTGATTACATACCTGGCTCCCTGCTATGTGACTTTGGCGCTGCCTGAGCTACTTGAGATTATAGCCGGCTTGGCAGTTGAGACCCCCAGGCTTATGGTCATGGGGGATTTCAACTTGCCTTCAGCTGGCAGTACCTTAGGAATAACCCAGGAGTTCTTGGCTTCCATGACAGCCTTGGGCCTGACCCAATTAATTAGGGACCCCACTCACACTGTGGGCCACATCATGGACTTGGTTTTTGTCTCTGGACAGTGGCAGGATGATCTAGGTGTAGGGGATGTAGTTGTTGAGCCCCTGTCATGGTCAGATCATTCGCTCCTTAGGCTGGACTTCCATGCCGCACCACCTCGTCGCAGGGAGGCGGAGCCGACACGATGGTTCCGCCCCAGGCGCCTGATGGACCCGGATAGGTTCCTGACGGAGCTTGGGCCATTTCCCGGTGCTCAGACACACAACCCAGTTGAGGACCTGGTCTCCACCTGGGATAGGGTGGCGGCTGGTGCCCTTGATCGGGTCGTGCCCTTGCGGCCTCTGACCCGATGCCGATCCCAATTGGAGATGAAGCATCAGAAAAGACGCCTAGAGAGTGGTTGGAGACCACCCGCTCCGGATCTGACCGAACACTATTGTGGTCCTATATTAAGACCTATTTAATGGCGATAGAGGCGGCGAAGCGTTCTCACTTCTCTGCCCTTATTGTGTCCACGGGGAATCGCCCAGCTGCCCTTTTTAGGGTGACCCACTCCCTCCTAGAGGTGGGAGGCGGGATGAACCTCTACAAGGGCGGGCTGAGGATTTTCGAATTTTCTCCAGGACAAAATCACTCAGATCCGGGATGGGTTGGACTCTGACTGGGCAACTCCAGACGGGGGCACGGGGGTGGAGTTCGGTGAGGTTATCTGGGGGGAGTTTGATAGTGGACAGGATGCTGGGTTGGCTTAATGCCACCACATGTTTATTGGATCCGTGTCTGTCCTGGCTGGTTTTGGCCGCCCGGGAGGTGTCACGTGGTTGGTTCCAGGGTATTATAAATGCTTCCTTGAGTGAGGGGTTCTTACCTCCTGCCTTGAAAGAGGCAGTGGTGAGACCCCTCCTCAAGAAACCGTCCCTGGATCTGACCTTATTGTCTAATTATCGTCCGGTCTCCAGCCTTTGCTTTATGGCGAACGCTGTTGAGAGTGTGGTGGCACGACAGCTCCCCTGACACCTGGAGGAATCATCCTACTTGGATCCACGCCAATCAGGCTTCAGGCCCGGGCACAGCACAGAAATGGCATTGGTCGCATTAGTTGATGATCTCTGGAGGGCCCGTGACAGGGGATTTTCCTCTGCCCTGGTCCTATTAGATCTCTCAGCGGCTTTTGATACTGTTGACCACAGTATCCTATTGCAGTGGCTGGAGGGGTTGGGAGTGGGAGGCACCGTGTTACGGTGGTTCTCCTCCTTCCTCTCTGACCGCTCGCAATTTGTGTTGGCAGGAGGGCAGAAATCGACCTCAAGGCCCCTGATCTGTGGGGTACCTCAGGAGTCGGGGCTCTCGCCCCTCCTGTTCAACATTTATGTGAAGCTGATGGGTTTGATCATCCATGGCTTCGGGGTAGAATTCCATCAGTACGCTGATGATACTCAGTTGTGCTTTTCTACCCCAGGCCACCCTAACGAAGCCGTGGAAGTGATGACCCGGTGCCTGGAGGCTGTGCGGGGTTGGATGGGGTGAAACAGGCTTCAGCTGAAC
Organism: Bungarus multicinctus; assembly: GCA_023653725.1. Classification (NCBI taxonomy): domain Eukaryota; kingdom Metazoa; phylum Chordata; class Lepidosauria; order Squamata; family Elapidae; genus Bungarus; species Bungarus multicinctus. The sequence goes on from CM042844.1 coordinate 95,928,604, forward strand.
CCGGCCAAGACCGAGTGGCTGTGCTTTCCGGCGCCCTGATACAGCCAGCTTACTCACTCGCTGGCTGTGGGGGGGGGGAATTCTGGCCCCCACGGAAAGGGCACGCAATTTGGGTGTCCTCCTGGATGTATAGCTGTCATTAGAAGATCATATAGTAGCTGTCGCCAGGGGGGTTTTTGTCAGGTCCGTAGGATCTACCAGTTGCGGCCCTTTCTGGATCGGGACGCACTTCACACGGTCACATCCGCCCTCGTCATCTCCTGCCTGGATTATGCCAATGCTCTCTACATGGGGCTCCCCTTGAAGAGCACCCGGAGGCTTCAGCTGGTGTAAAATGTGGCCGCGCATTTTGGTTTTGGGGGCTTCTCGGAGCTCCCATGTTACACCACTTTTGCGCGAGCTGCATTGGCTCCTGGTGGCCTTCCGGGTGCGATTCAAGGTGTTGGTGACCACCTTTAAAGTGCTCCATGGCTTGGGACCTGGGTATTTACAGGACCGACCAATGCGCTCTCATAGAGCGGGCCTCCTTGGGGTGCCGTTGGCTGGATGGCTAGCGACCCCGAGGGTTCGGGCCTTCTCTTTGGGGGCCCCCTCCCTCTGGAATGAATTGCCCCTGGAGATGAGGACCGTCCCCGACCTATTGACCTTCCAGCACGCACTAAAAACCCACCTATTCCATCTAGCTGGTCTGGCCTAGAGTTATGTGAAATGGTTTTAAATTTGGTTTTTAAATGGTTTTTTAACTTTTTAATTCCCCAGTTTTAACTCTTAAAGCCAATCTATTTAATCCTTTTAATTTATTTTAAATTATTGTATTTGTATCTATATGTTTTTATCTGGCTGTGCACTGCCCCGAGTCCTTAGGGAGAGGGGGCGGTATATAAATTTAAATAAATAAATAAATGTTTTAAACGATAGTAACTAGGTGACTGAAGTTGCTGCCATGCAAAATTCTACCTGGAGAGCATGATTGTCACCCTTAACTCTGGGTTATGGATGTGTCCCATTGGAGAATATGAATTATGATACACCCAGGGGGTGGGGGGAAAACCAGGGTCAAGGATGACAATGAATGATATGTTTCAGAGTCAGCTACACCCAGGCAATGCCAGACCTTTTAACTCCCAATAAATCCTTTTGAAGTTTTGGAAGTTTGGCTCGAGACTCATGATTTAAATGGGGTTAAGCGCTGGAATCCTGACAAATGGTTTGACATTGAAATCCAACATTTGTCCCAATCTTCATTGCCTATCCTGAAGGGATCATTGTTCACATACCATTTTCAATTTAACTGTTCTAAGCATAATGTGTTTGCCGGTCGCAAGGTGACAATCACGCAAAGCCAGGTTTAAAAGCAACCTAAATGAGCAGAGAGCTGTGTGTTGCATCACAGTTTTATTGATACACCCTGAATAGGATTATGATAATTTATTTTCACCACTGCAAAGGATATAACCCAGGATACAGTACAGCCCCATGTCTCTGGACCTGCCTGTTGAGGATGGAAATTTTTTTTTAAAATTGAACCCGACAGATTTCCTGTCGACTTAACAGGATTTGGAGACAGGCAGTCTGGGCACTTTATGAAAAGAGATAAAGAGAACAAAAGACTCAACCCTTCTCACCGAAACAAAAAAAATAAATGTGACAAGAATATCTTTATCTTCATATTTCAAGTTCCTGCACTTAATTTCTCTTGCACGCAGGGGACACCACATCGCGAGGAAATCCAGCAAGGGAGGTCAGTAATGTGAAGGCATAACCAAGTCCAAAGGTTAAGCGCTAGGGATATAGTGACATTATATATCCATGCATTTATTTTGACCATTCATTCTTGCCCCTACAGTTACTATCCTATAGTTAGGAGAACCTGGAGTGTGTGTGCGTTCCTAGATGAATATGTCATTCTTGGTTTGGAATGAGATCAAGTTCCCTTAGCATCCAAATGATGCTAAGACTATAAATTTGCAGAAATCTCTGTATATTCCCTGTTGTTGCCATGGTTGGGGAAGTTTCATTTCAAGACAGTTGCTGGTTCCAGATAACTTTTAGAATGAATGAGTTGGAAGGGATCTTAGAGGTCTTCTAGTCCAGCCCCCTGCTCAAGCAGGAGAACCTATATTATTTCAGACAAGTGTCTGTCCAGTCCCTTCTTAAAAACATTCAGTGTTGGAGCACCCACAACTTCTGAAGGCAAAGCTGTTCCACTGATTAATTGTTCTCACTGTTAGGAAGTTCCTCCTTAATTCCAGGTTGCTTCTCTCTTTGAAGCTATCTTTCGAAGCTATCTGGATTTTCACAGTCCAGATCTGGGAGCTGATTTCTCCACAAGTGACAAGTCATAGGGATGGGACAAATAGAACAGAAAATAGATGGGCAAAATTTTGAGATCTGTTTGTTCTCCTGCCAGGGACACGAGAGGATTGAAGGGTCCTGGGTGGTCTCTGAGCTTGGTTGTTTTCCTGCAGACGTTTCATTACCGAACTAGGTAACATCATCAGTGCTAGGAAGGAATGGGGTTTGCTGTAGGTCCACCGAGTGCCTGAGTTTGCTCTGAGGGCTCTTAATCGGTTCTCACTGAGTGCAAATCTCACTCCTTACTAGCATTGATGATGTTACCTAGTTGGGCAATGAAACTTCTGCAGGAAAACAACCAAGCTTAGAGAGCATCAAGGATCCCTCAATTCAACCCTGAGCTACAAATATTCTCCTTTATTGATACATAAGAAAGTTGCATAGGAACTACCTTCATGAGTGAAAAGTGACTAGGGGAGACATGATAGCAGTGTACCAATATTTGAGGAGCTGCCACAAAGAAGATGAGGGCAAATTATTCTCCAAAGCCCATGAAGGCAGGACAAAAAGCAATGGCTGGAAACTAATCAAGGAGAGAAGCAACCTGGAATTAAGGAGGAACTTGCCTCCAGAAGTTGTGGATGCTCCATCACTGGTGGTTTTTAAGAAGAGACTGGACAGCCATTTGAAATGGTATGGGGGTTGGACTAGAAGACCTCCAAGGTCCCTTCCAACTCTGTTATTCTGTTATCTGTTAAGTGAGGTTTCCAGACATCATCTAGGATGGGGATTGTTGAACTTTTTATGGCTGTAGGACCTCTTCCTTTAAAAACAAGCAAACATCTGGGAATTGCTGATCAAGGGACAAAGCTCTAATAAACATCCAGTGATGGTTTAAGAAGAGACTAGACAGCCACTTGTCTGAAGTGGTGTAGGGTCTCCTGCTTAAGCAGGGGGCTGGATTAGAAGACTCCCAAGGTGCCTTCCAACTCTATTCTGATTGAAATATTTGACAGACAACTGAGTCTTTGAAAGCTCCACAGAGACGCGATGAGGTCATGGCTCCCCCTGACTTCCAACACTCAAAAGATCTGTACCTTTGCGACCACTTTGAGGTTTCCATCTAAAACATAACTGACCTATCAACAGAGCTCATTGTCAGGAGCAGGGGTACGATTCAACCGGTGTTAACAACTGGTTCGCTTTGTGTGCAGAGCGTTTGCTACTGACCTTCTCCAGCAATCTCTGTGTATTGAACAGCTGACATGCGGCAATCCGCTGTGCCCCGTGAATCAGCTGAGCCTGAAAACCAGGATATAAAGCACAGAGCTGGGGCAGGTGGGTGGGCCCAGCAGCTGATCGTTGGAGCAAACCGGTTTGCTCACAGCTGATCCTTGGTGCTACTGGTTCACGTGAACCGTGCCGAACCGGTAGGGAGTCAACCTACCCTTGTAGTATCAACATAATGGTCCCAAGGATGGACTCTGTACCACTTCAGAGATGGCAGAGGGATGTTATGAAGATGCTGCAAGTGTGGAAATGAGCTCAGACATAAATCCATGTCCCAGAGGGAGGGGGAAAAATAGGCCCTCTCCGTTTCCAAAATAAAACTCCCAATACATCAACTGGAATGTAAGCATGAGAGACAAGGTCCTTTTCCTGAGAATCTTAATTATACAACCAGCACTATTAAGTCATATTTGTTTTCTTTAAATGCAAGCCAATTATCAAAGAGGGAAAGGTCAGTCTGTCCCAAGACAGCAGGGAATCTTGTATTGACCTCTGTTATATATGATTGGCAGCAAATAAATACCCGCTTGGCCATGTCCTGCATATATACTCCAGATGTCCCCAATGAATTTGGTAACAACTCTACCTCCTTCACTTTTGAAGCACTGGATGTACTGTTCAGTTTCTGAACCTGGGAACATTTTATTCTTGCTCAAATATTTTGTTCTTCTCCCCATCTGTCCAGCTTCAGTCACAATAAAAAGATGCTGAGATGTTAGAAAGAGCACAGAGAAGAAAGGAAAACAAAGATGATAAGGGATCAGGAGGCCAAACCAAAATCTAGGGTGAAAGGTTGAAGGAACTGGGTATGTGTAGTCTAACAAAGAGAAGGACGAGGGGTGACATGATAGCAGTCTTCCAATATCTGAGGGTCTGCCGCAAAGAAGAGAAGATCAACCTATTCTCCAAAGCACCAGAAGGGAGGACAAGAAACAATGGATGGGAACAAATCAAGGAGAAAAGCAATCTGGAATTAAGGAGAAACTTCCTAACGATGAGGCAAATTATCCAGTGGAACAGAAGTTGCCTTCAGAAATCATGGGTGCTCCATTACTGGGGATTTTTAAGAACAGACTGGATAGTCACTTGTCTGAGATAATATATAGGTTCTCTTGCTTAAGCAGGGGGCTGGACTAGAAGACCTCTAAGGTCCTGTCCAACACTGGGATTTTATGATTCTCTCAAAGCTTTCAGCCTTCACCTAATCTTAAAAAGTGCAGGAATATCACAACTCCAGTTGCGAATCAATTCCTGAACATTCTTCCTTAAATAAATATAAATTACAGGTAGTCCACAACTTACAATTACAGTTGAGAAACCCCAAATTTCTGTTGTTAAGTCAGACATCTGTTAAGTGGGTTTTGCCTGATTTTACCACCTTCCTTGCCATAGTTATTAGTAACAAGGGGTTGTTAAGTGAATCTGGCTTCCCCCAGGATTCGTCAGAAGGTTGCAAAAGGGGATCACATATCCCTGGGACATGGCCACTGTCATAACTGTGAGTTGCCAATTTTGATCACCTGACCAGGGGATGCTGCCATGGATGTAAGTGTGAAAAATGGTTCTAAGTCACTTTTTTTTCAAATATCATTGTAACTTCAAACAGTCACTAAATGAGCTGTTGTAAGTCAAGGTCAACTGAATTATGCAACTTTGAAATATCCAAAATATTTTGAGCAAGCTGCTGGTTGATAAAACATTTAATGGCAATATATTTCTATGGTCCATATATTTCAATAGATTCAGACTTAATATTAAAATAATAAATAAATAATAATAATAAATGATAGTGATAATGAGAAGGAGAAGGAAGAGGAGGAGAAGAAGGAGGAGGAGGACGAGAAGACCAAGACCTGGCAAGGACTAAGAGCAAGGAAGTTAAAAAAAGAGTCTGAGGGATTAATTCTGGCTGCACAAGACCAAGCCTTAAGGACAAATGTATACAAAGCCAGAATTGAGAAGATAGGAAGAGACAGTAAGTGTCACCTATGCAGAGAAGCTGAAGAAACAGTGGCCCACCTGGGAAGCTGCTGCAAGAAGATCACACAAATTGACTACAAGCAGCGGCCTGACAAAGTAGAACAATAGTGCATTGGAAGACCTGCAAGAAATATTATTTGCCTGGAAGCAAGAACCGGAGGGACTATAAAATAGAAAAAATCATAGAAAATGAAAAAGCTAAATTGCTCTGGGACTTCAGAATCCAGAGAGACAGGCACCTGCCACATAAGACCCCGGACTTAACAGTTGTCAATAAGAAAGACCAAAAAGTCTGGATAGTGGGTGTGGCAGTGCCTGGAGACAGCAGAAGAGAAGAGAAAGAACGGGAGAAGATCACAAAATACAAAGACTTACAAATAGAAATAGAATAACTATGGCAAAGGCAAGCAAGGGTAGTACCAATAGTCATAGGCTCTTTGGGAGCAGTCCCAAAACAACTGGAGCACCACTTGAACACCATCAGAGGCATTGACAAATTGGCCATCAGTCAATTGCAGAAGGCAGCTTGACTTGCAACAGCTTCCATTCTGTGGTGATCTCTGTAACTCCATCAAACATCCAGATTTACCTATTCCAGGTCCTTGGGAAGGACTCAGTAGGGAGACAAAAATGCTAAACCCAGTTCTGAACACCTGGCTGACTGTGCGAGTCATCATCATCATCATCATCACCATCACCATCACCATCACCCTGCATTTTGCTTTTCTTACTCTTTCCTTTAAAACTTGTCTGAAGCAATTGGGTTATAAGTGTAATTATTTTTTCTTTAACTTTCAAATCCTTGCAAAAAGAAAGGACGAATGGATATTGTTTTAGGACAGCAAGTGTTGTTTTGGAGTCAAATCTCTTGAGTCACAATTTAGGGAGATATTTCATCTGCTCTGCACAAATGTGACTGAAACAGGGACATTTTGTACTGTGATGGCAGAAAAAGGGGGGGAAATGGTGCCAAACAGGTGCACAATTTCTCTTGCCTTGACATGCACCCGTTTACAAAAAGAGACAAAGGGCTCTCAGTGAAGTTTGCAAAACCTACCACCGCGAAAGGACATTGTGCTTCGTTACAATCAATGGTTTCGTTTATTATAAAATATCTTCTTTGGGTCGATGCGAGTTGATATATGCAACTCTTAAGGGCAATTATTTCCGGTCTCTCTCTTTCTACTTAGCTCAGACTGCCAAAAAGAGGGAAATGTCAGCCCACATCACAGATAAATTGCAGCTGTTCTCCTTAAGAAGGAATACTCCTTATTAAGAGACACGGTGGCGCAGTGGTTAAGAGTGCAGTACTGCAGACTACTTCTGCTGCCTGCTGGCTGCCTGCAGTTTGGCAGTTTGAATCCAACTAGGCTCAAGGTTGACTCAGCCTTCCATCCGTCCGAGGAGGGTAAAACAAGGACTTAGATTGTTGGGGGAACAAGAGGCTGACTGTGTAAACTGCTTAGAGAGGGCTGTGAAGCACTGTGAGGCGGTCTATAAGTCTAAGTGCTATTGCTATTGCTGAAAGGTAAATGTAAAGGTTCTTGTGCTAGTCATTTCCGGCTCTAGAAGGGCAGTGCTCATCTCCATCACAAAGCCAAAGAGCCAGCGCTGTCCGAAGACATCTCCGTGGTCATGTGGCCGGCATGATGAAACACTGAAGGTGCACGGAACACTATTACTTTCCCACCAAAGGGAAAGTATTTTCCTACTTGCATTTTTTACGTGCTTTCAAACTGCCAGGTTGGCAGAAGCTGGGACAAGTAATGGGAGCTCACTCTGTTATGCGGCGCTAGGGAGTCGAACCGCCGAGCTGCTGACCTTTCTGATCGACAAGCTCAGCGTCTTAGCTACTGAGCCACCACATCCCTGCTTGTTATTGCTACGCCAACATTTTATTCTAGTTGAATTGCATTAGAATAATTTCTCATTGTGTGTCAGGAGTTAGGCGATAGCTGTTCAGTTTAATAACTTAATTAATCTGTTGTCTGCATCCACACATTAATTTAATCTGGAGATGAATCCAATGGGCCTGGCTGTTTGAATTTGTGGGGACGACGGCTTGTTTTCAAGTCACTGCTTGTCAGATCCATGAATCTGTCATTTCTTCAGTGGAAGAAGAAGAAAATGAATACATTTAATCTTATATCAAATTTGTATAACCCACACATGATACAATGGAGGGAGAAAACCCAGATGGCAGGAACCTATCACCTGAGAGGCACAGCCAGGAGATGAGAAGACCATAAAAATTCCACAGTGAGATGTGTCCTGAGAACCTCTGGAAAAGTTCGTTCGGAAAAAGGGGTGGAGGTAAATTAGGTATGCCTGGTAAACTGTGATAAAGATAAAGGTGGGGGGGGAATTAACATACTGGCTTTTGTTTCACTAAATACACATCGAAAGAAGGGGAGGGGTTCTAAACTCCCTTATCTATCCCGATATGCCTGAAAGGCCTTAGACGCTGCTTTGAACTCCTACATGAATTGTCTCATCTCAATAAAGGATTCCTTTTGATACATTTGGTTTTCAGAAGTTCATTCTTGTTAATTGAATGGGAAAAAGTTCTGTAGCCTGACAGCACTGATTCTGGGCAACTAGACAACCTCTTGCAGGTTTTTTTTTTTTTGGAAATATTTCAAAGAATTCTTCCTCCTAGGGCTAAGAGAGGCAAGGACTGATCATCAGCTGTGACTAGAATTCACAGTCACCTATTTTGTAGTGTGGTACCTTACACATGACACCCATCTGGCTCTCTGTGGTTGCGCCGTTCACTAAGCAATAAAGAAAAGGAGCACCTAAGTAAGAATAGACCCAATTCAAACTTAACAGCATCTGTTTTCTCCCTGACCTGATGAACTAGAATTATAGAATCATAAAGCAGGAAGGGACCTCTTCTAGCCTAACCTCCTGCTCGAAGCAGGAGACCTGACACCATCCCAGTGAAATGGTTGCCCAGTTTATTTTTTGAAAACCTCCAGTGATGGAGCACCCACAACTCCGGGAGGCAAGTTGTTCCACTCATTAATTGTCCTCACCATCAGAAAATTTCTCCTTACTTCTAACTTGGATCTCTTTTTAACAAGCTTCTACCCATTACTTCTTGTCCTTCTCTTTGGTGCTTTGGAGAATACATCAATCCCCATTTTTCTGTAATAGTCCCTCAAGTATTGGAAGACAGCTATCAGGTCAACCCAATCCTTCTCTTCGATAGGTTAGACATACCTGTCCCAAAGGTGCTTTTTCAAGAGGCAACTGGACTTTCTGGTTTTTCTTTGAAGATGTTTCACTTCTCATCCAAGGAGCTTCTTTCAGATCTTCTTGGATGAGGTGAAATGTCTTCAAAGAAAAACCAGAAAGTCCTGTTGCCTCTTGAAAAATCACCTTTGGGAAAACCATGACCTGGAGGACTGAGAAGGTCCATAGAATGATAGCTGAAGAATCTTCTTGGATGAGAAGCAAAATGCCTTCAAGGAAAAACCAGAAGGTCCAGTTGCTTCTTGAAAAAAAGCACCTTTGGGACAACCATGACCTGGATGACTGAGAAGCTAGACAGCCACACCTAGTTCCCTTAACCTTTCATCGTAGGGTTTAACTACCAGACTTCTTATCATCTTTCTTGCTTTTCTCTGTACTGTTTTTGGAGTCTCAGCTTTGTGTTTATATCAGAACTGGATGCATTATTCCCAGAGTGGCCTCATCAGTGCCATATTTTGACATCCCTTGGTAATTTGAGAAGAATTAAGAGCCAAATCTGTCTCATTCACAGGAACCAAGTATGTAAGCAGGACTTATTGATGGTCTATCTCATATCTATAGGACACTGGTGACAAACGGGGCAAGAAGATTCAAGGTCAATATGATATTTCTGTCCTAGGCTCATATGATTAAAATAAATAAATAGCTTAAATAGCCCTTCAGCAACCAAGCATTCCTCTAATGATTATCTATTAATATTTAGCATCTGGGGGATGGATTGAGCCAGTGGTCAATGTGTCACAAGCAATATTTCACACAGTATGCACCATCTGCATACACGAAACTATATGTCAAATTTCCATTTCTTTCCTCCCCCCACCTCCGTGTTTTAATTCTATCCAGTTCTTTGTTTTGTTTTGCAAAACAGGGCAGGCAAATAACAGGATGGGTTCACCTCAGCAAACATTTGACAGCTGACTGGCAGCTGATCCTAGTTTGACAAGACCAGCTCCAAATTGGGGTTCGCCAGCCACATGTGATGATGTGGTTAGAGATAGAAACCAGAGGCTCTCAAAACAGATTCTTTGGCCTACTGCAACTGTGTGAGCCCAACATGTACAAAGTTAATTGCAAGATAAATCACTGGTGCTATTAAAGAAACACGGATTATATTTCAGGATTCTCTGTGGGGGAAATGAATTCTCCACTCCCCAAAATCTTTCATAATTCACAAAACACACCATGGCTAGGACACTTCAGCTAAGAAACATGACTTCAAAGTGAACTATTTTATCTGCTGATCTTGCTTCTAGAAGCGCAGAAAAGGTTTTAATTAAATGACTGAGTTAAAACTGCAACAACTTGTCCTTCTTAAATGTGCTGTTATTATTTCACGCTGGAACCAGGTTGCCTTTTGAAGCGGAGTCATGCTAACTACAATGGTCCTTTCACAGTTTACTTTAAAATACAAACCAACACATTAAAACAACACAAACGCAATGGTTACTTCTGCTCATCGTCTCAAAGGGTTGAGCTCTATAATCTCTCTTGGAAAGGAGATTATAAATTAAAAAACATTTACTCCGGAAAAAAATACATAGAACATATCCCCAAGAGCAAAACTGGGATTACGTTCAACTAGGAACAAATGTAAAACAAAACCCCAGATATTTTCATTGATGTCACACTCTATCTCAGAGACAAAGAACTATCATCTCCAAAATGAGCTGTCCTTTCAAAGCTCCCCACTAACTTTTTAAAGTCCTTTTTTTAAAAAAGGCAAACTTAATTGCAATAGCACTTACTACTTATATACCGCTTTATAGTGCTTTACAGCCCTGTCAAAGTGTTTTACAGAGTCAGCCTCTTGCCCCCAACAATCTGGGTCCTCCTTTGACCCACCTCGGAAGGATGGAAGGCTGAGTCAATCTTGAGCTGGTCAGGATCGAACTGCTGGCAATTGACAGAATTAGCCTGCAATACCGCATTCTAACCACTGTGCCACCAAGGCTCCAAAAAATGCCATCCTCATTTCTTAGACAAACTTATTTCCCTACAAATCTGTGGCATTAATTAGCAGCCAGATGTACACAACCGAATGCACCAGTGTGAAAATACAATTTTGTAAATTTGTAGAATTACTTAAGAAAACATGTAGTGAAATTATTCTTAACCAGGTCTTCAAATTCATGTTCGAGAGTGCTCAGATGTTTTTGAAATTCTAGCCAAGTTTATACCTGAACTGATTCGTATGCTTGCATTCCCCAGTTGACAGGAATTTGTGGTTTTTTTCCCCCCTTTAATGAAACTCTAAAATTCAGGACAGGCATTCTCTGTATCCATATGCATTGCTTTTATTGGTGAATTTAGGGGGCTGTAGGCTAAAACATATGAAGAACAGTTGCAGGAATTGGATATGTCTAGTCTAGTGAAAGGAGGACTAGGAGTGACATGATCGCAGTCTTCCAATATTTGAGGGGCTGCCATGAAGAAGAGGGGGTCAACCTTTTTTCCAAAGCCCCTGAAGGCAGGACAAGAAACAATGGATGGAAAGTAATCAAGGAGAGAAGCAACCTAGAACTAAGAGGAACTTTCCTGACAGTGAGATCAACCAGCTTCCCATCTGAAGTTGTGGGTGCTTCATCACTGGAGGTTTTTAAGAAGAGACAGGACAGTCATTTGTCTGAAATGGTGTAGGGTCTCCCTGCTTGAGCAGGGGGCTGGATTAGAAGACCTCCAAAGTCCCTCCCAACTCTGTTATTCTCTTACATTTGAAGATCAAACTGTTGGCAAACATACATTGACAAGGCAAATTCAGAGTTTATATATTGGACAAGAGCTGGTGAATAAATATCGACAAGTCCATTCTGAAAGTTCTTCTACGCTGGCCACTCTCCAATTATGGTGCCTATGTGTAATGTGTAGCTTAGCCTTGATTATTTCTCTAAGACAAGAAAAAACATCATCCAGAGTTCACAGAAACCCATTGCTTGACTCCAAGGAAGTAGGATTGTCAGGACAAACTGACAAGAGTCAGAAACCTTTTTGTAAGATTTTTTTTGCTTCTATGACTAGGATATTGATGAAAATGGTTTTTTTTTTTGTTTATTTTGTAGACTTTTTATATTCCCTATACTTTATGAAGCTTCTTTCAGAGAGATTATATACAGTATTAGAAATGCTTTCAAAATACACTCTCAAGGGATCGTAGCCTCTATACTAGTTATTTGTGAATTTTTTTTAAAAGCACACTTCAATTTCTGAGAACATCTTCTGAGAAGTGTCACAAAATGGACAACCACACACATTAAGTTTTCTTGGGGCCAAGCTCCTCCTTGTGCAATATAACCATGTAGATTTGTTGACTCCAGCACAATGAATTGTCATTGCCCACTTCTGCCATTCTTTTGCTTCCTTCCTAGTTTATCGCCATTTCATGGTAGCATTCCATCAAAATCTGGACCATGTACACCCTGTCTAGCTTTCAGAACTTAGCTGGAGTTGCCTAGCTGGGGTCACCAGCCTGGTCAACCAGAAACAGATAGGCAAAGTAAAGGAATTTTGAATGTGAGGTTCCCCAAGGAGCAAGTGGCTTATTTCCTTCGAGAGCAGCAAGAATTGAGTTGGTCATGCCAACTGTGAGCTACAGCCCCCACAGATATGGAAACTCCACAATGGAGAAAGTTGATCTATTGATAGATCTCTGCTTCTTCCACCAAATGAGGCTGTACCATCTCAATCCCCAAAGCCATGGGTTTTTTTTTTATAATCAAGAGTTTGGTTCTTGGCAGAAATCACACCTGGCTTTGCATTTGGATCTTGAGGAATGGTGTTCAGAAAATAAGCCATAGTTATTTCTCCACTTTTCAAACTTATGAGCTTAAGACTGTTCTTGTGGCACCATCTACTGGCAGAAGAGGGCTACACCCATGTAAAATATCTACTAGCTACAGCTAGAGAAATTATACTTAACTTCATAAATACTTCCATCCTTGTGTTTGTACACATACACGCATACCGAATAACAGAATAAGAGTTGGAAGGGACCTTGTAGGTCATCTAGTTCAACCTCTCACCCAAGCTGGAGATGCCATTTCTGACAGATAGTCCAGTCTCTTCTTGAAAGCTTATAATGATGGAGCTCCCACAACGTCTCGTCTGAAGGCAACTTCTGTTCCATTGCTTGTTCTAACAGTCAATAAATTTCTCCTTATTTCCAGGTTGAATCTCTCCTGGATCAGTTTCCATCCATTATTCCTTGTCTGGCCTTGACCCCCTCCTCTCTGTGGCAGCTCCTCAAATATTGGAAGACTGCTCTCCAGTATCCCCTGGTCCTTCTCCTCACTAGACTAGACATGCCCAGTTCCTGCAACCATTCTTCATATGTTTTGGTCTCTAGTCCCCTAATCAACTTGGTTGCTCTTCTCTGCACTCTTTCCAGAGTCATACAAACATACAATGTTGGTATTCGAAGGTGCTTATAGCACCTTTTATGATTAACAGGACTTAGTTGTAGCTCCTGCTCACTTTAGTGTATGAAAGAATTAGCCTAGACTAGCATTTCTCAACCTTAGCCACTTTTAAGTTGCATAGACTTCAACTCCCAGGATTCCCCAGGTAGTCCAAGTCTCTTAAAGTGCTAAGGTTAAAAAACACCAGGCCAGAAAATGTCACAAGTCACACTTCATTGGAAAGCAGTGTGAACATTTACTTCTTTAGTAAAAGTTAATAAGGGTCACAATTACTCCAAGAAAGCAAAATTAATACCTAAAATAGCAACTAGCCAGCTCTGATGCTGTAAAAGTTTCTAAGTCTTAAATGTCACTTTAATCCCTCACAATGCATGCATACCCTTACCTCAGAAGGTCAATGGAAGGAGATGTACTACATTGCTGTCAAATTGCACATATATTCCCTCATATTACAGAACCTATAAAATCTACACTGAGACAAAAATAGAAAATGATGACTTCACAGATCTTGTCCATTGAAGAAACAAAACAACCACTTCACAAATGCATGACATAACATAGGAGAACAAACCCATCAGGACAAGATTCAGCAGCCCACATGCATTTGAAAGATAAAGGCCACTCTTTGGAAGACAGCAAAGTCCACATTTTGGACAGAGAGACCACTGTTTGAAAGAGGGGTCAAAGAGGCCATCTATGTCAAAACTGAACAGCCCTCTTTCAACAGAGGGCGAGGGATAGGACATCATGTATCTCCAGTCTACAATACAGTCCTTTCAGCAGTTCCAAGATGGCTCCACACCCATTTGCACTACTCAGATGATTCTGATACAGACAAACCTCCAAGTGGCCTCAATGCCTCTCTAAAAGGATGCAAATGACCAGCTCTCTGCAAGGAATATAAATAATCTTAAAACAAGAAGTTGCTTTTGTGTTTCTTTACAGAACTAAGGAACTCCTCTTTAACCCAAGAAAGACATAAAACCATCTTCTCTTATCAAAGGTATTTAATATATTACATACTTAAACAAACATGTTATAAAAATACCATTTATTACTGATAAAGAACATGAGCTAACAAGTTCAAAAAACATTTCAAAGAATGGAGAAAATCATGGGTCAAGATAGCATATTGGTTGTTAGATTCTTCTGTATAAAGGGGAGTTTCGACCAACGACCACAAGTGAGACCAGGGGAGAAAATTGTGGTGTTACTTATGAATGCACCCCATTTTATGACCAGCTTTTGCCACATCTGTGAAGCCAGACCTCACGGGATTATGATCCGTGACCTTCCTTGCAGGCTCCTACATTGACGTTGTTGGAAGCCAACTGTGATCACATGAGGGCAAGACACTGCAACCGTTGTACATGAGGGAGTTGCCACAATCATGTGTGTGTGTGTGGCGTGGGATAACATGACAGCTGCAACTTGGGAGGATGTGTTGGACATCATTTTATTCAGTGCTGCTGCCGCCATTTTGAACAGTACAAATGGCCGTTAAGTCGAGGATACCTGTTCCACGGCAGCAATTTCAACCTTCAGCGAAATGACTATTACGGAGTTACAAGTTCACATAAATAGGATCATCACATTTCAAGGTCTGATAAAAGACAACACGTATATGGCTTCGATTTTTAACTCTGCTCACATAGCGGAGACATGTGCAATCGGTTACAGACTACAGCATGGGTATTTTCAGCATGCCTCCAGCAGAATTCAAGATGGCTGCATACGTCAACAGTTCCAAGTTCCTCATAAAACCCCCAAACTTTCAAGGACAGATAAGAGTTATTTTCTATTTCCTGTTTTGCAGCCCCGATTGCAATTCCATTGTTGTAGGATTCTGGTGAAATCACACCCTACCTTTAGATTCCTGAGATAAAGATAGTGGTACCAAGCATGGAGATCACCAGCCCTAACCACCTGCTACATTTATGGTGTGAAACTGAATGTGGAGATCTAGGACAGTAATCTGAATTAATTTTTTTTTAAAAAAGGGAAGATGGGAAATCTGTTGTGGAATTCATTGCTCACGGTATGAACCAACGAACCCGTCTGGGTTTAGAAATTCTGTTTTAATTAGGTGTGGCAAGCCTTAAGAGCATAAATAATTGAATTAGTAATCCAGTTCATCTACCTACAGTCTCAAAAGCTGTGCCTAGCAGCTTGGCCGGTCTTTAATCTACTTTTAAATGAAGCAAAATGCAATCCAAACGCTGGTTCTGATACAGAATTGTAAGAGGAGAAATATACTGTTGAGCATATCAGTTAAGCCATCATGCTATATTTACAACAGTGGATATACGCAGAGTTTTCCCTGATGCTTGAATTCATAGTTGCATCTGAAATAAGTAACCTTCATTTTTTTGTTTGTTTGTACAAGTTAATAAAAATATTCCATTTGTTCTGGTACCATATTTCTAAATCCAGATTCTAAGAGCAGCACATTTCTTGCAAGTGCTATATTCTAAGCAACCTAAACATACATTGTTTTGTTCTTGTTATGATCCAGGCACAGGCATAGTTTTAGATAAATTGTAGGAAATCCATTAATTCCATGTTTGCGGTTTGGAGGGTTCTTCAGTCTTCAAGCCACAGAAACATGAAGAGCTTCAATTGAGAGGCGACATATTCTCTTAAGAGTTTGTGTTTGAAGTTTAAAGGGGAAGATGCTACTAGGAAGCCATCTTGACTTAATGGCCTACACAATCCTATGTTGACTTGAAATGGGGAAAAATTCAAGTATCAATTTAACCAACAGCAGGATAACCTTTTGATACAATCCAGCTTGCTATGGTTCTCACATGTTCTGCTACCAGGCTACTATGGATAGAAAATTTAATTAGGGTATTTAAAAAGTGATACAAGGCTATTGAAATTAAGAGTTTGAGGTGGTTCAAATGACAACTGGACTTCTTCATGTACTTCAGCAGCGTCCAAGGGGATTAACTGAGAAATCTCTAAGTAAATAGTTTTGAGGCATTCTTTTCTGCATCTCTGATTCTTCAGGGAAGACATCTTGATGGGTTGAATGATCACAACTGGCCACAGTCGGTAATGACTATCTTCTTTGAAGTCTTTCCGCTCTTTGACCCAAAGCTTTCAATTTTCTTCACAACGTCCATTCCTTCTTTAACCTGGCCAAACACAACATGCTTTCCATCCAGCCTGCAATCAAACAAAATAACAGACAAATAACAGAATATTAGCGCTTGAAGGGACTTTGAGGTCTTCTAATCCAGCCCCTTGCTCAAGCAGGAGACCCTATACCATTTCAAATTGGTCGTCCAATCTCTTCTTAAAAACCTCCAGTGATGGAAGTACCTACAACTTCTGGAGGCAACTTATGTTCCACTGATTAATTGTCCTCACTGTTAGGAAGTTTCTTCTTAATTCCAGGTTGCTTCTCTCCTTGATTGATTTCTACCCATTGCTTCTTCTCTTGCCTTCCGGTGATTTAGAAAATAGGTTGATCCCCTTTTCCTTGTGGCAACCTCTTAGATATTGGAAGACTGCTATCATATGCACCCCTAGTTCTCTCTTTCACTAAACTAGACATATCCAATTCCTGCAACCGTTTTTTATATAGTTAATGTTGATGTTTAAAGTACTGTGAAGCTACTTCAGTGACAGCATATTAAAAATTTTTAAATGGTCCACCTAAAAAAAACCTTTGTAACTTACGTTCCTGTTTTTTTTAAAACAACTATTCCCCACGTGATAAAAGCTGAACTAAGATGGGTTAAAAAAAGTTTGACCACACTTGGCAGCATGCTAGAATTAGCAAGCCTCATGCAGAAAACAGTGATATATAACATGGTTAGGAACAGCACTGCAAATGGAAGCCTCTTCAAAATTAGGATGGTAGTTATTGCTTGGAAATGAATATTTTTTTTTAAAAAAAGTGTAATTCTAGCAAAGATGCATTATTGATCATTTACAGCATCACAGATCCCTACAGGCTGTCCTTAATAAAGTTTTAAATTCAATGTAATGCAAGCAAATTCAAATCTTTGTTTGGGATACAGGCTGGCAAATTCTCAGAAAAAAATAATCTGTCTCCTGTTATCTCCCAAGCAGCCTTATTCATTTTTAATCCAGTGTTCAAACTCCAAATATTGCAGTTGGATACATTCAGAAATCCCATTAACCGGGCCTGTGATTTCAGGGCGTACTGCTTTTTGAAGAATGGAAAGTTAGTTTAATCACCATAATTATCATTATCAACTGAATTATTCTTCATGAATTGGACTTTTTCTACCCTGTTTCCCCGAAAATACCACCTACCTTGAAAGTTTAGTCCTAGCTTGATTTTTTTACACGTGCACCCAATATAAACCCTACCCCCAAAATAAGCCCTAATTAAGATCCCACCCGCTCCAGAGTGGACGGGGAAAAAATTAAGCTAGGATGGGGATGGGGCGGTGGTGGAATTGCCCTACTACTTACCTGTGGGCAGTTGTAGCCAGGCCTCGCAAACCCGACACCTGTCTTGCTGGCTCATTTCTTCTGCAGCCGGCAAGGTTGGCAAGGTTTTCCTGAAGGCCCCTGATAGCAAAGCTCTGGATCGATCCAGAGCTGTTATGGGATGCAAAGGCCTTCAGGAAAGCCTTGCTGGCTGCAGAAGTAGTTCCTGAAGGCCTCTGACAGTGAAAAGGAGGCCAGGGGCATTGCACACAAGTGAGGTTAGTCATTGGGTGAATCCCCTGAAAATAAGACCTGGTGCCTTTTTGGTGGAGATATATATCTCCACCATTTATATATATATAAATAAAAACAGGGTCTTATTTTCGGGGCAGCATGGTAGCAGAAAGCTTAGGAGAGTGATCAGAGCTTCCTCCAACACCACATTCAAAACACAAAGTCATTTGTTTATCTTGTCCCAACAATATTTTCCTAGAATGGGCAGAAACTGATAGCGACTTTGAGCTTTAAAATTGAGTACAGGTAGTCCTCGCCTTACAACCACAACAGAGTCCAACATTTACATTGCTAAGTGAAACATTTGTTAAGGGAGTTTTTTTTCGGGGTAAACCATTGTAACTTCAAACAGTCGCTAAATGAACTGTTGTTAAGTTGAGGACTACCTGTAGTTAAGGGTGAGAAGGCAAGAGATCCCTCTCACTCTTTGGTTTGTTTTCACTGCAGGGTAACCTTTTTTACCCACTTGCCCAGATGTGCCAGGCTTTTTACCCACCCAGGGTAACCTTTTTTACCCACTGCCCAGATGTGCCAGGCTAAAACTCCCATCGTGGCTACTGTTTGCAGACAAGCTGAAAGATTGGGAGAAAGAGCAGAAGTATTTTAAAAGTTAAGACCGGTCCTGGAAAAGAGGGACAAACTCTGAACTTTGGTAGGAAGGCTAACTGAGAGGCAAATGTGTTTGCAACAGAAAGTTGAAATGTTGACAGAGCTCAAAGTCTGGCCAGCAGGGCAATCCCTCTAGTTGAGCAACCAAAATCAAAGATAACTTGATGGACGCCAAGAGTAATTTAAAAAAAGAAATCAAAAGGCTCAGATTTCACCACCACAACCCCAAACCTGTAGCTCTTCTTTGCAGGAACCCCATAGATATCGGAAGACCGCTATCCTATCACCCCTGGTCTTGTGGCCCGACAGTGGCCAGCAGAGCTGACAGCAGATTCGGACAGTAAGGAGGTTGGGGAGGAACATGGGCCAGTCCTGGAGTCTGGGGAAGGTTCTGCGTCAGAGGCAGAGATGGAGCCAGAGCTGTCTGAAAGTTATCAGCTGGTTTCAGAGTCGGAGATCAATGGGGAAGAAGAACAGCTGGAGCCTGTTCCCAGTGTGCACATGCGCAGAGTTGTCAGAAGAAGGGAACAGCTGAGGAACAAGGGCCGACTTGGAAGTAAAGCCACAGGTGGACAGTGAATGGCTCCTCCCATAAGGAATAAAAGAGGAGCAAAAGGGGAGTGGGTTTTGCAGGAGACAATTAGTTCATTCTGGCATGCTTGCCAAGTACTGCGGTGTCTGAAAGATATCGGCCTGGCCCCTCTCCAAGTCTGATAAAAGTTTGTAATTGGGAACTACCTTGAAAGACTGTTGGCCGGGACTTTGTTGGAGAGGAAATTCATTGTAAATCAAATAAAAGGGGTTTATTGGGAGAAGGACTCAGCTTTGTGATGTTGGGGAAGCCTAGGTCAGAATACCCGGTCCTTCTTTTCATTTAAGTTAAACACACCGAATTCCTACAACTGTTCTTTATATGTTTTTGTCTCCAGGCCTTTGATCATCCTAGTTGCTTCTTCTCTGCACTTTTTCCAAAATCTCAACATCTTTTTTTGTAATGTGGTGAGCAAAACAGGATGTAGTATGGTCTTATTAAGATTTTATGTAGGGTCGAATTGAAAGAGATTTTAGGTACGAAAAAGTTTGGAATTACTTTTGGAATATTGGAAGACCACTATCCTGTCACCCATGTCACTCCTTCTTTTCATTAAACTAGACACATCCAATTCCTACAATTGTTCTTCCTATATTATAGCTTCTGGGCCTCTAATCATCTTAATTGCTCTTAACAGAATAACAGAGTAGAAAGGGACCTTGTCGGTCATCTAGTCCAACCCCCCCCCCCCCCCCAAGCAGGAGACCCCGCACCATTTCTGACCGATGGCCCTCGAGTCTCTTCTTCAAAGCCTCCAGTGATGAAGCCCCCACAACTTCTGAAGGCAAGCCATTCCATGGGTTGAAGGCAAGTTTGTACCATCTTCTCTGAACTCTTTCCAAAATCTCAACACCTTTTTGTTTATTGGGGGGGGGGGGGAACCAAAACTGGATGCCGTCTTCTAAGTGTCAATCAATCGAATTGAGTACATGAAGAATACCCTGAACCACGTTTCATGCATTCCTCAATGCTTACCAATCTGTTCTGGCCGTGCAAATGAAGAACTGAGATCCGTTTGTGTTGGGGCCGGCATTGGCCATTGAGAGGACACCTGCGAGAAACAAGAGGGGGATTTAGCTTCACTAGACAAAAGCCGAGAGCGGCCGTTCGTGGAGAGAGGTTTTCCCACGAAGCCTCTTCTTTGGTGGGTTTTGGTTTTTTTGGTGGGGAGGGTTGTATTCAAGCTTAGGGAATGATATTCCCCAAGTCACAACGCAGCGCATTGTTGGAGCTAAAACTCACAAACGTTTGCTGGAACATTAGCAGCGTTTGTCTGAGAAGCTTCACAAGAGGAACCAATTAATTTTCTCTTTTATGCCAGAATCCAGCACCCCTTCTTTTCTTTTTTCTTTTTCTTCTTTTCTTTCTCTCTCCTTTCTCTCACTTTTTCCTTCTTTCTTTTTCTTTCTTTGTTTCTCTTTTTTTTTCTCTCTTTCCTTTCTTTTTTTTCTTTCCTTTCTTTCTCTCTTTCCTTTCTCTTTCTCTTTCCTTCCTTCATCTTTCTCTCTTTCTCTCTCTCTTTCTTTTTCTCTCCCTTCTTTAAATGTAAGAATAATCCACCCATTTGCTTTTAGAAATACGAAAGATGAACTCCCAAATTTAGATTGGCAAAAACCATCCAAAGGACTTGTCAGCATGCCACCTTTGAAAAGTTATGAAGTCCATCTTCCATCAGTCAACATCCAAAACCTTTGGTAAAAACCAATTGCATGTAAGAGTTTTAGATATTAATCATCTGATTAATAGTCTGGAATCATATGATAAGAATCGTATCTCTGACGGGATAAAATGAACACCCAATGTGGTATTTCCTTGCTAATACATGAGAACAGATACCGGTGTTAGTCAAATTTAGTGTTTTAAAAAGTGAATGAGGACTTTAGTCTTGAAAATCAATGGATAACCTGGGTTAATATTTATTATTCTTATTTTGCCTCTTTATATTCTTTGAGTATTTTACGGCTGTTTATGTATAGGAACAATAAGATACTCAAGGCAGCAAGAATTGGAGCAGTAAATTGCAATAAATAAATTGCAATAAATAAACTGATGACCTATATCAAGACAAAGGAGAGCCAGCTGTTGTTCTTTTGACTGACCCAACATGGAAACTTTAAGTACAATTTTAAATATAATAATAATCTGAAATGTGGTTTATTTTATCCCAAAGGTGCTTTTTCAAGAGGAAACTGGACTTTCTGTTTTTTCTTTGAAGACATTTCACTTCTCATCCAAGAAGCTTCTTCGGCTCTGACTGGATGGTGTGGAATGGAAGGATTTATACTTCTTGCAGACAGCTGGTCATTTGCACCATCCAGTCAGAGCCGAAGAAGCTTCTTGGATGAGAAGAAAAATGTCTTCAAAGAAAAAAACAAAGAAACTCCAGTTGCCTCCTGAAAAAAGTACCTTTGAGAACCTCCTTAGACATTTAGTGGCTTATTTTAGTTATAATTTACAAGGTGGCATAGACAGAGAAAGATTTGTCCTTACTGATTCTTACAACAGGCCATCAGATATGCTGAACTAAAAACAGTGACTAACTTTCTCCACAAGATCTAAATTTTAAATCCTACTTCCTACTGGTCTTCATTCTAGTGCATGAATAATTACAGTTAAAAAAGAAAGGTTTTTTTCTTCTTTTGGGGAGAAAAGTTGTCAAAAAATGCACTTCTGCTTCATTAAACTAGCACAGTACCTTCCAGTTCTCAGCAATCAATGGATTCCAGAAAACTTTGGAAACTCAAAAGCAGACCTTGCGAGAAAACTTTAAAACAGATCTTAAGGGAAACTTGCCCAATCAAATTCTTCCAGCGATATTTCCCTCCACAAAACCTCACCTTAATCTAGGCTTCATTTCCCGCCCCCCTGTACCTTAATCTTGACAAGTATTGATTTCAAATCAAACAAGTTAAAAGTTGCATGTTGCTTTTGCATATAACCCCAAGTAGTAGATGTTGGCATTAGTTTTCACTTATCTTAGTGATACCTGAATCCGTTTCAGACGTTCGCCATTATTAAAACAGTCATTAGTGTAGGGGGCATGAAACACACTGTGAAGGTCTTCTTAAATGGATTTATTGCTAATAATGTTTATGCCCATGGATCTTTTAATCTAAGAATTAACACTTGATTGGAGTTAGATAAGGGTCAAGGGAATTCAAGGGAGGTTGGATTCATTTTGCTTATGATTACATGAGGATTCTGGGCTGATGCCTCTTTTGACTTCCTCCCCAGATTCTGCCACTCCTTCTTTTACATCTGGTCTCAGAAGTGACTCTCTAGGCAATGAAATCAATTCTGAGACTTCAGTTCTATAACAAACATACACTGGCATCCAGAAGGTTGGATGGGAAAACTTGCTTACCGGGTCCAACGTGTTTAAGAATGAAATTTTCATCCGGAAAGCGACTGCCATATATAGATTTTCCTCCCGTACCGTTGTGATTAGTAAAGTCACCAGCCTGGGAAGGGGAAAAAAAAAAATTATGTTTGTGTCAAATTACATACCCTGCCAACAAAAGTGTATATGGTTTCTCCACTTGCAATGTATGGCTGTGAAAGTTGGACCATAAGAAAGATTGAGCGCCGAAGAATGGAGGCTTTTGAACTCTGGTGCTGGAGGAGAAGACTCCTGTGAGTCCCTTGGACTACAAGGCGATCCAACCGATCAGTTCTAGAGGAGATCCACCCTGACTGCTCTTTAGGAAGCCAGATTCTGAAGACGAAACCCAAAGACTTTGGCCACCTCATGAGAAGGAAGGACTTGCTGAAGAAGAGCCCAATGCTGGGAACGGTTATGGGCCAAAGAAGAAGAAGAAGAAGGGATGATAGAGAAGAAGAGGGCTGGATGGAGTCCCTAAAGCAGTCAGCGTGAGCTTCAATGGACTCTAGAAGATGGTGGAGGACAGGAAGGCCTGGAGGAACGTTGTCCATGGGGCCGCGATGGGTTGGACACGACTTCGCAACTAACAACAACAATTAAAGAATAGCAATCCTAGCAGACTGAAATTTCCAGCAGTCGGATTACTTTTATGTTTATAACAAAATAGTTGCTATAAAGGAATAGATTCACTGTACAGCTACCGTAGGTAACCCATTTAGTTAATACTGTTTATCCCACTTTTCTTTAAAATACATATCAGGTGCTAACCTGATATTTTAAAATACCATACAGGTTGTCCTTGACTTACAATGATTCATTTAGGGACTGTTCAAAGTTACGACACGGGAAGAAATGGTTTGTGGCTGTTTTTTACACTTATGACCACTGCAGCATCCCGGTGGACACGTGATCAAAATTCACATGCTTAGCAACTGGTTCGTATTTTATGACCATTGCAGTGTCCTGGGGTCATGGGGTCCTCCTTTTGTGACCTTCAGACAATGCGGAAGGCAGATTCGCTGAAAAACAACTGTGCTACTAACTTAACAACTGTGATGAAAAATGTCGTAAAATGGGGCAAAGCTCCTCTTAACAAATGTCTCATTTAACAACAGAAATGTTGGGCTCAATTGTGCATGTAAAACTTAAAATCAGAAAGATGGAATCAGTTGCAAAGCGTGAGAAAACACTTCATCTTTGGCCTGAATCTAGGCAGAGCTAGGAAATTCTTAGGAATAAGTAACCCCAGGAAATGGAATCAAAAGTACAATCAGCTCACTTTTGTGTGGTTGCTAGCCTGGATTCCGAGGAAGTTACACCTCAAAGAGAAACATGCATATCTCTTGTTTGAAGTCAGGCAGACTCACAAAAGCACTTAGCACTCTTTGGAATATTTCAATTTTAGACATTTTAATCCTGAGCTGTTTTTTTTTTTTTGTTGTTTAATCCTACCTAGCACTTTGAATTGCACCCAGAGTGAATTGGTATAACCAGGGTGACAGGAAGAAGAGAGGTTAATGGACTTCTATATTTCAGAACCATCTTATTATATTCTACAATTTTCTCAAAAAGAGAAGTTAAAGGGAATATGTAACTAACTAACTTGTAGGTAGCCACAAAGGGCCTTTCTTCTTTAGTGAGAGGCAAGCTACTACTGCCTACTTCAAACCAAAATAGAAATAGACCTAATAAAAATTAGTTAAGGAAGTCCTGTTTTAATCCCTGCTGTCTACTTTTATTAAAAGTGGAAACAGTTGGTCTCAGATGTCTAAGAAGTCTGCCATCATCACTGCAAAATTAGAGGTGGCTATGATCAGCTGAGAGATTAGAAATGAAGAATATGTAGAGTCACACCTACTCCAAACTGAACAGAATAAATAAAACCTTCTTTCGAGATAAAGCTGGAAGGGACCTTGGAGATCTTCTAGTCCAACCCCTTGCTCAAGGAGGAGACCCTATAGTATTTCAAATTGGTTGTCTAATGTGGAGCACCCAAAACTTCTGGAGACAAGCTGTTCCATTGTTTTCACCATTAGGATGTTTCTCCTTAATTCCAGGTTGCTTCTCTCCTTGAATAGTTTCCATCCATTGTTTCTTGTCTTCTGGTGCTTTGGGGAATAATTTGACCCCCTCTTCTTCGTGGCAGCCCCTCAAATACTGGAAGGCTGCTGTCATGTCCCCCCTAAGTTCTTCTTTTCTCTCGACTGGCCAAACCCAAATCCTGCAACTGTTCTTCATATGTTTTTGTCTCCAGGCCTTTAATTATCTTAGTTGTTCTTCTCTACATTTTTTCCAAAGTCTCAACCTCTTTTTTGTAATGTGGCGACCAAAACGGGATGTGTGTGGTCTTACTAAGGTTTACGTAGGATCCAATTGAAATAGAGATTTTATGCATGGGAAAAAAATTAGGAACATGAGAAAAATCAAAGTCACAAAAGATCTTTTACTTGAGTTTCCTGACAGTTAGAACAATTAACCAGTGAAACAACTTGCCTCCAGTGATTGTGAATTCTCCAACACTGGAAGTTTTTAAGAAGAGACTAGACAGCCATTTGTATGAAGTGGTGTAGGGTGTCTTCCCTGACAGGGGGCTGGACTAGAAGACCTCCAAGGTTTATTCTATTCCATTCATTTTCTATTCTATTCTACTCCATCCCATTCTATTCCATTCCTTCCAATATTTATTCTATTCATTTTCTATTCTATTCTATTCTATTCTATTCCTCTATTCTATTCTATTCTATTCTATTCCCTTCCCTTCCATTCCTTCCAATATTTATGCTATTCTATTCTACTCTACTCTATTCCATTCCTTCCAATATTTATTCTATTCTATTCCATTCCTTCCAATATTTATTCTATTCTATTCTATTCCATTCCTTCCGATATTTATTCTATTCATTTATTTTATTCTATTCTATTCTATTCTATTCCCTTCCATTCCTTCCAATATTTATTCTATTCTATTCTATTCTATTCTATTCCTTCCAATATTTATTCTATTCTATTCTATTCTATTCCATTCCTTCCGATATTTATTCTATTCATTTATTTTATTCTATTCTATTCCCTTCCCTTCCATTCCTTCCAATATTTATTCTATTCTATTCTATTCCATTCCTTCCAATATTTATTCTATTCATTTATTTTATTCTATTCTATTCTATTCCCTTCCCTTCCATTCCTTCCAATATTTATTCTATTCTATTCTATTCTATTCTATTCTATTCTATTCTATTCTATTCTAATTCTATTCTATTCTATTCTATTCCTTCCAATATTTATTCTATTCTATTCCATTTCTTCCAATATTTATTCTATTCTATTCTATTCTATTCTATTCTATTCTATTCCATTCATGTTCTATTCTACTCTACTCTAGTCCCGGAAATCAAATTAATGCATTATGTGCAAAATCTGTCTGGCTCATTTTTAAAACTTAACACGCCTGGAGCATACCTCTCAATTTAGCTGACAGATCAAAGCTTTGCACCTTTAATTGTTTTAATTAGCTTTGTCACACCCAGAGCTTAAATGTGAATTGTGGAATGATAGACACTATTATTACAGCTCTTTATAATACACACTTAAATGCAACTTACTTTTAAGTGGCGATACTTCAGGTGACAGTGCTATTTAAAAAGCCTGACAACAGAATTCAAATATATCCAGAATGTGGGATGTATCATACATTTCCAGTGGACCACTGATTGTATTTCCGGTAAGGTCATTTATGAATTATCTAAGCTCTTATCCTCATGTTAAGGTATTTAGAGAATATAATATAATAGAATGGAATGGAAAACAGAATAGAATAGGAAATAGAATAAAAGAACAGAGAATAGAATAGAGTAGAAGAATAGAGAATGGAATAGAATAGAAAATAGAATTGAACAGAATATACAACAGAATAGAACAGAAAACAGAATAGAGAAGAATAGAAAATAGAATATACAATAGAGAACAGAATAGAATAGAAAACAGAAGAGAATGGAATAGAATACAGTAGAATAGAGTAGAAGAATAGAGAATGGAATAGAATAGAAAATAGAATTGAACAGAATATACAACAGAATAGAACAGAAAACAGAATAGAGAAGAATAGAAAATAGAATATACAATAAAGAACAGAATAGAATAGAAAATAGAAGAGAAGAGAATAGAATACAGTAGAATAGAGTAGAAGAATAGAGAATGGAATAGAATAGAAAATAGAATTGAACAGAATATACAATAGAATAGAACAGAAAACAGAATAGAGAAGAATAGAAAATAGAATATACAATAGAGAACAGAATAGAATAGAAAATAGAAGAGAATAGAATACAGTAGAATAGAGTAGAAGAATAGAGAATGGAATAGAATAGAAAATAGAATTGAACAGAATATACAATAGAATAGAAAACAGAATAGAGAAGAATAGAAAATAGAATATACAATAGAGAACAGAATAGAATAGAAAACAGAAGAGAATGGAATAGAATACAGTAGAATAGAGTAGAAGAATAGAGAATGGAATAGAATAGAAAATAGAATTGAACAGAATATACAATAGAATAGAAAACAGAATAGAGAAGAATAGAAAATAGAATATACAATAGAGAACAGAATAGAATAGAAAATAGAAGAGAAGAGAATACAGTAGAATAGAGTAAAAGAATAGAGAATGGAATAGAATAGAAAATAGAATTGAACAGAATATACAATAGAATAGAACAGAAAACAGAATAGAGAAGAATAGAAAATAGAATATACAATAGAGAACAGAATAGAATAGAAAATAGAAGAGAAGAGAAGAGAATACAGTAGAATAGAGTAGAAGAATAGAGAATGGAATAGAATAGAAAATAGAATTGAATAGAATATACAATAGAATAGAAAACAGAATAGAGAAGAATAGAAAATAGAATATACAATAGAATAAAGAATAGAATAGAATAACAGAATTGGAAGGGACCCCAGAGGTCTTCTAGTCCAAACCCTTGCTCAGGCAGGAAAACCTATAACATTTCAAACAAATGGTTATTCAATCTCTTCTTTAAAACCTCCAGTGTTTTTAAGGTCTACAAAGCTGATTTACATTTGTATACAGATAGTCCTCAATTTACAATTATTCCTTTAGTGATTGTTTGGTACTAAAAAAAAAGTGACTTATAGCCTCCCCCATGGTCATGTGATCATGGATGCTTGGAAACTGGCATGAACTTATGATGGTTGCAGCATCCCAGGGGGCAAGGAATAATGGATAGAAACGGATCAAGGAGAGAGATTCAACCTGGAAATAAGGAGGAATTTTCTGACAGTGAGAAGAATCAACCCATGGAACTGAAGTTGCCTTCGGAGGTTGTGGGAGCGCCATCATTTGAGACTTTCAAGAAGAAATTGGACTGCCATCGGTCAGAAATGGGCTAGGGCCTCCTGCTTAGGCAGGGGGTTGGACTAGATGACGTACAAGATCCCTTCCAACTGTTCATCTGAACCATTATTTCAAGCCGTTAAGATGCCTTTCACCCTATTGCAATAAAGTCGTTTGTCTTTTTCACAATTAACTTTGCAAAAATGGACATTTGGGTTTTTTTTTTTAATTACCTGGCACATGAACGAAGGGATCACTCGATGGAAGGTGGATCCTTTGTACCCAAAGCCCTTTTCTCCAGTGCATAAAACTCTGAAATTTTCTAAGGGGAGGAAAAAAAACAAGAGAGAGCGATTCTTATT
Source organism: Bungarus multicinctus (assembly GCA_023653725.1). Taxonomy (NCBI): domain Eukaryota; kingdom Metazoa; phylum Chordata; class Lepidosauria; order Squamata; family Elapidae; genus Bungarus; species Bungarus multicinctus. The sequence continues at coordinate 95,956,844 of CM042844.1, forward strand.
ACTACTAAGGAAAGAAACCTCAGTGGTGCCATAATGCAGGTAATAATACATGGCGAGGGCTGCAGAAGCCTCCAATAACAAAATGTAAGTAGTCCTTGTTTAGTGACTGCTTTTTTTAGTGACCGTTCTCGGTTACCACAGGGATTTAAAAAGTTCACTTGGTGACCAATTGTTTTACAAACTTCTAGAGCCCCTAAATGTGGGACGTGGTGGCTCAGGGGCCAAGACGCTGAGCTTGTCGATCAGAAAGGTCGGCAGTTCGAATCCCTCGCGCCACGTAACGGAGTGAGCTGCCAACGTAGCAGTTCGAAAGCACGTAAAAAATGCAAGTAGAAAAATAGGGGCCCCTTTGGTGGGAAGGGAACAGCGTTCCGTGTGCATTCGAAGGCGTTGAGTCCTGCCGGCCATATGACCACGGAGATGTCTTCGGGCAATGCTGGCTCTTCGGCTTAGAAACGGAGATCAGCACTGCCCCCTAGAGCCAGAAATGACTAGCAGATATGTGCAAAGAGGAACCTTTGCCTTTTACTTTTAAAGCAAATGAGAACTGAAGTGGGATCATAAATACAGCAACGCAAACAGCGGTTTCCGACTGAAGTCACTAAACAAGGACCACCTGTACAGCACTAAAGCAGTCTTTAGAATCACAAACTGAACACATTCATCTGTTCCCTCCACACTTGCACTTATATAGAGCCACAGATAGGGTGCTAAAACAGCCTTTGACACTCTTCTTTCGACTCTTTTGAGTTGCCGAGAGCTACATTATTTGAAATGCACGGGGTGCAGGATGCAGGAAAAAGCAACCGCCTGTATGTAAAGAAGTCCAGAAGCTGGTGTGTGCAGGTCATGCCAGCAAGACCGTTTGCGTGATCTGACGGACTGCTTTCTGGGACACCAGACCCAGAAATGCTCTGCCCTGGATGGCAGGCAGGCTACCACTCGAAATCACCAGGTCAAATGTTGGGCAACGTTTCAGTCTTCTCTGTAACGGCAAGGAAACCCCCTGCTTCCTCTTGTCACTTCCTGGTTTCTCTGTCTCCGCCCTTCTTCTGCTTTAAAAAAAAAACAAACTTTTGGGACTTTGTAAATATTATCACAGGCCATCTAGGGTTGACAGCCAAGGTCGCTTTGGGCTAAAATTAACTCTTTTACAATTCAAGCCCAACATGACCATCAAGAAGCAAAAATCCTGGGTATAGCATTATCTATGAATGAATGAATGAATGAATGAATGAATGAATCTATCTATCATCTGTCTACAGATCATCCATCAAACATCTATCAAGCTACTAACAATTTACTATTCTCTATCTTCTATCATCTCTGTCTATCTTCTATCAATCAATCATCTATCAACCATCTATCAATCATTTATCAGTTTACTATCCTCTATCATCCATCATCTATCTCTGTCTATCTTCTATCAATCATCCACCTATCAATCATCTATCAATCTACTATTAATTTACTATCCTCTATCCATCATCTATCTTCTATCAATCATCAACCATCTATCAAGCATCCATCAATCATCTATCAATTTACTATCCTCTATCATCCATAATCTACCTCAATCATCTATCAAACACCTATCAATCTACTATCAATTTTCTATCCTCTATCCATCATCTATCTACTATCAATCAACCATCTATCAATCATCCATCTATCAATCATCTACCGGTATTAATTTACTATCCATCATCCATCATCTATCTCTATCTTCTATCAATCATCCATCTATCAATCATCTATTAATTTAGTATCCTCTATCATCCATCATCATCTCTATCTTCTATCAATCATCTATCTATCAATCTGCTATCAATTTACTGTCCTCTATTATCCATCATCTATCTATCTTCTATCAATCATCTATCAATCATCCATCTATCAATCATCTATCAATCTACTATCAATTTACTATCCTCTATTATCCATCATCTATCTTCTATCAATCAATCATCTATCATCCATCTATCAATCATCTATCAATCTATCAATTTACTATCCTCTATCATCCATCATCTATCAATTTATCTCTGTCTGTCTATCTAGTCATCTATCTGTCCATCTATCATCCATCATCTATCCATTCATCCAGAATTTTTCAAGACAATCAAAAGTATAAAAAAAGGAAAGGAATAAAAGTGAAAAAACAAAACCCAGAATTATTATTCTTTTTTGCCTCTCTTTGTTCTTTCCCCTCCTTTTAAAACATCTTTTTAATCCCCAGATCCATAAATTATCAATTCGGTCTTTTCTTCTTTCTGCAAAAAAACTATGTCCCTATCAGGCTTCCAGTTCTTCTTTGACAGTTGGCTACTAGATCAATAAACAATTACCTCTGCTTATTTAATCACCTTTATGATTTTAACTAGAAAAGTGGAATCAGAGCATCCTAACCCAAGGAGAAAAACCGCATGAAGAATATGTTACAAGTAACGAGAGGAATTCTGTTTCTGCAGCTCGTGCCTGAAGAAAGTATGAAATCGTTATTTAAAAGCATTTCAATTCCCCTTCGTTTCCTTGCTGGGATTTTCTCCGAGCAAATCTTAAAATCATTAAGGAGTTTCTTACCTGCTGTTTTGGGCACCACGTCAGCTTTTAGCTGTCAAAAGGAAGAAGAGCATAAAAACACACATTAGCTTCGTGAAATATACACCTGTATTTCAGGAACAAATTACCTAGAGTTGTAACAGTTTAATGGGAGATTGCAGAATAAATTCAGTCCTGAAATTAAAAGTCTAACTCTCCCCTGCTTCAAGCGAAACTGTTCTAAACAACCGTTTTCAAGAATATGTGCTTTTAAAAAGAAGTCCTGTGCCAGTGAAAAATGTAGAATCTGAAATATAAAACACGCTAATTCTATTTTATCTGAAATATAAAACACAGCAATTTATTTTATTTTTATTTATTTATTTGTCAATTGCTTACAAGATAATAGATATAAGTAAAACATGGTTATGAATACATGGATACATATAAGAAAAATAAAATATAAAAAAAAACAATAGGACAGGGACGGTAGGCACGTTGGTGCGCTTATGCATGCCCCCTACAGACCTCTTAGGAAAGGGGTGAGGTCAATAGTAGTTCCGTAACTATTTCGGCTGTACTTGCCACGGGGGATAGAAAAGAAAAATTGGTCAAATCCTCATTCTATATACCAATAATACGTACAGAATAATAGTCTATCTTAGCTATGGTGGTTTTTTTGTTTAGATTTGCACTAACACATCATTTCTTCCAGCTGCTCCATTTACACATTACATTTGTAGTTTTCAAGGAATCCTTGACTTACAACTATCCATTTAGTGACCGTTCAAAGTTACAACAGCACTGGGGAAAAAGGTGACTTAGGATTGTTCCTCATCCTTACAACCGTTGTTAACGTCCCTTATGATAACTTGTAAGGCATGTATCTACAACAGTGGCAAGATTTGCTTAACGACTGTTGGGAAAAGGTCATAAAATCAGGGCTGACTCCCTTAATAACTGCCTTGCTTCGCAACGGAGATTTGGACTCCGTTGGGGTCATAACTGGAAGACTACCTGCATACCTAAAGATTCATGAGCATCCCAGTTTTCCTATCTAAAGATTCATGGTGCATTATCGCTGAAGCCCTAACACCATCATCACAAAATCTCCAGAACCGTAAAGCCTACAAACTTGAAATCTGGCACATATGTTCCTCTTGGCTTCTAGGTGCTCACTAAGAAAGGATTTTTCGAAATGACCATCAGAGCATTTAGAGTATTTCCTATATTATTATTATTATTAACACGCTCTGATGCTAAGGAGTTCTACTCCTCCTCCCCACCTGAAAAGAAATCTCTTCCAAATGCAAAACACAAGCAGAGGAGAGGAGTTTCGGTTTTACTTTCACAGCAGCAAGCAGCTTTAGTACAGAACAGTTGAGCTAAGCCACGTCCAGGATCCTTGCTGTCTCCTCCTTGCTCACACAGCAAATACTGTTTCAGTTTCCAAACAGCCCTCAATTCTCTCACACACTGACAGGGCACTAGCCAGGTGAATATCGATGGATGCTGGTAGGCAGAGGCAGAATTTTCCCCTCTTATTTTCCTCCCCAAAAACTAAACCCGACCACATACTTTCATAGCGAAGCATGGGTATCGAGCTAGTATTACATATTAACCTTTATTTATAGGAAAATGGTCAGAAGCAAGCATGAAATGCCTAAGTACACATCTTCCCCCAAAACCTTTCTAACACCCAACAATTTTGGGAATTGTGTCATCCAGAGAACAACATCAGGCTGAAGACAACAGCTACAAAGCGTTAATTTCCAAGCTTCAAAGGAGAAGATTCTGCAGGCATGGTAGCGTTCTTTATTTGTAAAAATAATCGCTAAATTTGTCTTACTTAAAATAACCTCTCTAAAACAAACCTCTACAAATATTGTAGACTTCTACAGGTAGTCCTTGACTTACAACAATAGAATAGAATTAGAATAGAATAGAATTCTTTATTGGCCAAGTGTGATTGGACATACAAGGAATTTGTCTTTGGTCCATAAGCTCTCAGTGTACATAAGAAAAAAATAAAATACATTCATCAAGAATCAAAAGATACAACACTTAGCAATAGTCATAGGTTACTAATAAGCAATAAAATCATACTAGGAAACAAATAGAACAATATAAATCGTAGAGAAACAAGCAACACAGTTATAGTCATAAGGGGGAGGAGATAAATGACTGTTCGAAGTTACAACGGCACTGAAATAGTGACTTATGACCGCTTTTCACACTTATGACCACTGCAGCATCCCCAGGGTCAAATGATTTACATTGGGATGCTTGACAACGGACTCATAGTTATGATGGTTGCAATGTGTCATGTTATCCCTTCCTGTGACCTTCCGACCAGCAACTTAAAGGGGTGAGCCAGATTTGCTTAAAAACCATGGCACTGATTTAACAGCTGCAGTGATTCGCTTAACGAATGTGGCAAAACTAACTTAGCAAATTTCTCACTTAGCAACGTGCACTTTGAGCTCAATTGTGGTCGTAAGACGAGGACGGCCTGCATTCTGTATAACCCAAGGACTGAAGTAAAGGGTTTGCAATGTGCCCACAAAAATAAAATGATATCCAAATGGAAATTTGAAGGAAGCAACAGAATTAAATCACTTGCACACATAAGCCCTACTCTGCCACAAATTAAGCTGCCAATACAGGACACAAGAAGGTTGTAAGGTACGGATGGCCAACGTTGACAACTTTTAAGGCATGTGGACTTCAATTCCCAGAATTCCCCAGCCAGCATTCCACCCAGAAATTCTGTGAGTTGAAGTCCACAAGTCTTAAAAAGTTTGCTAAGGGTGGACACTTTTGGTTTAGAGCAGCATTTCTCAATCTTGGCCACCTAAAAAAGGCACTTTTATTTTAAAATACACCTAATCATCTGAGATCACAACTCAACACCTTCGCACATTTTTCTCCCGTTATGGAGAAAACAGAAACAGCTTCTACATCTCTTAATGAAGAACCTGGTAAAATTTCCTCCTTTTACACACAGCACTTAATCTCTTGCACAATCTAACACCTTCGGGGGTGTTAAAAGTAAGTCACAAAGTGATGTCTCGTATTTCAACTAAAGCAGCAGAAACGCCCCAGATCAGACAAAGTAAATGATTGCTGACGGGCCAAAGAAGTTTCACAGCTCCACATTTTACAGCTTTAATTTTCCGTTTGCCTAAAGCTGGAGTCAAATTCTTCCTTGCCTTACACAACTCTCTTCTTCCCAATAATTTTGAGATTTTCCGTCTGCTTGCTGTACAGGGCGCCTCGGTTATTGTATTGCAATTGTTAGACTTCCGTTCTTCATTTTGTTTACAAAAAAGTTTCATTTTCTTGCTTTCGTGTGAACTTGTTGTAGCCCGTCCAAAGTTACGAGTGTGAGTTGGACAGCAATATAAATTTCTAAACCAGTTTGACACCCTTGCTTAGCTTAGTTTCATGTGACATTTTCTAGATGGTTATTCACAACCATTTGAATGTGTCACTGGGTCAATTTATGACATTAAGGCACAATGCACATGGCTCATGGGTGTGATGCTGCATGTATTTACACGTGAATACATTACATCATAATGATTCAGGGAAGGAAGATCCCAGAAATTGCCTTACACATGACGTGTGGTTCATCTTATGCCACTGAATGTGAAGGGGGAAAAATTCCAAGAATATTTTAGAATATCTAAGAATAATCCTGATGTATCATGTGGGAGTATACATGCAGGTAAATAAATGAGATATTTAAAACCCTCCCATCCAGAAGAGAAGGTATTTGACAGTCTACAGGATGGAAGGAATCAGGAATGGAGGATTTTCATTTTATTTATTTTTTAAATTAGATTTCAAAAATTTTGAAAACTTCAAATGGAGTTTTCAAGCTTCCTTTAAATCAGTTGAATGAGAAATGCATGTAATTCAAAGAACTAATTTTGTTTTGCTGGCTATGGCCAAGCCAACCAGTTTACAAGGCCTGCTAATCTCTCTCTCTCTCTGAAAGCCCAAAGAGATACAAGTCAAGGCGGCCACAGCAAGGAGGTCAACATCACGTCACTCGCTGACATGTTCTGCTTGTTTTGTACGTTCATCCATCACACACACACACACACACATACAAAAGGGGCAGAGCTAACATTGCAACCACACAATGTTGCTTTCATTCCTGCAAATTTGTGGTTGTTAGTTGCAAAGTCGTGTCTGACCCATCACGGCCCCATGGACAATGTTCCTCCAGGCCTTCCTGACCTCTTCCATCTTCTGGAGTTCATTGAAGCTCACGCCGACTGCTTCAGTGACTCTAGCCAGCCGTCCCCTTCTTCTCCTTTGCCCCCAATCATTCCCAGCATTGGGCTCTTCTCCAGTGAGTCCTTCCTTCTCGTTAGGTGGCCAAAGTCTTTGAGTTTCCTCTTGGATCTGGCCTTCTCAAGAGCAGTCAAGGTGGATCTCCTCTAGGACTGACCGGTTGGATCGCCTTATAATCCAAGGGGTTTGCAGGAGTCTCCTCCAGCCCCAGAGTTCAAAGGTCTCCATTCTTTGGCACTCAGCCTTCCTTATGGTCCAGTTTTCACAGCCATACATTGCAACTGGGAATCTAATAATGGGACAGATCTGGACAAGATGCTAGAATATGACTAGAAAGGCAAGAGAGAGAGAAAGAAAGTAGAATCCGTTCCTGAGGATCTCAAACATCTTTGAAGTTTGTTACCTTGGAGAATCCCAAAGATGCTCTTTTAAAAGGCAACTGGGCTGGGTTTTTCTTGAAGACGTTTCACTGCTCATCCAAGAAGCTTCTTCAGTTCTAATTAAACAGGGGAGATGGGTTAAGACTGGATTCTTCACCATTCAAGTCAGAACTGAAGAAGCTTCTTGGATTAAAAGCGAAACAGCTTCAAGGAAAACCAAGGAAGTCCAGTTGCTTTTAAAAACACACCTTTGGGACAACCATGACCCCTCAAATATTGGAAGACTGCTATCATGTCTCCCCTGGTCCTTCTCTTCATTAGACTAGCCATGCTACAGACAGGTTAAGCTATTCTCCAGAGCACCTGAAGACCAGGCAAGGAATAATGGATGGAAATTGAACAAGGGGAGATTCAACCTAGAAATAAGGAGAAACTTTCTGACAGGGAGAGCAATCAACCAATGGAACAGAAGTTCCCTTCAGAAGTTGTGGGAGCTTCATCACTGAAGGCTTTCAAGAAAAGACTGGACTGCCATTTGTCAGAAACGGTGTAGGTCTCCAGCTTGGGCTGGGGGTTGGACTAGATGACCTACAAGGTCCCTTCCAACTCTGATTATCTGTTGTCTGTTATTTTTCTGGTCTGTTTTGCCCTCTGATGTACCAGCGTGAATTTTCGTCAGCACGGACATCTGTGAGTTGCCAGCCATTTGTTGAACGTCCGCCAACTGTAAAAACACAGAAGGCCTCCTTGGGGCTGGTATTATGGGATGGAGAGAGGAGAGCAGGGACCAAACAGCCTGACTGAAGCCAATTGGCAAAACACATACAGAAGGGAATAACTGGCAAATTACGTTCATCTTAATAGTAAACTGTTCTGGCCAACTACAGCTTTACTTAGGAAGAAGGGAAGGCCCAACTAGCTGCAAATTTTAAGTTGTGTATAGAGAAAAGAAAAACATGAATACAGGTCCATTCCTTAAATAATGCTGTTTTCTTTATGCAAAGAAACTTCCCTGGAATTTCATGAACACAACACATGAGGCTTTTAGGTAGCGTTATCTTTACTACCAGTGTTTCTCAACTTAGGTGGCTTGATGATGGGTGGACTTCAACTCCCAGAATTCCTCAGTCAGCCATATTTAAGATCCTCATCATTTCTACCACCATCTTCTTATGATATTATTATTTTTTAACTTCTCCGTCTGGTCTACAGCATCCTGATGTTGCTCTGTTCAGAGGGTAATAATCACACATACTCTCCTCGCCTGGGTGAAATTAAACCTTTCAACCTGCCTCCATGCCAGCACCCTGACAGGACAGGATCCTTGGTGCTTTCAGGTGGAGGTTTCATTCCATGATAGCACTGATGGCGTTACCTAGTCGGGTCATGAAATGTCTGCAAGAAAACAAGAGAGCTCAGAGAGCGCCAAGGACCCCCTCGTGTCAACCCTGAGCTACAAAAAGTTTATCCTTGTTGGTAAGCACACCGAGAACATGGCATAGCAGTTTGTAGAGATTCTCAGTCTTCCAGGTCCTCGTTGTCCCAAAGGTGCTTTTTTTCCCCTAGAAGCCCGTTGGACTTTGTTTCTTTCTTTGAAGACATTTTGCTTCTCCTCCAAGGAGCTTCTTCAGCTCTGCCTCCTGAAAAAGCACCTCTGGGACAACCACAACCTGGAGGACTGAGAATCTCTACAAACTTTTAGCTAGACAATTGGGAATGGACACCCTTTGAAGGGTGTGGGAGTAGGAAGGGATTTCCAGAGGGAAAAATTGCAGACTGTGGGAACCATTTGCACTACTCAGGTGACCCTGAGGACACAGAAAAAACCCCAAGTGGCCTCAACGACCCTCCAAAAGGATGCAAATGACCAGCTGTCTGCAAGGAGCATAAATCCTTCCACTCCCCACCATCCAGTCAGAGCTGAAGAAGCTTCTGGGATGAGAAGTGAAATGTCTTCAAAAGAAAAACAAGAAAATCCAGTTGCCTCTTGAAAAATGCACCTTTGGCATAGCGGTTGATTACATCAGTAAAAGATCGAGACCCCAAGCAGGCAAAGAGGAGAATCTCCAAGAAGTGATGAAAGAGTTATTGACGGGCACCCGAGAAAGTGGAAACGGCAAACGTAGAGAGGATGAAACATTCTGAGTGATGCAAGGAGACATGAGGTCCCAAGGGAAGAACATGTCAGATTTGTTAAAAAGTCAGTAAGAGTCGAAATACTAAAAAGAGCAAGGGATGACAGACAGATATAGAATACTGTTTAATGGGGGATTTGTTTTATAAACAGCTAGAAAATAAGAGGCAGAAATTAGATATTGGGAAAATAGGATGTATACTGCTAATATCATAATTATTAGTATGCCTACGTAAATATTACCGTAGAAGTCGAAAGATTACCATGTACGCGTAAATAGTATTATTATTATGTATAAAGTAAATAAAACAATTACTACCAACCTGCCTTCCATTTGTATACTGCAAGAATCAAAAACAGGGCTGTGAAAATATCTACAGACCCTCACATCCTGGACATAAACTGTTTCAATTCCTTGCCTCAAAACGATGCTATACAGCACTGCACACCAGAACAACTAGACACAAGGACAGTTTTCTCCCAAATGCCATCACTCTGCTAAACAAATAATTCCCTCAACATTGTCCAATTATTTACAAAGTCTGCACTACTATTACTATTTAATCTTCTCATTACTCCTTATCACCCATCTCCTCCCACTTGTGACTGTATGACAGTAAATCTGTTGCTTGTATCCTTACGATTGATATTGACTGTTTCCTAGTATGATTTGACTGCTTATTGTACCCTATGACTATCATTTAAGTGTCGTACCTTATGATACTCGACTCTTGACGAATGTAAATCGTTTCTTTTATGTACACTGAGAGCATTTGCACCAAGACAAATTTTTTGTGTGCCCAAACACACTTAGTCAATAAAGAATTCTATTCTATTCTATGTTAGATCATATTGATCGTTACTAAAAAGTATACAATCTTCCATATAAACATCAATTATATAACCATCAAAATATTTACTAGTTTCTTACATTATAGAATATAATATGTATTATATTTATTTATATTTATAAATATTTAGTAAATATATAAACATATATTATAGAATACAATTTTATTCTATATTAGATAATATCGATCGTTATTTAAAAGTATACAATCTTCCATATAAACATCAATTATATAATCATCAAAATATTTACTAATCAGTTTCTTTTTCCCACATAGTCCTTATTTTCACATAAATCCATTCATCTAACCTCTGTATCAGCTAGCCAAATTGTGAATTTCATTGTATGTATACCGTGTATATCGTACAATGACAATAAAGAATTCAATTCAATTTTTTAAAAAAGCTATCCCACTGGTTAATTGTTCTCACTGTTAAGAAATTTCTCCTTAGTTCCAGGTTGCTTCTCTCTTTGATTAATTTCCATCCATTGCTTCTTGTCCTGCCCTCTGGCGCTTTGGAGAATAAATTGAACCTCTTTTCGTTGTGGCAGCCCCTCAAATATTAGAAGACTGCTCTCATGTCCTTCTTGTCTCTAGATTTAGGCCAAACCCAAATCCTGCAACCGTCCTTCCTATGTTTTGGTCTCCAGGCCTTGAATCATCCTAGTTGCTCTTCTCTGCCCTCTTTCCAAAGTCTCAACCTCTTTTTTGTAATGTGGTGACCAACATGCTGCTCTCATGCGTCGTCCCCTCCCCCCCCCGTCCTTCTTTTGTCCAGACTAGCCAAAACCAAATCCTGCAACCTGTTCTTCCTACGGTTTTAGCCTCCAGGCCTTGAATTAATCTTGAGTTACTCTTTGTACTTTTTCCAAAGCCTCAACCTGTGTTTTTTGGGTAATGTGGAGACTCAATCTGGATGCGGTACTCCAGGTTGTGGATCTTTCTTTCTTTTCTTTCTTTCTTTTTCTCTCTTCCTCTTTCTTTCCGTCTCTCTCTTTCCCTCTTTCTTTCTCCCTCTCTTTCCCTCCCTCTTTTTCTCTTTCTCTCTCTTTCTTTCTCTTCCCCTTTGCCTCCTTTCTCTCTCTCTTTCTCCCTCTCTTTCTTTCTCCGTCTCTTTCCCTTCCTTTCTTTTTCTTTCTTTCCCTCTCTTTCTTTCACTCTCTCTCTTTTTATTTATTTATAAATATATATATAAATAAATAAATAATAAATACATAGAGTACATAAGGCTTGAGAGAGCCCTCTATCCAGTGCTGATCCGGATTTCGCTGCTTCTCCGCTAAACGGGAGCCGGAGCGCAGCCCAAGGGCACCTTGGCCGCTCCAGGCAGCCCGGCCACTTACCTCCAGCACGACGCGTCCCAGCGGCTGGTTGTCTGCACCCACCTCCAGGAAGACCAGCGGGTTCGGCGAGGCTCTCGGGCCGCTGCTGCTGCTGCTGCTGCAAGCGCGGCTTTCGGAGGCGGCAGCCGGGCTCCCCAGCAGCAGCTCCCGGCCGGCGGCAACCAGGCGGCCCCGCGGCGGAGGCTGCGCCAGGAGAAGCGGCAGGCGGCTGGCCGAGCGCAGCGCCAGCATCTCGGAGGAGGAGGAGCCCAGGAACGGCAGCTGCAAAGCGGCAAACGCAGCAGGGAGCAGCTGGCCAAGCACGCGGACGGAGGGCGACTGGCGAGCCTGGCACGCCGGAGCCTTTATAAGCGCTTCCTGCCTGCCTCCGCAGCGCCCCGCCGGGGAAGGGAGGAAGGAGGTTTTGCAGCGAGGCTTTGAGAGGAAGGGGAAGGGGAGGGAGGAAAGGAGGGAGGGAGGGAGGACAGGAAGGAAGAGAAGAGGAAGGGAAGGTGGGGAGGGAGAGAGGAAGAGGAAGGAAGGAAGAAGAAGGAAGAGAAAAGAAAGAGAAGGAAGCAGAGAGGAAGGAAGAGAAGGGAAAGAGAAGGTGGGGAGGGAGGGAGGGATGGAGGAAGGAAGGAAGAGAAAAGGAAGAAGAAGGGAAGGAAGTAGAGAGGAAGGAAGAGAGGGGGAAGGAAAGGTGGGGAGGGAAGGAGGGGAGGGGAAGGGAGGAAGGAAGGAGGCGGGAGGGAGGGAAGGAAGTAAAAGAGTGGAGAGGAGTGGAAGGGAGGGGAGAAGAAAAAGAAAGAGAAAGAAAGAGAAGAAAGAAAGGAGGGAGGGAGGAGAAGCAACAATATTTCCAACTCTTCAAAGCTCAGTTTGCAAGTCAATCTCAATATTCAAGGCCCTGCTCTCTGTAGACCCTTACATGATTAGCCCTGGAGTCAGTTCACTTACAAAACATTCAGCTGCTTCAACCATGGGAAAATACATATACATATGTATATATATACATATATATGCAACTCAAATTTTTAGGGTTTTGACACAAGATTCTTGGATGCATTTATATTATGATATTGAAGCCATTCGTAGGGCCATCCAAATTGAACAAATGTAACCACACAATAAAACAATAAGCTTAAGAACCGTAACAAAGGTTAATCAACAGTTAGAACCTATTCAAGGTAAAATGCTTCTTTCTAAATTACTGCGTACCTGAAGCATAGGTTCCTTTCATCATTGCAGAAGCCATTAAAAAAAAAAAAACTCACCACAATGATAAAAATGGGGAAAATATCTATTCCAAACCGTCCAAAAATCAACCCACAAACACAGCCTGAGGAAAGCAATCCATAACAACACTCAAATGTGTCCTATGAATCGCACTATTGCCTTTCTACCCGCTTTGTATATTGTCCCAGCAATAGTTGTGTTGACACTCTGAATTGTTTGACTGGTTCTCCTCAAACATTAAGGGAGAGGTTGTGTGGTTTTTTTTCACTGTAAGGTTCACAGACCAGAATTGAAGGGTCAAGTTCGTATTCAAGAGGCCGGTGTGGGAGAAAATAAAATGGTGGAAGCTGGGGGCAGAGTCAAGAGAGGATTTAGCCTAGAATCTCTATGTAGTCATAAGCGGACTAAGTCCAACCTCCCTTGAATTCCCTTGAATTCCCTTGACTCTTATCTTAACTCCAAGCAGAGGCAAACCATTAGTTGAGAAGATACTCTTCTTCCTGTTTCGTGCTTGGCATCAGGCTATTATATCATGTTGTGTCTGAGTTCATCATGGGATTACTAAATGAACCTGGTACTAGTCTCAGCCCGCAGATATTAACTTGAGTATTAACTTCAGGTCACCTTTGCATGTTGCATGTTAAGTGTTTGCGTTCAATGCACCTTTGATTTATTTATTTTTATTAACCTGGCTGGCTTACCGTGAACAAACTCTTTGGAAGAGTTGATGATAGTAATGTGGCTGCCTCTGCTTATACCTCATGTGAAAAATTCCACGTTGGGAACTTCTAGCACAATCAACAGCAATGACTAAGATTTTGATACTGCTTTGCGGTGCTTTTACAGCCCTCTCTAAGCGGTTTTCAGAGTCAGCCTCTTGCCCCCCCAACAATCTGGGCCCTTACTGTACTGACCTCGGAAGGATGGAAAGCTGAGTCAACCTTGAGCCGGTCAGGATCAAACTCCTGGCACTTGGCAGAGTTAACTTGCCATACTGCATTCTAATCACTTTGCCATCACGGCTATTTCCACATTAATGAAATACAGTTCAATCAGTGGTGGGATTCAAATTTTTTTTACTACTGGTTCTGTGGGTGTGGCTTGGTGAGTGTGGCAGGAGAAGGTTACTGTAAAGTCTCCATTCCCTCCCCACTCCTGGGGGAAGGATACTGCAAAATCCCCCTTCCCTCCCCACCCCACTAACCTGCTTTCCAGCTCCGTTCTCCTGTGCAGAGCAACAAAAGAAGATCCAGCTGATCAGCTGGGACTCAATGGGAGTCAGAGAATAGATGGGGTTGGCGGGGCCAGTCAAAGGCGGTATTTACCAATTCTCCGAACTATTCAAAATTTCCACTCCCGGTTCTCCAGGACTGGTCAGAACCGGCTGAATACCACCACTGAGTTCAATAAAATTTATTAATGGGGTCCTTGGTGCTCTCTGAGCTGTTTTTCTTGCAGATGTTTCATTGCCAAGCGAAGTAGCACTATTTATTAGATGTATTAGACAATGTGCATTATGGTCATAGTGACGATTGTATAATATTGGATATTCTCATTCTAGTAGCCATTAGAATAATAGTTCCTGCACAAGAGGGTCATTATATCCATTTGGAGGTCTTTGTATTTTGTAATATCCCCCCCCCCCCCCAGTTCTTTCTCTCGTACATCTCAGAGCTAACTTTGGATATCATTGTGGCTCCTCATGAATCCTGCTTTGATCCAGATGTGTCTTCTGCTAATGAGTAGAGATCACCATAATTCAGGCTTGGTGCTCAAAGCTGGTGGGAGACATAATCAAGAGACCTTGCTGGCAAGTCAGAAACGGTTCAAATTGAAGGCCAATCTTTTATCCACATTAGAGCATTTCCTAGTTACTTCATAACCATGACATCATCATCATCATCATCATCACCACCACCACCACCACCACCACCATCATCATCATCTTCTTCTTCTTGTAATGACCCCATAGTCCCTTGTGGGGTGGAGTCTGAAGTCTGGGCAACTGAATGGAGCTAGCGGAGTGTTTTAATGGCCGGATGCTCTTCCTGTCGCCAATGCGGAGATTTTTCTCCCACAGCAGATATATTCTCAGTGTGCCCAGAGAAAGAAATATCTGCCTCTAACCAGGATCGAACCCACAGCCTCCTGATTGTGAGGCGAGAGCTCCACTTCTAGGCCAGTGCACCATTCCTGATAGACATGATATGACTTGGTGGAATTAGAGTTCTTACTTAGAATACATCTCTAATTCTAGAACAGACTTCTTCTGCTATTTCAGCATAAGCTTTCCGTTCTAATCAGAGGTGGTATTCAACTGGTTCTGACCAGTTCTGGAGAACCGGTAGCGGAAGTTTTGAGTAGTTCGAAGAACTGGCCAATCCCACCTCTGACTGGCCCTGCCAACCCCATCTATTCTCTGCCTCCCATCAAGTCCCAGTTGATAGGCTGGGTCTTCTTTGGTTGCCCTGCACAGGAGAACGGAGCTGGAAAGCAGATTAGTGGGGTGGGGAGGGAATCAGATTTTGCAGTATCCTTCCCCTGCCACGCCCACCAAGCCTTCTCCAGCAAACCATGCCCACAGAGCCAATAGTAAAAATGTTTGAATCCCACCACTGGCTCTAACGATGACCTTTCTGCTTCATGAGCCAACTGACGGATGCCTCGATATCTAAGAGGGGTTTCTGTAGCCATCACCCATGGCTATTAGCACCGTGAGCTTCCTTGCTGGAATGGGCCCAATGCCCGCCATCCTTTCCCCCCCAAAAAATAATCCTTTGTGTCTTTCTACCTCGCCCAACTCTGCCACAATCTTCTCACCCGCTGATGCCCTTGGCAGGGCTGGGCAGCTGCGGAGCATTCGAGAGGCAAATCAGATGAGCCATTTGTAATTACCTCGGGCAATTTGCCTGGCATGAGGAGTGGCACCCAGGTGAGTTGCTACAGCTCACGCGGCTGCCGGTGGTTGTTCTTTGCATGCGCAATTATCGAAACAGGTCATTATCGGCAGTGATTCATTGTTTATAAATAGAAAAAAAAAGTGAAACAGCTTAGGAACACGCCTTCCTGACTACCTTCCTCCCCCAAAAATGTTCAAGCTACCCTTTTACAGTCCTCCAGTAATTCCTGAATCTTACTGGGCAATTATGTAAAAATGAATCAGTTAGAGATACCTTCATATTCTACTATTAAGAACAGTATTAAGTTGGGTGCTATTAGAAAGTGTGATTAATGTCTACGAAGATTTTCAGTCAATGCAGGTCAAAGGTGCTTTGTCAAAAGGCAGCTGGGCTTCCTGGTTTTTTTTCCCTTGAAGTTGTTTCCCTTCTCAGAACTGAAGAAGCTTCTGGGATGAGAAGCAAAATGTCTTCAAGGGAAACAAGAACTAGAAAGTCCAGTTGCCTTTGGGACAATTAGAATGTTTAATTTCTCATTAGGAAGCAATGGCTGAGATTGCCCTCGGTTCCTTCCTCCCTTCCTTCCCTTTCTTTTTCTCTTTCTTTTTTCCTTTTCTCCTTCCTTCTTGCTTTCTTGTTTTCTCTCTCTCTCTCTCTTTCTTGCTTTCTTGTTTTCTTTAATTTCTCATTAGCAACCAATGGCTGAGATTGCCCTCGCT
This sequence comes from Bungarus multicinctus, assembly GCA_023653725.1. Lineage (NCBI taxonomy): Eukaryota > Metazoa > Chordata > Lepidosauria > Squamata > Elapidae > Bungarus > Bungarus multicinctus. The sequence continues at coordinate 95,973,229 of CM042844.1, forward strand.
TCCTTCCTTCCTTCCTTCCTTCCTTCCTTCCTTCCTTCCTTCCTTCCTTCCTTCCTTCCTTCCTTCCTTCCTTCTTGCTTTCTCTCTCTCCCTCTCTCCCTCCCTCCCTCTCTCTCTCTCTCTCTCTCTTTCTTGCTTTCCTCCTTTCCAATACCCGGATCCATTAAATAAGATCGTAATTTTGTTTAACCCTGATTTTAGCATACCAAACAACATGTTTAAATAATGAATGAGAGCTAATTAGGGCTGGAGCCATGATTTCTTAAGACTCTGAAAACAACCTAAACCAAAGCTAGAAATACATAGCAATGATGAGATCTAACAAGGGCTTGAAGCAGCCTGGATCCCAGCGGGTGCAATCTTCCTAGATAGATGCTTTCCTCTTAGATCTAGTTCCCTCATCATGATATTCCAGGATTGGTCAATAGAATCTGTATGCAAGCGCTGACTAATACTCGACAGCAGGACTCTTACACCTACATTGCTAGAGAGAGAAGCAGAGCAGAGAATGACAGCTGGAAAGGAAACAGATGGGATGTTGAATATTGCACTATAAATGCATGATGTAAGAAAGAGGGATATGATTGAGTAGAAATAAATGTGTCATTGTAAGCTTGTTGTGCAGGAAGGTGACAGCAGGGCTGTTAGTTGACATAAGTTCTAGAATCATCTCTGAAACGAGTTCCACAGTAGCTTTTGTTGGCCAATGTTTCCTACCCATTGAGTACAAGCTGTCTCCAAGCCTTTAATCATCTTAGTTGCTCTTCTTTGTAAGGTAGGAGAGATTGTACCCTTGTGTTTTTTTTTTCTTTCACAGGAGGTGTTCGTTTTTGCAAGCATTGTGGAATATCAGAGTGGCATTAAAATTACGGATTAAAATTAAATTAAATTAAAATTACTTGATAACAGTGTTCCGATATATCAAGGGCTGCCCCAAAGAAGAGGGAATCAAGCTATTCTCCAGAGCACCTGAAGGCAGGACACGAAGCAATGGGTGGAAACTCATCAAGGAGAGAAGCAACTTAGAAAGAAAGAGAAATTTCCTGGCAGTTGGAACAATTAATTAGTGGAACTACTTCCCTCCAGAAGTTGTGGATATTCCGACACTGGAAGTTTTTTTTAAAAGGTGTTGGATAACCATTTGTCTGAAGTGGTGTAGGGTTTCCTGCCTAGGCAGGGGGTTAGACTAGAAGACCTCCAAGGTCCCTTCCCACTCTGTTATTCTATCATATTCTACTTGACCTTACAACAGTTAATTTAATCACTGTTCAAAATTGCAACAGCTTTGGAAAAGCGATTTATGACTGTTTTTCATACGTACGACCATTGGCAGCATCTCTGTGGCCACGTGTCCAAAATTCAGGTGCTTGGCAACCGACTCGATCATTGCGGTGTCCCGGGGTCACGTGATCTGCTTTTCTGACCTCCTGAGAAGCAAAGTCAGTGGTGAAGCCAGATTGGCTTAACGACCACGTTACTAACTGAACAGGAAAGGTCATAAAACGGAGCAGAATTCACTGAACAATCTCACTTTAGAACAGAAATTTTAGACTCCATTTTGGTTGTAAGACAAGGACTACCTGTATAGGGGAAGGGTTGTGCACACACTGACTTAGCTATTCTCTTGTTATCAGTTGTGTCCACGTTTTGATGCTTAACTTGATGCTTTGCAACCAGGTGTGTGTGGTGGGGGGAGGAATTGAGTTTCTAAAATGTAATGAAAGTATCTCCATTTATCTATAGTATAGCCAAAATTTTTAGCCCATGCTATCATTGTTTCTGTCAGGGCTCCAACAAATCCACCCCCATTCAAATCACAAGTCTCTAGCCACATCTCTCAGAGTAAAAAAAAAAGATTTATTAGGAGTGGCCATGTTGGTGTTAGCTGGGTGCAACCGACACTAAAATACATAATTCATTTCCCCCTTGACCCTTGATCCACCCTCTGGATGTATATTCTCCAATGAGACACATCCATAGCCAAGAGTCATCAATCATGCTCTCCAGTAATAATCTTGCGGGCCAACAGCTTCGACTGCCTAGGCAATTATCTGAGGCATTTAAGGAATGTACTGCTTTCCTCCACTACCTTTCTGCTGGCAACTAAAAGGACCAAAGGAGTATTTTTTAGTCGACAGTTTCCATTACTTGCTCTTCTTCCATTTTAATGTTCAATAGATAGCTATAGGTGTTTTTTAAAATTAGTTTTTCATCCGTCCCTGTTAGTATCTGATCTAGTTCTGTTAATTCTTTATAAAAACCATACATGTTAGCATCTTTCTCATATCTTGATTGTATTTGCACATGCGGCCACCGTGCTATATCAATTCCTTGACTATTCAATGCTTGCTTAGTTTTAAGTTCCCCTTTTTTCATTCGAGATGTCCTTATACCTTGTAATATTTTCCATGTTAATAATCATATTTGGATGCATCCGTGCCTCCATCGTGGAGAGCCAGACTGGAATTTTCATAGAGTGTTTTTCTTCCATTTTTGCTCCCACTAAATAACAGAAATGCATTTCTAACATGATATTTTTGAAAATATTTCTGCATTTTGTTTTTCTCATACCATAAGAAGGCATGCCACCCCAGCTGGAGATCATGTCCCTCCAAAATTAATAATTGTATAATAAAAGTATCTCCAAGGATTGAGGACCAAAGAAGCATGTTAGAAAAACCAAAGAATTTCAGCACTCCATATAATTTAAGAAGGATAAAAATTCTTAGATAAGTAGTCTAGTTCCTTGGCCAACTAATTGAAACTTTCAGATTCCCTGTTGGGTAGAGAACAATAGTTACAAAAACACAAGTGTGTGATCTTTGAGGCTATTTCTGAATCTATTTGTGTAACCTGTGCAGTTCATGGCCTATTTGTTAAACTAATAGGATTGAAATCAGCTTTGTCTTACCAAGATATATTCCAGATAGGAATGAAATTGACTGGGTTGTTTGTTTGTTTTTTTAACAGCACTTATTTAATTATTTGAAAGTTATGTTTTTGGTTTGCGTCCCATCCCTCTGCTTTGATGAGCATTCAAATCCAAAACTGGCACAATTCAGGGCATGGAAAAATATTTGGAGATCGCAGCAGAATTACAAGCAAACAAACCTGCTTTAACAAATTAGATAACACAAACAAAGGCTGTTGCTCAAAAACATTTAGCAGTATTAGAATAATAATTGTTGGAAGAGTGATAAAATTCTCCCTTCAGTCAATAATAATTTCAAATATATGTGGCCATTATCTCTCTCTCTCTTCCCACCCCCTCTCCCTCCCTCCTTCCTCCCTCCCTCAAAGAGTTAGAGAGAAAGGCATTCTTGGTAAAAATATTCCCAAAGGAATTTTAGAAGAATGGATTGAATGGAATGGAATGCAGAATAGAATAAGGAATATGGAATATGGAATAAGGAATAAGAATAGAACAGAACAGAACAACAGAGTTGGAAGGGACCTTGGAGGTCTTCTAGACAACCCCCTGCTGAGGCAGGAAACCCAATATCATTTCAGACAAATAGTTGTTCAATCTTTTCTTTAAAATGTCAAGTGTAGCAGCACCCACAACTTCTGAAGGCAAGCCATTCCATGGATTCATTGTTCTCACTATCAGGAAATTTCTCTTTAGTTCTAAGTTGCTTCTCTCCTTGATTAGTTTCCATCCATTGCTTCTTGTCCTGTCTTCTGCTCACCCTTAGTCCTTCTTTTCATCAAACTAGACATATTCCCAATTCCAGCAACCATTCTTCCTATATTTTAGCCTCCAGTCCCCTATTCATCTCTGTTGCTCTTCTCTGCACTCTTTTTAGAGTCTCAACATCTTTTTTATATTGTGGTGACCAAAACCAAGTGTGGCCTTAAAGGCATTATAAAGAGGTATTAACACTTCTCGTGATCTTGATCCTTCTGTTAATGTAGCCCAGGACCGTGTTGAGTTTTTTGACAGCTGGAGCACATGGCTGGCTCATATTTAAGCAATTGTCCACTAGGATTCCAAGATTTAATTGTAGAACTAGGTGAGACTAACTGAAGAATACCTATGATCAATCTGAAACTCGCTAAACCTCACATCTTGTTTAAAAATGGATAAACTAAGCTCAGTTACATATCATTAAGCAAACAGATAACTTAAAAGCCACTCCTAATATCTACACAATCCATTTTACCCATCAACTTCAAAACTAACAGAAATTAATTTTTAAGTTCTCAGTGTCTATTCCTTTTCATCTCAGTTATGATAGATGGACAGGGACTCTTAAATGATGAACACCAAAGAGCGATCTGTATTTCAAGCAGATATTCGTAACACGCAACATGTGCTAATGACTTATACAGGCTAATGCTGGACCAGTTCAACTGGTCTTACATAATGTGTGTACTCACTGTTCTGATTGACAACATCATTAAAGAGATGAGAGAGAAGCTTAATTATTTCTATCTCTATCTGTGGAATCATTGTAGAACACAAGCCAAAACATCCCAAGCAGACCAAAAGACCAACAACCCCTGATGGAAAAAAAAAACAGGACTCATCTACAACATACAATGTAAGGACTGTAACAATGACTCTGTAGGGCAAAAAAGGCAGAAGACTAGCAAAAGCCAGCCAGGAACACTAACTGGCAGTCAAAAGACATGATGAAAATTCTTTAATTTCACAACATATGGACAGATTTAATCACAGTTTCTTTTGTTATTAATAATAAACTTTATTAAAAATTAAAAAGAAAAATATATACAGTATAATATACAACATTTCGTTACAAACGAAACCAATATATAAATACAAATATTGGTGTAAAATGCATGTTTCTTATCAGCTAAGACGGTGTAGTCATTTATTGAAAATATTTTTACTTATGTCATCTTGCGTAATTGGTACTTACTCTGTAGACTTCCTCTAATTCTTTCAAGATCTCATCTTTGTCTCTCCCCAATACCTCTGCCAAGATTCCCGCCATTACCTGTTCTAAGTCTTCTTTTGATTCCACTATATTTTGGAATCTTAAGTATGCTGCAGCCTTATCCATTTCTAAAAACACCAGGGAGTCTTCCATTTCCTTACTCGTATTCTTTAAGTGTTCATCGATTCTTTCCAATTTCTTTTCAGTTTTTTCTGTCCTCCTCTCTACTTCTTTTATTATTCCTTCGTTTTTCTCCAACGCTCGCTGTAATGTTCCAATTTTTTCATCTAATTTAGAAATGTCCATTTTCATTTCTACTTTTAGTTTCCCCATCTCTTCTTTCAATTCATTTATATCTGCTCTAGTCTCCGTATGGCTTTTAAGCATTATTTCTTGTAACTTTGACATAGAGTCTTGTAGGGTGAGCAGTGTCAAATGAATATTAGCATTTGTAATAGAAGACTGTTTTTCCAATGTTAATGACTCCTCAATTGTCTTCTGTGACATTGGTGAGGGTATTGCTGTCGGAGTTGTTAATGTAGTCTTCTTTCCAGCTTTGAGTGTTGTAGAAGTTATGGAGGTCATCTCTCCTAAAATTTATTTTTGTTTTTGTATTATATTAATTATAATGTCCCAAATTAACATTCACTGTCAAATAATATATCGTAAAGATAAAAAACAAACAATAACCAATACAGTAATTAAAGAATTTGTCTGTCTATCTCTTAATATCTTTTCTATATATTGTATATAACTGATAAGAATGTAATTATCGATATTACTAATAAATCAATTGAATCAAGGAAATTATATCACAATAGCAATAAACAGTTTCCTTCTGTCTCATATATATCTACTTGCATAATATTGTATGGAGATCAAAAAAAAAAAAAGATTGAGAGAGGAACATTAGCTAATCAAAGCACCAAAGAGATAGAGAACGTAGAAAGAGAGAGAAAAGGAAAAGAGTCTTAAAGTAGCTGTTCCACCTTCAGTCACTGGAATTACACGTTTGCGATCCGGATGCCCGGAAATAGAAAATTGCTGAGTAATAGCAATGTCCTCTCAGAGTCTCAGCTCACTCAATTATGTCCGATTATGTTCTCTTATCGTATTTTCTTAAGAAAATCTTAAGTTCAGTTTTTCTATAGTTCTATGTTTCTTCAGTTAAGGTAAACTAGTTAGTTAGATCAATAGACGCTTGAATCAACAGTCAAAGACTTTTTCAAAAACTTCCAAAAAGTATCTTCTTTTGCTCCACATTATCTCCGTTAATTTTACTTACACTGATCTTCTTCTCATCTCAAATTTAACACAGTCTTTCCAAAAGAAAATAATCCAAATCCCCCAGACCTTCCAGCGGCTAGATTCCTTTCCACTAATGACAATATAGCAAATCTCACCAACCTCCCCGTCTCCTATGCTACTTTTGTTGCTGTCCTTGTTTCTCTCGGTCCGGCCCTTTCACTTTCACCCGCCTTGCCTCTGCTCCTTAGCCACTTCCTTTTAGGGCTCCGATCAGTTTCTTTCAACAATTTCCTGTGGATCCACAGTATTCAAAAAAGGCTTTCTCACCCGCACCTTTCACCATTGATCACCGCAAATTGTCTCTCACTTGCTTCCTTTCATCAGTGGCAGACCGGACTTCAGGACTGCCATTAAGGAAACGGCAGTCTCTTGCTTGTCGGGCTCTGAGGGATTTCTCTTTGCTGTAATGGGAGCTGCCTTCCCCTCACTACAGCTCGAGTTTCCCCACACCAGCACGTTTCTCTTCAGGATTCGTGCACCCTGAAGGCTTGCACCAACAGCAAGAAGAGGCAAGAAGAATCACAAGCAGACTTCTATGCCTCTATTCATCTCCGCCTCACCACCGGAAACTAGTCCCAAACTAGTCCCTTCTATTTTGAAACCCTGATGTTCTTCTTCTGCCTGGACGTCGTTTGCCTCCAATCTTTCCTTGTTGCCTTGTCAAAGAATTCAATAAAGATTTGTCTGGCGTGATCTGTTTTTGACAGACCCACCTCGGCTTGTGGTTTTCACTTTGTTAGCTTCTAGGTGTTCGCAGACCCATTACAGGTAGTCCTCGACTTATGGCCACAATTGAGCCCAACATTTCTGCTACTAAGTGAGACAGTTGTTAAGTGAACTTTGCTCCATTTCATGAGCTTTCTTACCACAGTTGTTCAGTGAATTACATTTCACTTCATATCTCACCCCATTTAACTTCAGTAAATGACCGTGAAGCTATTTGAGGGTCAGGGATCTATTCTGTAGCCTCATAAATGAAGATAGATAGAAATGGTGTGTGTGGGGGGTCCTTGGTGCTCTCTGAGCCCGATTTTTTTTTTTTTTGTAGACGTTTCATGACCCAATCATCAGTACTAGCAAGGAGCGGGGTTTGCTATCAGTTTATATTCTGATGGCTTGCCCTGTCAGTGTTGGTGGGTTTGGCCTTAAAGATTCTTTGGTTGGGCTGTTTGTTGTTGGCTTTTTTGACAGTTTCTTGATTGGGGTTTTGTTTGCTTGACTGTTGGTCTGGTGTTTATTGGCCGGATGCCTTTCCTGTCACCAATGCAGAGTTCATAATTTGTTGGTCTGATGTTAACCTTAGAGTTCATCTCTGCTGATCTAGGTGCTGATTGATGGTGAAGAAAGGTGCTTGGGTATCTTTTGTTCCCTTTGGGGCTGGTGGTTGTCTCTTTTGAACAGTCTATAGATGTTGTTAATGTCTAGGTGACCACTGATGGATGATTTGTCTTTAGTGCCAGGCTTCTAGAAATCCCCTGGGTTTTTGGAGTTGGCCTAGTCTAGGATGGTCACATTTTTCCCAATTGAAAATGTGATTAACACAGCTACAAGAATTGCATTGGCACAATGTTGGAAGAGTGATCAAATGCCAACAAATAATTTAATAATCCAGAAAGTTGTCGACTGCACTGAAATGGACCTACTCACACAAAAACTTAAGGATAAGATAGACTCAAAATATACTACAGCTTGGGAAAAATGGTATAATTGGATAAAGAAGAAAAACCAGGAAACTAAAAGATAAGGATCTGAAAAATAAAGTGGTTAAACTAAGAGTATATACCAAAAATAGAAAATGAATATTAGTAAAAATATTTTCAATAAATGACTACACCGTCTTAGCTGATAAGAAACATGCATTTTACTCCAATACAAAGTATTGGAGAGAGACAAAGATAAGATCTTGAAAGAATTAGAGGAAGTCTACAGAGTAAGTACCAATTACGCAAGATGACATAAGTGCCCAAGAGAAATGCATGTACGTTTTACAAGAAGAAAGGTTCGGGACATTATATATAAAATATCGAGAGATGAAACAATCAAATATAAGGATAAAGAAATCCTAGTTCTTAAACAAATTCCAAGAAGGGTTAGAGAAGCAAGACGAGACTATAAATCTCTGGCAGCCCAATTGAACCGAAAAGGTATATTTAAATGGTTTGTCCCGAAAGGGATGTTAATTACTTGGGGGGAAAGAAAAATTAAAGTAGACTCTTTTGAAAAAGTCCAAAATTTCTATGAAAGACTGGTAGGCCCAGAAGAGCAGACCAGCAAAGATGAATTAGAATCAGAATCTCAAGAAGACCAAAAGAAGGGATAGAAAACTGCAGAAAATCTGAAAAATAAGAAGAAGGAAAAGAAGAAAATAAGGTACAATATCAATCACAACTAGAATTTGGAGTAACTACAAGGCAAAGAGCAAGAAATAATTAGACCCAAACCTTCAAGAAGAATAAGATCAATTAAAATAAAGAAGAAAAACAAGAAATAAGAAAAACCATTCAAAAACAGTAAGAGAAGATCTTAGATTAATAAACGTAGAGTACTAGAGAGAAAGTGATCAAGAGATAAAGATATAGACAAATTAGAATTATGGAAAAAGAAGTGAAACTCCTATCCATTAATATAAATGGTTTAAACTCAAAAATAAAAAGAAAGGATTCTGGCAAAGTTGATAAAGCAAAATGTAGATATTGTTTGTTTACAGGAAACACACATTTTGAAAGCACAGGAAAACTATTTAGTCTGCTCCATATTAGGGACAGTGTTTATAGCTTCCGCAGATAATGAAAAAAAGAATGGAATACAAGTGAACATTAGAGAAGAGATAAAAGCAACATTATTATTCGCAGACCCCAAGGGAAGAGTTCTGGCAATAGAAATACAGATAAATTTGAAAAAAATCTTATTGGTAGTAATTTACGCTCCTAATGTTAACCAAAAAGAATTTTATAAAGCTTTATATGCTAAAATTATTGAATTGGAAAGGAAAAATATTTGTATTATTGGGGATTTCAATGCTGTAGCAGATTATCAAAAAGATTATAATGGGGAAATAAGAGAGGGGAAAAAAGGAAGAGAGAATTACCTAAAATTTGCGTAGAAATGATTAAGGAATTAAATTTAATAGACGTATGGAGGAAACTAAACCTAGACAAGAAACAATTTACTTTTTATTCAAACCCCCATCATTCATGGTCGCGCATTGATATGGCATGGATGAGTGGAGAGCTAATACAAGATGTGACAGAAGTAGAAATTATATCGAACACTTGGGCAGACCACAATCCTCTTAAAACTAATTGCCAGGGTAAGAAAAAACAAAGGAGAAGGTGGACTTTAGACTCTCAACTATTAAAAGATGATGAATTTATAAAGAAACTTAAGAAAGAATTAATTTTCTATCGTAAAGAAAATAATAACTCAGATACAACTATTCAAAATTTATGGGATGTGATGAAAGCCGTTATAAGGAGAATTATAATATCTTAAATCGTACAAAAAAATAAAGAAAAACACTCTCAGCATAACAACCTACACCAAACAATTAAGAAATTAGAAACTGAATTACAGGATGTACCACAAAAGGTTAAAATCCAAGAACAATTGATTTTTTATAAACATAAACTCAATTTAATGGAACAGGAAGAATTGATTAGAAATTTGAAAATAACTAAGCAAATATACTTTGAACATGCAAACAAGCCTGGCAAATGGCTCTCTTATAAACTCAAAAAAGAGAAAGAGAAAAGAACCATTTACCAATTACAAGATGAAAGCGGAAATTATCAGCATACAATAGAGAAGAAAAAAGATTGTATAAAATATTTTGAGAAGCTGTATAAAAAGGAGAGAGTAGATGAAGATCAGATAAGGAAATATTTAAGAGAAAAAAGTACTTGTGAAATTAAGGATGAGATGAAAGAATTGTTGACGAAGGATATATCTATGACAGAATTAAAACGAGCAATTAGAATCCAGAAAAGTAACAAAACTCCAGGCCCTGATGGCTTCCCAGCAGAATTTTATAAAGTAATAGAAGAACAGGTAGGACCAATAATGGTGGATTTATTTAATGAGATAATGAAATTGTTACAAGATATGAAGAGCAGAAGTGGTTTTGGATTGCCAAATTGGGAATTATACTATAGGGCAGCAGCATTAGTTTGTTTAAAAGACTGGATTAATTTAAAGAATAAAAGAATATTAGTTATAGAAGGTCATGACCTTCAGAGGGGTGGCATGCATTTCTTCGGGAAATAGGACCTACCAAACAAAAGTATTTTTTAGACATTTGATCAGAGATTCGCTGATATTCAATTGGATCAAGGTTAAAAAGAAACAATATATAAAAATCCCAATTTGGCTATCTATAATGGAAGCGATGATTCACCCAAATAACTTAGACCTGAATAAAATGTTAAAATATAAAGATCTATTGGATATAAATGGAAATTTAAAAACAAAACTGGAGTTCCAAGAACAAGGGCTACGAATAGATTGATGGGCTTATCTTCAAATACAAAGCCGATACAATAAGGAATATATTTGAAACCACAACAATTAGATAAACCTTATTAGGACCAGATAAAACAAAAATATTACTGAAATTTATAAGTATCTTTTAGAAGTAGAACTGGAAGAAGTCGTGAAAGGATGTATGATTGCTTGGGCTCAAAACATTGGACATAATATAAAGTTAGCAGATTGGGAGACTATATGGAATAGAAATCATAAATTAACAAAATCAGCAACATACAAAGAAAATGCATATACAATGTTTTACAGGTGGCACTTACCCCCTTTGAGATTAGTGAAAATGTACCCTAAATTGAATCCCACATGTTGGAAATGTAGAAAAAAAGAGGGAACATATTATCATATGTGGTGGTCTTGCTCAGAGGCTCGAAAATATTGGCTCAAAATCCAAAATTGGCTATAGGAAATTACCAATGAACAACTAGATTTAGAACCAGAGCTCTTCCTATTGGGGATATTTAAAAAAAATATGAAAAGAGTACAAAATACTTATTACTACATATACTGACTGCGGCTAGGATTGCTTTTGCTCAGTGTTGGAAACAGTCATTCACACCTGTAGAAGAACTGGTTATACAAAAAGTTATGAATTGTGCTGAAATGGATAAATTAACGTTGAGTTTAAAAGATAAGGAATCTTCAATATTTTATAAGGTATGGGAACAATGGTACAATTGGATAGATCGGAGACAGACTAAGGATAGATGATTATTAAATACAGAACATAGATAGAATAAGAATATAGTTATGTATAAACTATTACTATCGCATAAATGATTGCTATATGATAATGCACCACAAACAGCTGTTATTGAATTATATACTTTTTAATGTTTTCACGTAATAAAATTCAGTAAAGTTTTCTAAAAAAAAAAAAAAGAAGGGACTAGTTTGGACAAAACTCAGCAGCACTTTTTTATGCCGCTGTTGATAAAAATATGAATGCCAACATGATCACCAACAACATCTGATGACAGATATGGCAGGAGGAGGAGGAGGAGGAGGAGAAAGAAGAAAGAAGAAGACAAGGTGGCAAAATTAGTGGACCAGCAAAATGCTGTGGACATAGTATACTTGGATATCTCTTCCTGCTGACCAAATTTTGCTGATTCCACTGCCTCTTTGCCCTCTGGAAAGCAGCATCTTCTTCCTGGGAATCCAGACTACATTCCACCCCACCTAAATGGTAGAAACACAATGCAATCATAGAACCGTTGAATTATTTTGCTTAGAACAGAATCATACATGGAAAAAGAGAAAGACTATATGAGATGATAAAAGGATATCAAATCAAATAGCCTCGAAGACAAATAATGGAAGAATGGAAACATTATTGAAGAAAACATCTTTGCTTCAAGTAACTACAACATGTTCTTGGTGCAGATCAGGCCAGACTAAGTAGTAAGTGGACTAAGACATTTAGAAGGGCTAATGCCCATATCAAAGCATCTCGTTTTTGTGGAAAATTTACAACGAGCAAGAAATCTCCATAAGAACTAAATCGGAAGAGACAGAATGATTCAGAATGCAAAGGGGTGGAGGTAAGGATACCTATTGTCCCTTGTAATTATTTGTCTTCTACGGCTAATAGTTTAACAAATAAATAAATAATATCGGAGGCAGATTTAGCCTAAGGTTAGGTAGGCAGGACTCTAGGGTGTCAAAACATAGGGAGCAGCCATGTTGCTTTTCTTTTTAAATCATTGCAAAATTGCAAGTTTTTGCATCAACGAGAAGTGGCCCCATCAATCAATGAGGCCTAGGAGTACCATATAAGCCCTTGAGCCCGCACAGCTAATATAGGATTGGAAGAGATAGCAGCTGGAATCAAATCAAGCACTGAAATATTCTGAGGTGCATATGATTCAAGAGCCATGGTGGTGCAGTGGTTAAAATGCAGTATTGCAGGCTGATTCTGCCAACTGCCAGCAGTTCGATCCTGACCAGCTCAAAGTTGACTCCGCTTTCCATCCTTTTGAGGTTGGTAGAATGAGGACCCAGATTGTTGGGGGCAAGAGATTGACTCTGTAACCCGCTCAGAGAGGGCTGTAAAGCACCATGAAGTGGTATATAAGTCTAAGTGCTATTGCTATCTTTCTTCTTTCCTTCTTCCCTCCCTCCCTCCCTCCTAAAGCTTGATTCAGCCTTCCGTCCTTCCAAGGTCGGTAAAATGAGGACCCAGATTGTTGGGGGAAGGGGTTGACTCAGTAAACCACTTAGAGAGGGCTATAAAGCACCATGAAGCAGTATATAAGTCTAAGTGCTATTGCTATTGTTATACTATATTGTCTGAAATTAGAGAAGGCCCCATTGGGGAATCGAAAGTGAATAATCTGGGTTAATGTTTAACCATTTATAATTATTTGTGTATGGTTATTTGAGTTCTTTATAAACTCTGGGTTAATGTTTAACCTTTACAAGAGGAAAGTATCATCAAGCTGTACAGGGAATAAGATTACTCTCAAATGAAGGCAAATATAGATGTCCCAGGATAACGTGGTAGGATCCAATCTGACTCGGATGCCTGGACCTTCTAAACTTTCAGATTCATGCAGAAGCCCATCCTCAGGGAACTTTTCCCTCACCAGAACGTGTGAATCAACTTACTGTTGATGATGAAGATCTGAAGAGGGTCCCCAGGTGCTGTTTTTTTCACCCCCTGGGTTTCAAAATTGAGATTAGCAGTATGCTGGAGACATCAAGAGGTAGAAAGGAGGAAGGCTCTGTGAGATGTAAAACCTCATCATGAAAGAGGAGGATATTTCTACGACACCTGAGATCGCTGTAGCTCCAGCAGTGATCTTCTCAATGGTCTAAGCTGTGAAAACAAAACTTTGGAAAGGATGATAAGACAATGCATGGACTCAAGAGCTCTTTTCTTTAAAAAAAAAAATGCCTTGGACTTCAACAAAAAGTATGACTTGGAAAAAGATCCAAGATAATATTTTGCACATTCATCTTTATGGACTATTATCATTTCTATTAACAAAATTCATTTTTTTTTTCAAATTCTTTAACCTTAAAGGGGAAATAAAACTCCCCTTGTTTACATCCATTTTAAAACTCGAAAAGTAGAAAAGATGTACTAGAAGAATTTATTGATTTAAAAATATCGTTGTTGGGAGATTTGTAAGAAAAGGAGATTTTTCCCATCTTATCCAAACCAACAAAAGGACCTTTGGAATGAGTCATTCCTTGAAATTGTTCCTTGTCTCAAAACTATTAATGCCATATATCTGTGGGAACTTTTGATTTCTGGCTGCAATTCCGAAACACTTTCTTTACAAAAAAGAAGGATTTACTTTTCTGCTCATTTGCAAGGAAGGCACAATTTTAGTTTAGGAAGTTGTGAAGCCTTATCGTTGTTTCATCTTACACACAGATTACATAGCTATAACATAAACTGATCTGTTTATTTCTTGCCTAAGCTAAAATCCAACGGAATTGAACATTTTGTTTGGGAGGGAGACAGGCTGAAAAGAACAATTCATCATTTTAGAGGATGTGACTTGGCCAATTTTGAGAATTCCTGCACTGTATAATTAAATTTATTTGACTGTAAAGGCTGAACACAGGTAGCCCTTGACTTATAAAGAGTTTGTTTAGTAACTATTTGGAGTTACAATGGAACTGAAAAAAGTGACTTCTGAACTGGTTTCAACTTACGACCATTGCAGTACTGTGTTTTCCCAAAAACAAGACCCTGTCTTATATTTTTTTTTACCACCAAAAAAGGCACCAGGTCTTATTTTCGGGGGATGCCATCCACTGACTAACCTCACTTGCGCGCATCACACCCGGCCTCCTTTTCACTGTCATAGACCTTCCGGAACTACTTCTTCGGCGGCCAGCAAGGCTTTCCTTAAGGCCTCTGTAGCAATAACAGAGCTCTGGATCGATCCAGAACTTTGTTACCAGCTCCAGAGGCCTTCAGGAAAGCCTTGCCAGCCTTGCTGGCTGCAGAAGAAATGGGCCGGCAAGGCAGGTGTTGGGGCGTGCAAGGCTGGCTACAACTGTCCAAAGGTAAGTAGTAGGGCAATTCCACAACCCCCATCCCCACCCCAGCTTCATTTTTACCCATCCACTCTGGAAGGGCCGGGATCTTAACTAGGGCTTATTTGGGGGGGTAGAACTTACATTGGGTGCATGTGTAAAAATCAAGTTTGGGACTTACTTTTGGGGTAGATCATATTTTCAGGAAAATAGGGTAGATAGTCATATAATCAAAATTCAGACGGAGTATCCTGGGGTCACATGATCCCCTTTTGTGACCTTTTGATGAGCAAAATCACTGGGGAAAGCTAAATTCACCTACCGACCGTGTGACTAAGACTTAACAACTGCAGTGATCCACTTAACCTTGGCGGCAGGAAAGGTTGCAAAATGGGGTGAAACTCACTTAACAACGGTCTCGCTTAGCAAACCAAATTTGGAGCTCAGTTGTGGTTCTAAGTCAAGGACCTTGTAGGGGTCTTACAATTATTTTTCTTCATATAACATCGGACACAGAAGCTTGAGATGTAACAAACGGCTGCCCAATGATCAGTCCATCATTTTTTTTCCAAATTTATTTAGGAAAAGAAAAGTAACATGAGCAAAAATGAGAGTACTTTCAGTGTTACAAGAAAGTATATATATAAACGTCTAGCAATAATCAATCTGATTTTTAAATACAAAATAAAGACATGAACACCTAATATACAGGTTTCATTCGAATACATATTTATTAGATAAATATTAGGTTTGTCACATCATCTAACTACATACAATTTTTGCAAGACTAAAAATCACAATTCTTTTTTCTGACCAGTTTTAAAGTATGAAATGACTGGAGTTGTACTGTACATACAATGTACAAACAAAGACAAATGGCCATTTTTGCATGTTAATTCAGATTGTACTTTTTTATTCCCATTTGGATCACAATATCAAAAAATTGTACAAAGTATGAATTTGGTTACAATCTTTCTTTTTTTATTATTATTATTTAATCCCCTTATTTTCTTCATTTTTTTTGTAGCACCCTAAAAATACACAGATGATAAAGACTAATACACTTAAGCTAATTATTACATGAAGGTAAAACAAAACAAAACAAATGCAATTTTCTTTCCCACAAAAGATTTGAGTGTATTACAAGAAATGAAACAAAGGTGGAGACTTCACAAACGCTAACAAACAGGATTCATTTTCCACATAAGATGGGTCTTCAAGCTTTATTTTGTTTTTCCTGTAAAATAAAAACAATACACAATCCAAGGAAAATGAATGCATTTCTGTTAACATGTCTCTATTTTCCATTTACATATGTACAGATGCCCCTTGGAGTCTCCACTGCAAACATTTGTGTGTGTGTATGTATCATCCTATAATAACAATAACAACAATAATAACAATGCCTTGGCAGTAGAAATCTTTGTGTAGGCCTTTCCAACTATTGGGGAAATTTAAAAAAGTTGAAAACTCAAAACAAAATGCTCCTAAAACAACCAATTGTTGGGGAGGAAACCCAAAACACGATATAAATTTGCTTTTCAACACCCCCCCGAAAAAAAAAAACACCTCATTAAGGCCATAACTTATATTTCTTCAAAGTAAGTTGCACTAAATGTAACAGGACAGACTTTTAAGGACTGAACTCCACGCTGTTAGCAGAAATTCTCTGTATTTTAACAGGATGGCAGTGTAGTTTTATTATTTTTTCCCTTCCACAGCCTAAAGCAATACAATATGCTGATGAATCCTTTGTGTTTATTGGTGTGTTTGGGTTTGTGCATTTGTGTGTGTAAGTGCAGGGCTTCCTAGGCTGATTTTTTTTTGGCAAAGCGCGCTCTTGCGATCTAATCTGTACCCTATTCATCAATTTAGCTGCAGAGATTCCGTGTTCAATAAATATGCTTCTCCTTTTGCAGACCAGAGCAACATACCCAGTAGTGGGATTCAGCCAGTTCGCACAAGTTTGGGGGGAACCGGTTGTTAACTTCCTGAGCAGTTTGGTGAACTGGTTGTTGGAAGAAATCATAAGGACAGAGAACTGATTGTTACATTATTTGAATCCCACCACTGAACATACCTCATCCAGCCCTGCCCACAAAGCAGATTTAATGCCCGTTATTTGAGATAAACCTTCAAATAAGGGGAAGCCTCATACCCACAACAGCCTCAGTTGTAGATGTTTTCCCTCCTATCAAAAAGTGACTTTAGAACCTTTTATCTAGATCCCTATGAGCCAAACCCTCCCTGCTTTGAAAAATAATTTGGTTTCCAGTTAACATGGAAAAGCAAGATGGGGAGAAAAAATGGATTCAAGTACTTGTTGGAACAGATATGTGCTCTAATAATAAAGGGGCCATTTTGCAGAATTACACACAACACAGTCTATGGCTTAAGATCGGCTTTCAACAAATTGCATCTGTTAAGCTGAAGACTCTCAGTTGACAGACATGAAAAAAATGGCAACCAGACATAGCAGTGCCAGATGTTCAGTGATCACAAATAAGGATGGATAACTCTGGGGAAATGTATTTAAAAAAGAAATACTTCCTACACTTCTATCTTCTGTCCTCATGGTTTGTCATCTACAGCCCCAAGCAGATAACAGATATCAGGGTTTATCCTACACCCCTTTTCTTCTCTCCTAAGTGTGGATAAAGGATAATTCTCTGATGTATTTAAACAAGGATCTTTTTTTTAAATAAAAAAGGTGATCTATGTCACGACAGTCATAATTCTTGCTCTTTTGTGCCTGCGTGGCCCCTTAGCACATGGGGCTGATGAATGATATGGATTTGCAAACTGATAGGGGCTAATTTATAACAGAAAAGAGAATTAAATGCTCCCTTAGTTCAAGAACCTTTAGCTGGGGACGGAAGAAAGAAAGCCAAAAAAAAAAAAAAAGGCAGTTTCCTCTCCCCTCCCAGACTATGCATTTTAAAAACACATGTAAAAAAGGGGTTTTATAATCAATGACAAGGCTAAAATATTCACAAAAGGTATTTACAATAGTGATTCTTAAAATATTTGATTTTGCATAATGAACAGCACTTTTTTTCTTTAAAAAAGAGAGAGAACTGGAGCAAAAGTAAAACATAAGGACAGGTCTACGTAAAATATTTGTAAAAAGTCAACACTTCTGTTGGAAAAGAATAAAGGAACTAAAACTGCCATTTCCTGTTTAGCTACAGCAAGATGCTGCGCATATCTATCTATATATATATATCTTTATATATATAAGGAGAGATATATAGATATCTATATGCATATATATCTCAAAATGCATGTACAGCAGGGGCAGTAGAACAAATGCTCCAAGAATTTTCAAGCATGACTTCAGCGGAGAGAACAAATGCAGGATGGATGCAGAGTTTTTATTTTATCATGCCATTCATTGGTAACATGATGATGATGGAACTTACACATAGAAACCAACAAGCCAGAGAACCCCTGGCCTAAATCTGACAGCCTACTGTTGAAATCAAATATAGAAATATTTGATTTGATTCTGGACAGGGAAGGAAGCAATTGTAATTTTGAAGGAAGGAAGGAAGGAAGGAAGGAAGGAAGGAAGGAAGGAAGGAAGGAAGGAAGGAAGGAAGGAAGGAAGGAGTTAAAGAGAGGAGAGGAGGAGAGGACAGCTAGGAAGAAATTAGAGGAAGGAAGAAAAAGCAGATTGATTGATTTAGCCTATGGCAAAGGAAAGGACCCAGAGATAGGGATGAAGGAGATTGAGGAAGGAAGGAGTTAGAGAGAGGATGGAAGGAAAAAGATTATTTACCTTATGGCAAGGGAAAGGAGAGAGGAAGTGACAAAGGAGTTAGAGGAAAAAAGGAAGGAAGGAAAGAAAGGGAGGGAAGGAAGGAAAACAATATCTGTACACAGAAGGCAGATGTTGAAACAGATGTTGGCCTGCAACAGAGCAGAATTGGCACACATGCACTTTTTAAAACACATAGTTTACTGTACAGAATTTATAAAAAGAGGACGACAGCAAGAGAGTGGGCTCAGAAGTGACCAGAAACTCATGCAGGAAGGAAGCAACCGAGGGAGAATCACAAATGCCAGTGAAGCATTTGGCATGGGAATTGGCAGGAAAATTGCACCAGAATGACTTAATTTCCCTCCCCCCCATGCCCAATATCCTTGGAAATTTACAGTTTTTTAAAAAAAGAAAATGAAGAAGAAAGAAAAGAAGAGGGAGAAGTGCTGGCAGGTAAAATGATAAAACTCAAGAACAAAAGGATGAATCACAACACAGCCTGGAAAACCTAAGGGTTATTTGGTGTTTCTCTTCATGTAAATGCCTGCTTCAATTCCTCAAATGAGTTTCTCCTCTCTTGGTTTGGATGAAGTGGGAAGGAACATCTGGTCAGTCAAAACAGTCAAGATTTTAGCTGTGACATGATGGAAACCTTTTTCAAAAAAACAAAACCACCACCTCCAATACTGTAGGGTCTAGGACAACTCATCATGGCCAACTCACTGCCGGACAATTCGCCACAGGAATTAACTCATAGAACAAGAGAGTACACTAATATCAAAGAAATGGTGGAGTAGAATCATTAAAGAAAGGGTGCCAAAGGAGGGACAAAATGAAACGTGAATGACAGAAATTAATATTTAAATTATTTTAAATACTTAAATTGAACTATAGAATTGTCCCACAACAACTTGTCCTATGGTGAGTTTTGGCCATCTAGAGTTGCCCCATTCTGCACCCTGCAAGTTAAAAAGTTTTGATTACCTGGTTATGGTGGCCATCTTGAACTTGAACCCCTTCCCTCATCTTGCAAAGGGGCCTTTTTTTCCTCACGTCCCTTCCCTTTTCCTGTAGGAACGGAGCAATTTTCTAACCACCCGAGTAAAGAAAAGAGAACATTTTCACCGCTAATAATATTTTGCAGGGTTTTCTTACTTCCTGTGCAAGGTTCTTGCCTTTCTCCCATTTTTCTTTCCTTTTTCCTTTTTTTCCCAAGGGACTGGCTGTTCTATTACCCAAAAGACAGTCAATGGAGAGAAAACATTTGTCAAAAAACACACGGGAAGTCGGACTGCAACACATTGTGTAAAGGGAAAGAGTTGTTCTGCCCACAAGAGTGATTAAATCAAATCAAAGATGCTACAATTGACTACTAAAAAAAAACCCCATGCTTGCCACAACCTGGAGATTTCACAGGACCATGGGGATGGGTGAGGAAGCCCCGCTGTCTGATATCTCCCTCTGACACGTGTTGTATGTGTACCCTACTTGTGACATGACTGGTTTCTTTGTGCTTTTTGGTATTTTCAATTTCCGAGTCTGAACTGTGCTGCCAACGGTTGTCCTTATTTCGTCTGACAGATAGACTGGAATCTGCATAACTTGGAGAGGACCGAGTGGAACAGACATTACAGCCAAAGGAAGTAAATGCATGGAAGAACACCAGTTGGAAAGACACTCTGAAACTGGTCAAGGATGGACCTGCTGCCCTTTTCTTTCTTTCCTTGCTGAGAGTGGCTGGGATGTTCCTTAAGAGATATCCCAAAAGTCATCCACTCTTTCGGCCTGCAGAACCAGCCGGAAGAGTGAGGTTTTTCCACAGCTGTACAAACGGTCTGCGATGTGGCCAGGCAGTCTAAGAGGTCAACCCTGGATTGTCCTCTTGCTTCTCTCCACCGCCACGGCACAAACTTGGGACTCAAGCAGGTCCGAGGTGAAGACAGGAAGGAGTGTGTGCTGCTGTACGCTCGAGTGGTGAGCTTGTCCTCGTGGAAAAGAGTTACTCGAGATCCCTCGCTATGGATGTGTTGAACGGGAGGAAGGTGTGTTGGGAGTGAAATGCAGAAGGCTTCAGTTGTTCTCAAAAAGAGAGAGAAGGTCATCGTTGCTATTGCTTGGTAAGTCAGGAGGATCCAAGTAGGAAAGTAACTCGTCAGGGTTTGTGAGCTCGGGAAGTAGCTACAACAGAAAAAGAAGACAGGTAGTGAAGCTCTTGTCAAGCGTGCAGGCATCCATGGCCCATGTTGGTTGGAAGAGGCAACTTCTAAAGCATCGACAGAGACTCTCAATGCGAATAAACGACAACAGAATGTTGACCTGCCATGGTGCCTTCATTTATTTATTTATTTATTTATTTAAATACTTATATACTGCCCTTCTCCCGAAGGACTCAGGGCAGTGCACAGCCGATCATAACCCCAATACACAGTACAAAAATTAAAATGAATTAAATAATTTAGGCTGTTTAAATTTCAAAAAGTTTACCTCTCCCCCATAAATAATTAAAACCCCAAGTATTCGAAACCAATTAAAACGAGAGACAAAGTTAAAATCTTGTGTCAGCCTAGGCCAGCCTGCTCAAAGAGCCAAGTTTTTAACGCCCGTCTGAAGGCTCTCAGGTCTGTGTTGGTGCGTATCTCTGGGGTCAGACTATTCCAGAGGGCGGGGGCCCCCACAGAGAAGGCCTTACTCCTGGGGGCCGCCAGACGGCACATAGAAGCCGACGGCGCCCGGAGAAGGCCCTCCCTGCACAGGTCTGTTGGAGATCACCGGCAGAACGCGGTCCTGCAGGTAATCTGGCCCAATGCCATGGATCGCTTTAAAGATCAGAACCAGAACCTTAAAGCGAATCCGGAAAGCCACCGGCAACCAACGCAGCTCGCGCAGGAGAAGCGTCACATGGGAGCTTCACGACACCCCCATAATCACCCGCGCGGCCGCATTTTGCACCAGTTGGAGTCTCCGGGTGCTCCCCGCAGGGAGCCCCATGTAGAGAGCGTTACAATAGTCCAGGCGAGAGGTGACAAGGGCATGAGTGACCGTGCGTAAGGCGTCCTGATCTAGAAAGGGCCGCAACTGGTAGATCAGGCGAACCTGATAAAAAGCCCCCCTGGAGACGGCCGCAATATGGTCTTCTAGAGACAGCCGTGCATCCAGGAGGACACCCAAATTGCGAGCCCTCCCTGTGGGGGGTAGAATCTCTCCCCCAATAGCCAGCGATGGAGTCAGCTGACTATATCAGGCCGCCGGAAACCACAGCCACTCGGTCTTGGATGGGTTGAGCCGGAGCCTGTTCCCGCCCATCCAATTCCGCACGGCCTCCAGGCACCGGGACATAGCCTCCACAGCATCGTTGGGGTGGTCCGGGGTGGAGATGTAGAGCTGGGTATCATCTGCATACAGATGACATTGCACCCCAAGACCACGGATGATCTCGCCCAGCGGCTTCACATAAATGTTGAACAGGAGAGGGGAGAGGACCGATCCCTGAGGCACCCCACAAATAAGGGGCCTAGAGGTGGACCTCTCCCCCCCATCAACACAAATTGCGAGCGGTTGGAGAGGAAGGAGGAGAACCATCGCAAGACACTTCCCCCAATCCCTAACCCCTCCAACCGCTGCAATAAGATACTATGGTCGATAGTATCAAAAGCCGCTAAGAGGTCTAACAGGACCAGGACAGAGGAAAACCCCCTGTCATGGGCCCTCCAGAGATCATCAACCAACGCGACCAATGCTGTTTCGGTACTATGCCCGGGCCTGAAGCCCGATTGGAATGGATCGAGGTAAGTCGCTTCCTCCAGGTACTGAGGGAGCTGACGTGCCACCACACTCTCAACAACTTTCGCTAAAAAAGGAAGGTTGGAGACTGGACGACAGTTATTTAAAACAGCCGGGTCCAGGGTAGGCTTCTTGAGGAGGGGCCGCACCACCGCCATCTTCAGGGCAGTAGGGAGCGACCCCTCTCTCAACGAAGCGTTGATAATCCCCTGGAGCCAGCCTCGTGTCACCTCCCTGGCGGTTGAAACCAACCAGGAGGGACACGAGTCCAACAAACATGTGGTGGTATTCAGCCCCCCCAGCAACCTGTCCACACCCTCGGCGGTCATAGGGTCAAACTCTTCCCAGATAATATTCTCAAGACCTGCCCCGGACACCTCCCCCGGGACCACCCAATTGGAGTCCAGCCCTTCCCGAATCTGAGTGATTTTGTCGTGCAAGAATCGGGAAAACTCTTCTGCCCTACCCTGCAAGAGGTTATCCCGTGCTCTCGGCTCGAGCAGGGAGCGGGTCACTCTAAACAGGGCGGCAGGCCGATTTTCTGCCGACGCAATAAGGGCGGAGAAATGCGAACGCTTCGCCGCCTCTATCACCACAAGGTAGATCTTAATGTAAGACCTCACCTGTGTTCGGTCAGACTTAGTGCGGCTAGCCCTCCAAACACTCTTTAGACGTCTTTTCCGGCACTTCATCTCCTGTAGCTCCTCCGTAAACCACGGAGCTAAGTGGGATCTCTGCTGAGTCAGAGGTCGCAGAGGCACAACTCGGTCCAGAGCCCCGGCAGCCAACCTATCCCAGGTGGCCACCAGGTCTCCAGGCGAGTTGTGAGCCAGAGTCTCGGGAAATGGCCCAAGCTTCCTCTGGAACCGCTCAGGGTCCATCAGGCACCTGGGGCAGAACCATCTACATGGCTCCGCCTCCCTGCGGTGGGTGGTGGTGGTACAGAAGTCCTGTCTAAGAAGAGAATGGTCTGTCCATGACAAGGGTTTGATGACTAAATCCCCAAAATTACAGTCATTCAACCACTGATCAGAGACAAAAATAAGGTCCAGCGTGTGTCCTCCTATATGAGTAGGGGCAGAAACTAATTGGGTCAGGTTCATGGCCATCATGGAAGCCATGAACTCCCGGGCTACCCCAGAGGTTTCCCCGAGCGAAGGCAGGTTGAAATCCCCCATGACTAAAAGCCTAGGGGTCTCACCGCCAGCTCGGCTATTACCTCGAGGAGTCCGGGCAGGGCCAATGACACGTGGCAGGGAGCCAGGTACGCTATCAAAAGGCCCATCTGAACCCCCTGTCCCCACTTCACAAAGAGAGACTCACAACCAGCCGTCTGAGGGACAGTGGCCTCCCTAGGACAAAGGACCTCTCTAATAAGCACCGCCACCCCTCCACCCCTTCCCTGAGACCTAGGCTGATGAAATGCTAAGAAACCTGGTGGGCACATCTCTCTCAGAGGAACACCACCCTCTGGGCCCAACCAGGTTTCGGTAACACCAGGTCCACGCCCTCTTCCTGAATTAGATCACAAATCAGGGGGGCCTTATTGACAATGGACCTGGCATTGCATAACATCAGCCGGGTGTTCAGGGCCCGAGGCTCTGGACAACCAGGCCTGCAGGATGGGTAAAGAGGGTCGGAGCCCGCTACCGCTTGGAGATATCGACAGCGCGATCCCCTAACCTGATATGGCCATTGATGGAAGCCAACCAGAAATGTCTCTTTGAGCATCTTTGTCTCTTGCACACAACCACATAATTTGACCTTTTGTATATTTACTTCCTTTTCTCCATAAAACAGATGGCTGAAGTTTCACTAAGACTTCTATTTGCTTGTTCTAAGACATGCCTTTTAGGTATGCCCTAATCTCCATCTAGGATTAATCCACCCATAAATTGGCCAGTGTCAGAAATAAATTTGCTTGATAGACCAAGTTGGCAGTCAAAAATGCCATCAGCATTTTTTCAATGCAGCCATCAAATTGCCAGATAACAGTTACACACCCAGGCAACAAATAATACACACACACACACACACACAATATTTCTACTAATGTTTTCTTAAAGCCAATGTCCTTTCCTAGTTGTGTTCAAGCATGTTTCAACTCAAAATTTAGTGAGAGAAAGCCTTAAAATAAATCAATTTTGTAACAGTTGATCAATTAACAGAACAAGTAAAACTGAACAGTGCTGTCGAATTAACTAATGTCATGCAGCTTCTTTGATCCATTTATTCAGGACATTCCACACTCTGGAATTAGGTGAAATGAATGAAAATATTGTTAAGACTTTTGATTTTGCCAACATCAAGAAATATAAAATTACATCCCACCTTTTTCCTTTCTAAATGCCACAGATATTTGTCACAGTTTAGAGAGTTTGAACAATCTTATCTTAACGCACAGATGTGAACTGAAAAAGTTGGGGTTTTACCTACACAAGTGCTTCCATCCACATTTCTAAATTATTTCTCCCCTCCCCCCCCCCCCAAAAAAAAAAAAAGTCTCGCATGTTGGCTTTTTTGTAACTCCTTGGCTAACTTTCTAGTTTATGAAAAAAACAACATTCACACTCTTTGCTTACAAATCATTTTGCCCCAGCTCATCACAAGGACGAGTGACAAAATCATTAGATGACTGCAAGCACAGACAAACAATAAAGCCTCCTTAGAATTAACTTAACTCTTAGTAACTTTATGAACATGTCCATGTAATTACTTTGAATACTACATTGCCTTTTTGTTCACGATGTCTTTCTCCCAGTCTCCTAGCTTGTAGTTCTGGAATTTCCCAGGGCTTTATCTTGAGGACGGAAAGAGTCTTAATTTACTCAACTTTTTTTTTTTTCAGACCAGCCTGAAAGAAAACTGACCGGTCTGGTCTAAAGTTAACTAGATGCTGCCACCTAGCCTGACATAGCAAACATTACACAGCATTAAATAGACTCCATGCAGGAGCATCGAGTCAAAAAGGAAGAATATTTCTAAGTCTAAAGTACAGATGTTTGACACCCAGGTGGTCAATTAGCTCTACAATACATCAAGTGTCCTATAAATGGATTTTGGAGATTCTAGCAGGGGACTGCAATTCCTTGCATACTCTTGATCTTTCTGGGGTGATCTGAGCGTGTAGTTTCAGGAAGGACACACATGGAGTGGTGAAGGCAGAGGGAATCAGCCACCTAACTTGCCAGATCAGCCAAATCAATCCTTAAGATCAATAAAGAGGTAAAGGTTTTCCCTGTCCACTCTCCAACTCCAGGGGCGTGGTGCTCATCTGTGCTTCCTTGCCAAGGGAGCCAGTGTTGTCCCGAGACGCTTCTGTGGTTATTTGGCCAGCATGACTATACACCGAGGTGCGCGGGATGCTGTTACTTTTCCACCAAGGTGGTACCTATTTATCTACTCGCATTTGCATGCTTTCGAACTGCTAGGTAGACAGGAGCTGGAGCATGGAACGGGAGCTTACCCCATCATGCAGCATATGGGTCTCAAACTCAGGCTGTCCAGCTTTCAGCATCTTTAACCACCGAGCTACCACATCCCCTTACAATCAATAGGGTGAGTTTACAGCCAGGCCAGCCTTGTGTCCTAGTTCACCTCTCTTTAACGTCCAGTCCTTTATCCTTTAAACAATTGGTGGTATGCCCAGAAGCTTTTCTTTTTTTAAACAATTGTGGTTGTCTTACATTCTTTTGCTATGGGCTGTGTTAGAAAGAGTTAGTCAACAAAATGAACAAAACCTTGGTGGCTTCTTGCCACTCTGCCATTCTAATTCCTTAGTTTGAAATTCAGATAAAAAATTGAGACTTTGGTGAAGCTTTGTAAGCTGAGCTGATTAACTTCAGGGCAAGCAGGTAGATTTGGAAAGCAGTGAAAACTTCCTGAAATAAGACAATGTTAAACAATTTCCATACTGTTATCAACAAAGCTACATGAATATGTCCATATAAGCAAAAAGAGTTGAGCTACTCTATCTTCAGTAAGGTTTAAAGAAGAAGAACTGTGTTATGGACCTCAAAATGTCTCTGTAGAGGACAGAAGACCATTCTGAATATGTTAGGCCTAAAGAAAAGGGGGGGGGGGGGTAGAGGAGAAATAGTCCAAAAATCAGATTCATGTTCTTCTATCAAAATAAACTCCTCTAAGAACAGAATGTTATCAACATCACATTATCCCAAAGGTGCTTTTCCAAAATGCAACTGGACTTACTTGATTATTTTCCCCCTTGAAAATATTTTGCTTCTCATCCAAGAAGCTTCTTCAGTTTTTCAAGGAAAAAAACCCAAGACAATCCAGTTGCCATTTGGAAGAGCACTTACGGGACAACGGTGACCTGGATGAATGAGAACCTCCACAGATGTTATCAAGAAGTTATCTTTTATATCTACTAATCAATCAAACATTTTATAACAAGCCACAATTTCCATTGGCCTGAGGTCATGTAGTTTATTGCCAGAGAGGAAATGAGGAGCAAGCAGAGAATGGATTTGAATTTCATGCATATCAGCTCTTCTTAACTTCCCAGTCCAGTTCTCCATTGCCTATGCACTGATAAGATTGTTTTAACAATATTTAACATATATTTTCTGTCAGTCTATGGGGCCATGAATCAACCCAAACAGACTGGGCATGCCCCAGCTAACTCCTAAACAATATGTGGGCATAGACTATGTAAGCCTGGGCTATCCAACCTTGGCAACTTTATGACCGAAGGACTTCAATTCCCAGAATTCCTCAGCCAGCATAGCAATAGCACTTAGACGTATATCCCGCTTCACAGAGTTTTACAGCTCTCTCAGCAGTTTACAGAGTCAGCCTCTTGCTCTCAACAACCTGGGTCTTCGTTTTACCCACCTTGGAAGGATGGAAAGCTGAATCAACCTTGAGCCTGGTGAGATTCAAACTGCCACATTGCAGGCAGCCGGCAGTCCGCAGAAGTAGCCTGCCATACTGCACTCTAACCACTGTGCCACCGTGGCTCATAGCTGACTTAGTGTCAGAATTCCAGTGATCGACCTAATTAAATTGTAAGCCTGGAGCCAAACTTCAAAAAACTTCAAAGGATTTATTAGGAGCGACATGCTGGCATGACCTGTATGAAGCCGACTCTGAGATACGTAAAGTACAATCACCTATGACCCTGTTTCCCCACCCCCACCCCTCTCAGTGTATCATAATTCAGATTGTCCAACGGAACACATTCATGAGCTGGGTGTCCTCAGTCACACACTCCAATAAAGGATTTTCGGGCCAGAATACCCGGTAGCCTCAGTTATAATCTTTGTGAGATAAGCTTGGAATGTGCTTCTGAGTTCATTTGTTTTATTTTTATTTTATTTTATTTGGTTTGTCAATTGCTTACAAAATAATAGATATAAGTAAAAACATAGTTATGAATACATGGATACATATAAGAGAAATAAAAGAAACAACAGGACAGGCATGGTAGGCACGTTGGTGCGCTTATGCACGCCCCCTACAGACCTCTTAGGAAAAGGGGTGAGGTCAATAGTAGAAAGTCTCAGGTTAAAGTTTTTGGGGTTTGGGGAAGAGACCACAGGGTCAGGTAGAGTATTCCAGACATTGACTACTCTGTTGCTGAATTTTCCATATGCCCTTTCAGGTTTTTCCCTCCCTCTTTCTTATGGCAACTTGGAAACCGGCATAGGAATATTTTAGAAGTTGACGCCTAGCATAGCTGGCTGAGGAATTCTGGGAACTGAAATCCACAAAGTTGGAGACCCCTCTGATGTAAGAGGTACCCTTCCTCCCACCTTTTCTGACCTCGAATGCACCGTGAAGGGAAGCAGATGACAGAATGACACAGACTTACATCCAGCGAAGGTTCCGGCATGTCAGATGTTCCCTGCCCACCAGGTGGAGCTTCTAAAGCAGCTGAGGGGTTAAAGGCCAGGTCGCTGTGAGGATGGTTGCTAGAAGCGGCCTGGGTCGGCTGCCGGGACGGCTGAGTCGGGGGACCACTGTGATGTAATGGCTGCCCTGACTGGCTGCTGGGATGAGGGACGTGCAAACCTTGAGGCATGGAGCTATGGGATTGATCAGTGTTGCCAGCATGAGGGATCTGCAGAAGGAGGAAAGAAGCAGGAGAGAGACATGAGGAGATGAGGTGGCAAGCCGGAAGATGGGGAGAGCATGGTGCGCGGGGAGGGGGGAAGGGGAGGGATTGTTTCATAAACCATCATCGCTACAAGCCGTCATCATCCAGGAAAAAACCCATTTGGGCACTTGTCTGAACCCCTGGCATTCAAAACACAATTTTTAGAACAGTGCTTGGAATAAGAAATGATGCTTCTGTTGTCCAACCTGATGCCTTGAAAATTCTCTGTAATTGGGAAAGTTGAAGTGTCTTTAGTTTTTCTAGTCCAAAAGATATTTTTTTCAAGAGGCAACTGGACTTCGTTTTTCCTGGAAGGCGTTTCGTTTCTCATCCAAGAAGCTTCTTCAGTTCTCACTGAACTGCGTGAATCAGAACTGAAGAAGCTTCTTGGGTGAGAAGCAAAAGCCCTTCAAGTAAAAACGAAGTCCAGCTGCCTTTTGGAAATAGGACCTTTGGGACTACTATGACCTGGATGACTGAAAAACTCCATAAATGTTTAATTTTTCTAGCATGTTAACTTCTAGTTAACTCTCTAGTTGACTTCTTTAACTTTTCTGGTATGAATTCTAATAAACTGAGCACAACTTTCTGAATTTTTCTTTTGGGCAGAATACTTTCCAACTAAACAAATACGCATCAGAGAATGCAAGGAAGAAAAAGAAATGAGAAAATTAGTATTTCACCAATTTTTTTTTTTAAAAAAAATCCCTCCAATTGTTCTTACTATTCTGCATTGTTTGTTTGTTTGTTGATGGACTCTCTTTTTACACAGGTCTTCCTTCATTGCAGACTATAACGACTGAAGAATAACTGAATTGAAAGGGATCCTGGAGGTCTCCTAGTCCAACTCCCTCTCAAGCAGGAAACCTTATACTATTTTAGACAAATTGCTGTCCAGTCTCTTCTTAAAAGCTCTTCTTAAAAGGCATCAGGTTGGACAAAAGAACCATCATTTCTTATTCCAAGCATTGTTCTAAAAATTTGTGTTTTGAATGCCGGGGGTTCAGACAAGTGCCCAAACGGCACTTGATGTGATGGAGCTCCCACAACTTCTGAAGGCAAGTTGTTCCACTGGCCAATTGTCTTCACTGTCAGGAAATTTCTCCTTAGTTCTAGGTTGTTTCTCTTCTTGGTTAGCTTCCAACCATTATTTCTTGTCTGCCTTCAGGTTTTTGAGAGAATAGCTTGACTCCTTCTTCTTTGGGGCAGTCCTTCAAATATTGGAAGACAGCTATCATGTTGCCCCAGTCCTTTTCATTAAGCTAGACACACCCAATTCCTTCAACCGTTCTTCAGATGTTTTGCTGCCCTTTACTGCACTCTTCCCAGAGTCTCAACCTCTTTTTTATATTGGGGTGACCAAAACTGAGTGCAGTATTCCACATGTGGCCTTACCAAGGTTTTATATGTATAAAAATTATATGTATGAATTAAAAAAGAGGTGTCTTTTAAACTCACCTGTATATATAGTTGCAAACCCCACACACAAACATAAGGACACAAAAGGAAGTGCACCAACTTCATAGAACATATAGACTTCCCCTATATTGTATATGAACTGTTTTCATGTATGTAGTCACAGCACACCATATTTCAACCAGCTGAATTTTCTACAACTTTAGATATCTAAAAGGAAATCATTTGTGCTCTCACTTAGGCTGGCGTTCTACTCTTTGAAGACCGATGTAGTTTTTCTTTCCTTTTAAAATCATGGTACTCAGTAGCTGCCATTCAACCTTCCTCATTTACTGATTGAGGCAGATTCCAGGCAAATTAAAAGCACATCCCTAAAACCTGAAACATCCTGTACTGCCAGCCTGGCCATCGTAATATAAAACAAACCATCATGATTGACACAACATTATTCAGGGGATCCCAGAAAATATATGGGCTCTCTCCCACTGCTAAATTGGGTGTTCATCCTCCCAACCTCCTGCTCCAGTTGGCAGGAATCGCCAGTGTGAAACTGGGTATCTCCATCACCAATATCTTTTCTGCATCTCTTAGCAGTGCCTGACCTGATTTCTTTCAAAGATAATGACTAATCAAACTTAGTTGATTGAGGTTGCCCTTGGTTGGGTTAGAAGAACAGAGAACATACCCCTTTTGATGGTGGTCGAGATCCAAGGGCCAGATGAAGACAACACCACAAAGAGAAGTTGGCAAAGAGATGTGAGTGAGATGCAAGTCAGTGAAGACCTTGAAAAGCCACAAGGTGGCTGAGGCGATATGCTAACATTTGCAATTGGATCCTCAGCACACAGATGAACCAGGACATCTCCCTCATTTGAGATGGGGGACAGGAAAATAATGAGCCAAGCCAAAGTTTGCAAAATTGGCATTTTATGTTTGTGAAGAAATAAGAGTAACTTTGCATATTTTTCTGTTTCGAGAAGTAGGGAGAGTGGGGTGGGCAGAGATTCCTGTTATTTTCTTTCCTATCTGGTTTGCAGAATAAGGGAAATGAATTCCCCCCCTGTTGCCAGAAGGAAGGAAAGGAAAGGAAGGGAAAGGAAAGGAAAGGAAAGGAAAGGAAAGGAAAGGGAGGAAGGAAGGAGAGGGAGGGAGGGATGGGGAGGAAGAGGAAAGGGAGAGAGAGGGAGGAAGGAAAGGAAAGGGAGGGAGGGAGGGAAGGAAGGGGAAAGGGAGGAAGGAGAAGAAAGTGGGAGGGAGGAAGGAAGGAAAGGAAAGGGAGGAAAGGAGGAAGGAGGAAAGGAGGAAGAGGAAGGGATGGGGAGAAAGGAAAAGGGGAGGAGAGAGGGAGGAAAGGAGGAAGGAGAGGGAGGGATGGGGAGGAAGGAAAGGGGGAGGAGAGGGAGGAGGAAGGAGGAAAGGAGGAAGGAGTAAGGGAGGAAGAGGAAGGAGAAGAAAAGAAAGTGGGAGGGAGGAAGGAAAGGAAAGGGAGGAAAGGAGGAAGGAGGAAAGGAGGAAGAGGAAGGGATGGGGAGAAAGGAAAGGGGGAGGAGAGAGGGAGGAAAGGAGGAAGGAGAGGGAGGGATGGGGAGGAAGGAAAGGGGGAGGAGAGGGAGGAGGAAGGAGGAAGGAGTGAGGGAGGAAGAGAAAGGAGAAGAAAAGAAAGTGGGAGGGAGGAAGGAAAGGAAAGGAGGGGAAGAAGGAAGGGGAGAGAGGAAAGAAAGGGAGGGGAAGGAGGGAGGAAAGAGGCAAGTTGCTCCCATTTCTTAGTTCCTGGTTAATCTCAGTCTTTATAAAGTGAGTGAAATGAAGCTGAATATCGGCTCAATTTCATTTTTTTTTGCAAACGGTGCTATTTTCCAGCCTCAGAATCAATTGCATTAAGGGATGCACTGCAGACCGCTTCACCTTCCCGTAGCCAAGAGACATTAAACATGATTTATGAAAAGGCTAAAAGTAATGGCTTCTGGGAGAGACTTCATATGGGGAAGCGGATCTTAAATAATCACAAGCCAGGGCAGGCTTTCCTTCTTTTAAAGGGGTTAAGTGTATTTTCCTTTCGAAAAAGGATTTACCTCCTTCTGGGTGTGTGCACGGCAGCTTTTAATGTTTTATAAAGATAATCTGAAAATAGGCAACCCCCAAATGGATTTCTTTTTTTTTGGGGGGGGGTGTCATTTATTTCAGAAACAAAATTAACTGCATGCGCAAAATGCATTCGTAATAAAAAAGTAATCCTGCCTTTAGATTTGATAACTGGTTGTCTTTGGCAATAGGAACTGCAACAAGGAGGAACATGCCAAACTCACCAGTTTGAGGGGGAGAAAATTCTGGAGAACTTTGGCTCTTCCAAAAGTCAACTGGAATTTCTTGGGTGTTTTTTTTTTTTGTTTTTTTCCTGGAAAACATTTCACTTTGGACACACCTGCTGTTTCCAGAAGATAATTCTCCAAACCTCAAAGGGGTTTGAAAGTATCTGAGGCATGATTTGGCATCCTAGACTTATTTCAAGGGCAACGCCACGAAACCCCCCCCCCCCCTGGAATGCCAGGGTCTAGAAAAGAGTTAGCGTGGCATGGAGGAAGAATGGAAAAAGAAGGTCTCAAGATGCGACTTTGGGTGTGAGAGGTTGCTGGGTCTCGTGCGTGTGGCCAGAACCTAAGTGGGATGAGCTCAGCCAAAGAGTGTGAGATGTATTGGGCCCAAGGGTTTAAACGAAATACACAACTCCACTCTCTTTTATTCCTTAAAGTGAACTGATTTAAAGAAAGGGGGAAGCAGAATTCTTGTTTTGTAGCAATATGTCCCACTCCGGATGACTCCATTTAGGAAATCAGTGGAATAAAATGTATGCATTTAGGGACCATTCAATGGCACTGAAAAAAATGTTTTTCACACGGCCATTGCGGCATCCCTGTTGTCACATAATCAAAATTCAGACATTTGGCCACTGGCTCATATTTATGACAGCTGCAGTGTCTCGGGGTCTTTTGTCTGAAATGGAGGTCTTGGAGATCATCTAGTCCAACTCCCTGCTCAGGCAGGAGACCCTAGACCTATTTCAGGCAAAATGGCTGTCCAATCAAACCTCCAGTGATGGAGCGCCCCACAATTTCTGGAGGCAAGTCGTTCCACTGGTTAATAGTTCTATTTTCAATGGTCGTAAGTGCGAGGATCGGTTGTAACTCACTTTTTTCAGTGCCACTCAAACTTCTAACAGTCACTAAACAGATGGCTGTAAGCCAGGAACTACCTGAACATGTTGGGGACATGGAAAGGCAAATAGCATTCCCCCCCACCCCCCGAATCCTACTTTTCATTCAGCGAGATGCTTTGCGATGATCGTAATCCCAAAATATCCCCGTGAGTTTTCGTTGCGCCTCTATGGCACTTGGAAAATAAAAAATAAAGTTGATAATGTGCCAGGGAAAAATAGGAAATATGGAATCTGTTGTCCATGTATTGTTTTGTTCACGGCTAGAAAGACACGGGCATCTTGGTTATTGATCCCCAAGGACTGTTGAGGAAGATCAGCAATTATCTTTTATCAGAAGCGAGTGATGTCGTAACCTTAAATACGGTATGTAGCATTTTGGCAAATTGTGTACAAGGTCCAATTGAAGGCAGTTTTATATAGCTGCGGAACAGATATTTCAACACCATTTTAATAATATCTTCAAAATATTTTTTCCCCTAACTTAACTGGAATTGTCTGAAACAGATATAGCATCTTGGGCAATATATTCATTTTAATTGACGCTACTGTTCCAGTTAGTCAAAGTTGCATTATTGCCCCATTTTTCTATTTCTATTTTAATCTGTTTCAGTTTTTAATAATTATCTTCTTTAATTGTTCCACATCTCGCTGTCAACTGTATTCCTAAGTAATTAACTTTTTAAATTAACTATCTGATGTTTTTGTCAGTTCTTTTTTCTGTTTCTCTGTCATATTTTTCACCAACATTTTTGTTGTCCCTTTATTTATTTTTAATCCAGCCATTTTCCCATATTCCTCTATTCTTGTTATCAACTTTGGCCCTGTTTTTAAAGGTTCTTGTAATATAAAAACTAAATAATCTGCAAATGCTTGTAGCTGAGAACAGATGAGGATTGTAGCAGTGGTGGTATGCTACCAATTCAGCCCGGTTGCTACCAGTTCAGCTGAACTGGTAGCAAAAAAAGCTTCCAACAATCAGCTGAGAAAAGGCTGGATCACCGAGAGAAGAAAGAAGGGAAAAGTGCAGGATCAGCCCTCTCATGCTTTAGGTGCGCACATGTGTGCGCACAATCACCGAACCAGTAGTGGAACAGGTAGGATCCCACTGTTGGACTGTAGGCAGTACAGCGACTGCAGTCACTGAAACCACTTGAATCGTGTCCTTGTATCAATTTTGATCTTCTTATGTGGCTTCAAGCAGCCAAGTTAAATATCCCCTAATGTAATAAAAGCTTGATTGAAAGAACCTTCATTTCACATACTTTGGATGCGAGCAGGTGAACTTGGGAAGATCACCGAGAAGGCACTGAGACCACTGGAGAATGGCCATCCCGAGTCATAGCAATAGCCCTTAAGACTTACACCACTTCAGAATGCTTTTACAGCTCTCTCTCAGAGGTTGACAGAATTGGCCTATTGGCCCCCAACAATTTGGGACCTCATTTTACCCACCTCGGAAGCAGTGGTGTGTTTCACTAAATTTTCCTACTGGTTCAGAGCTTGCTTTGCACGTCCATGCACAGTGCTCAAACTCCACCCTTTGAATCAAGGCTGGTGAGCTGTGCAGGTGCACCTTTCGTGCATGCATGCCAAACGTATGAATTGCACCCATGCAGGGCTCAAAGTCAGCCCTTTCCCGTTGAGCTGTGCTGTTTTTTAGCTCAGCTGAGGCACGGCAATCTGCTCTGCTGCACAAAACAGCTGAGCTAATAAACAGCAGAATATAGGAGAGGCGAGAGGTCAGAGCAGGGGCGGGTGGGCAGGGCCAATCAAAATTTTTCCTACTCGTCCACTAGGACTGGTCCGAACCTGCTGAATACCACCTCTGCTCAGAAGGATGGAAGGCTGAATCAACTTTGAGCCAGTCAGGATCAAACTCCAGGCAGCGGGCATTGAAAATGGCCTTTTCAATATACCTGTAAGATATACCTACCTACATCTATCTATCTATCTATCTATCTATCTATCTATCTATCTATCTATCTATCTATCTATCTATCTATCTATCTATCTATCTATCATCTATCTATCTAATCTCCATGTGTCTGTCTGTATATCTGTCTGCCTGTGTGTCTGCCTGCCTGCCTACCTACTTACCTATCTATCTATGAAAAGGCCATTTGGCCATGTTGTTCATTGTGTCAAAATATGTAGATGGCCCCAGAGGCTCTTTATATACTGTATATGTTGGTGTAATAAATAAGTAAAAGTACAATAAATAAGAGATAGCATTTGTCCCTGGGGTTGAAGATTATCAAGAATCTGCGTCCCCATGTTAGTCCTGCACCTTAATCACGTCCCTGTAGAAAACACCTTTCAGGACACCTCATATGAAAATAGGGAAGTTGCGGCATTTGAGTGATTGCTCCATCACACAAGATTCATCACTGGTGCCCACGGACATGCATCGACCAGTCTCTTTCCAAATGGATGGCTAAAGCAGAAGAAACAGGAGCTGGTCATCTAATCTCAGTCCCAAAGGTTGTTGTGCAAAAGGCAACCGGACTTTCGCGGTCTTTTTCCTTCGAAATATTTCACTTCTCATCCAAGAAGCGTCTTCGGTTCAGCTTCTTGGATGAGAAGCAAAATGTTTTCAAGGCAAAAGAAACCAAGAAAGTCCTGTTGTTTTTTGGAAAAAGCACTTTTGGGACAACCATGATCTACATGACGGAGAATTTCCACGGACATCTGATCTCTGCTTTATTTCCCAGGCATTGCCTTGCAAAGAGGAAGCCATACATCTTTAAGGAACTCACTTTCTTTTCTTTTTCCTGCTGCCCCAGTTTTTTTTTTTTTAATCGTTTCCTTTTACTTTGCCTGCTGCGTACTCCCAATTATGCATGCTGCCTGTGGACAGAAGGTCATATGAGCAAGGTAAATAAGTAAGATCCTTACAGATTCCTGCATGGGATGACTTAAGGGTTTATCAAGCGCTGCCATGTTGCTGGTCATATCCGGTGGGTGTGACAACTGGGGACCATGCATGAAGTCATTCATAGATGTCCCACTGGGATTCCCATGGGGAAAATCAAAATTGCTGTGGCCTTGGTAACTGTTACCTAAACAGTAAAGAAAAGTATAGTAAGAACAGTAAGTTGGAATCAAAATCAAACCAATGAGCTCAGGTCCCAATTCTTCTTCAATGTCTAGACCAAGGGCCTTCAAACTTGACAGCTTTAAGACTTGTGGACTTCAACTCTCAGAATTCCTCCTCTAGTCGTCTTAGATCGGGAATTCTGGGAGTTGAAGTCCACAGGTCTTAAACTTGCCAAGTTTGAAGACCCTTGGTCTAGATAAAACTTTAAACTGCCAGAATGAATCCACCTTCTTGGATTGATGTTGGCCAAAAATAAGTCATTATTAGTACATGTCTTTGGCAGTAGCCGACATACCAGCAGATGAGCTCTCCACATTCACAGAAGCATGTTGTTATTTACTAAGGGCCTCCACTTGAGCATATGTCCCTATGAGCCCATCATCTTCTTTAAAAGTTGCAATAATTAAGAGACTTCTACTGCAAAAGGGAGGGAGGGAGAAAAGATAGGAGGGAGGGAGGGAGTAAGGGAGTAAGGAAGGAAGATTTCTGATGGTTCACAAGAATAGTCAATGGGGAAGCCGGCAGGAAGTCAGAAGTTCTTCTCGTTCCCACTCTTTTCTTGCCAACTCTGATAATTCTGCTTCTCTGTTTAGAGAACAAAAGATCTCTAAAACAATGACCCAGTGAGACATGAATTGCCTAGGATTCTAGGAAAGTTCCAATTATTTATTTATTTAATCACACTTTTATACCGCTCCCTCTCCCAAAAAGGGACTCGGGGCGGTGTACAGCCTACTAAAAGCATACAATAAATACACAATAAATACGATTAAAAATAAATTAAATAATTAGATCCGGCTGTCTATTCAAAATTTAAGTTAAAAATTAAAACTAATAAAACCCCAATTTAGATTAATTAAAACCAAAAAACACAGTTACTGGGCCAGGCCGGCCTGTTCGAAAAGCAGGGTTTTCACTGCGCGCCGGAAGGTCAGAATATCCGTCATAGCCCGTATCTCTGGGGGGAGATCATTCCATAGGGAGGGAGCTCCCACAGAGAAAGCCCGAACTCTCGGGGCCGCCAGCCGACAACGGTCAGGCGGCGGCACCCCAAGTAGGGCCACCCTGTGGGAGTGTACTGGGCGGCGGGAGGTTGTTGATGGCAGCAGGCAATAAGCAGCAAAATAATAAGAGACTTCCATCCCTTGGTTCATACTGCATGTATTCACCTTGGCTACTGTATTCACTGGAGTTGGTTCCTCCGGGAGGTGGTGGGATTGACGGATAGGGAGATGGACCTGGACCAAGGGCAGCAATCATCTCCATCACATTAGGCATGATCATCTGGCTGGGACTCATGGTCTTGAACCTTTTGGAAGGAATGCCATCTGGATCGTCCTTGATGTGAATGTCTGACTTGATTGGGACCGGTCTCCAGCTGCATGTGGGGTCAATTGTGACTTCTTCAAACTCAGAGCTGTGAAAACACAATACCTTCAATAACACTGAGAGCTCTCAATATAGCATATACATTTTAGATGTTACTAATGTCATTATCAGAGGGACGTGGTGGCTCAGTGGCTAAGACGCTGAGCTTGTCAATCAGACAGGCCGGCAGTTCGAATCCCTGGCGCTGCATAACGGAGTGAGCTCCCGTTACTTGTCCCAGCTTCGGCCAACCTAGCAGTTGGAAAGCACATAAAAATGCAAATAGAAAAACAGGGAACCCTTTGATTGCAATAAGCAATCAAATCATACTAGGAAACAGTCAATTTAAATCGTAAGGATAAAAGCGACAAAGTTAGTCATACACCAGTGGGAGGGGATGGGCGATAAGGAGAAGATTAATAGTAATAATAGTGCAGACTTTGTAAATAGTCTATTTAAAAAATCTCATTAAAAGAGACACTTACTTTTGTATAGCGTTCAAAATGCCCCACATGTACTGATCTACCTCCAGGCCCTCCAGCAGAGCTGTTTTACTGGAAGAGAAAAATGGGACACCCATTTATGTGCTTGCATTGCATTTGCCACATGATATAAGTTTCTGAAGGGATATAAGTAAAGTAGCAAACCACTTCTATATGTCTGCCAAGGAAATAAGGAGAATCTCATTACTTGGGCATGTCCAAGCGAACACTAACAATCGAGTTGACTTGGAAGAACTGTTTCAAGGAGCATAGCCTATTTAGAACATAGGATATAGAAATCACAGGGCTGGAAGGACTTCAAAGGTCTTCTAGTCTAACCCCCTGCTCAAGGCAGGCGTCCTTATACTATTCAGGTCACATGGTTGTCCTGTCTGTTTTTGAAAACCTCCAGTGATGGAGCACTCCCAATTCCAGGAGACAAGCTTCCCCACTGGTTAATTGGGTCATGAATTCGGTCAGGAAATTTCTCCTTAGTTCTAGGTTGGATCTCTCTTTGATGCTGATCCACACATTACGTCTTGTCCTGCCCTCACTGCTTTGGAGAATAAATCAACCCCCTCTTCCCTGTGACAGCCCCACAAACATTGGAAGACAGTTATCATGCCCCCCTTAAATCTTCTCTTTGATAGGTGAGACACAGTTCCCTCAACTATACGATTTAGCCTCCAGACCCCTTATCATCTTTATCATCATCATTAAAAAAAAGGTCTACAGCAAAGTTTATTTATCACATTAAAAAATATACTGTTAGGTTAGCTGTGTTACATCCAGAGGTGGTATTCAGCCGGTTCTCACCAGGTCTGGAAAATCGGTAATGGAAATTTTGAGTAGTTCAGAGAACCGGCAAATCCCACCTCTGACTGGCCCCGTCCCCATCTATTCTATGCCTCCTGAGTCCCAGTTGATTAGCTGGGTCTTCTGTTGTTGTCCTGCACAGGAGAATGGAGCTGGAAAGCAGATTAGTGGGGTAGGGAGGGAAGGGGGATTTTGCAGTATCCTTCCCTTGCCACGCCCACCAAGTCACATCCACAGAAACGGTAGTAAACTTTTTTGAATCCCACCAGTGGTTACATCTCTGGTTTCACTGGCGCAAAATGGAAGCATAACTTTGCGTTCATCTGGTTTTTGTTGTGATAGTACCACAGTCTTCGATGTTACCACTCACTTGCATACGGGGCATCTCCACGTGCCTCGTTCGCAGTTCAGCTGGAGGTAGGATTCCAGATCAAAACACTGCAGAAGAAAAAGCAGAAGAATCTTAATGAAATGATGGGTGCAGCTTGTAAAGCACATTGTGCCGACAATGTGGCCACAAAGAGGACCCTCTCAATGGGTGAGAATAAAGAAGGGAAGCCATGCCATCAAATGCATGCCAGGAAGAAAACAACAACACGACAACCTGTCAGGCTGGGATTCAAACCATGACACGAAAGTTAATCAGTTTAATCATTGAAAACACTAGGATAGTGTTCCCCACCCTTTCTGTCTTTGCAGAGTGGTTGGAGGGAAGCGGGAAGAATAGTTCCGTGCGAGTAGCAGGCGCGCATGAGCTCGCCTGTCGCTCGTGCCTAGCCAAGTTCTGAATGGGCCGTGGGCCGGGGCCAGGTTGCAGGTTGGGGACTCCCGCAGTAGGATATAAAGTCGTAGAGGAGAAAGCTGTTCTCTCAAGCACATATCTGTTGAAAAACGTGTTCTAAGGTTTGGGATGGGAAACGTAAGTTATAGCCTTAAAAAAAAGAAAAATTGCAGTGCCGGTGAGTGAAGACTTCTAATTGGGGTTGAGGGAATCAGAACTCAAATACACACAAGGAATACTGGCAGGTTTTGGGGGATATGGGAAGAGAATATTCCACGTTATGTGCACGTGGAACTCTTTGATTAGATTAAATTAACAGAGTTGGAAGGGACCTTAGAGGTCATCTAGTCCAGCCCCCTACCCAAGCAGGAGACCCTACGCCATTTCTGACAGGTTCAGTCTCTTCTTGAAAGCCTCCAGGGATGAAGCCCCCACAACTTCCAAAGGCAACTTCTGTTCCGTGGGTGGATTGTTCTCACTGTCAGGAAATGACTCCTTATTTCTAGATAGAATCTCTTCTTGATCACTTTCCATCCATTATTCCTTGTCTGGCCTTCAGGTGCTTTAACAGTGTCCAAAGCATCCCTTCCATCAAACAGCCCCATAGGAACTCAGGGAGGTTGAAGGTCAAGCAACCGGAAAGAAAATCCACTTACTTCTAAGAGAAGTTGGGTTTAAAGTAATTAAAAGGCAGGGAAAGCTCAGTAGGGTTTTGAAGATGATTTTGGGGACAGTCATTCGAATGTCTTTTGGGTACAAGGACTTCAGCATCAGATTAATTAGCATTTTTGCAATAGAAAGGCAGGCACAGCCTGGGAGGCGGAGTCAAGAGAGGAATCAGCTTGGAATCCTTACATCGCCACAAGCGATCCATGTCCATCCCCCTTTGAATTTTGTGAATTTTTATCTAGTGCCAATTTAGTGCTGTTAGTTGACCAGATTCTTGTGCACAGGTGTGAACAATATATCAGCTTAATGGGAACTTAATGAACGATCCTGATTCTTCACGCCTGCAATGTCCTCCAACTCTTCCTCGGAAGCTGGCTTAAGGGCAGAGCTATTTTCAGGGCATTTTTTGGGCTGTTTTTGGTCCAAAAAATGGCTGAAAAACACCCTGAAAACAGCCTGAAAAACAGCCTGAAAATGCCCTAAAATGGCCTGAAAATGTCCCCTAAAACAGGCTGTAAAACAGGCGGGGGCAGGGCCAGCCAGTGGTGGGATTAGCCCCAACCGGCTGAATCCTACTTCTGCCTTTGAGGTGAGTAGCTGGGAGGCAGGGCTGGGTGTGACACCACTCACCCAGTCACATGACCAACTGGCCACGCCTACGCAGCCAAGAGAACCGGTTGTTAAGTTATTCCAATCCCACTACTGATTAGTACTATTGGTAGTTAATAATTAGCTGGGTGACTATACACATTTGTTAAACAAATAAACATAAAGTTGCACCCTGAATGGGACAGGAGGGGGCCCTCACCTGTACGTGCTTGCAATCGTGACCTCTTGCTGGAAGCTGGATCCTCCGGAATGTGATGGGACATTTGAGAGAGACTTTGATGGCTGTCTGCTCCACACCGTCTTCCCCGTTGAGAGGTGCATTGCCCGAAGAGGCGGCCACGCTGCTAAAATTTCTCTTGACTGTTGCAAAAAAGAAAAAAATGGAGGAACAATAATAGAGTTAATATTTAGTGGGGGGGAAACTTATCCCCCACTAAATAAACTCACTTATCTCTCCCCTGGTATAGCTGACAAAGTGAGGAGAGTCCGTGGCTTAGAAGGTTAATATAACATATCTATCTAACATGTAAGTAGCCCGGGTTTGAATCCCAGAAGGGCATGGCTAACATGAGAGAGATAAATAGCTTGAAATAGATCTATACTATCTCTCTTTATTTCTTTGTCAGTAAATATAAATTTAACACAAAAATAGTTTGTCGTGAAAGTGACTGCCTGGATTGGGGCTGAAAGGCAAAAGTGGAAGCAGGATGCTCTATTCCACAGTTGGGTAGATCAGGTTGCCCTGATAAAAAACCCATACTTAAGACTGTTTTAACAGCAGGATACACATCCTTGGCTTGACAGAAACTGTCACGCCCCTGTCCGAGTCTAAATCCGAGGAGGAGGAAGACGAACAGCTGACAGGAAGCAGGATGTGGAGGAAACTGGGGAAGGGCAAAGTCCAGCTGGGCAGAGCAAGGGAGAGATAGAACAAGGGAGAGGAAGTTCAGAGGAAGACCCAGGCCCACCCCCTCTTCATCCTAGGGAACGCAGAGAGGAAAGGAGAAGGGAGCAAGGTGGGTTGCGTGGCTTACGGAGGAAGGAAAGGGCCCTGATTCCCTTCATTAGGCACACCTGAGAAGAGAGTTTAAAAGAGATGCAAGCTGAGAGTGGCTGCTGCTGGGAACAAACGTGAGTTTATCTTGTGTTGACTTTGGTTCCTGGCATCTTCCCAACTGTGTTGAGTTATTGCCATTCCTTCACGTCTGGAATTCCTTTTCTTGCCCTGCTGGACTAATTACTTCATCTTGCCTTGGTTGGACTTACAATTACAGTTTTTGTTGACAATGTTTTGGACTTGATTCTCTCAGGCTCTTCCTGAAAGTGTTTTTCTCCAGACCGGAAGGTAACCAGGACATTGGGGGGGAAAGTTGGAGCTAATAAAGGGACTCCTGTTTATTATTTGTCTGTATTGTCTTTGTGCCACGCCCTGGATTATCACAGAAACTTTCCCAGGACTGGAGGGAGTTCACTGTCCGCCTCCCAGGCCAATCAACACACAGGTTCTACTCACTTTTGGTGATACAATGTTCAGCTGGAAGCAGGCGTTTCTTTAATAGGCCCTGAAGGACAGAACGGACCGAAGGTCGGTGTACTAACTGCAAAACAAACAAATGGGACTGGGGGAAAGGGAAAATAAAAAATCAGTGGCCTATCGAGGACCTGTGGTTTAACTTTTCATTCTAGACTCTAGATCAACTTTCATTCTGAATATTTTGTTGATATTGGCTGGCAATTCAACCGGTCACTGAGGTAGCAAATTATATCGTGCTGTGTTATATTAATTCCATAAAGCCTGGATTCATGAGTTTAAATTGGAGCCCTTGATCCAATTCAGATATTTGCATAAGAGTTCTGAATTAGGTGTTCTTGAAGTATGAACAACTGATCTGCACTTTTTTCTAACTTTTCCCCATAATCCTTAGTGGTATGTACCTAATTACCTAATTGAATCCTTAACTCAGAATAGGTACAAGACACTTTGGCGTCCAAGATAGAAAACTTGAGGAATATTAGATATTACCATGAAACCAGTGGTGGGATTCAATTTTTTTTACTACCGGTTCTCTGGGCATGGCTTGGTGGGCGTGGCAGGGGAAGGATACTGTAAAATCTCCAGTTAGAGGTGGCATTTGCCGGTTCTCTGAACTACTCAAAATTTTCACTATCGGTTCTCCAGAACTGGTCAGAACCTGCTGAATACCACCTCTGCATAAAACATAATACTAAACTAACCAGTTAAGCATTTTGTGCCCTCTAAAAGCCCCCCAGGATTTACCAAGGACAGTATTTGGCCTGAGTCATCCTACAGTTTCTGAATATAACAGAATAACAGAGTTGGAAGGGACCTTGGAGGTCTTCTAGACTAA
The DNA here is from genome assembly GCA_023653725.1 of Bungarus multicinctus. Taxonomy (NCBI): domain Eukaryota; kingdom Metazoa; phylum Chordata; class Lepidosauria; order Squamata; family Elapidae; genus Bungarus; species Bungarus multicinctus. The sequence goes on from CM042844.1 coordinate 96,016,452, forward strand.
CCCCCTGCTTAGGCAGGAAACCCTATACCATTTCAGACAAATGGTTGTCCAAAATCTTCTTAGAAACTTCCAGTGTTGGAGCACCTATAACTTCTGGAGGGAAGTTGTTCCACTGATTAATTCTTCTTACTGTCAGGAAATTTCTCCTTAGTTCTAAGTTGCTTCTCTCCTTGACCAGTTTCTATCCATTGCTTCCTGTCCTGCCTTTTGGTGCTTTGGAGAATAGCTTGACCCCCTCTTCTTTATATCTTAACAATTTCTGTTGGATCATTACTTAAAATACAGCCCTGAGTCCTAGTCTCTGAGCATGAGTGTGCCTTTGTACATATGCACACAGACAACACAGGGAAAAAAAGGTTTTGCTGAGCTCAGCATAATGTTTCATGTACATATATGTTTGCAGACTGTTTCTCTAGACAGTCTATCATGGTATAGAAACTGAATTTGAAAAATAATAATAATTAGCTAACCTGGTTTGACCTTTAGTAAAAATGGAACTTAAGAAACATTACAAGCTGTGAAACACTGGTGAAGAATCAGAGGTGGGTATTCAGCCGGTTCTGATTGGTTCTGGAGAACCAGTAGAGGAGAATTTGAGTAGTTTGGAGAACCGGCCAATCCCATCTCTGACTAGCCCCGCCCCATCTAAATTCTGCCTCCAGAGTCCCAGCTGATTGGCTGGGTCTCCTTTGGTTGCCCTGCACAGGAGAATGGAGCTGGAAAGCAGGTTAGTGGGGTGGGAAGGGAATGGGGATTTTGCAGAATCCTTCCCCTGCCATGCCCACCAAACCACGCCCACCAAGCCACACCACGCCCACCAAGCCACGCCCACAGAACCAGTAGTTAAAATTTTTGAATCCCACCACCGTGAAGAATATTAGGAATATGAAGTCTTACTAGGACATTTCCTTAATCTAAAGCTATTTCCAAACAGCCAAACTGCAGAATTAACAGAGCCATTAGGTACTTACACAACAGCATGCTGTGACAGTGATTTGAATCGTGTTTCTTCCTGGCTGGCAAACGTGCTTGAGGTGAAGAGGTTTATGCGACGTCTTGTTGTCGCCCCGTTCGATGGTGAGTGGAGTTGCGTTGACACTGACCTGGACCGATGCTGGCCAGTTCGTGTTCATTTGCCGGTCTTCGTGGTGATAACACTTGAATTGTAACTCCAAGTCTGATCTGTTAGAGAAGGCAGGTGTTTGCATTGCTATTAGCACCTGCTCGTTACATGCGTAAGGCAGAGCTGGAAGGGACTCTGGAGGTCTTCTAGTCCAGGCCCCTGGTCAAGCAAGAGACCCTATATTGTTCCATACAAGGGGTTGTCCAGACTCTTGTTAAAAACCTCCAGTGATGAAGCACCCACAACTTCTGTTGGCAAGCCGTACCACTGGTTAACTGTCTAGCTTCAAAATGGGAGTGGGCTTCCCATCTGCCGCTGACCCAAGAAAGAGCCTTCTGACTCCCCTCTGGCTCGGCATCCTGGGTCGTCCACCCCGCCCCGCCCCGTTGCAATCCTACCTCCACATGAGGGTCTGATGGACGGTCGGCCGCAGGTGAAAGACATGATTGCTGACCGCCAGGTTGTGCTCCAACCGGAAGGGTTCTAAGACGACCCCATCTCGCACGGGGAACGTCAGGCGCAGCTCGTCATTATGGCTGGCTGGGATCGAAGAGGGGGAGAAAAGTTAACAGTGGACTTTCCTATTTGAATCAGAACGGAACTGGAAGGGACACTGGAGGTCTTCTAGTCCAGTCCCAGAACCAGGGGTGGGATTCTGCCGGTTCGGACCGGTTCAGGGAAACCGGATGTTAAATTTACATCTGGTTCACTGAACCGGTAGTTGAACCAATTGGCTGGCCCCCACCCACCCTGCCCTGCCCCTCCCAGAAGTTTTCACGTGGCCCATTTTGGATTCAGGTAAGTGCAGGAGGCTCTGGGAGGGTGAAAAATGGGCCTTCCAGAAGTCTGGAAACAGGCCTGTTTCCGGCTTCCAGAGGGCCTCCAGACTCCAGGTGAGGCGGTTTTTGCCTTCCCAGAGGCCCGAGGGAAGCCTCCGGACTCTGGGGAAGGCAAAAAATGGCTTTCCCGGAAGTTTTGGTAGGCCAGCAACTGGGTAGTGAACAGGTTCCTGGGATTTTTTAATCTCACCCCTGAGGAGAACTTATACTATTTCAGATATGTGACTCTCCAGTCTCTTCTTAGTAATCTCCAGTGATGGAGCACCCACACCTTCTGAAGGCAAACAGTTAAGTTGCTGATTGTTCTCACTCTCAGGAAGTTTCTCCTCAATTCCAGGTTGCTTCTCTCCTTGATTAGTTTCCATCCTTTGGTTCTTGTCCTGCCCTCTGCTGCTTTAGTAAATAAATTGATTCCCTCCTCTTTGTGGCAGCTCCTCAAAGAAGAGCACTGTCGGGGTGGCAGACTCAAATTGACAATAGTAGGGGAAACTTTTTTGAAATGTTTGAATTGAGATTGAACTTTCGAAACGATGAATTAAGTATATGCGATGAAATTGCAAACCTGACAGAGAAAACCATAAAGTATAAATGAATATGAGAGTCATTTAAAAGTTTGAGGGAATAGATTAAGTCATGAATTGAAAAAAAATATATAAAACAAGCTGGAGAAAAGGATATGATAAAAATGATAGAAAATATGAAAAGTAATGGTAAGATATGGATTTAAACGTGAAAGATGAGTATGAAATTAAAATCACGTTTGTATGAAAATGTGATAACCTGCAGTTCACTAAAAAAAAGATGTTTTTAATACGTGGAAAACAGGATAAAATTTTATTAAAAAACAACAACAACTTTGGGAGGCTGCTATCATGTCACTCCTAATCCTTTCTTTTCTCTAGATGGCCAAACCTAAATCCTGCAAACCGTTCTTGCTATGCTTTAGTCTCCAGCTCCAATGCCATTGCAACTTTAAACGGTTCACTAAATGAATTGTTGTATGCTGATCTTTCTGTCTGATTCGGCCCCAGAAATCCCTCTCCCACTGATCTGCAACCTTTTGCACATTTCTGAAAGATGCTTCATCCACAGGCCATCGCTCGAATGTTTCCACCGGACCAATATCCTTTGCACACCGGGGAAAGCAGGATCAGGCAAGGGCTTTCCAGGTTTGGTACTTACTTGGAGGTGGTGGCAGAGCATTGATATTTGGCTTAATGTCCGGCGGGAAAGGTGGCTTGACATCTTGATTAGGAGACAGGTAGGGAGGCATATTGCTGCCGGGAGTCATGGGTGGTGTAGGATTTCCTGGAACAGGTGAGTGAGGGTAATTTGCTACAGGAAGAGGCCTGGATGGCTGCAAAATGGCGGTTGCCGTTGGAAAGAGAGAGAAAGAAAACAGAATTATCACGGTGGTCGTTGGGGACTTCTGGCCACAAATTCCCTGGGATAAAAGCGTTTTTATGCTTGTGGGGATGGGTCCAGACTACTTGAAGGACCACCTCATCTCATTAGGATTGGAGAATTCGTCATATCTGCTAAGCTGAGCTGTGAACACGTCAACCTTCAGGTGAACTAGAAATGTATTTTATCTAGAAATGTATTTTATTCCCTAAAAAAAAGGTAACCCTCAACTTACGACCAACAATGGAGCCCAATCACTGCTTCTGTTAGGTTACTCAAACAGTTGTGACAGTGGTGGGATTCTACCGGTTCACCCCAGTTCGAGCGAACTAATAGTAAAAATGCTACAATTCAGCTGAGCCAGTAGTAAAAAAACAGCTACCGGTTTGGCTGAACCAGTATTTTTTTCTTCCCGATGATCAGCTGTTCCGATGATCAGCTGTTCTGGGATCCCCCTCACTGTCTTACTGCTTCACCCAGGAGGTTTCCCTGAGGACCAGGAAGCAAAAAGGGGCGTGCCCTGTGTGTGTGCTGATTGGCCCCCTCGTGGTCTGTTTTTTGCCTTTGTGTGCTTCAGGGAAGCCTCCTGTGAGCAAAATGCTCCCCAGGAGACTTTCCTGAGGCCCAGGAGGACAAAAAAAATGGATCGTAGAGGGGTTGCTGCACAAAAAAGCCACACCCACCCAATCACATGGCCACACCCCCCTAAATACTCCCACCTAGCTACACCCACAGAATTGGTAGTAAAAATATTTGCATCCCACCCCTGGGTTGTGAAATGACTCCGGCTTCCCCGGAAGGTTGCAGAAGGGGATCAGGTGACCCCAGGGCACTACGACTGTCGTAAATGTGAGTGAGTTGCCCAGCATCCAGATTTTGATTATGCAATCATGGGGATGCTGAACTAGCAATAGCAAAAGCCCTTAGACTTTTATATCGCTTCACAAGTGCTTTTACAACCCTCTCTAAGCGTTTTACAGAGTCAGCATTATTGCCCCCAACAATCTGAGTCCTCATTATACACATCTTGGAAGGAGGGAAGTCTGAGTCAACCTTAGGAAGGAAGGAAAGAAGGAAGGAAGATAGCAATAGCACTTAGGCATGGTAGCCCCCATTAAAGCTTACCCAATGGCAAAAATGAACTCCCACAAATGAGGGAAAAAAATGAAGAGGAATGGTCCTCACCTTGTAATATTGCCCCATGTTAACAGCTGGGGTGGGATACTGCCCCGTGCTTTGCTGGTTTGGCATTCTCTGTGCTGGGTAGCTGGGCGACGTAAGTGGTCTTGGAGCATTGGGGGCAGGATACTGGCCAGGCTGGGATGGAAACTGGTTATTTGGTCCGTACTGCTGGTTTCCATAACTTGGCTGGTTGATAGAAAGAGACCAAAACAAACATGTATATATATGTGTGTATATACATATACTATCTATCTATCTATCTATCTGTCTGTCTGTCTGTCTGTCATTTATCTCTATCACTCTATCATCCATCTATCTATGGTATCTATCTATATACGTATGTACGTATCTATCTATCTATCTATCTATCTATCTATCTATCTATCTATCTATCTATCTATCTATCTGGTATCTAGCTATCATTTATCTCTATCACTCTATCATCCATCTATCTACCTATAGTATCTATCTACGGTATGCATCTATCTATCTATCTATCTATCTATCTATCTATCTATCTATCTATCTATCTATCTATCTATCTATCTGTCATTTATCTCTATCACTCTATCATCCATCTACCTATAGTATCTATCTACAGTATGCATCTATCTATCTATCTATCTATCTATCTATCTATCTATCTATCTATCTATCTATCTATCTATCTATCTATCTATCTATCTATCTATCTATCTATCTGTCTGTCTGTCTGTCTGTCATTTATCTCTATCACTCTATCATCCATCTATCTACCTATAGTATCTATCTACGGTATGCATCTATCTATCTATCTATCTATCTATCTATCTATCTATCTATCTATCTATCTATCTATCTATCTATCTATCTATCTATCTATCTATCTATCTGTCATTTATCTCTATCACTATCATCTATCTATGGTATCTATCTATATACATATGTACGTACTCTATCTATCTATCTATCTATCTATCTATCTATCTATCTATCTATCTATCTGATATCTATCTATCATTTATCTCTATCACTCTGTCATCCATCTATCTACCTATAGTATCTATCTACGGTATTTATCTATCTATCTATCTATCTATCTATCTATCTATCTATCTATCTATCTATCTATCTATCTATCTATCTATCAAGAGAGATACATATGCACACAAAAATATATGCTGTATAGACAATATAACAACACCTCTGGTGAATTGCAGCTAAACTGGATCAAAACTAACACTCTAAGACTTTATTTTGGTTGAGATGTTCCAGCACCATCTAGGAGTTGATACCAAGAAAAGCTAAACATTGTTAAATTTGGTTGATACTTATATGGGAAACCCACCAGGAAAGGTTGACCAGAGTGGGCAAAAAAAAAAAAAAAAGATTTCTACAATGTGGTCAAGAAAACTACATAGATGTGTGTGTGTGTGTGTGCATAGAAAATCACATTCAGAATTTGAAATACAGAATAAGAGTTGGAAGGGACCTTGGAGGTCTTCTAGTCCAACCCCCTGCTCAGGTAGGAAGCCCTATACCATTTCAGGCAAATGGTTGTACAATATCTTCTTAAAAACCTCCAGTATTGGAGCACTCACAACTTCTGGAGGCCAGTTGTTCCACTGATTAATTGTCCACAGTAAAAGGAAACTTCTCCTTAGTTCTAGGTTGCTTCTCTACTTCATATGTTTCCACCCATTGCTTCTTGTCCTGCCCTCAGGGACTTTGGAGAAGAGCTTGACTCCCTCTTCTTTTGGGGCAACCCCATAGAACACTGTTATCATGTCACCCTTAGTCCTTCTTTTCATCAAACTAGACATACCCAGTTCCAGCAACCGCTCTTCATATGTTTTAGCCTCCAATTACCTAATCCTCTTTCTTGCTCTTCTCTGCTCTCTTTCTGGAGTCTCAAGATCTTTTTTTACATTGTGGTGACCAAAACTGGATGCAGTATGGTCTTACCAAAGCATTATAAAGTGGTACTAAAACTTCACATGATCTGGATTCTATTCTATTCTATCTCCTGGTTGCCTCCAGAAGCTGTGGATGGTCCAACCCTGGAGGTTTTCAAAAAGAGATTGGGCAACCTTTTGTTGACACGGTGTCCATACACTCTCCTGCTTGAGCAGAGGGCTTGGACTAGAACAGGGGTCTTCAAACCTGACAGCTTTAAATCTTGTGGACTTCAACTCCCAGAATTCCTCCTGCAGTCATGTTAGCCCAGGAATTCTGGGAGTTGAAGTCCACAAGTCTTTAAAGCTGTCAGGTTTGAAGACCCTTGATATAGATGATTGATTGATTGATTGATTGATAGATAGATGGACAGACAGATGATTTATGATACATAATAGATAGCTTTAAGTCTTGTGGACTTCAACTCCCAGAATTCCTCTTCCAGTCATTTTAGCCCAGGAATTCTGGGAGTTGAAGTCCACAAGTCTTAAAGCTGTCACGTTTGAAGACCCTTGGACTAGAAGATCTCCAAGGTCCCCTCCAACTCTGTTATTCTGTTATATAATCTCCACAGTTTGCAGGAGAAGGGAGCAGACCCACTCCGAATGGAACCCCCGATACCCACCTCTCCAGGATAAGTTCTCTTCATGCCCTGCATGGGTAATGCTTGGGGACGTGGGCCAGGGTAAGCTTGCTGGGGCATCCTCTGCCCATGGGTGAAAGGGCTCATCCCTGGAGGTCTGGCCTGGCTCATGCCCATGGGTGGCCCACTCATACTGGAAGGCGTCAAGCTCGGCCCCATGGATGCCGGGTTCAGGTTGGCTGGCATGGAAGCGGGACCGCGAGGGCCAGGCTGGTTGATGAACTGGCTGTTGTAAGGCTGTGCCGGACCCATCTGGAAAGAGGAACAAACCTTCAACAGAAGAAGGAGGAGAAGAAGAAGAAGAAGAAGAAAAAAAAAAGAATATAAAAATGCGACATGGACTTCGAAGGGGAATCGCAGCTCTGTCGCATTGTGTTTTTCAGGACTGGTTCTTTGCATTTTGGAGGTCCGTCATTGCTAACTGGGATTTGAAAAGGCCACAGACAAAGAAGCCATTCTTGATTTAATGGCGGTCGTGAAAGCCCTCCTGCCTAACTTCTGTGGGCCCAGGAGTTGCGTCCCCTTGCAATTTCTGTACAGAACATAGGAGCTCGTTTCTCTTTGGGCCACGGGACAAAGTGAAGAAATGCAACAGAATCTTTTGCACATTATTACCTAACTATCCATTTCTACAACACCAAATCTTTCTAATCAACAAAACCAAGATCAAAGTTTCACCCCCCCCCGCCCTTCACAAGCAGAAATGATGTCCAAATAAGAACATAGTTTCCTCTTTAAATAAAGTAAACAATTTAGCCATTCCTGCTTTATCTTCCTTGCTATGGAAATAGTGTGTGTTTCCATTTGCACCTAGTAATCTTTGTGAACTGTCACCATTTTTATTTACAGCATTTATTGTATGCTTCCAAATTCTTTGGCCTTACTGGGGGGAAAAAAAAGAGGGGTGGAGCTAATGTGCAGAAGCAAAAAGTTGAGGCTATCTTGTCCTGTGCTAGGAAGAGTGGAAGTCAATGGCCCTTTTCTTTCTTTTTCTCTTCCTCCTTGTATTTCACACCCCCTTTTCCCTGTTCCCTTCCCCGCCCTTAAATTTCCTATTTTCTTTGGCAGGACTAGAACTCACAATCTCCTGGTGATTGGCCCAAAGTCACCCAGCTTGCTTTCTGCTTATGGTGAGATTAGAACTCACAGTCTCTAGCCTAGAGGTTTAATCCTAAAACCATACTGGCTGAAATTAAGACCAATGGCCAATTACAAAATTTAATTAGTCACATGAACATAGCAGATAAGCCTATTTCTACGGTAGTTATCTGCCCTCTAATAAGTAATTTGTTTGCAATTACTAGCGATTATAATCAGATAAATAATTATAACTGAATGAATATGAAAGGAACAAAATAAAACAAATTTGTCTCAATGCAGATTATTTCGCATTAATATTCACAGATACAATTAACCCTATTATAAAGTTTGAAAAAAAAACATTAAGTATCAATAATTTGCAGGAATTAAAACACAGATGGAGATAATAGCCATAAATCCGGACAATGAAATTCAGTGTATTCAGAGAGATTTAAGATATTCATTAAAAAGCAGGGGTAAGTAAGTAGTTAGTAAGGTTCCAAATAAAAAATAAAGTTGTTTAAAAACACAAATAGATCCTATTTTTAAGTGGGCTGTAGTTTTTGGAGTTGCAATACAATTAAAAAAAAATGGCACAATGATTTTTTAAAAAATTACCAGCCGTGATAGACGCTTAATACTATTTCTAAACGTCAACAAATTAGAGTAAGATTAAATAGAACGAAAAGGGGCAATATTACAAAATAAAAGAATAAATTCTTATATCATATCCTATATTAGTCTAGAAACAAAATTACACAGGTGGTCCTTGACTTATGACCAAAGCTCAGCCCCAAATTTATGTCACTAAGTGAAACATTTGTAAAGTGAATTTTATCCCATTTGACCTTTCCTGCCACAGTTGTTTAATTGACTCCCTGGCAGTTATTAAGTTAGGTAACACGGTTCTTAAGTGAATCTGCCTTTCCCTGTTGGCTTTGATCATCAGACGGTCGTAGAAGGGGGATTGTGTAATCACGGTGTCAAGTCAAAAATATTTCTCTGGTCTTTTAGAGTTGTCAGCAGAAAGGGAGTGCAGGGAGTAAATGCATACCTTAAATATTTTTCATAGATAATTGCTAGGCGGCCAAAGTTTCTGGCCACAAGGTTATTACTGGAGAGAATGGTATGCTGGATGCTCTGTAGTGGATCAGAAGATGCTCCAGAGAGTTATAAACACAGCACAAAAAATCATCGGTTGCTCTCTTTCTTCTTTGGAAGAGATTGTGAAGAGCAGACTCCTCTCTAGAGCACTAAAGATCTCCACAGACCGTTCTCATCCTGGACATTCATATTTTGATCTGTTACCATCAGGGGGGCGTTATAGGTGTCTTAAAATGAGGACTAATAAATTGAGAAACAGTTTCTTTTCCAAGGCAGTAATTGTCTTGAATAAAACAGTGCATTTGTGATTTGGTTCTATTTTATTTATGTATTTATTTATTTTATTTAATTTATATACTGCCCCCTCTCCCAAATTGGGATTCGGGGCGGTGTACAGCCCAAATAAAAATGATACGGTTACAAATAGAAAGTTTAAAATAAATTTTAAAAAGATTAAACTAATGGCTGAAGTTAAAACTACAATAGAACAATAAAAACAGGGTAAAAAGTTAAAAAATTTAAAAACCGTTCTAATGATACTAAGCCAGACCGGCCTGTTGAAAAAGGTGGGTCTTTAATGCGTGCCGGAAGGTTCGTAAGTCAGGGATGGCCTGCATCTCCGGGGGTAATTCATTTCAGAGGGAGGGTGCTCCCGCAGAGAAGGCCCGCACTCTCGGAGCCGCCAGCCGGCATCGCCCAGCTGACGGCACCCCGAGGAGGCCCACCCTGTGAGAGCGCACTGGCATTATTATTATTTTAATTTTTAAATACACTGTAGTGTGATTGTGATATAGTGTTTGGGGCACTGTGCTGGAGTAGCTTTCAAAATTCATTGTATTCGTGGAATGCAATGACAATAAAGGCATTCTATGACTCTTGGCTTTGGAAGTGTCCCATTGGAGAATATACATCCAGGGGGTGGGGGAAGACCAGGGTCAAGGGGGAAATGAATGATGTCTCTCAGAGTCGGCTGCACCCAAGTAATGCCGACATGTTCACTCCTAATAAATCTTTTTTTTTTAACTCTGAGACATGTGGCTAAAGACTCATGATTCGAATGGGGGTGGATTGTCAGAGCCCTGACAGTTTCTCTGCCTGCCCCAGAGTTAAAAAAAAATCATTTTATTAGGAGTGAACAGTGTTACCTAGGTGCAGCCGACACTAAAATAAATCATTCATTTCCCCCTTGATCCTGGTCTCCCCACCCCACAATCTGGATGTATATTCTCCAATGGGACACATCCATAGCCTAGAGTCATCCATCATGCTCTCCAGTAATAATCTTGCATGCCAGAAGCTTCGGCCGCCTAGCAATTATCTATGAAAATATTTAAGGTATGCATTGCTTCCCCCACTTCCCTTTCTGCTAACAACTCTAAAAGAAATATTTTTGAGTTGACACACGGGACACTGAATGTGAGTCAGTTGTCAAGTGTCTGAATTTTGATCCTGTGACCATGGGTGATGCTGCAACGGTCGTAAGTGTGAAAAACGATCATTTTCACTGCCTTTGTAACTTTGAAGATCCCTATGATCTCTACAGGTAGATGTTTCCCTGTCAGTCTTGTCCAAGTCTAGAGCACGATGTTCATGTTTCTTGGCCAGTGAACCAGTGTGGTCCAAAGACAATTTCTCTAGTCATGTGGCTAGAATGGCTATACTCCAAAGAGTGCATGGAATGCCACTACCTTCTCACCGAAGGAGTACCGATTCACCTACTCGCATCTGCATGCTTTCAAATTGCTAGGTGAAGCAGGAGCTGGAGTGGGCGGGAACTTACCCGTTGTGCAGAGCTCGGGTCTCGAACCTCAGCTCTCCAGCTGACAAAGCTTGGCGTAATTAACCTGCTCAGGCCCTCGTAACCCCCTCCACCCCCCGCTAGGATCTCTACTTCTACCCAAACACCACGAGAATGAAAAAAACCCACCCTCCACGATGGACGTGAACTAGCACACTTACCGGTCCGTACTGATTCATGTCTTTGTTTTGGGTTTCCTGCAGAGCTGCAACTGTTGCGGTAGCGGTAGCTGTGGCAGTGGCAGCAGCCGCGGCAACGGCAGCTGCGGCGGCGGCCGCGGCTGGTTGAGTGAAATCAGCAGGGGGTCGGGTGTGTGGCGGCATCCCCATTCCCGCAGGGTTATTAGGGCCTCCTGGATAGCTGAGGGAGAGAAATCAAATGTGTACACATCGGTGTTTGGGTCACCAAAACCCCAATAGGGTCCTAGGCTGCATTAACAGAATCGAGATCATGTGAAGTGTTGGTACCACTTTATAGTGCCTTGCTAAGAGCACACTTAGCAATACTGCATCCAGCTGTGGTCGCCGTGATATAAAAAAGATGTTGAGAAGAGCAAGGAAGAGGATTAGGGGACTGGAGGCTGAAACATATAAATCAATGCCATTTAAGGCATGAAGAGAACATATTCTGGAGAGGAAGTCATTGGTGGTTCCATTCGGAGTGGCTCTGCTCCCTTCTCCTGCAAACTATGGAGATTATATAACAGAATAACATAGTTGGAAGGGACCTTGGAGGTCTTCTAGTCCAGCCCCCTGCTCAAGCAGGAGGCCATATGTACACCATTTTCACAAAAGGTTGCCCAGTCTCTTCTTGAAAACCTCGAGTGATGGAGCACCCACAATGTCTGGAGGCAACCAGAAGATAGAATAGGATAGAATCAAGATCATGTGAAGTGTGAGTACCACTTTATAACACTTGGGTAAGACCACACTTGGAATGCAGTGTCCATCTTTGGTCACCACGATGTAAAAAAGATGTTGAGATTCTAGAAAGAGTGAAGAGAAGAGCAAGAAAGATGATTAGGGGACTGGAAGTTAAAACATATAAAGAATGGGCTGAAATTGGATATGTCTTGTTTAATGAAAAGAAGGACTAGGGTAACATGATAGCAGTGTTCCAATATTTGAGAGGCTGCCTCAAAGAAGAGGGGGTCAAGCTATTCTCCAAAGCACCAGAAGGCAGGAGAGGCAGCAGTGGATGGAAAGTAATCAAGGAGAGAAGCAACCTAGAACTAAGGAGGACTTTCCTTACAGTGAGAACAATTGATCAACAATTAACTTGCCTTCAGAAATTGTGGGTACTCCATCACTGGAGGTTTTTAAGAAGAAACTGGACAACCATTTATCTAACATGGTATAGGTCTCCTGCTTAAGCAGAGGGTTGGACTAGAAGACCTCCAAGGTCTCTTTCAACTCTGTTATTCTCTTAGTTTGCAGTTGGGGGCCAGGAGTAATGCAATGCAGGGAATATAAAAATGAGGGTCACTGTGCTTGACATGACAACTACAGATGTTTTGGGAACATCAGCAATACAGTCTTCATCACAAATGCATTCATGCACAATTACGGATGCTCCAAAGAAATGACTGTATGCTTTCCTTATTAATTTTGCAACCACAACTGTCCATATTTCATTCTGAGTACATTATCTCTTGCCAACTACCTCTCTCTTGAAAATTCCCCTTTATTGGCTTCGTTTTTCTTTATGCTCTTACTTAGTCCCCGACCCATTCGACTTCTCAGGATAATCCCCCAATCTAGTATGGAAAACATTGGGAAAAATGTGTGACAAAATTCATCTTTTTTGGCTTGTAGTTCCTTAAAGATAGGAAGAATCCAGCCAACTTCACCAGTTCCTGCACTGCCACAGTTACAATGGTGAGGAAAAGGGTCTTTGTTATTCCCTTGTATCAGCATACAGGATTGGGATTAGGATGAGGAGTGCTGAACTCACAGCTCTACTAAATCATCTTTGATTTGAACAAAGAGGTTCTAATCTGGAAATCGCACATGATTTCTGACAATATAGTTACAGTAGCACATGCCTGAGAAAATAATAATTCCACATTTGATGGTCCTGAATTATGCAAATGATAATATCACATGAAGTTTGGTTCTAAATATTATTTAAACCCAATTTTCTCTAAAGGCATGGGCAAAAGGGATGTTTTGAGTTTGGCCTGGCTAATGTTCAACATTTGTTCTCCTGCAGCAAAGCTGTAACGCTTATTATCTATCAATAGCCTTCGTACAGATGCTCAGCAAAATGTTAGCCACTTTTAAGTCTAGGTGTTGCATCATACATTCAGTGGTGAAGTAAAACTCTACCTTAGCTTGTATGCCTTCTTTGATGGACTTGAATCATCTGCAAATCATTTTCCTGAAGGTATTTTGATCTCATTTTTCTGGAAGTATTTCATTTTAATTCTGAACCTTCCCCTTGTCTTCTCTTCCCCCTTTTTCCTTTCCTTTCCTTTCCTCTTCTTTCTTTCCATTTCCTTTCTTTCCCTTTCCTTCACTTTCTCTCTTTTTCCTTTTCTTTCTTTCCATTTCCTTTCCTTTCTTTCCATTTCCTTTCCTCTCCCCTCCCTTCCCTTTCTTTCCCTTCCCTTTCTTTCCTTTCCCTTCCCTTTTATAGCAGCTAAATAGTTTTACTAAGAACGGTATGTCTCTGAATTTTGTTTTAGCGTTTCCTCCATCCATAAGCCTTTAAGAAGACTTTTCAACGTTCTTCTTTAAAAACCCATGTCACCTGCTGGTTTATTGTGGATGTTTTTGAAAATTGCCTTCCCAAATTCCAGCTCTCTGTTTTCATTGATGAATACAGAAAAGGACGTTCCTGATGAACCCAACTCAATTCCCATCAGGTCCTTTTCTCTAAGCCCCTTTTAAGCCAGCATGCAATGGGCAGCCTCTGTTCCAGCCTTACCTTCCTGCAAAGCCTCCGCTGCCAGGGTAGTTGGGCCGTCCGTACATGCTTTGTTGAATGTAGGACTGGTTGGAGCTGGCCTTGGCTGAGAAGGGCGGCTGCTGTCCAGCAAACTGAGGGGAATTCATGCCAGGATTGCTGGCTGTCATCCCAGAAGCCATGGGGTTGCCTGCAGGATTCATAGCGGAGTTGGCATTGGCCATGGGATTTCCCAGCACCTGGTTGAAAGGGAAGGTGACACCTCAGAGAAGATCCGTATAAGCAATGGTAGCAATTCTAAGAATTTATCTTTTTGTATTTGAGAGGAGAAAATAATGGAAGGGTGGATCACCAAAATAATTTGATGGGGATAGAAGCATTGGGATAATGCCCCTGCTTGGCTTGTCCCAAAGATGCTTCCCAAAAGGCAACTTGACTATCTTAGCCCAGTTCAATTAATCTAGTTCAATCTAGAGCTGCGCCACCTGCGGTCCAATCTAAGCATAGTTTCACAAAATAGTCTGCTACAACGTCTTGCCTGTCAATGACTTCTTCAGCCTCAACCACAATAATACACAGACAAACAACCGATACAAACTCAAGGTGAACTGCTCCAAACTCAATTGCAGAAAATATGATTTCAGTGGTCAATGCTTGGAACGCCCTACACAACTCCGTTGTTACAGCCTTGAACCCTCACAGCTTCAACCTCAAACTGTCTACTATGGACCTCCTCACCCTATTCCTAAGAGGTCCTTAAAGGGAGCGTGCATAAGCGCACCACGTGCCTATTGTCCCTGTCTTACTGTCCCCATTTATCTGTATTTACTTCCCTCATTTTTGTTTATGTTTATACTTATACTTGTTATCCTGTACATGTTTGACAAACAAATAAATAAATAAATAAACTTTTTCATTTCTCTTCTCATCCAGGAAATTCATCATGAACTGAAGAACCTTCTAGGAAGAGAAGCAAGGAGAAAACCAAGGAAGTCCAATTGCCCTTTGGGAAAAAAGCATTTTTGGGACAATCGTGACCTGGATGATTAAGAATCTCTGTAGACACCTTGCTTAACTTCTTTACAACTTGTTCAACTCTGTTGGACAAAGAGAGGTACCATTGATGGTGACAACACTGGACCATAAACCCCTGAAACCAACACACTGAGTGGTTCTTTCCTTTCTTTCTTTTCTATGGACCTTCTCATTCATCCTGGTCATGGTTGTCCCAAAAGTGTTTTTTTTTTCCAAAGGGCAATTGGACTTTCTTGGGGTTTTTTTCCCTTTGAAAACCTTTAGGGTTTGCATTTTAGTAAAAACATCTTTGAAACTTTCTTCTTCTTCTAAGCCATAACTTATACAGCCAGATCAGTAAAAACCAAGATCGCAGCCTTGCTTGAATTCAGGCCTCCTAATAATTGGTCTCTTGGTGGCTTGCTTAAGTTTAATATGCACACAATAGACACTGTCAATTATCAAAGTTCAGTTTTGCAATGGAGTAAACAGAAGTGTGAAATAAAAAAGAGAAACCCAGACAAGTCTAAGAGAGAACAGCTTCCAGTCTTGCAGGACTCTCAGAAGGAGGGAATATTATCAACCTGTGTCCAAAGTCACAAGTTTTACCCTTGGCAAATCGTAGTAAAAGTCTAGGAGATGTTTCTGCTTTAAGAGTAAGCCACACCAAGTAGGAAAGACCAATTATCTGTACAAGACATGCATCCAAATCTCGATGGCTTGTTTCAACACCTTGTGAAGATCCAAAGGTTATAGTGACTGATCTATTTGCATCCGTTCCCTGGCCATCCACAGAATAGAGGTGTGCAAAATTCAATCTTTTGTGACTTTTCAATCTTTAAAAATACCGTGGCCACCAATGAGTGCTGCTCTACAAAGAGAGGCTTGCCTTAACTATTCTAGAAACACAGCACTTGTGAGTCAGACACTTTGATTTCAGAATGAACATCCAGCATGCAGCTATCTCACAGTCACTCATGCCCTAGTCCCTTCCCGTCTTAATTATGGCAATGGGCTCCACATGGGGCTGCCCTTGAAGAGCATCCGATGCAAAATACAGCAGCCTGCATGGTTTTGTGCAGAACTCAGGGTGCACATGTATCATCTCTCCTGCGGGAGCTTCATTGGTTGCCGATTTGCTTCCGGGGTGCAATTCAAGGTGCTGGTTGTCATTTTTAAAGCCCTCCATGGCTTGGGAATCACCTGAGGTCCCATCTCTTGCCGGTCACATCTACCTGACCCCTTAGAGTGGGGGAGGCAGGGAATTCTGTGGGTCCCATCCCCGAGGGAGATTCACCTGGTGGGACCCAGAAGAAGGGCCTTCTCTGTGGTGGCCCCCTCTCTGTGGAACATCATCCCTCTCCAGAGATTAGAGCAGCCCCCATTCTGGCACTCTTATGGAAGGCTCTGAAGATCTGATTCTGCCAGCAGGCCTGGGGAACCCAGAGCGGGATGGAGCCCATCAAATGGCTCATGTCATCCGCTATCATCAGGGCGAGGAGTGGGAGTTGGGGGCTGAATTTATTATATTGTACTATATTAATTTATTTGATTCTTTTTTATTAGTTTCACTGCTTTAAATGTGGTTTTATATTCTGTAAGCCGCCTTGAGTCACCATGGGCGAATAGGTGGCAATATACATTCAATAAATAATAATAAACAAGTCAGCAAGTCAAGAAATTCAGCTTCATCCTCCACCGTGAGCAACATTACCTGTTGAATCAAGCTCACACCCTAACCAAACATTGCTCAGCCCTTGGGGGGCAGGAAGGACATCTATCTGACCCCCCCTGAAAAAAAAAAAACAGAAACAGAGAGAAAATTCACCAAAAGTTGCTGCTTACCTGGCTCTGTGATGTGTTAGTCACACCCCATACTGTTGTGACCACAGAGAGGGACCCTGGCGGTTGGTTACTATTTTGTTGCCAAGGAACAGAGTCGTAAGGAAATGATCCATCGCTATGATAAGATATGAAAGAGAAAAGGGAAAAAAGGGGGGGAAGGGAGAGAGACACACACAGTAGATAAAGTCACACTTTAATACTTTCATATCAATGACTACCGGCGCTGGGAGCAAGAGGTATCTTTTCATTTCTCAACGGGTTTCTCTTCGAGCTAACTTGGTGGATGTTGAGGTGTCCTCAGAGCTTGCTTGTTTTCTTGCAGACGTTTCATTACCCAGCTAGGTAACATCATCAGTGCTCGTGTTAGAGATGATGTTACTTAATTTGGGTCATGAAACGTCTGCAAAAATAACCAAGCAAGCTCAGGAGAACACCAAGGACCTGTCATTTCATCCTTGAGTTACAAATATTCTCCCTCCCTCCCTTCCTCCCCTCCATCCCTCCCTCCCTTTGGTACTAGCACTGATGATGTTACCTAGTTGGGTCATGAAACGTCTCCAAAAAAAAACCAAAAACAAAAGCAAGCTCAGAGAACACCAAAGAGCCCTCAGGTCAACCCTGAGCTACAAATATCTTCCTTCCTTCCTTCCTTCCTTCCTTCCTTCCTTCCTTCCTTCCTTCCTTCCTTCCTTCCTTCCTTCCTTCTCTTTGGTACTAGCACTGATGATGTTACCTAGTTGGATAATGAAATGTCTGCAAAAAATAAAAGCAAGCTCAGAGAACACCAAGGACCCCTCAGGTCAACCCTGAGCTACAAATATCCTGCTTTATTTCTGGACAGAGACAACCTTCATGGATTTATTTAATCCTTTTGGACTGCCGAGAAGAGGGACTTTTTTGGGAGCAGGGAAGAGAAGAAATACATAGAATTGAAGAGGAAGCACAAAATGTGTATGACAACGAGGACAAAAAGCAAATAAGGATGAAACCAGGTGAGGTGTAAAATGTTGGGGTGCCAACCTTCTCGTGTTCGCCTCCCTGTCAAAACAGCCCCCGGCAAAGTGGGTATTTGGGGGGATGTGAATGCTTGACAGAATACCTGAATCTCTGGGGATTTTGGCTCTGCGTGGTTGACAGGCATTCCTCAACTTACAGCCACCATGGAGCCCAACATTTCTGTCGCTAAGCGAGGCAGCTGTTGAGGGAGCGGTGCCTCGTTTCATGTTCTTGCTTTGCCACATTTGTTAAGGGAATTGCTGCCATTGTTAAGCGGACCGCATGGTCATTGGGCAAATTGGCTCCCGGTGGCCCTCCGGGTGCGCTTCAAGGTCTTGGTCACTATCTTTAAAGTGCTCCATGGCTCGGGACCAGGTTACTTGCGAGACCACCTCCTGCCACCATCGGCTTCCCACCGACCGGTACGCTCCCATAGAGTGGGCCTCCTCGGGGTGCCACCGGCTGGACGGCTGGCGACCCCGAGGGCGCGGGCCTTCTCATTGGGAGCACCCCCTCTCTGGAATGAATTACCCCCGGAGGTAAGGGCCGCCCCCGATCTCATGGCCTTCCATCGGTTGCTCAAAACGCATTTATTTCGGCAGGCCGGACTGGCCTAGGGGTTTTTAAATTTTAATCGGGTTTTAATCTTTTTAATACTTGTTTATATTTTATTAGAGCCATATTGTATTTCAGTTTTTAAATTTTAATATTTTATGTTGTCTCATACTTTGTACCTTGTATATGTGTTTTTATTGGCTGTTCACCGCCCCGAGTCCCTTCGGGGAGAGGGGGCGGTATATAAATCAAATAAATAAATAAATAAATAATAAATAAATAAATAAATAAATCCAGCTTTTCCCCTTTGAGTCTGCTGGTCCGAGAAGTCAGCTGGGAAAATGACCAAAAGGTGAAGGCATGAATCCAGGACAGCACAACTTGTCATAAATACATGCCAATTGTCAAGCCCTTGAATTTTGATGGGGATGTTTGCAACGGTCGTAAGTGTGAAAGTCTTAAGTTACCTTTTTTCAGGGCCATTGGAACTTCAAGTGGTTGTAAGTGAAGGGATGCCACCTTTGCTGCAAGCTTTTGTGTCCCTTCAAGCCAACGCTTTCCAGCCTGGCTAGAATAAAATTACAGGGCCACTTAAAATGGGACTTCCGTCCCATCCTGAACAAGCCAGAAATGCTCTTTGTGAACTGCATGAAAACTAATAGTGGCTAAGACTCAGCTTTGGTCTACAAAGTCCTTCTTGAAATTTTATCCTGATTTATTTCTTTTACAGCATCAAGCTTTTTCTGCCCCTTCTCAAACTGGGAAAAACAATCCTGAGGCCGGCCGTGGGCTCACCCAATACTAAAAATTAAAATGAATGAGCTGGAAGGGACCTTGGAGGTCTTCTAGTCCAGCCCCCTGCTCAAGCAGGAGAACCTATACTATTTCAGATAAGTGACGGTCTAGACTCTTCATGACAGCCTCCAGTGATGGAGCACCTACGATTTCTGGAGGCAAACTGTTCCTCTGGTTAATTGTCCTCACTGTTAGGAAGCTTCTCAGTTCTAGGTTGCTTCACTCTGATTAGTTTCTTGTCCTGCCCTCTGGTGCTTTGATTCCCTCTTCTTTGTGGCAGCCCCTCAAATACTGGAAGTACTGCTATCATGTCACCCCTAATTCTTCTTTTCTTTAGATTAGCCAGACCCGAAACCTGCAAACTGTTCTTCATATGTTTTCATCTCCAGGCCTTTGATCATCTTAGTTGCTCTTCTCTGAACTTTTTCCACAGTCTCAACCTCTTTTTTGTAGTGTGGTGACCAAAACTGTATGCAGTTACTCCAAGTGTGTTCTTACTAGGGTTTTATAAAGCAGCACTAATACTTTGTGTGATTTTGATTCTGTGCCTCTGTTTATACAACCCAGAGTTGTATTAGCCTTTTTGGCTGCTCCTGCACACGTCTGGCTTGTATTCAAGTGATCCTCCAACTAAGACTCCAATTGTCCTTCTCACAGTTACCGTTTCTGAGCCAGGTTTCGCCTAATCGTTACTTGAACCTTTGGTTTTTTTTTCTGCCTAAATGAAAACCTTTGCTTTTCTCCACATTGAAAGTAATTTTGTTGGTTAGGGCTGTTTTTTGAAAATGAACCAGTTGCAGAGCTTTTGAATTTTGATTGTGGGCCTATGGGAATGCTAGGTCACGTTTTCCAGTTGCTAAACTAATTGTTGTAAGTTGAACCCATATGAGCTCGTTGGCCTAGTAGTTAAGGCACCAGGCTCGGAAGTGGGAAACTGGGAGTTCTAGTCCTACCTTAGGCGTGAAAGCTGAGTGGGCGACTTCGACCCACTCCTTCTCTCTCTCTCTCTCTCTCCCCAACTCAGCTCACAAGTTGGTTGTGGTGGGAAAAATTGGGGGACGAAGGAACATTGTGTGTGTGTGTGTGTGTGTGTGTTTGTTTGTTTGTTTGTTGCCTGAAGTTATTTGTAACAATAATAAAAATGGCATGCAGGGAAATCAACAAGATAAAATAATACAAATAACAGGCTTGGAACGAACATTTTAAAGGAAACCATAGAAATGTGAATGACTGTACTATTAAAACCCTGAGTTGACAAAACCTTTCCATCTTTTCTGTCGCAGCTAAGATCATCTATCCCTCTAAATCAGGGCTCCCCAAACTTGGCAGCTTTAAGACTTGTGGACTTTAACTCTCAGAATTCTCCAGCCAGCTGGAGTTGAAGTTCACAAGTCTTAAAGTTGCCAAGTTTGGGGACCTCTGCTATAAATGATATTTGTGGGTTGGATTTATAGGTGGGGGTCTTATCACAACTCCCTTTTATAGATGAGTCGAGATTGACAGACTAAAGTAGAAATTGTCTTCTCCCATCTACGCCTCCATAGTCTCACCTGTCCCAGGATTGAAAATGGCAGAAATCATGATGAATTCATTTGACAAGCTATAGCTACGATGTTTCAAATTCCCTCTAGTAGTCTTCCTGCTCTTGTATGGTTTTCCTCCTGCACGTATGTTACCTATTATAGGTAGTCCTCGACTTACGATCCCAATTGAGCCCCAAACTTTCTGTTTAATTACATGGGTTTTGCCTTGTTTGACAACTTCCCTTGCCCCTGTTGTTAAATGAATCCTTGCAGTGGTAACTTTAGGAATGCTGTTGTTAAGTGAATATGGCATTCCCCACACGGTCTTGGATTGTCAGAAGGCTGCCAAAGGGAAATTCAGTACCCCTGGGGTACTGTGACCCTCGTCATAAAGATGAGTCAGTTGCCAAGACTGTGAATTTTGATTACGTGGGGATGCTGCAACAGTTATAAGGATGGAAAACGGTCATCACTCTCATTTTTTTTCAGCGCCATTGTTGCTAAACCAACCGTTGTAAGTCGAGGACTATCCATTCGTGCCTAATTCATGCCCGCAATAACGAACGTGCATCGAAAGGGGTTGCTTCCTCTTATCTGTCATCTTTCCTCTCCTATGGGTTCCATTTGTATAGGTGACAAGCACGCCTATCGCATCTTTGAAAAAGACGACAACGGAAAGCGGCTGGCAAACGACTACGAAATTTTGAGAACGCCAATATTTATAGATTTAAATAGCATCTCAGGTTGGATGTAAACATAAAACATAGCATTAAAAGTGAAAAAGGTTGGGACAGCTGCAAGTCCTTTTGACTGAATTATCCGCTTTACTAAATCTTGTTGCTATGACCACTGATGGTGGAGAATTAAGAGTGCCCATTTCACTAGCACACGGGTATAAAGGAAACAGTTGTGCTCACATGCAAAAGATCTCTAAGGACTGAAAAGGGTTGTGTCCACAAGGATTAAACACTTGTTGTGCAGCTTCCATTGTTTGCTAAATGTGCGAGTCCAAATGTTCAACATTGGATAGGTCAACAACTCTTATTGAAAATGAACAACGTAAAGGAAAGGGAAAAGGAAGAACACATATGGAAAAAAATTAAATGGTTCTAAAATATCTTCTTAACGATGATTCATTGTTAAGAATATGCTGAGGCCAAGTCTTTAGCATGGGCGTATTCTGCGCTTAAAGAGTAATAAATGTCATAAGTGTAAAGGAAAGAAAACTTCATTAGAAAATATAAAACTTTCCTCCAAAACAATTCATAGAAAGTTGTTTAGATACAGAAAAAACAGTCTACTAAAGATGGTTTCAGATGTTGGCTAGATAGCTAAAATAAAACCTTAATGGACTTTGTTATTGAGAGATTAAAAAAGGGGAAAAAAGGAGAATGGGAAGGAGGAAGAAAATATCAGAATGTGGAACCCTATCTTAGGTCATCTGTACGTAAGAAATCATTCATTTCAAATCTGAGAGGTAGAATTAAGATCTTAGGATGATGTAAATCTTCATTCTAAATATTGAAATCTGGAAAAATGAATTCCATACTCTTTTATCTGCCACTCAAATCTCATTTCTCTAAGTTCTTTGAAAATCTGGTGGGTTTTGGTGAAAGAATAAGGGGGGGGGGAAAGTTCAGTCAAAATGCAACAAATTCTCTACCACCGGAAAGCGTTTGAATTTGAAGAAAACAGAGGGAAAAAAACAAAAGCAACCCCCCCCCCCCAACTAATAGGGCCCTCAGCCTTCCAAAGGTTAAACATTCATGTGCTAGATCATGGTAGTTTGTTCTCAGATTCACAAGAGATATATACTTCCCTAAAACACATTAGGAAACTCCAGAAGATAGACATCTAAAGCTGGACTGACTTTCTTGATGAATGTATCTTTTCTTTTATGTACACTGAGAATATTTGCACCAAGACAAATTCCTTGTGTGTCCAATCACACTTGGCCAATAAAGAATTCTATTCTATTCTTTGGTGCCTCTGGAGCAGGGGTCTCCAACCTTGGCAACTTTAAGCCTGGTGGACTTCAACTCCCAGAATTCCCCAGCCAGCTTTAGACCGCTGCTTTAGACCCCTGCTCTAAAATACCCTTAAGTTGTTTTTGCAAATGTTTCCTACACCTCTTGATGTGTTTCATTTTGCCACTTCTCTTGATTTGTCATGGGGTTGCCCACAACATTTCCCACCATAATTGGGAAGAGAAGAAGCAAATAAACAATTTTGCAAATGTCCCCAATCAACCCTACCATTAGGTAGCTAAGACGAATGAACATGTCCCAGGATAATGTTGCAGGATCTAATCTGGGTTGGTCACAGGGACCAGCGGTTTAGTTTTCTGAGCATTCAGACTTGTGCTGGAGTCATTAAGCTACTGAGATTGTTGGCCGAGCAGGTACAAAAACAGCCAGGGAAATAACTGAAGCCTGGGAAATGAGGGCCTTGTCAGTCAACAGAAGTCCCCCAGCTTATCAGGCGCTTAGGAGCCAGAGGACATGGCAGCACAAGGAAACAACAGCCAACAATAGCCAGCCATCAACACCCCAATCACCAACTAATTAGCCACCCACAATCAGGCACCACATCAATACTATGCATAGAATAGACAAAAGCAAACATCCTGGAGAATGAGAAGCTCCCTGAGGATGGGCTCCAGAACCAGTCTGAAAGTTCGGAAGACTAAATCTCTGATCCCAGTGACCGACCCAGACTGGATCCTGGCAAACATCAAATAATTATCTTCATTGCATTGGAAAAAAAAAAACTTCTTCCAGGGACCATCAGCAGGATCTGCAACAAACCATGATGATATAATAATGGTGATGCAAGCATGATAATGAATTCAATCAATAACAGCATAGTTGCATCATAATGGTCTAATGGAAGAATGAGGTTGTAGGGTTGGCGTGATGATGTCATCACACCCGGGTTCCTCAACTACCTTCCTGGTCTTCCCCAGTGGGTGCCCTGGACTCCTATAAAAGTCCTTATTATGCTCTTTTTTTTTTTTTTCCTTCAGATGTTAGAAAAAAAACTTGGTCAGTGTTAAATACAACGCACCTTGGTTTGAAAAGGTAGGATGTGTAGTTGCTGTTCTACCTCAGGTAGAGAAATAATAACCTGATGCAACTCTTCCTACCCTGGAACATGAGGAAAGCAATTGGAGGGCTAAAGACCATAGGTACTCCTGATTGGCTTGACACAGGTGAAAGATCTAGGGGAACCTTGGTTAGAGGGGAAGGGATCCATTTCTCTCTCTCTCTCTGAACACTCCCTTTCTGCGGCTAGTCAACGTAAAGACATAGAGTCTTTCACAGCCTGTTTCAGAGCCTGGCTCTTTAGCTGTAGAGACTCACGCTTTCAGCTCTGGAGGTCCCCGTTTCAACCTCTGGGGTCTGTCAAGATGGCAGCCGTCACATATGCACCTAAGAATCAGAAGGGAAAGTGTAGATCCAGAATAAAAATTGAAATCCCTAACAACGTACATCGTTTTGCATTTGGTACCTGGCTCTCACGGAAGCTAAGCTTCTCCGGGCAATGGGCTCCCCACACATACATATATACATATACCAAGTGGTGTGTCCTGTCACAGAGTCCAGTGTGCTTGGCCGATTGATGCCCCTCCTCATTTGGCTTGCCAACGGGAGAAGTGCTATAATCTGACATCCTGGGCGTCTCGTTAGGAGCTTCTCCGATATGAAATCCACCCCATCTCCTCGTCATCACAAAGCTAAGCACAGCTTGTACAACCCAACAGATCCTCCGGGCCATTCAGAATTCTACAATTGGCTAAGGGAGTTGGGTCCAGGATTGGGATGCTGGGGGGTTTGCGGAGGTTCGGGAGAGCCCCTAGCTAAGATTCTGTGCAGTTCGGAGAACCCCAAATCCCACTCCTGGCTGGCCCCACCCACCCCACCCCACCCCTCCAGGAGTCCCCATACAGCCCGTTTTGGATGCAGGTAAGTGCTGGGTGCACTTGGAGGCTCAGAGTGGGTGAAAAATGCCCCCCCCGGAAGTTCGGGAAGGCCAGAAATGAGCCTGTTTCTGGCTTCCAGAGAGACTCCGGAGCCAGGGAAAGCCGTTTTCGCTCTCCTGGAGACTTGAGGAAAGCCCCCGGAGCCCGTGGATGGAAAAAATGCCCCCCTCCCCCCCCCCCGCCATGGCACAGGAGGCCAACTAGGGCATACCTACCATGGCCATGCCCACCCAACAATCAGGCAGAGAACCTGTTGCTAAAATTTGTGAAGCCCACCCCGGATGGGTCTACAACAATTTGCCACAGCCAACTCACCACAGCCAACTCACCACAGCCAACTCACTGCAGGGCAAGAGTTACACTAACATCAAAGCAACGGTGGAATAGAATCATTAAAGAAAGGATGCAAAAGGAAGGGACACAAACGAAATGTGAATGACAAAAATTAATATAATGTTTTAAAATAAATAGTTCTGTTAAATTGTCCCACAGTGAGTTGGCCATGGTGCGTTGGCTGCAGTGAGTTGGCCATGGTGCGTTGGCTGCAGTTAGTCATCCCATGCTGAAGGGAGGCCTACTTGATCTATGGAATCTGGGGCTGCTGTTAAACCTTTTGGGATTTCCATTCTCAAAGGTGGGCTTGTCTCTGCCGCCAAGCCAACCCTTGCCAGCAACAACCACCGATGTGGACAATCAACATGATCACCCAGATTTTTTGTCACACATTTTCTTTTCTTTGCTGCATTTTTAAGGCACTCAATCACCACAAGTGTAATAAGAAAGAATCTGGTATAAGAATGCAGGTTTGGGTGATTTTTCCGAGATTGCTTATATAATCGAACTCCAAAGACATGAGGCTGCTTGAGTAAAGCATCAAACAGGCCCGAGTCTAACAACATTCATCTCACAGTGATCAGCTCTGTCTTGGCAATAAATAATATAGGGAGTGGAAGCACCTAATTCAAAACTCGACAAAGAAAGAGCTTATCTATAAACAGAGAGAGCAGATCCCACTCCCTTCCAGCACTGATGAGGTAACCGAGTTGGGTAATGAAACATCTGCAAGAAGACAACCAATCTCAGAAAGTAGAAAGGACGCTACAGTTCAACCCTGAGCTACAAGTATGCCGTTCTCTTGCAGCATGTCTTTACCTAGCCAATCCTGGTAAATTTCCTAAAAGTCCATTGGATTGATTGTGCCATCATTCTTGATCAGCAGAGGAAGATACCAAGAAGATCAGAAACAGCATAAATCAGTCTCTCCATCCTCTCTCTCCCTGTGTTCCTCTCCCTCTCTCCTCCTCCCCCTCTCTCTCCCTTTCTCCTTCTCCCTCTCCCTCTCTCCTTCTCTTCCTCCCTCCCTCCCTCTCTCTGTGCCTCATATTGCTAAAACTGACTTGAGGTCTGCTGAGGAACATTTCACTCATTGCATTACTCAGAAACAAATCTGAATTTGCCAGGGAGCAACAGAGAATCCCAGATTTTTAACAATTATTTTGATGCCCATATTATACAAGAGACGAGCACAACAGATACAACACACAACCACAACATAAGCAGCTGCTCATTGCTGCCTCAATACAGCAGAGAATTTTCAGCAGATTACTTGTTCTCAACCTTTCCAGTTCTTCCAAATTTCTGGTCACATTCCTTATGGTAAGCATTTTGGGATGTTGGTTGGGAATTTATAGATGGAATTGTTAGAATCATGGCACGTTCTACTATCTATAGGTTCACAAACTGATAAACTTCAAATTTATTACAACTTTTCAAATATAGCACTTAGATTTATATACTGTTTCATGGTGTCTTACAGCCCTCTCTAAATGGTTTACAGAGTCAGCATATTGGCCTCCAACAATCTGGGTTCTCATTTTACCGACTTTGGAAGGCTGGAAGGCTGAGTCAACCTTGAGCCGGTCAGGATTCCTGGAGTACTGCAATACTGCATTCTAACCACTACATCACCATGGCTCTTATAATACATGTAAAAAGAATGTAAAATAATAAGAAGGGTTAAAACTAAATGACATTTGCCCAGGATTGGGCTATATCGACAGCATGTTCTCTTGCCAGCATGAGGTCTTCCCCCATATATGTTGAAGGACATTGTATGCACCGTGCCATGTGTGAGATGAAATGTTCTTCTCCACATTCCTAAAGAATATCTTCTACTGGGGAGCCCCATTTTCTTAGATTGTCCAAAGAGGAGGAGGGAGGAGTCAACCTGTTTTCCAAAGCACCAGAAGGCAGGACAAGAAGCAATGGATGGAAATTAATCAAGGAGAGAAGCAACCTAGAACTAAGGAGAAATTTCCAAAAAAAAACAATTCACCAGTGGAACAGCTTATCATTGGAAGTCACTGGAGGATTTAAAAAGGAGATTGGACAACCATTTTCTAAAATGGTATAGGGTTTCCTGCTTGAGCAAGGGGTCAGACTGGAAGATCTCCAAAGTTCCTTCCAACTGTGTTATTCTGTTGTTCCATACAGGCCAAGGTTATTCCTGACCGCATGATAGTCATATGTTTGTGCCCAACTGCCTGGTAGCTCCTTACTTGTCTTCCATAGTTCCAGGATGGTCTGTGGCAGCTGACGGTTAAGGGTGGATGGGTGGAATTTTTGAGGAAGCTGTTCCTTGATCTCAGTCTCAACCTTGGAGGTTGATGGCCGTACAGTAGGTGTGTTTCTGTAGATGTTGCTTTAACCCCCTCTTTCTGACCTTGACATCTTTTGCTGCTTGTCTGTTGGGAACTCTGGTCATGTGAAGGTGTCATTAAGAGGCTTCATCTTCCACAGCTGCACTGCTACTCTTCCCAAGGGAGAACATTGGTGCAGAAATTGCTGATCCACAGTTTCCTCCAAAGTCACCTTGGATGTCAACATTATTTGACTAGCAAGGAAAGAAGGCAGGCTGCAGCATTTCCTATTTTGTAAAGCTGCCTCAGATGATTGGAGGGCAGTTTCCCTTCATCTTAGGAACGGTTGCAAGAAGAAGGAATGTTCAAGTATCAATGAAGATTCAAATGATCCAGGCCAAAGGGGTCTAAAGGTTGAATCATGGCAACTGGACCAAACTTAGTTCATCTGAGATGTTTCGTTGCTCATCCAAGCAACTTCATCAGGCAAACTAAAAATTAGTGAGGCAGAAAGTCAGAGAGTCATTGAAATGTGCCAACTCTTGCCACACCAACTTCAGGGGTTTCATCCCAAAATGCATTGCAATATGCCAATCACTGTGATTGTTCAAGTGACATTACAGCAATGTTACAAAGAACCAGACTTTGCTTGGAAATCAGAACTGCACATTAATGGAGAAATGCTGAAAAACCAACCATGGAGGATTGGATCATGAAGATGATAGAATTTGCAGAAATGGCAAAACTGACCTCTTTGATCTGAGATAAAACAACAAGTGCTTTTATAAAACACTGGGAAACTTTTATGAACTTTTTTTTTTTGCTGAAAATGGAAAAGAACAAAACAATGAAATGCTGATTTCCGGATTTGGGGTTGAATATGGGACAGGAGAGAATGTTTAATATGAATTTTAAGAGGCAAAAGGGATAATAAGTTAGTTTCCAAAGAAGATCAGAAGTCCACTGGAAAATGGTCATAGCAAACCATAAAGCTGCCAAGAAGACTGTATGGACAAAGAAGCTTTAGTCAACTCATAAAGATGAGTTGAGAAGAAGTTTCTTCCTACATGTACAACTTATCCTCTGTTTCATCTCCTCTTCATAACAAATGTTTTCACTTTTTGCTTTATGCTCATTTTATGTATTTATTTTATTTATTTATATTCAAATTTGTATAACGCCCCCTCTCCCTAAGGACTTTTCATCCCCTGATGACCCATACCTGTGGGGGATGAGACTCAAATCTCCCGGAACCCTAAGAAAGAACGGGAATGTCCAAAACAGAGAAGATACATCGGCTTTTCTGGTTTTCTCATGTTGTCACCAAACTAAGGTTGCTTGTTGTTCTAACAAGCTGGGTGAACAATTTAGCTTCTTAAAAGGTCCTGAGACAGCATCAGTGGTGGTATGCTACCTGGTTTGGCCCAGATTGGCCGAACCGGTAGCACAAATTTCTACCAGTTTGGCTGAACTGGTAGTAAAAAAAGCCTCCCACGATCAACTGAGAGGAGAAAGAACAGAAAAGTGCAGTTTGGCCCTTCCACCCGCCCCTGTGCTTTTCTCTTCTTTATCCTCTCAGCTGATTGGCGCTGCAGACCTCAACTGGTATGTGGAAAGCTGCACGCACGCATTAGGTGCATACATGCGCGATCACCGAACCAGTAGTAGAGCAGGTAGGATCCCACTGCTGGACAGCATTGCCTGCAACATGAGGAAGGATGGATGGAATCCAAGAAGCATAAAAAGGCCTGGAAGCTGTTTAATGTGAATTTAATACTGCACAAACCATGGAGATCAAGGTGAGAGTTGTCTCAGTTACAGTAGTCCCTGAAAAGCACCTACAATAGTCACATGTGAATACAACAGCTAAGGTATTGCACTGAGTGCAGGGAGATGGCTCCATGGACCATAGGTGGCCCCTGTTCTCTGCTGTGTCCCAGAGTTTGCCCAAATTCATGTTCATTGCATTATCTAACACAATGCAATGCCATCTAACCACCTCACCCTTTTCTGTCCCCTTCTCCTTTCACCTTCCATCTTTCCCAATGTCAGGGTCTTCTCCAAGGAGTCCTCTTCTTCTCCTCTGGTGTCAAAGTATTTCAGCTTCAACTTCAGGATCTGCCCTTCCAAACAAGGGTTGATTTCCTTCAGGATTGACTGATTTGATCTCCTTGCAGTCCAAAGGACTTTCAAGTGTCTTCTCCAACACCACAATCCCAACAACTTCAGGATCTGTCCTTCCAAAGAACAGTCAAGGGTGATTTCCTTCAGGATTGACTGATTGGATCTCCTTGCAATCCAAAGAATTCTCAAGAGTCTTCTCCAACACCACAATTCGAAAGCATCAACTTTTCGGCACTCAGCCTTCCTTATGGTCCAACTCTTATAGCTGTACATTACTGCTGGAATGAAATTCTTAAACAGTGCCAAAGATCATACTAAAGCTTCAGCTGTTGGAATCTGCTGTTCTTCCTTGGGATCCATAAGACTCTTCATTCACCCAACCACTGGTTTCCATATTAGACTATTTATTACACAAAGAACAAGGTTCAGCATGGCACCTTGAAGAATAACCATACGTTTAGTCTTTTTTGATGCGCTGGCTGAGTTGGGAGTTGAAGTCCAGAAATTGTCATGTTGCCAAGGTTGGAGACCCCTGATTTAAAGCATGGAAATGAGGGAGACTTTCTTATTTCAGCCCAGAACAAGGCTCATAGAATCAACATTTTTGCCTGGCAAACAAATGCTGTGCATAATATTATTCCTGTTGAACAGTAATG
The DNA here is from genome assembly GCA_023653725.1 of Bungarus multicinctus. NCBI lineage: Eukaryota > Metazoa > Chordata > Lepidosauria > Squamata > Elapidae > Bungarus > Bungarus multicinctus. The sequence continues at coordinate 96,046,596 of CM042844.1, forward strand.
CTAGAGTAATTAAGATGCCTAATTATGCCTTGAGGACAGCAAGCATGTTTGGAGTGCAAAGGTCTGATGAAATTTGTAATTGCACTAATAGACTCAACCGTACTCACGGTCAGTACAGGGGACAAAGAAGAATAACAGGATAAAACCATGGCCGACCAGGGAGAGAATTAACGTTGCAACCCCAATCCAGAGATTCAAAAATGGTTTTCCCATGTGAGAATTATAATTATAACGCTAATACAAAAATAACCACCCTCTTCTCTTTTGCTTGTCTACAGAGCTACCTCAGTAGATGTAAGAGCAAATTGGTGATTAAAATGTTTGGACCAAACAACTGACACCAATAACGCTACGGTGCTTAACCGGTTTTATCTCATAAGAGAGTGGATTTTGTGCTTACAAAATGGCCGGATTAATATATGTTTTACTCCTCACTGAAACACATGGCAATAATGTGCAAAAAAGGTGAAATTCTATCCAAAGTATAGAAAATGGTGCCCTTTATCTATATATATATATAAAAGTGTGTGTTTTCCAACATAACTCTGGAACGCCTTGAGCAATTTCAACCAAACTTGGTACACAGATTACTTACTCTCTGGAAACAAACACTGTGGGGATTAGACAGCCCTAACACCTCTCAGGGTAAGTGTGTAGTCTGTTGTGCCTAAAAGTGGCTTCTACCGTACTGGCTTAAAATGGCTTCTACTATACAGCACTTTGGAGTTGCCAGGGTAATGGCTTCACAGTACTCCACAAGGGGGCTCTCTCTGGTAAGGGGGAAAAGCCAACATTAGAAATTACGTTTGTTCCAGGTCACCAAAATTAGGGCTTTTCCTGTCTAATAAATAAATACCTGGGCAACAGGTATAGGGAATGGCATTTATATTGATTGAAAAGTCAGTGATGTTATGGGTCAACTATAAAAATTGGCCTTAAAAAGGAAAGCAAAAATGTTAATCCGTCAATTATTTGCTATCTCATGCTCATTTTATTTTGCCTCTTCATTTTTACTATCAGCAGATACATTTTCTTCCTCGTGGTGACTTGTTCTACCTTTCGCCATATCTTCTTTTTATCACTAATCTCTTCTTTCTCTTCCTCTTATTTTGCTCCTCCCAACTCCTTGGATTCAGAACAAGGATATAAAACAGCCACAAAGAAAAAACTTTCTGAGTTGGTGAAGTATAAGATTCACTTACAAGAAAACCTGGAGTCAGTCTACACTAAGGAACAAACTACTTGAGGCTAAATAATTAATAGAATATCCAAATTGGAAGGGACCTTGGAGGTCTTCTAGTCCAACCTCTTGCTCAAGCAGATGATCCTAAACCATTTCAGACAAGTGGCTGTCCAATTTCTTCTTGAAAACCTCCAGTGATGAAGCACCCACAACTTTTGGTGGCAAACTGTTAGACTGGTTAATTGTCTTTACTGTCAGGAAATTTCTCCTTAATTTCAGGTTGATTCTCTCCTTGATTGATTTCCTGTGTGCTTTGATCCAAACTGAGGAAAAAGTTTCAAGATCACACAAAATTACATTCTTCTTCTTCTTCTTCTTCTTCTTCTTCTTCTTCTTCTTCTTCTTCTTCTTCTTCTTCTTCTTCTTCTTCTTCTTCTTCTTCTTCTTCTTCTTCTTCTTCTTCTTCTTCTTCTTCTTCTTCTTCTTCTTCTTCTTCTTCTTCTTCTTCTTCTTCTTCTTCTTCTTCTTCTTCTTCTTCTCCTTCTCCTCCTCCTCCTCCTCCTCCTCCTCCTTCTCCTCCTCCTCCTTATGGAATACAACCTCTGCTTTAAGAGGCAAAAATCTATTTCAGGACATGCTGAACAAAACGTGTTCAGAGGTGTCTCATTGTATCATAATACAGTGCTACAATTCCCGATGCAAAGGCAGGCATCATGACATCCCCATTCGTGGGTCATGATTTGGGAATAATTTTGATTTGTTATAGACCTTTGCTCATGTGGGCAGGTGTTTCTCCTTTTGTGTTGGCCACCAGCTGCACGAATAGGACCAACACAAGAGCCGATCCACTGAACAAATTATTTGAAGAGGTTTCTTCCAGCTAAGCCTACATGTACCCCAGACAGCTCCAGACAGGGCATCTGTTCATCTTCTTAGAATTTTTTTCCCCTGTTCCAATAATGGGACGCAGATGCAGGAGGAACTTCTCTATCGGAGAGCCTACAGCTCTGGGATTCAGAGCACCTTGTGTGCTGAAGCATTCATAACAAGACTCTGGGGAGAAAGGCATTTAGTGGTGTAATAGCTGTGCAATGTGTTCAACCCAGGGAAAGTAAGGCAGTGAAGAAGGCTGGAGACGAACCGGGAAAAGACGAAGGAATACATTAAGGTTTGAGGGGCTGCTAAGGAGAAAGTTACACAGGAATTTGGGGAGAATGTTAGGCTGGGAGCATGAAACAACAATATCGAAAATGGCTCCCTGTGTGAAATTTTTGTCTAAGAGTTGCATTTCTTGTACTTACAGATGTTTCATTGGAGTCAGGAAGCCACATAAAGTGGTTATATTTCAGTTTAACTCCACCCCCCAAATGAGTTTAGCTGTGGGAACAATCTAAATTCTATCTATCTATCTATCTATCTATCTATCTATCTATCTATCTATCTATCTATCTATCTATCTATCTATCTATCTCTATATCATCCATCATCTCTCTCACTATCTATCTATCCCATCCATCCATCTATCCATCCATCCATCTCTATATCATTCATCATCCTTCTACCTCATCTCTGTCTGTCTGTCTGTCTGTCTGTCTGTCTGTCTGTCTGTCTGTCTGTCTGTCTGTCTATCTATCTATCTATCTATCTATCTATCTATCTATCTATCTATCTATCTATCTATCTATCTATCTATCTCTATATCATCCATCATTTCTCTCACTATCTATCCCATCCATCCATCTATCCATCTCTATATCATCCATCATCTCTCTTTCTCATCTTCTGTCTGTCTATCTATTTATCATCCATCATCTCTCTCTTCTATCTATCTATCTATCTATCTATCTATCTATCTATCTATCTATCTATCTATCTTCCATCATCTCTCTCACTATCTATCTATCCCATCCATCCATCCATCTATCCATCCATCTATCTCTATATCATCCATCATATCTCTACCTTATGTCTGTCTGTCTGTCTGTCTGTCTCTGTCTGCCTATCTATCTATCTATCTATCTATCTATCTATCTATCTATCTATCTATCTATCTATCTCTATATCATCCATCATCTCTCTCACTATCTATCTATCCCATCCATCCATCCATCCATCCATCTATCCATCCATCTCTATATCATCCATCATCTCTCTACCTTATCTCTGTTTGTCTGTCTATCTGTCTGTCTGTGTCTGTCTGTCTGTCTATCTATCTATCTATCTATCTATCTATCTATCTATCTATCTCTATAACATCCATCATCTCTCTCATTATCTATCTATCTGTCCCATCCATCCATCCATCCATCCATCTCTATATCATCCATCATCTCTCTTTCTCATCTATCTATCTATCTATCTATCTATCTATCTATCTATCTATCTATCTATCTATCTATCTATCTATCTATCTATCTATCTATCTATCTATCTATCTATCTATCTATCTATCTATCTATCTATCTATCTATCTATCTAGTTAGATAGAGCCTTCTAGTTACTCTTTAATTTACAACCCCCCCTTCAAAGACACTCCCCCCACTGACAAACATCATGCTAAGCAAATTGCAACAACGCAGAGGTGGAAAAGAGAACAATAGAGAGAAGGCTTCCAGCACTTAAAAAAAGATGGATTTATTCATCACCATCATCCCTACAGCTAATGGGATGAAATAATTCTTCCTTAATGTCTCTCTCCGTCTGGCCATTGTCCCAACAGCAAGAAACACCTAAGGCACATCAGTGCACTCTTTCTTTCCTGCTATGCAACACTCACAACCGTGAGCCTTGCACCTGTAACTTCTGTTGCAGAAATGCTGAACGGCTAATAATACTCAGCCTGCTATCAGAAATTTTAATTTGGATTGCCTCTCCTTGCACCAGCTAGCAGCCCTGAATCATCCAGGATGCACTTTCATTGATGTTTGAGAGAGATTTCCCAGTTCACCCCCAGTTAAGGAGCGAGGCATTAATTTCACTGATCAGGGCAGGTAGTATTCTACAAAGTCAACGGATCCTTCAATCATGATAAGGGTAATTATTATTTTTTTTAAAAAAAAAAACCAAAACACCCACCCAAGTATTCTATCTGCCTGTTGCCTTGGTAACACCCCCCCCCCCAAAAAAAAGCCAGCAGGAAACTCACTGATTATCTGTGAATGGGAATTGCATTGTTCACATGTAGAGCCTCCTCCACTATGCTAATGTGAAATAATGGCTGGCAGGGAGATTCTTTTGTTCTCAGCTTTGCTGTTTATTCATAATGCCTGGAGGTCAGTGGATTGCTTTAAACAGTCAAGAAAAGAAGCCAGGGCAAAAAAAAAAAAAAAGATTCTAGTTCTGAGTTATATTTTTTCCCCATCCCTCCTCCCCTCCAAGACAGAGAGGGAAAATGGAAGAAGGGAAAGGTGTTTTTTTTTTTTTTTTTGCACAGGCTAATCAGAATACAAATTGCAGGCATGAATGAAATATTTGATAGATCTGCCTTGCTTGGGTTTGTTGGAGCGGGCTTAATTTGCATGCCTGCAGAATAGCACAAAAAGGTTTTCTCTTCCAAAGAAAGATTGGCAGAAGCAGACGGGGAGAAAGGGGAGAGAGGGGAGAGAGAATAGAGAGAAGAGAAAGAGGGAGGAGGGGGGAGAGAGAGGAGAAAAGAGAAAGAGAGAGGGAGGGAAGGGGGGAGAGAGAGAGAAGAGAAAGAGAGAGGGAGGGAGAGAGAAGAGAAGAGAAAGAGAGGGAGGGGGAGAGAGAAGAGAAAGAGGGAGGAAAGGGGGAAGAGAGGGAGAAGAGAAAGAGAGAGAGAGAAACAGAGGGAGGGAGAGAGAGGAGAGGAGAGAAGAGAAAGAGAGAGGGAGGGAGAGAGAGAGAAGAGAAGAGAAAGAGAGGGAGGGGGAGAGAGAAGAGAAGAGAAAGAGAGGGGGAGAGAGGAGAGAATATAAAGAGGGTGAGAGAGGAGACAATAGAAAGAGAGAGAGGAGAGAAAGGGAGGGAGGAGAGGAAAGAAAGGGAGGGAGGGAGGAAGAGAGAATAGAAAGAAAGAGGAGAGAAAGAGAAAGGGAGGGAGGGAGAGAGAGAGGAGAGGAGAGAAAGGGAGGGAAGGAGAGAGAGAGGAGAGGAGAGAAAGGGAGGGAGGGAGCGGGAAAAGAGGAGAGAATAGAAAGAAAGAGAGGAGAGAAAGAGAGAGGGAGGGGGGGGGAGAGAGAGGACAGGAGAGAAGAGAAGAGAAAGAGAAAGACTTCTTCAAGATATATATTCACTACCTCTGTAACTCGTTTTTTGAGAATATATTTCTTTTTTTGATTTTTATTTCTCCTCTGCAGCTCAGCTATATAGATAGGGATGGATGGGTGACTCACAAGGAAGGCTCGCATTTTGGGAAGAGGGAGGGGAAATCCCTCACAATTATGAGTACATATCATTTGTATCTGTACCATCTCTATCTTCCAGATTGCGGTACAGAAAGTCCTTGACTTACAAAAGGTTCATTTAGTGACCCCTCAAAGTTACAATGGCATCGAAAAAGGAGGACCTATGACTGATTTCCACATGTGTGGCCATTGCATATTGATCCTGTGGTTGCAGGATCAAAGTTTGGACAGTTGGCAACTGGCATATCAATCTATCTATCTATCTATCCATCCATCCATCCATCCATCCATCCATCCATCCATCCATCCATCCATCCATCCATCCATCCATCATAGTTGGTCACCATTTCTAACTCTCCCAGCCAGATTCTGACAAGCAAAGTCATTGGAGGGAAGCCAGGTTCACTTAACAACTATAGGATTCATTTAATGACTGCAGGGATTTGCTTAACTGTGACAAAAAAGATTGTAACATGGGGCTAAATTCACTTAGCAACTGCCTTCCTTAGCAAACCTGAAGCTGACCTGACCGAAGCCATTTTGATGCTTCAGTGTTACCACACTGGAGCTTAGGGATAGAGAGCGGGCAATAGAGATAGCTGGGGTTTTGTAGTCAAAGCAAAATACTTTCTCCTGAGAACTAAGGACATTCCCACAGGTGACCGGAGTGGGAGGAGTGAAGTTACCAGGCAACCAGACGACACTGTGATTGGACCATTTGATTGATTGTTTGGGGAAAGGGGGAAAACTTTACTTCTAATTAGGTGAAAACTGCGGGAAAATCCAGAGTCGGTTTTCAACAGATCTGTGCCAAGTGATATACCCAATAAAACTATTCTTTGAGGAATTCACCTGCCTCGGAGTTCTGTTTCCTATGGGTCTATCACTTGGAACCTTGACATGGAAATTGTGGGCTCATTTGGAGTCGTAAGTCAAGGATCTCCTACATTTTGCCACAAACCTAGGACAGTTAGGCTCCAGAAGTGACAGGTCTATGCTCATCTACTGAAAGTGATCTGAAAGCCACATGCCAGGCAACTCTTTTGATGCTCACTCAGGGAGGGTTTGGCTAAATGCCAGATTTATGACTTGTTATCCCTTGTTTTCCAGGGGAGGGGGTGGGAATCTGTTCACAACTACTACTTTTCTGGTCCAATCAATAGTTTGAATTAAGATAGGTGCCCATTTCAGATAAAAGTGAGAGCTTCTTGGCGGAATAGCATTTTCTGTCCCAAAGAGAAAGACAAGATGAATTAGACTCACGTCTGAAGCTGTGCCTACAGATGTCTTCATGCAAAGGAGAATCCAAGCCTAGTTCATGAAACCAATTGTTGCTTTGTGATTGAAAAACACCACCGATCGTGGTTGCTTCCTTAAAGTTCCACATTTAAAGGATGGAACACCTGCAACTCCACCAAGACCCTTGGCTGATGTAACTAGATAAGCGGTAAACTATTTTGCTAAATTCTTCACCTAAAACCAAAAGTGGTGTTTCATATTAAAATCAGCACCATCCTTCGAATCTAGCGTACATGGCAGCCTTGTGTAGTGAAAGGAAGGATTTGGGGAGACATGACAGCAGGGTTCCAATATTGGAGGTGCTTTTTCCAGAGGCAACTTGGATGAGAAGCGAAACGTCTTCAAAGAAAAAAGCAGAAAGTCCAGTTGCCTCTTGGAAAAAGAACCTTTGGGACAACTATGAGCTGAATGACTGAGAAGCTCCATAGATAACATTTGATGGGTTGGCACAAAGAACAAGGTCAACCTATTCTCCAAAGCACCTGAAGGCAGGTCAAGAAGCAACAGATGGAAACAATGGATGGTTGGGTTATCTGAGGGGGCCATCCACCTGACCTACAAGAGTGGGGAGGCAAAAAAAAAAATATTGCAGGTCCCATCCCCTAAGGAGATACATCTGGTAGGATCCAGAAGAAGGACCTTCTCTGTGGTGGCTCAAATCCAAGAGAGGGAAACACTAATGATTTCAAATATGTGGATGATCCCACCTCATTAGAGCTGAAAGAAAAGATTTTATTCTTTTTAAAAAAGAAAATGGGGAATGAAAAATCTGGCTGAAAGTTAAACGCTAAAAAGAGAGCAGTAACATCAATCAGCAAGCAGAGCAAATTTATAACTGATGATAGGAAGTGAAGGGGGGGGGGGGCGTGCACGATGGCCTAGTGGTTAGGAGGCTGGGCTTGTCGACCAGAACGTAGGCAGTTCAAGGCTCAAGTACTGCCCACTAGCTCCTGCCAATCCAGCCGTTCAAAAGCATGCGAATGCAAGTAGATAAATAGTTATCACTTTGGTGGGAAGATTAACAACATTCCATGCGTCTTCAGTATAGAATCATGCTGGCCACATGACCACGGAAATTGTCTTCATACAACGCTGGCTCCCTCAGATAGAAAATGGAGATGGGCTGATGCAACTTATCTACCCTCCCGAATGGGACACCAGTAGGAGGGGAATACCTTTAAAAAGTACTCAACTTTTAACATATATATTTTGGGAAGTGAAGTGGTTGCTTCCCTGAGCTCAAGAATGAATGTGGACAGATGCAGGAAAAGTAGAGATGAGATTAAGCCAGGAAGGAAGACAATGGCAAATGCAGACAAAACTATGAAAGATAAGGCTATTCAGAATAGTTTTACAATGGATTTTGCCAGATGTTCTATATAAATTTTAAGTTGGATAGTGAGAAAGCCTGTGAATGATAGTTTTCAAATTGGTTCCAAAGGATACCTTGGAGAGTAAGAAAAACCAGCCAGTCTTTGACCAGGTAAAGGTTGACTGCATAGAGGTAGGCAGAGATAGCGAAGGAATGCAAAAGCCTTTCGGCAGTTCCAAGAAGATACTACATCCATTCGCACCATTCAGGTGACCTCGAGGACACAAACTAACCTCCAAGTGGCCTCAACGACCCTCTAAAAGGATGCAAATGACCAGCTGTCTGCAAGGAGTATAAATCCTTCCCTTCCCCACCACTCAGTCAGAGTTGAACAAGCTTCTTGGATGAAAAGCGAAACGTCTTCAAAGAATAACAAATTGCCTCTTGAAAAACGCATCTTTGGGAAAGCATGGCATGTTCTTAGAAAACACCTGCTATGATGTTCATGACCAGTCATAAGACAGCCAGAAGGCCCATGAGATTGTTCCTCTCTACCTCTTCTAGCTTTGCAACTTCTTTTCTACATTCTTTGTTTACCTCTGTTGTTGTTGTTTTTAAGTACACCATCAAAAACACCGAGGAATGTTCGCTATTGTTATTATGATTGGTTGTATAGTCTCCAGAATTTATACTGGAGTTGATGTTGATTTTGTTTCATAATACCAATGTTATTATTGCATGTGTGGGCAATCTAGGGTTAGCTTCTTAGTCTAAGCCTGGTGGAAACTTAATAATTCAAGTTCTGACCAAAGATCTAAAGTATTGTCATTGGTTGAACAGATATTTACATTGGATAGCCTAGACTGGATTTGACTGGTATGATGGCCAAAGATATTTGCCTCTCACTCAAAAGGTTGAGAGTTCAATTCTAGATAGTGGTGGATATCTTTCTCCTAAAGTGCAAAGAAAAAAAAGAATCTGCTGTGAACTCCACATAGGTGTCAGGAAGGGCAACTGGCCAGTAAATGCTCAGCTCCATCCAGTCGATCCAACTCTATGGGATTACAGGGTTGTAAAAGGGAGGGTTGTTGTTTTTTTTTACTCTAGACTGGGTTTGACATTTTTATCCACCTATTGAGTAGCAGTAGGGAGTGGGAGAGGCAGATGTTCTTGTTTGATGGTGTTCAAGATATTACTGCAGGACATATTGTTTATCATTATTCTTTTATAATAATAGACATACAGGGCCCAGACAATGTCTTGTCGATATAAATGACAAGTTTTCATTTATCTGTAAAATTTACAATAATGCATCTATAAAATCAAAATAACATCAGATGAGATGTTGATGCTTATCAGTACTTAGAGAATAGCCCACCAGTGACCATGAAACAGAAACAGTCATTTTTCCCCCCCCAAACACCATCTCTAAAAGTTTATTTGCACAAAGGATAGTCCTCATTTAACGTCCGTTTGAAGTTACAGTGAGTGCATTTTGGATGCCTGGCAACCAACTCGTATTTATGACTGGTTGCAGCAGCCCTTGATTCACGTGATTGCGATTTGCAATGTTGTTGTTTTTGGTTAGAAACGGGCAAAAACTGCCCATTGCATATGCTGGATTGTCTTAACAGCCATATAGCTCAATTAATGACCAGGTGGTTCTCTTAACATCAGTGGTGACTTGACTTGCTTTACGACCATTGTAAAAATGGTTGTAGAATCAACTCAAGTCTCATGGAGGTCCAGCTTAACAGCCACTTCAACTCATGATCAAAATTTCAGGCCCAATTTTGGTCACAAATTAAGGACTACCTATATACAACAATAAGCAAATACTTTAAAGCCTGTCTTAGCTCTCATATAATCTTTCTGAATAATAGGAGAGATCAGACATAACCAAACCTTCTCTACTTCCTATGCAAGCTGGAGAGAGAGAGAGATTTTCCTTCAATGACGGATAGATTGAATATTTTTTTAAAAAAAACCCAACTTGGAGAGGCATAAATATTTCTTGAGCTATAAATCAAAGAATTTGGAAGATTTTCTGAGGCCTGGTTGTGGTTTTATCCTGCTTTGGGACAAAATACTTTGATCTATTTGCTCCATTTGTAATAACTACCTGACACAGTAGGTATCCATCAATTTTCCATAGATCTGGAATTCCAAATCATAGTTGAAATAACTCAACGATTATATGTAGAGAGAAATAAGTCAGCAACATGAGGCCCCATGGCTCAGTGGCTGAATGACCCAGGAGATTATCTCCGCTCTGGTGGTTCGAGCCCTACTATGTGTGGTGGGGTGAGCTCCCATCACCTGCCTCATCTGCTTGCCCACCTTCCAGTTCGAAAGCACGCTCTATGCAAGTAGATAAAATAGGTACCACTTTAGTGGGGAGACGAGCTGGTGCTCTGTGTAGGCAGTCAGATTCCTGTTGGTTCTGAACCTTCCCGTTGCGGTGCCTGCTTGTGAGGCAGCTCTAGGAAGGGAGGGGGTCTTTGAGAAAAAAGGGGGCTTCCTGCAGGGAGGGGGCCTGCAGGAAGGGTCGCTCGTCTTTCTCTCTGGTGCAAAGCCAGCTTCTTCACCTGTGGCCCACCTTGGGAAGTGCACAGGTGTTTCTTCTACCTTGGCAAGCCACACTACTACTATTCTTCAATAGCATTGTGATCTCCTGGCTACTGTAACAATGCCATATGTTGATAATAATATATATATAATCAGACATTGCCTTAACAGCTCTTAGGTCCTTGGTTAAGACTTGAACTGTTAAGTTTTTACCAGTCCCAGACTGTGAATCGAACTGAAGATTAAATCTATTAATAATAATAAGTCAGCAACACGAAAACTGTGGCTGCGGGGACTCATTTCTAACTGACACAACGACACAGGGATTTCACTCGAGCATCTGAAAACACACGCTCAGTCTAGCTTTCTTCTGGGAAGGTGTACACCTTACAGTGGCGACTATGAAAAAGAACATTTTCTGATGGGAACTAATTTCACACATGTTGTTTCAGGGGAAATATTTGCCTGGGACTCACCTATGTGAAAGGGAAGGTTTCATGGAGTTCATGGGTGCCTGCATGGGCAGCTTCCCCGGAGGGTCGTTTTGCCGGCTTTTCTGGTGACGTAGCAACAAGAGTCTTCCAAGTTCTTCACACCACGATGAAAGCAGCGCTGGGGGGAAGAAGGGAAAAAGAGAGAGAGAGATAAGAAAGGAAATATATAGTCGTTTGTGGGAACAGGCGTCTAAGCAATGGAACTGATTGTGTTGAGTGATCTTAATTTCATTCATGCAAATCCACAAACAGCTTCTGCATCACCCCATTTGCTCTGCCCAATCTCTTAAATAGAAGCCATTGTGCAAAATTCATCTCTTCCATCAGCTACCAAATGCTATAGAGGTAGGGATAAGCATATTCCCCCCACCAGCTGATCATCAGGGAAGGGCAAAGAATCAGGGTCCCCTTCCATTTTTATTGTGCCCTTCTATATGGTAACATAAGGAAGAAAGGAAGGGAGGGAGGGAGGAAGAAAGGGAAGGAGGGAAGAAAGGAAGGAAGGAAGAAAGGAAGGGGAGGGAGGAAGAAAGGAATGGAGAAAGGAAAGGAGGGAGGGAGGAAGGAAGGGAGGAAGGAAGGAAGGAAGAGGGAGGGGAGGGAGGGAGGAAGGGAGGAGGAGGGAAAGAGGGAGGAAAGGGGAGGGAGAAAGGAAGAAAGAGAGGGGGGAGGGAGGAAGGAAAGGAGGAAGAAAGGAAGGGGGAGGAAGAAAGGAATGGAGGGAGGAAAGGGGGGAGGGAGGGAGGAAGAAAGGAAGGGGGACGGAGGAAGGAAGGGAGGAAGAAAGGAAGGGGGAGGGAAGAAGGGAGGGAGGGAGGAAAGAAGGAGGATGGAAGGAAGGGAAATAGGGCTGATGGGAGGGATTGGCGTAGTGGTTAAGGTGCTGATCTAAAACCAGGAGACTGTAACTTCTAGTCCTGCCTTAGATAGGAAAAACTGACTAGATGAGGGGGCAAGTGACTTGGTTGGTCATTTTTCTCAGGCCACCTCACAATCTTTTTTTTTTTGTGTGGAGAAAATAGGAAGAAAAAAGAATATTTGGCATGTTTTCTGCCTTGAGTTAGTTATAAAACAGTAAGAAAGGCGGGGTAAAAAAAAATCTAAAATCTAAAAAACAAAAATTCAGAGTGGTTGCTACGAGAGGGAGAGGCAAAGCCACCAAGCCACTATTCCTTTGTTGGGCTCCAAAGATTTGCGAAAGAATATTGTCTTAGTATGATTCTAGGTATGTGACGTGATCTCTACCACAATGAGAAAAGGTTGGATTGAGTCTGGAATGAGAATCAGAGGAGCAAAGTCTGGAAAGATAGTCTCCAAGCTAGTTTAGTCCACTTCATAAACACATGGCATAACATAGGAGAACAAAACCCATCAGGACACAACTCAGCAGTCCACCCGCATTTAAAAGAGAAAAGCCACTCTTTTGAAGACAATAAAGCCCACATTTTGGACAGAGAGGACCACTGATTTGAAAGAGGGGTCAAAGAGGCCATCTAGGTCAAAACTGAACAGCTGTCTCTCAACACAGGGGGAGGGATATGACATCATCTATCTCCAGTCTACAATACAGTCCCTTTAGCAGTTCCAAGAAGGCTCCATACCCTTTTGCACTACTCAGGTGACCTTGAGGACAAAGATAAACCTCCAAGTGGCCTCAACAGCTCTCTAAAAGGATGCAAATGACCAACTGCCTGCAAGGAATATAAATCCTTCCATTCCCCACCATCCTGTCAGAGCTGAAGAAGTTTCTGGGATGAGAAGTGAAACATCTTCAAAGAAAAAAAATCAAGGAAGTCCAGTTGCCTCTTGAAAAAGCATCTTTGGGACAACCAGTACCTGGATGACTGAGAATCTCCATCAGCATCTAGTTTAATCTGTTAACACATTTCCCAATTTCAATACCATGAAAAAAAATTAAGAGTTGTTTTACAATATGTCCCCTACTAGAAAATAAATATTTTCATCCCAAAGACAAGGTTTTGGAACTCCCAAATATCTGTTGTTGTCTTATAATAGCTATGACCAGCTTGACATTCTGACAGCGTTACATAGTAAATTCAGAAATACAGGTAGTCCTCATCTTGAGACCTCAGTTGAGACTAAAATTTCTGTTGAAAAAGCAGAAAAAAAAATCCCTTGCTAAGCAAAACAGCGATTAAGTGAATTTTTCACTTAGCAACAGAAATTTTGGTTGAGGACTACCTGTATTTCTGAATTTACTGTAATGGAAATTAATGAAATCCCAAGGTTCTGTTTCTTTACTGCATGGTATGTTTACCAAAAAATAAGACCGGGTCTTATATTAAGTTTTGCTCCAAAAGATCTATTAGGTCTTATTTTCTGGTTAGGTCTTATTCTGGGGGAAACGGTGCTAATTGTGACTATCTGGCTGCCGATCTTAACTGGGGCGTATTTTGGGGGTAGGGCTTATATTACAAGTATCCTGAAAATTCATGCTAGGGCTTATTTTCCAGTTAGGTCCCTTCCAACTCGGTTGTTCTGTTAGGTCTTCCTGATTTCCATACCTGGGGCTTTGACTACACTCTCAAGAAGGCACAGCCTCAGTAACAAAAAAGAGAGGAAGCAATGGGCAGCTTCTCTTACTTGGGAAGCCCCCTAAAAAACACTTTTTTTAGCAACTCTACCATAAGAAGAGTAACACATCCCACAGCCAGCAATTAAAATGGTCGTTCTGAATGTGAAGAAATCAAGCCCTTTTAGGGAGTATTCTTATTTTGATCTGTTTGGGGTGTGTTATAAGCAGAGAGCAGGGATTTAAATGTTTCTGTGTTAGCCAAGGAATTTGACAAAAAGCTTTTGATCGAAAGGGCGAATCATCTTTCACCTCCAGAGAATATGACTAATGGGCCAGCAGCCAAAGGCTATGCAACCTCCTTCTTTTCATTCATTTTTACACAGCCGCTGCAGATAACAATCACTACCTAACGTTGTATGATAGCCATTTGAATTCTGAAGGGTGGGGAGAGGAGAACTAGGATGAAAAAAGAGAACGAATAAAACATTCTGGCAAATTGTAAACTCAGCTGGAACAATTGCCAATGCGATGCACCTTCTCGCTGGCTTAATGTGACTACGGTGGCCTTAGATGGAAAACATCCATCTTCCCGACGGCAGCCTGGGAGCAAAGTGTGAGTTGCTCTGGAATTTGGCAAATGCAAATTCTGTCAATGAAGGTAAAAGGACACAAACAGTCCCCTGTTCTTTTTTTTTAATGATGAATCTGGAAGGAGGGAGAATGAAAACGCAGACTGTAAAAATGAAATGGGCAGGACCAGCAAAGGTTTATTTCTTTGGTTGGTTGCTTTCTATAACCGCCACTCTCAGCAAATGACTGTGGACTGCTCACAATAATGTGCCTTTCTGTGCAGGTTGTCTGCGGTGATGGTCAATTAGACCAGAGTTCCCTAAACTTTCCAGCTTTGTGGACCGGCGGGGGAGGGAGGAGGAGGAAGAGGAGGGAGGGGATGGCCTCATGCGAGCCACAGGCAAACATACGCATGCAGCTACATCCGTGTGAGCAGCGGGCACACATGCTTGCCCACCACTCAAACAAGTGGGGATGCACACCCGTGTTCACCCGCCACTTCTGTGGCCTGGTTCCGGAGGTCTCAAGGCCCAATAAGGGGGGGGGATTGGAGACCGCTGAACTAGACTTTACTTATCACTCATTTGAGTACTGCCCCATCCTATATGAGTGGCTGCCCTTGTGGAGTGTCTGAAAAGAAAGAAAGAGGAAGAGAAAGAAAAGAAAGAAAGGAGGGAGAAAGAAAGGGAGGGAGGGAAGGAAGGAGGAGGGAGAGGAGAGAAGTGGAGAGGAAGGAAGGAAGTAGCTAGAAAGGAGGGAGGAAGGGAGGGAGAGAAGAATTAGAGAGGAAGGAAAATATAATTTATTTATTTAGCCTATGACAAGGGAAAGGAGAGTGAAAGAGATAGAGGAAAGGAAGGAAGGAAGGAAGGAAGGAAGGAAGGATTTAGAGAGAAGAAGGAAGAAAAAGCAGATGTATTTACTCCTTTTCACTTACTGCCCCACACTATATATGTGGCCGCTCTTGCAATAGAAAGAAAGAAAGAAAGAAAGAAAGAAAGAAAGAAAGAAAGAAAGAAAGAAAGAAAGAAAGAAAGAAGAGAGAAGGAGAAAGAAAGAGAAAGAAGGAAAGAAATAAAATGAAAAGAAAGAGAGAAGGAGAAAGAGAAAAAAAGAGAAAGAAGGAAAGAAAGGAAAGGAAAAGAAAAGAAAGATCCAAGCAGGAGGCACCAAAGGTCCACCTCCAATGAACAGCAATGAGGGCAAAAGTACACCTTCGCCCCTCTTCTGATGGGCAAGGAATGACTGCAAACTTTGCTTTTAATGGGACCAGATAAACTGAAGAGAGGGTTGACTGCATCTGACGGCTATCCTCCCCCCCCCATTGAAATCTGCCCCCCACAAACCCACAAGGCGCTTAGGGATTCCGCCGTTCACCATCGGGCAGGCTCAGCTGCGGCTTCTGACTGAGGCGTCGGCATCTCCTCTCATTGATACCCTGAGCACGAGAGACTCTCCTCCTCTCTCTCTCCTCTCTCTCTCCTCTCTCTCTCTTCCCAGTATAATGAACAGATCAAACCCCGCTGAGCACAAAGCCGGCCACAGATGGTGCCAACAATCAGGCGGCTCCTTCCCACCCAGGCCAGCCAAGCAGCTGCGTTTCCCCACTTCCCCACCCTTTATTCCACGGGAGTGCAGACGTACAGATGGAGCCCCTTCGTCTCCGCTTTCTGATGGAGCCTTAAGGGTTGGATTGGGGCCCGTTTGCCAGGCCAAATGGCTTTTCTCCTGCTGAACGAAGCCTTCGGAAGGTGACCAGGTCACCTCCATCCCAGCTCTCCCTTCTCTTGGCTGGGCTATTATGCAGCATCCTTTCTGTCCCCCCACCAGGATCCTAGCTTCAGCCACAAAGGATTTATAGGACAAAGCTTACCTTGAATGATATAAGGACTCAAAGGACAAAGGAGTTTGCATAGATGCAGATGAACAGAGTTGGAAGTGGGCTTGTAGGTCATCTAGTCCAACCCTCCCCACCCAAGCAGACCTTACACTATTTTTGACAGATATCAGTCCAGTCTCTTCCTGAAAGCCTCCAGTGATGCAGCTCCCACAACATCTGAAGGCAACTTCTGTTCCATCAGTTGATTGTTCTCACTGTCAGAACATTTCTCCTTAGTTCCAGGTTGAATCTCTCCTGGATCAGTTTCCATACATTATTCCTTGTCTGGCCTTCAAGAGCTTGACCCCCTCCTCCTCTCTGTGGCAGCCCTTCAAATGTTGGAAGACAGCTATCCTGTCTCCCCTGTGGTCCTTCTCTTCACTGGGCCAGGCCCAGTTCCTGTAACCATTCTACATATGTTTTAGCCTCCGGTCCTCTAATCATTCTGGTTGCTCTTCTCTGCACTCTTTCTAGAGTCTCAACATCTTTTTTACAGTGTCTGTTTGTCTGTCTGTCTATCTTATAATGTTTGAGTGTGTGTGTACATATATATATATGTGTGTGTATGTATATGTATGTGTATATATATGTATGTTTGTGTGTATATGTATGTATGTGTGTTTATATATATATATGCGCGCACGTGTATCTATCTTATAATGTGTGTGTATGTATGTATATATATATATATATATATGTGTGTGTGTGTGTGTATGTATGCATGTGTGTACGTATATATATTATGTCTGTCTGTCTGTCTGTCTGTCTGTCTGACTATCTATCTATCTATCTATCTATCTATCTATCTATCTATCTATCTATCTATCTATCTATCTATCTATCTATCTATCTATCTATCTATCTATCTATTTCTCTCTCTTAAAGAATAACGGAATACCAGAGTTGGAAGAGACCATCATCCCTTCTAAAGGTCTTCTAGTCCAATAAAATAAAGCTTGACTCAAGGAGAACTTATTTTAATGTTCAGTTGCACTGTGTGTAGCATTCAGGAGTTCACACCGAAATCTGTCTATTAAAGGAACAGGAGAAAAGGGAATACTAAAGCACTAAGACGTAATTTCCTCAGTGGTGAAATTGGAGTCATCTTTGATCAAGCAGAAGAGAACCAGAAATTAATGAACGGGTTTAAAAGTCAAGCCACCTAAACACACAGGATCATGACTGCGCTGGGAACCAGAGAGAGGGTTGCATAAAATAAATGTTTTGCTGTGTGTGGGTTGTCAAACTACCGTAGCTTCCACCAAAAACGTAGGAAAACCCGTCACAAATACATCGTTGGATCGATTGGATGAGTGGTCCTTGACTCAACCACAGTTCATTTAATGGCCATTCAAAGTTAAAATGGCACTGAAAAACGTGATTTAGGATCATTTTTCACATTTACAAGTGTTGCAGCATCCCTGTGGTCATGACAACTGACTCATATACTCATATATATGACGGCAGTAGCGTCTCTTTCTCTGTGTTACAGAAAGATCCACAAATTTGTCCTGGCTTCATAAATCGTAATTAATCACAAACTTGTTTTAAAAGTAAAACCTATTTTATTGTAACGCTGGGAATTGTTTTCATTTCCAGCCAGAACTAATCTTAAACAGTCCCCCAAGATAAGCACACACCTTTCAGTTCTATGGAATGCTGCCAAAAACAGAAGTATCCAATTAACTAGAAAAGAAACCAACTGAAGTGTAAGAAAAAACCAACCAAAGTACACAGAGCTTCAAGGAGGACTTGGAACCGATCAAACTACTTTGCTTCCTGCAAAGGTTTCGTCATCTTGGCCTGACTTTTATACCTTATGGGTAGAGGTGGTATTCAGCAGGTTCTGACCAGTTCTGGAGAACCGATAGCAGAAATTTTGAGTAGTTCGGAGAACTGGCAAATACCACTTCTGACTGGAGTTTTTACAGTATCCTTCCCCTGCCACCCCCACAGAACCGGTAGTAACAAATTTTGAATCCCACCACTGCTTATGGGGGGGCAATCACCTCCCGGCCTTACTCCTGAGTTGCCCCTTCTGCTTCAGCTGCTCTTGCCTTCTAGCAGCTCTGCGCACACGCGCACTGGGAACAGGCTCCCCTGGGTCCTCGGCCTTGCTGCTGCAGATTCCGGAGGCTCCAGAGTCAGCACCCCACTCCCAGATGGTCCTGGCCCCATGTTTGCATCGGACGTAGGACCCTCATCTGAGTCCTCTCCAGACTCCCTGACTGGTCTCCATTCTTCCCCACTGTCCGATTCCGCTGCTGTCTGCACTGGCTGCCAGTGAACCACAACAAAACTACTTTCCTTTGGCTGATGAACAGAATCGAATTCTAAGAAAACCCTTTTCTTTTAATTCTAAGCAAAAGAATTTTCTCAGTCTAATGTAATCCTCTTGGATAAAAAAATCTGTACCTATTTTTACAGGGAAATTTCCAGGAGACACTCTGATACCTTATACAGCTAGTCTTTGACTTACAAATGTTCACTTAGTGACCATCTGAAGTTACAATGGCATGGAAAAAAGTGACCTATGAGCATTTTTCACACTTATGACTGTGGCAGCATCCCCTAGTATATACTCGGGTGCCTGACTACTGACTCACACTTATGATGCGATCCCCTGGGGCGACCGTCTGACAAGCAAACTCAAGGGGACAGCCAGATTCACTTAACAGCCATGTTACTAATTTAATGACAGCAAGTGCTTGGCTTAACAATAGTGGCAAGGAAAGTCGTCAAAGGGGACCAAATTCCCTTAACGGATTTCTCACTCAACAATGTAACATTTTGAGCTCAATTGTGGTTGTAAGTTGAGGACTATATACACCATATATCAGAAGAGGTGAGGAATGATGCTGACTCAGGAATTCTGGGAGTTGAAGTCCACAGGTCATAAAAGGGGCATTGTTCTCCACCCCTACCATATATTATTATAACACACACACACACACACAAACACACACACAAGCAAAATACCACTCACACATCATCACAAAAACAGAAACTGAAACTCCTCTGCTTGTGTTTCACATTTGGAGCAAATTTCTTTTCAGGTGGGGGAGGAAGAGTAGAATTCCTTAGCATCAGAGCATGTTAATAGTAATAATAATAATATAGGAAATATTCTAAATACTCTGAGGGTTATTTCAAAGAATCCTTTCTTAGTGAGCAGCTAGAATTCAAGAGGAACATATGTGCCGAATTTCAAATTTGTAGGCTTTACGGCTCTGGAGATTTTGTGAGAATGTGTGAATGGTATTTCACTTTTAAAAATATATATAGATAGAAGGTGGGTAGGTAGATAGGTAGATGGATGGATGGATAGATGGAAGATATGGACTACATGAGAAAAAAAACTGTTTAGTAAATATTTTGATGGTTATATAATTTATGTCAATATGGAAGATAGTATGCTTTCTAATAATAATTGATATTATCTTATACATGTTTGTATGTACATGATTATAATGATTATGTTGATGTTTATATTTTAGCACTTTGGATACCTAGAAAACACACTGTTCAATATAGAAATGGAACTTGTGATACAAAACAATAAAAATACTTATAAACCCAAAAATAAAAAATAAAACTCCCTTCACAAGGGATATTTGTCCTCACTATTTGAACGACCTGCCACCAATTCATCAAATCAAGTGTAACTTCGTTGATCTTTCAACCTCGGTTTCTAAGGAAACTTAGGCTTCCTTCAAACCTTGCCATCTTTCAAAATAAACCTTACCTGCTTAAACAGGTGTTTTTGTGCCTGTTGATATTGTCATGCAACTAAAACAAACAACCGTACAATTAGGAGAATTAAGACAGACCGAGCCTGTCAGACCGAAGAGATCTGGAAGGAGCCTCATTGGATCTTGTCTTTGCTAAATGTGCTCTGTGTCACGAGATACACACAATGATAGCTTCTGGAACCATCTGACAGCGTTATGCCCGGTTGCAAAATGCTGTGGTAAGCATCCAAGCAGACGCTAAATGAATGAATGGGGCTTTCCGGATGGGCGGTGAGATACAGAGGTTTGGCCAGGCTAATCTATTTACCCATTATGATACCCTAGTATTAGTTACAGTTTATCACCTCAGTAAATCACCCCCTCTTGTTAAGGAACTTGTTCAAGGTGCAGAACCCTGTTATTTATAGGCAAAGGGGATATTTATGGCTCAGAGACAGGTGGGGAAGGGTCAGAGGAACCAGTCGGGTATTTCAACCTCCTTTGCTTTCTGGGAGAAAGAGAGAGAGAGAGAGAGAGGAGAGAGACAGAAGGGAGAGAGAAGAGAAAGGTATAGGGAGGGGGAGGGAGAAAGACAGTGATAGGGAGAGAGACAGAGAGAGAGAGAAGAGAAGAGAAAGAGAAAAAGGGAAGAGAAAGAGGGAGAGGGAGAGAGCGAAAGAGAGGGAGAGAGAGAGGGAGAGAGAAGGAGAGGGGAAGAGAGATAGAGAGAAGAAAAAGATAGAAAGGGAAAGACAGAGAGCAAGAGAGAGCAAGAGAGAGAAGAGAGAGAGAGAAGAGAAAGAGAGAGGGAGAGGGAGCAAGAAGAGAAAGGGGGGAGAGAGAGAAAGAGAGAGAGTGAGAGAGAAGAGAGAGAGCACAAGAGGATCGTGGCTTTTGCTCTCCTTAAACTTAGAAAGTTTCCATAGGCTATTTGTGTGCCAACTGCTTAGAATTCACACGTTACACACACTCCCAGATAGATGCATGGCCTCATGGCCTGATCTTCATTCATAGCTGCTAAGGGTTACATTGCTTTTGGGGAAATAAAAATATAAGCCAGCATATTTACGGACACAACTGAGCCTAACATTTATGTTGCTAAGCGAGACATGCATTAAGTGAGTTTTGCCCCTGCTTTATGACCTTGCTTGCCATAGTTGTTAAGTGAATCATTGCAGTTGTTAAGTGAATCTGGCTTTCCCTATTGGACTTGGCTTGTCAGAAGGTCACAAAAGGGAGATCATGTGACCCCCCCAGGGACACAGAGACCGTCACAAATACAAGTAGTACTTGACTTAGGACCAGTGGTGGGATTCGGCTGGTTTACACCGGTTCAAAGAACCGGTTGTTAACTTTTTGAGGAGTTTGGTGAACTGATTGTTGGAAGAAATCATTAGGGCAGAGAACCGGTTGTTAAATTATTTGAATCCCACCACTGCTTAGGACTGCAACTGAGCCTAAGATTTCTGTTGTTAAGTGAGACATTTGTAAAGCAAGTCCCCCACATTTTACAAGTTTTCTTGCCTCCGTTGTTAAGCGGATCCTTGCAGTTGATAAGTTAGTCACCCGATTGTTAAGTGAATCTGACTTCCCTATCGGTTTGGCTTGTGAGGAGGTCGCAAAAGGGGGAATCATGTAACCCTGGAATGTTACAATGGTGTGATGACCCAAAGGGGTGTGGCACAAAGGCAACACAGTCAGATAAGCAATAAGAGCCCCTTTATTATCTCCAACTTTGCCCCCAATGACCAGATTACCTTCGGGCTGGAGAAAAACTCTCCCAAGAACAGCCTTTGGCTGCAGAAAATTAAGTCAAAACATGGTAAACACAAACTTGTAACTTAAAGCCCAATCAAGCCAAACTGAAGTAATTAGTTTGGCAGGGCAGGAGCAAGAATTCCAGACTTGAGGACATGGCAAAACTCACATGGTTGGGAAGATGCTAGGAACACAGATAAGCCATGATAACACAAGATAAAATCACATTTGTTCCCAACAGCCTGCCATGCACCGCTTGCCTTTTTTATCAACTGTGTTTCCAGCTCTGGCTAATGAAGGGAATCAGGGCCCTTTCCTCCCCCGTAAGCCACACAACCCACATTGCTCTCTTCTCCGTTCCTCCTTGCGTGCCCTAGGATGAAGAGGGGGTGGGCCTGGGTCTTCCTCTGAAGTCTCTCTCTCTCTTTTTCTGCCTCACCCCTCTCTGCCCAGCTGGACTTTGCCCTTCCCCAGTTTCCACTACAGCCAACGGAGCCACTCTCCCACTCCCTGTCAGCTCTTCGTCCTCTGATTCAGACTCCGATGGGGGCATGATACATGGTCGTAAGTATGGACCCATTGCAAAGCACCTGAATTTTGATCACATGACCCTGGGGACATTGCAAAGACTGTGAAAATTGGTCATTGAAAGTGACTTTTTCAGTAGCATCGTAACTTTGAATGGTCACTAAATGAGCTCCTATAAGTCAGGGACTACCTGTTGCTCCATGCCAATAATGCCGACATACGCGTTAATTCATTTTCATTCAAAGGGATCCTAAAGAAAAGAAGGTCAGCAAAAGGCTGAATTTTGCTCTTTGCTTCCTAAAGCTGCATGTGTGTGAAGGGCTCATAATTAGTTTTTTGTAAGGATCTGCAGCTGCGTTGCTGATAAAGGGACTTATTTCTTTATTTAATTAAAACTCCACTTTACAACTCAAGCCTGGCTCTACCCATTGGCCTGAGGACCAAGTGGCAGAGTTTGATGATGGAGAAGTGTCTGCTGGATTGATGGCAAGAGTCCACCTGGTGAGGATTTATATTCGATGAAGGATTTATAGTCTTTAAATCCTTCTCCTCCTCCTCCTCCTCCTCCAGCCAGTTAGAACTGAAGAAGGTTGCTGGATGAGAAGCAAAATGTTTTCAAAGGAGAATTTTTTTTAAAAAAAAAAATCCAGTTGTCTTTTGGAAAAAAGCTCCTTTGGGGCAACCCTGATCTGAATGATTTGAGAATCTCCATAGAGCTTCTACCAAATGAGAGTTTTCCATAATTGCTTTGTTTTGTTTGAAACTGAACTCCAGATATCTCCAATATTGTATCTGCTTTGGTCTTGCAAGAGTCCTTTTTTTCGCTTTAGTCAGTTCCTTTAGCCAGAACTGGAAATATTTTTAATAATCCATGTTATGTGTCTCTACATGTCACAGCCAGTGACAGCACCTAGCTGACCTTAGCTGGGCAATATGCTGAGCAGGGCCAGAAACCTATGAACGCTTGACTAAGAGGCCACCACGAAATTTCACGTCGGATCTTCTAAACCAGAGGTCTCCAAACTTGGCAAATTTAAGACTTGTGGAGTTGAAGTCTACAAGTCTTAAAGTTGCCAAGTTTGAGGACCCCTGTTTTAAATACACCTTTCCTCCCTGCTACAGTATTGCAGGAAAGATTGAGAAATCAGTTTTAAAATAATAATAATAATCCAAGCAGAAGCTATCATTTTCCCAGTAGTAATGTACGGCCGTGAGAGTTGGACCCCAAGGAAGACTGAATGACGATGAATGGATGCTTTCAAACTGTGGTGTGGGAGAAGATGCCTGAGAGTCTTTTTGGACTTCAAGGAGATCCAGTCAGTCGATCCTGAAGGAAATCAACCCTGACTGTTCTTTGGAAGTAAGCTTGCCCAGGTAGATATATGCAGGGCTGTTTCTGGCTGTCTCACCTCTGAATATATTATCTTTGTCTCGTATTTTTTTCCCGTGTACCTAAGCGCTCTTCCTAACAATGCATTCGGCTGCAATTCTCTGCCATGTGCAGAGGTGGCATTTAGCAGGTTCTGACCGGTATTGGAGAACCAGTATAGGAAACTTTGAGTAGTTCAGAGAACTGGCAAATACCACCTTTAACTGGCTGCGGCCCTCTCTATTCTCTGCCACAGGGGTTCTCTGGTACAGGGAAACCCATGTATTAATCACAGTTCAGACACTAGCTTAGAAGAATTGTAGGGCCCATGTTAAAAGAAAAGAAAAGCCAACACTGAAAGTTAGATCAAACTGTCTCAGTTAGTATGACAAACTTGGTTGATCAGTGAGAAGCTACAATGATAACAGTGGAACGAGGAAAGGAAAAAGCTTCTTAAAGTGCCTTTTTTTAAAAAAAAAATATACCTGCTGTAACCGATTTTGACACATCCTGAATCCTGACGGGTAAGTGGCTTCTCAGACAATTGCGACAATTTATTGCTGTATTTTTCTTGTCGACATGATTATATCTTTGGGTGATATGTCTAGGCAGTAATTGTATGCTAAGTTGCACATCTTTACGACTAGTCCTCTTAATATTCTTGTTTTCTGGGATTTCCTCTTTAACAAACACAAATAAAAGTGTGTGGGTTGCAGGCAAAAACACCTCACTAAAAGTACAAGGTTTAGACATCAAGAGGTTTCAGGCAGGGGAACTGTCATTCTACACTCTACAGAAAAAGAAAGAAGTATCGTTTGCAGTAATGGGTTAGCATTATATAGGCAGTACTCAAAGTACGACCTAAGACTGAGCCCCAAATTCCCGTTGCTAAGTGAAAACAGCCGTTAAGTGAGTTTTGCCCCCCCCCCCCTTTTCGACTTCTCTTGCCCACAGTTGTTAAGTGAACCTCTACAGTTGGTCACAAAAGGGGATCACGCAATCCCAGGATGCTGCAACCATCATAAAATGAGTCAGTTGCCATTTGAATGTAAACTATAGGGATGCTGAAACGGTCATAAGTGTGAAAAAAGGCCATAAGTCACTTTTTCTGGTGCCATAGTGACTTCACTAAATAAATACTTGCAAATCAAGGACTACCTGTACAGTATTTTTTTTTTTTTTGGGGGGGGGAAGATGCTCATTTATAATAGAATTTTCTAGAATCCTCTCCCCCCTTTTCCTTTATCATACTCTCAGGATTAATTTAGCAGTTAATGAGCAATAAGACACTTTTTTTAAAAAAAAAATAATTTTAAAAGAAGATCTTCAGGCTTCGGACAAACATGTTATTATTATTTCTTACAACAATCAGACAAGGTGGAGCATGAGTCACGAAAAAAAAAAGAAAATGCTGTTTTAATCAACCAAATAATTAAAGCAGCATTATACTGCAATTCTTAAAGACAACAGCTTTTGCTCCAAGCTTCTGCGTAGCTTGAAAACAGATGGCGTTGCTTTAATAAATAGCACAGACCTGCTCAATAATTTTTGAACCATGCTAACTAAGCCTTAACATTCATATTGTTTTTCCCCCCTGTTAATTAGTTTAGCATAATAAAATTAATTCAAAATGCACAGTCAGGTGGAAGATTAGGAATATTAACTTGTCAGGAAGAAAGAAAATGTAAAAGTAAACAGGGCAGCTCAACGATTTCTTTAGTTTTGTTATTTACTTATTTATTCTACTAAACAGTGATTTACACTGAATAGGGCATCGCATTTAATTTCTGTTAAATACAGCAAAATGAAATGATTATTTTTGCCTGCAGCAGCAGATCCATTGCAGGGATTTTAGCTTAATTATAAATAGCTAAAAAATCCTTAAAGGTTGCTATTACTGAATACAATGTAAGGCAATGAAAAGTAATACCATGCGATATAAAGATTATGCAATGTGGTAATGATGCCACATGGTGCTTGTTAACTCTGCACTGAAAGTAGCAAGGAGGAAGTTCCACAAGGCAGGAATTTATCTGCTGCAACTGGACACAGGGAAGGGGGCAGGGAGGACCAAGCCATTGGGTGAACATGGTTTGGGAAGTAAAGGGTGGCACCAAGATGGGAAGGGGAAGTGAAGGGGAAGGAGGGAGAAAGGTAAAGGAAAGGAG
Organism: Bungarus multicinctus; assembly: GCA_023653725.1. Classification (NCBI taxonomy): domain Eukaryota; kingdom Metazoa; phylum Chordata; class Lepidosauria; order Squamata; family Elapidae; genus Bungarus; species Bungarus multicinctus. The sequence goes on from CM042844.1 coordinate 96,072,358, forward strand.
GGAGGGAGGAGAGAAGGAAGGAAACTGGATGGAAGAAAGGAAAGTGGTAGGAAGGGAGGAAGGAAGTAGAAGGGAAGGAAGGAGGGAAGGAGGATGGAAGGAAGAAAACTGCATGGAAGAAAGGAAAGCAGTAGGAAGGAAGGGGGGGAAGGAGGGAGGGAGGGAGAAAGGAAGGAAAGGAGGGAGGGAGGATGGAAGGGAGGGAGGAAGAATGGAAAAAAGGAAGGAAGGAAGGAAGGAAGGAAGGAAGGAAGGAAGGAAGGAAGGAAGGAGGTAGGGACTCTCATGAGCTCATGGGGACTGGAAGGATTTATGCTCCTTGCAGACAGCTGGTTATTTGCATCTTTTTAGAGGGTCATTGAGGCCACTTGGGGGGTTTATCTGTGTCCTCAGGATCATGTAAGTAGTGCAATAGTTCCTGTAATCTACCATTTTTTCCTCTGGGAATCCATTCCTACTACCACAACATTTGAAGGGTGTTTGTCCCAAAGTGCATGGCTAAAAGTCTATGACCCTGAGGACACAGATAAACCTCCAGGTAGCCTCAATGACTCTCTAAAAGGATGCAAATGACCAGCTGTCTGCAAGGTATATAAATCCTTCCATTCCCTGCCATCCAGTCAGAGCTGGAGAAGCTTCTTGGATGAGAAGCGAAACATCTTCAAAGAAAAAAACAAGAAAGCCTGGCTGCCTCCTGAAAGAAGTATATATATATATGTGTGTGTGTGTGTAAGGTTTTTAAGCTGATAACACACATGTAAAGAAAAGACAACGAAACAAATAGCTTTCTGTCTGGATGGTCTCTGGTGATGAGCCGAAAGACAGAAAAGAAAGCAGTATGCTTTCTCCCTTAATTGGGGCTTAACAGGGTGTTGTAATACAAAGTATATACTTATTCCCCTGCCTCAGCTGAACAGGATAGAGCCAGTGGTCTAGTGGCAATTACAACTGCCTCGCATGTAATACTTCCCTGGTTCGAATCCCAGTAAGGGTATGGCTAGCTGAAGAGAGCTAACTAGCTTGAAATAGATCTATCCTAGTCTCCCTTATTTAATTATTTATCAGCTCAAAACCTTACACACATGTAAAACAAAAGACAACGAAACTAATAGCTTTCTGTCTGGATGGTCTCTGGTGATGAGCCGAAAGACAGAAAAGAAAGCAGTATGCTTTCTCCCTTAATTGGGGCTTAACAGAGTGTTGTAATACAAAGTATATACTTATTCCCCTGCCTCAGCTGATAAGGAGAGAGCCAGTGGTGTAGTGGCAATTACAACTACCTCACATGTAATACTTCCCTGGTTCGAATCCCAGTAAGGGTATGGCTAGCTGAAGAGAGCTAACTAGCTCGAAATAGATCTATCCTAGTCTCCCTTATTTATTATTTATCAGCTCAAAACCTTACACACACACACACACACACACACACACACATACACACACACACACACACACACACACATATATACCACATTTATATAGCCAACCATCTGACTAAAAAGTAACTCTGATTCTTAATCTTATTCATTTTTTTATACCATATGATTCTCCGTCACTGAGAAGAAGACAGTTTGGTTTTGGGTCTCCTGTTTGAGCAGGAGATTGGACTAGAAGACCTCTAAGGTCCTTTCTAACTTTGTCACTCTGTTCTTCTATCGTTTCCCAACCTGGTCTAAAGATATTTCCCCTCACACATACATGTTACTCATTTCCAGCTCTAGGGGGCGCTGCTCATCTCCATTACAAAGCCAAAGAAGAGCCAGCGCTGTCCGAAGACTCCGTGGTCAAGTGGCCAGCAGGACTAAACGCCTTCGAAGGTGCATGGAACGCTGTTACCTTCCCACTAAAGGGGTCCCTATTTTCTTACTTGCATTTTTTACTTGCTTTCGAACTGCTAGGTTGGCAGAAGCTGGGACAAGTAACAGGAGCTCACTCCATTATGCAGCGCTAGGGATTCGAACCGCCAAAATGCCGGCCTTTCTGATCTGACTCTGGCCTACATCCCTGGAATTCATTAAGAATCCCCATCCAATTATTAGCCGGCTCTGTTCCTGAGTAGCCTTTTTGCAGCTTTGACGGACTCAGGGTCAAACTGATTGATAAAAAAACAAACAAACACCACAAGTGAACTAGCACCTCCGACTCGTAGTTCTTGAGCGTCTGGGGTCCTGTGTGGATGCTCCCTTGTATGCCAAAGATATTGCTTATGAAAGCACCTTGAAGATAAGCTGCCAAGAACAGGGAGCAAGGTGCCCTCTGGTGTTTTCAAAAGGTCACAAAACTCCAGTGTCGTATAACAATTCCATAAAAAGGATCCGTAGATTTTTATCTGCTCAAAACATCTCTGGCTATTCAACTTTCTTGGCATGCTAACATGGCTTAGGATAGAACTAAACCTATATTCCTAGGTAACTGAAGAAACAAAGCCATTCTCTGACCTGGCCCAAGGAACCCTTAAATGTAGGCTTAGAGAGAAGAAGTGAAAATCATTGAGCATAATATAAACATAAACTACGCTGAGCAGTATTAAGCGAGGAAGAGAAGGTATAACTAAAGAAGTAACAGAGCTTTGTTTACACTCTTCCTAAATGGAGCTTTTGGGGTATTATTCCCAATGGTGGGATTCAAATAATTTAACAACCGGTTCTCGGCCCTAATGATTTTTTCCAACAACCTGTTCACCAAACTGCTCAGAGAGTTAACAACCAGTTCTCCTGAAGTGGTGCAAACTGGCTGAATCCCATCACTGATTACTCCTCAGATAAACTGTGTTACCTGTGTAGATGTGTAAGGACGAACAAAAATGTTCAATTCTGCAGTTGATAAGTTTACTTGGCTGACCTTAGAAAGTAAACAGAATCAGCCTTAGTTATAGTATTTGGATGGAGAACCATCAGAACATCGCAAAATCTAGAACAGACTAGAACTGGGACGTCAAAAACACCTTCCTGCAGAAGGCAATAGAAACACCAAGGACCACGTAAGAAGAGTTGTTCTATGAGTTCTTCAGAATCTGGAATAAGTTTGAGGGATTGCAAAGAGCTGGAATGGGTCAACTCACATATATATATATTTATCGTTCATATGACATTCTGTCCCTTGGAGTGATGGGGCCTAGAGGTGGAACTCTCGCTTCACTATCAGCTGTGAGTTCGACCCTTGGTAGAGGCTGATATTTCTCTTTCTGGGCACAATGAGAATCTATCTGCTGAACAAAACTCTGCATTGGCAACAGGAAGGGCATCCAGCCATTAAATACTCTGCTAGCTCCATTCAGTTGCTCAGACTCCACCCCACAAGGGATTATGAGATTGTTAAAAGAAGAAGATGATGGCATTCTGTCCCTCCTTTTGCATCCTTCCTTTAATGATTCTGTTCCACCATTTCTTTGATATTAATGTAACTCTTGTTCCACGGTGAGTTGGCCGTGGTGATTGCGAGTTGTCCTAGACCCTTGCAAAGCAGTGTTACCATCGTGGCATCCCATTGGAAGCAAAGTGGAATTAAAACGAAGACGGAAAGAAGAAAAAGAGGAGTATGAAGTACAGTGGAAGGAGGAGGAGCAGACGTCCATTATAGGACAGAACCTAGATGCAGTAGCCATTCAAAATGAGCTTAGAGCAGGGGTCCACAACCTGTTGTTCACTGCCTATTTGCAACCAGGCCACATGAGTGGCCGGCTGGCATGCACAGCCCCATTCGTCTGAGCATTGCGAGGTTTTGTAGTCTCACTTGTGCACATGCATGTGCCTGTCTGCCCCCCAAAACCATCCCCTCTTTCCTCCCTCCCAGCCAACCCAGAAAGGTTGAGAAACTCTGGCTTAAAGAATGAGAAGAAAGAACTCTGTTCATGCTCAAAGGCTGTCTTGTCATTGATCCAGTTAGTGCATCCGTTACTTTTTCTGGAGTTAAGAGGACTGGATTTGCTTAACAGGTTAAGCCAAGCCCACCCATGCCTGCCCACATTGACTCAAACAATCAAAGCAACCTTAGCCAGTTCTGCAGAGGAATAAAGTGGTTTTTACTTGACCTGTTGAAGTCTTTTTTGCAAGCCCTGCCAGTATCCAATTGCATTAGAAAATATCTCATTCTCCCTGCTCCCTCAATGCGGGGAGATACATTAATAACCTCTTCCCTGCTGCACAAATACGGATAGATTTGGCCTTGATGTGCAAAAAAGAACTTCAGAGAGCCTGCAATAACTAAGCGCTCTCAAGGGTTGGAAGTGACTATTCAGGATTTCTGGGAGGGCTGCTGTGCAAAGGAACAAAGAACAGTTCCATTCAATGATGCAGTTCAGGGAGGTCTTAAAATGTTCTTGGATGGAGGGCGAGCATGCCAAGCTGCAACGCTGGAAAAAGATGGGTTGACTTGGCTGTAAGCCTGTATCTTTATGCGGTACCAGATGAAGAGACTCTCAAACCTTTCTGGAATTCTTTGTGCTATTACGATTAAGGGTAAGTTTTATAGTAATGAGGGAGAGGGGAAGAGAGAAGGGCAGAGAGATGGAATAGAGACAGATGGATGGTTGGATAGATGATAGTTGGATGAATGGATGGATGGATAGATAGATAGAGTTAGTCAGACAGACAGACAGATATGGATGGATGGATGGTAGGTAAATAGATAGACAGAGAGACAGCAGACATGGATGGATAGAGGTAGATGACAGACAGACAGACAGTTAGACAGACAGATATGGATGGATACACAGATAGATAGGCAGAGATAAGGATGGATGGAGAGAGAGAGAGAGAGAGAGATAAATAGACAGAGAGATATTGATAGATAACAGATACAGACAGACAGAGATAGATGGTAGTTGGATGGATGGATGGATAAGATGACAGATAGATAGATAGATATTTAGTCAGATAGACAGACAGATGATAGACAGAAGGTAGGCAAATAGGTAGGCTGGGAGTCACTTATTTATGTAGGGTTTATGCTCATTAGCCCACATAGTTTGGTCTTATCCTGCTATTATTTTGAGCAGCCAAATTGTTAATACGATTGTGGATGAATTGTTGCCACTTCTTCGCTTTGTCCCTAATATGTGAGATCTAGACATGAAGAATTGTAGTTTGGCTAAAGGAGTAATCAGACCAATGGAAAGATCAAATTCATATACAATTCTTAGCAACGGGTTGCTGATATATAAATTGAATGCCACTAATTATTATTTTTTTAACTAAGGGCAAGGAAGAAGATTTTCGAGTAAAGTAGTCAAAAGTTTTTTTAAAACAATTTGCTGTTTATAAAAGAATATCCCTCCGTCTCGTCCTTACTATGCTTAGTAATTTTGAGGTTATGTTGATCATCATACACCCTACGTACGTATACAGAAAGTCTTTGATTTGCAACCACAACTGAGCCCAACATTTCTGTTCTTAAGCGAGAAATTTGTTAAGGGAGTTTCTGTCCCATTTTACAACTTTCCCTTGCCACCGTTGTTAAGCGAATCACCACAGCTTTTAAGTTAGTAACCCCATTGACTTTGCTTGACGGAAGGTCGCAAAAGGGGATGACGTCACCCCAGGGACACTGCAACCGTCATAAACATGAGTCAGCTGCCAAGCATCCAAATTTTGATCACGTGACCATTGGAGAGGCTACAACGGCCGTGTGAAAAATGGCCATAAGTCCCTTTTTCAGCGTCTTCCAAGTTCCAACAGCTATGAAATGAACTGTTGTAAGTGCAGAGCTACCTGAATTTGTACTTTCTTTATCTTTAAAAACATTATATTTATTATGTTGAATTAATGCTTGGTTGATTAGCATAGTCGAATCATCATGGTTTTTAAAAGCACCGCTCCCGAAACTCTGAATAAAATAATTTTAAGTGGGCTCTTGAAAGACAACTCTGTTGGTTCCCATAATCCAGGGGTATCAAATTCAAGGCTCGCGACGTGGTTGGATCCTGGTCTATCCAGTGCGAAGAGAAAAGATGCTAGCAGTTTGGGGAGTGGCATCAAGATGACCACACCCACCCAGTCAGCCACACCTGCCAAGTTGGCCACACCCATCCAATCAGCCATGCCCCCCGGCCACACCTAGGTCAAGGACAGCCCTGATGCGGCCCTCAAATGGAATTGAGTTTAACTCCTCCCTGCCATAGTCTGTCGTGCGAGATATATGATTAACATTCTTTGCTTAGTAATGGCCACCAGAGCATTGAGAGTATTTCCTATATTATTATTATTATTAACACGCTCTGATGCTAAGGAGTTCTACTCCCCCTCCCCACCTGAAAAGAAATCTCTTCCAAATGCAAAACACAAGCAGAGGAGAGGAGTTTCGGTTTTACTTTCACAGCAGCAAGCAGCTTTAGTACAGAACAGTTGAGCTAAGCCACGCCCAGGCTCCTTGCTGTCTCCTCCTTGCTCACACAGCAAATCCTGCTTCAGTTTCCAAACAGCCCTCAATTCTCTCACACACTGACAGGACGCTAGCTAGATGAATACCGATGGAGGCTGGTAGGCAGAGGCAGATTCTCCCCCCTCCCTTATTTTCCTCCCCCAAAACTAAGCCCCACCACAACATTTTGTAGCGAAGGACAGGTCTCCAGCTAGTCTGGAATAATTGCAGAGATGCATTGGTTTCTGTCCACTTTCCTTTTTCTCCTGCGCATCCCTAATTAGGCAGCATTTGTCTTTAAATGTTGAAGGCTGATCTAATCAGCGATCCCATCTCCAGAGAATAACTTCCTGTCGAACAACAGAGACAACCTTAAGCAGATCACCCAATTATTCGCAGGCCATAAATCTGCAGATCAGGCCAGCGTTAAGGAAAGCCGAAGTTTCGTTTGCACCAGGAAATGAAACATTACAAGCCGGGGCTGCTGACCCGGAGGTTTGGCTTTCTTGCCTCCGAGTTTGACCGCAGGTTAAAAAAAAGGGTATTCAGCTTATTACTGTTCTTGATGCCGCGACTATGCTGCAAATACACCCAACGCCAGAATTGCGAAGACGGCAACAGAGAGCAAAATGGCACCCACCCTCTAGTTCGCTGCTCGAAGAGGATCGCGCAAACTGAGTAGCAACAATGGCACAACAAAGTAGCCACAGTGGTGCACTGGATTACAGGTAATCCTCAGCGTATGACAGTTCATTTAGTGACCGTTCCAAGTTACAGCAGCCCTGAAAAACATGACCCATGACCGTTTTCTCACACTTACGATCGCTGCAGCATCCCCATGGTCATGTGATCAAAATTCAGATGCTCAGACGCTGACTCTGATGGCTGCGGCGTCCCGGTGTGAACTTCTGAAAAGTGAGGTCCTTGGGGAAGCCGGATTCACTTTACAACCAGGTTATGTTCTGACCAAGGCTTCCCGAGACTATAATTAAGCACACGCTTAGTTAAAACAACTCTTGTTTTAGGTCAATGGTGGGAATTATGTTCATTCTCAGTCGGTAATGAGTCCCAAACAGTCCCTTGAGATAAGCACCCATCTTTCTCTCCTTTGAATTGCTGCCAACAACTAAACTGCCAAATGAACTATAAAAAGCCAACCGGAGTACAAAGGCCACACAGAGCTTCAAGGATTAATCTGAATCGAATGAATGACTTTGCTTCCTGCAAAGGTTTTGTCATCTTGGCCTGTCCTTTATACCTGATGGGAGGGGCAATCACCTCCCAGCCTTGCTCCTGAGTCGCCCCTTTTGTTTCAGTTGCTCTCACCTTCTAGCAGCTCTGCGCACACGCGCACTGGAAACAGGCTCCCCTTGCTCTCTGCCTCGCTGCTGCAGACTCTGGAGGCTCCGGAGTCAGCACCTCACTCCCAGATGGCCCTGGCCCCAACCCTGCATCAGACGCAGGGCCCTCATCTGAGTCTTCCCCAGACTCCCGGACTGGTCCCCGTTCTTCTCCACTGTCCGATTCCGCTGCTGTCTGCACTGGCTACCAGCGACCAACAACAGGTTACTAAGTGAACAAGTGCAACGACTGGCAAGAATAATGGGGACAAAGCTCACTTCACAAATCTCTCGCTTAGCAGCAGAAAAGTTGGGCTCGCTTATGATTGTGAGACAGGGTGGGGCTACCTGGATCTGCAAGCCTCACTGAAGGAGGGGAGGAGGGAAGTGCAAAATAGACCAAAGTGAGAGTCAGCAAAGCCCTCTGGTCACTTGAGAATTCAAACCAACAAGCACCTGCCACATAACGCCCAACAGACTCGATAAGAAAGACGAAAAATAGTCTGGATAGTCTGGAGTTGGAGATGGCAGAGGAGAAGGGAAAGAACTGGAGAGGATAGAAGGTCCCAACAGAAAGATCTCCAGGCTGAAGTTGAACGGCTGTGGCGAAAGCAAGCGAAGAGAGCACCAGGATCAACAGGCGTTCTTGGGTGCAACCCCCAGACATCTGGAACACCCCTTGAATCCAACCAGCGTTGACCAAAATCACCACCAGTCTATGTCAAGCATCAGCTGTACTTGCAACTTGACTTTTAACTCTTATCGAAGGTCCCAGACCTCATTAGGAGTCAAGATGGCTCACTTCAAGGCAACGGCTTGTCTTTTGACCAACTCCATCAAACCTCGCAAAACATTTCTGCCTTACAATCACTGGAATCATCCTGCTTTCTCGCACAAATAAGGAACGGCGCCATTGTAGCTTTGAACGGTCAATAAAAGAACTGTTGTACCTGTATCACCTGAACCAAGCACAACACTTACATGCTGTCTGAATTCAGTTTTGTCTGTTATGAAGTTCGTTTGGCTCATTATAAAAAATGAGAGGGAGGGAGAGAGAGAGAGAGAGAGAGAGAGAGAGAGAGAAATGTAGCAGAGGAAAGCAATAGATAGGAACTTTTGAAATATTAAGAGGGAGGGAGGGAGAAAAGAAGGAAGGAAGGAAACTGGATGGAAGAATGGAAAGCGGGAGGAAGGAAGGAAGGAAGGAAGGAAGGAAGGAAGGAAGGAAGGAAGGAAGGAAGGAAGGAAGGAAGGAAGGAAGGAAGGAAGGAAGGAGGAAGAAAACTGGATGGAAGAAAGGAAGGAGGGAGAGAATCAGTAAGTGAGTGACTGAGTGAGGAAGGAAAGAAGAAGGAAGCTGAATGGAAGAAAGGAAAGCGGGAGGAAGGAAGGAAGGAAAAGAGAAGGAGGGAAGGAAGGGGAGAGGAGGAGAGGGAGGGAGAGGAGAAGGAAAAGGAAGGGAGGAAGGACCACCTGTTATTGTCACATTGTTTATCAAAACATTTGTTGCATTCAATCAACTTTCATTTCTTGATTATTCACTCCTCTCTTTCCCTTTTCCTTTCTTATCTCTGGAGTTCAATTCCAGCCAAGCTGGGCGAACAATCTCAGCCAGCCTATTTTGGACCGGCTGCTAACAGAACCGAGTTACGCTGGGCATGTTGCAATTTGCTTCCCATCAAACTTCAGAAAGGATTACAAAGCAAAACCTCTCCTCTATTTGGCCACCTCCTGGCCACGCTTCCCTCTTGCAGAAAATTGACACATGCTACCTGGACTGTAACTCCACCTCGCTTGAGGATGCTGACATCATCCTGGTGCACAGATCCAAACAGTGACAAGAGTTTCCCTTTACAATCCAACGGTCTGTCTGGATTTCTATTTTTCAATTTAGGAAGTTGAAACTCTGGATTATCATCATCATCATCATCATCATCATCACCATTATTATTATACCCTCTTAAGCCATGATCAATTCCTTTCGCCGGCTGCAATCTATTCCTCATGTCACTTCTCCCCACACTTAAAAGTCAGAAACACAAGACGAACAGAACAAAAATAGTGGGAAGGGATCTCGGAGGTCTTCTAGTCTAACCCTCTGCTCAAAGAGCAGGAGACCCTAGATCCCCTTTCAGACAAATTCTTGTCCGTGTCTTCTCAAAAAGAAGGACAACAGGAATAGTTATGGTCATAATAGAAAAGATGATTGCTTCGGCTAATTGCGGATCAAGGTTTCCTTGTACATCTAAGTCTTTAAGAGTCATAATCAGATCGTAATTGATTAGGAACAATTTGGGCAGGAAACACAGCGGGAAATCCAACCTACTTTGGGTTTGAAATGGCACGGATATGATCTCCGCGCACAAATCCTCAAGGCTTCAAGAATTTACAATGGGAGGTGTTTGCCCAACATCTGGCAGCCAAAACCACGGATTCATTTTCAGAATTATCTCCTCTCATAACATTGAAGCATGGCAGCAGGGGCTAAATGCTCCAGAGGCTTGAAGATGGGAGAAATCTGAGCAATTTAGGGATGTGCAAAACCTGCTGAAGCTCAGGACAAAAGCCCGTTTTCCCCTTCCCCAGATTCTCTTCACCATGGTTACAAACCAAATAAATCAAGGACAAAAATATCTTGTCCAAGATCTGGTTTGAACCGGGCAGGTTTTCCCCAAACAAAATCGCCCCAGTGAAGGAGACCGGCACCAGGTTTCAACCAGGACTCCACGACTAACTGCAGGTGTGTTTTAAATCACAACAGCAACAACCTTCTAACAAGGCAACCAGCATCCTCTATGAAAAAGGGTAGGCTGCAGCTTGCAAGAGAAGTGAGGTCTTTCCTTCCTTCTTCAGCATCTGACACACTTCTACCCACAATGCTGTTACCTCCCTCCCTCTCTCCTGTGTCACGCACGTACGCACACTTCCACCCCCACCACCACATACACACACCACCCTCAGAGTGGCTAGACCGAGCACGCACACCCTGAAATGCCCCACATGCTTTCTCCCCCCCCCCCCTCTGAAGACAGCAACTTACCCACAAGTTATTTTTCATTCAAACCTAACCGGCTTTCGCGTGCCCACCGGGGGGGGGGGGGAAGGGCGGGCTGAGTTTTCCTCCCTCCTTTTTCTTCTCAGGCAAGGAGGAGGAGGAGGAGGAGGAGCAGGAGGGGGGGGGGGGGAAAGAGCCAGGCCCATATGGCTGGAAAGACTTGGAGCACCAATCATGTGGTCCAGAACAAAGAAAAATATGGGGGCTACCTTAATCTCAGGACCAAGCAGAGCAGCTTGCAGCTATTTGCAAACCTGGGCTGGCTTCCCCACTTGGAGGATGGGCAGGCTGTTCAAAGGCTTTCTTACCCCCCCCTCTTCTTCCTCTTCTTCTTCTTCTTCTTCCCCTGTCCAGCACACACACACATGCGCGCACACACACATACACACCCATCCATTATGCATTGCTTGTCTCCCGGTTTCCAGGCGAAACCAATCACAGATGGAGACTTGCTAATGGGCCCCCGCTGTACTTGCCAAGCGGTGATTTGTGTTTCCAGCAACAACCCTCCAGAGACAATGAAAGGAGAATTCAGGCTGGGCTTAGCCAACTTCACACACACACACACACACACACACACACACACACTCACATACGTCTGCGCGGATGACGGACCTGAAGGGAGAAAGGAGGGGGGGGCAACTGGCTAGCCTCCACCAGGCAGGGATGGGCAGTGGGTTTGAGAGCGGGGAAGGGAGGCTCCGGGACTCAGCCCCCCTCCTTCTCCCACATCCACAAGGATGGGGAGGGGGGCATCCCAAACCAGCCCACCAAACCCTCGGGGGAAAAAAAAAACCTCACCTCTGCTGCTGCCTGTTCCTGGCGGGGACGCTTTCTTTCCGGAGTGTCTAACAGGCTGCTTTGATCCTCCCCCATTCTACCCATCACTTACGCGCGGCGTCTCAATGCACAAGACCCCACTCACCGACATAGATACACGCGCGTGCGAGACAAGCAAGACACAGTCCCTTTGCCCAAAAAAAAAAAAAAAAAGGGGGGGGGGAGAGAGAGAGAGAGAAGGAGAAGAGAGGGAGAAGGGGGAAAGAAAACCCGGGCATCTCACGTTTCAAACTTGCCAGGAGGAGGAGGGGTGGGGTGCTTGGAAGACTGGGACAAAGGCTGGCTTCCGAGGACTCCGAGGAGCAGGGAGAATCCTCTGCGATCCATTCATCGGAAGCCACACTGCCTAGCAAACTGTTACGGGGGTGGAGCGGGGTTCCTGACCGAAAGGGCTCCTGTTTGAGACTGTGTTGGCGGGCAGGATCTCCCATCCTCCACCCCCCCCCCCCCCTCCAGAGAGACCGTTGACGAAATCCATCAAAGCCGTCACCGTTAAGGGAGGTTCTGCTTTTGGAGAAGGCATGTTGGGGGCTTCCAGGATGAAGGCTGGGCATTCCCCCCTCCCCTTAGAAAGGAAGGGGAAGGGGGAGAGACGGCACCTGTACGGGGGGAAAGGGGCAGTCATCAGGGCAGATAATTTGGGCAGGGAGGAGGAAAGGAGGCTGGTTGTTATCTCCTTTAGAACCGGGTCTGAAAATTAGGTTGGGGTGCAGCAGACGGTTAGTCTGACCGTATTCATCAGTTGGAACCCTGGGAAAATGCAGTGTTTACTCTAGTTTACATGGGCTAACTCTTTAAACAAGAAGCCGTGGCAATTCAGGATCTGCCTATTTCATTCTCCTAGAGCCATGTTTTTGATATGGTCAGATGACTAAATCAATAAAGGTTCTGTTCTGTTCCATTCCATTCCATATTTTCTATTCTATTTCATATTCTATTCTATTCTATATTCTCTTCTCTTCTCTTTTCCCTTCCCTTCTGCATTCTATTCTATTCTATTCTATTCTATTCTATTCTATTCTATTCTATTCTATTCTATTCTATTCTATTCTATTCTAATTCTACTCTATATTCTCTCTCTTCCCTTCTCCTCTCCTCTTCTCCCCTTCCATTCTACATTCTATTCTGTTCTACTCTATATTCTCTTTTTTCTTCTTCCCTTCCCTTCTGCATTCTATCATATCCTACCCTATATCCTATCACATCCTATCCTATCCTATCCTTATTCCTGTTCTATTCTACATTCTATTCTATTCTATTCTACACTATGTTAAGCTGCGCTACACAATTATTACCCAGCAACATGGAAGCATCTCATTATGTCAAGGTAAAGTCAAGAAAACTAAACAGATGATCTAGTTAATGCTTAAATGGGAGAAGAGCAGGAAGCTATGAATTATAAGCTAGATTGGGAAGTTGATACCACATCTTGGAAGACTACCACTAGGAAAATCACATGGAGATATTCATGAAGTCAAGATGTATTTGATTTAAAGGAGATATTTCTTTTGACATTGTTCTCGAAGGCACACAACAGGAAAGCATCAATATTCTTTTACGCCTGGAAAAAGCATGGAATTACACAACAATCAAATTCAGAACATCTTTGATTGGATTCTCATTACCATGATAACCCCAGCAATCCCATCTTCTGGGACAATATTGAGCATAGTGTGTAAAATGTGGCCCCATACTCCAGATTCCATTCCAGGTTGGAATTCCATCCCTTTAATATGTACGAATACAGTTTAAACTCTCAGAGAACACAGAGAACTGGCGAGGGGTGAAATTGGATCATTGGGATGGCATCTAATGCTCTGTAAAGTTAAATTTGCCTTTGGTGCTGTCCAGGGAGGGTATTCAGCCGGTTCGCAACGGATCGGGCAAACCAGTAGCAAGGATTTGGCATGGGTCGCCAAAGAGGTAGTAAGTTCTGGCTGGCCAAGCCCCCGACCCGGTCACCGCTGGCTTGCTTGCCCCAACCACCTGATGCTCACTCCTTAAGGTATTTCTTTCATTTTCCCCCTCCTGACAATCAGCTGTTCATATGATCAGCTGTGCCGGGATTCCTCTTGCTGAGGCCTCAGTCCCCGCTTCCATTTTTTGCCTTCTGGGAGCAAAAACACCCAGGAAGGTCCCCAAAAGCCACACCCAGCCAGTCACATGGCCACACCCACAGAACCAGTAGTTAACACTTTTGAATCCCACCACTGGTGCTGTCAGAACAAATTTTAGCTTAGTGCAGTTACTCACCCCTCAAAGATCACTGAATTCAGTTCATTTCCCATGCAGAATCTGGATAGCCTGACCAAAATTTAGAATGTCTGAATTGGTTAAAATACACTCTACATAGAGTCTGATACAAACAATTTAATGCTCCTAAAATTGATAGTCTCGTTTCAGGAAAAATCTGACTGGCATCAGAAACCTACACAATATTCAGAATGAGACAATGTCTTAAACTAACTCTTAACCATGAGATTGGCATACCCAGCACTGTAAACTGACACAAAGCACATCACTTATTCATTATGTTATTGTGGTTTCAATTCATTCATCCTTTGCTTTGAAGTTATCACTTTCAAGTCAAGTTCTTACTGACTTCACAGAGATACCCTTACTTTCATCTTAGCAATGGGTCCGAAGTAGTTTCCCACTGTTAAATTTCTTTTTGCCCTTACTTTTCCGTCAAGAATCCAGTTATGACACCTCCTGCTGGTCTCTCATATAGGTATTAACAAGGGCTAAATATTCACACATAGCTTTAAAAAAGAACCCAACTGATCTTGCCAAACTTGTCAGATAATGATAGATAGAGAGATAATAGATAAATAGATTATAGATTGATCATACAGCTATATGATAACTAGAAAAAGAGGGGGTCCTGGCATCCAAAATAAGAGCCATAAATCAATGGAACAGCTTGTCTTCAGAAGTTGTGGATGCTCCAACACTGGAAGTTTTAAAAAAGATTGTCTGAAGTGGTGTAGTTTCCTGCTTAGGCAGGGAGTTGGACCAGAAGACCTCCATGGTCCCTCCCAACTCTGTTATTCTATTCTATTCTATTCTATTCTATTCCATTCCATTCCAAGCTGGAAATCAGTACACAGCTTCACATGCAATAATGAACCTTGACTGTTCTTTGGAAGGACAGATACTAATGCTACCAAATACTCCATTGGTCTTTACTTTCCAATATAGCTTTTTTATATGTTCCAATATTTGAGGGGCTGCCCCAAAGAAGAGGGAGTCAAGCTATTCTCCAAAGCACCAGAAGGCAGGACAAGAAATAACAGAGGGAAACTAATCCAGGAGAGAATGCAGCATAGGAAAATCCAGGAACTCAATGCAAGAAGCATCCAAAACAAAGGCTTTCCAGAAGATCTGATTGAGGCCTTCTACTTTCCTTGATAGAACTTGGTCACAACCCTCTAAAGTTGGCCAATAACCTGAATTAGACATGAGATTTCTCACAGAACCTATAAATTACCCTTCTTTTAGGATTTTGGCTCCTCAGGTCCTCCTGGTCATTTGCTGTGTTTATCATTACTTTTACCTAGACACCTGTTATGAACAGATCCAAATTCTGACCTCCCACTTTAATCTTAATATCACCGGCTTTAGATTTAATGAATTTCCCCTTGATGTTGGCACCATTATTTCCATCTCCTAAAGAAAAATAGACTTTTGGACTTCATGTTTAAATCTCTTTTAAGGATATTGCAACCCTTCTCTGTTATCCTTTTGAAGTGGACTATTGAAGCTGCCTATCTAGAAATAATGCCCTTGCTTTTCCTCTGAGAAATCTACAGTAAGGTTTCTAATCCCACGTTGCTTCTCAAAATACCGGCTTCTCGGATGACATTTGAGTCACCGTTGTCAGAAGAATCTGGCAGCACATCGAACTGGATTAAAACCTACTTCACAGTATTATTGCCTTTTGGACTACAGCGGTTTATCGCCGGCAGCAAATTAATCATAAAGGGGGTCCCAAACTTTTCCAGGTCAAATTCCCAGGTGTTCCCAGAGATTATTAGATTTAAATCTCAGCAGCGGCTGTGGGGTGAAGTAATGTCACAGGAAAGCATCTCTCAGCAGGAAAAAAAAATGTTTAAAAGAGAACAAGGAATCTTTCAATTTGCACGTGGAAAATTTCAAAAGAAGAATTATGATTAAGTTGCCCTGATGCCGAAGAGGAAAATAAGGCCTGCCACGCAGCACAGTTTTGTCATCTGAAAGAAGAGTTCCTAATGTCTCCATTTTAACATTTTTCATGGAATCATCTGCCTTTTTAAAAATACATTGATTTGAGCCCACCCCCCCAAAAAAACCTCAAGAGCTCAAGGCACTTCCTGAGGCTGCTGCAAACAGAATCCAGAGGAAGTGGGGAGGACCTTCTAGTTGTACATTATTACAATAAAAAAATAGTATTGTGCCATTTGAGCCATGGTGGTGCAGTGGTTAGAATGCGGTATTGCCGGCTAACTCTGCTCACTGCCAGCAGTTCGATTCTGAATGGCTCAAGGTTGACTCAGTCTTCTGTCCTCCTAAGGTCAGTAAAATGAGGACTCAGATTGTTGGGGGCAACAGGCTGACTCTGTAAACCACTTAGAGAGGGCTGTGAAGCACTGTTGAAGCGGTATACAAGTCTATGTGCTATTGCTATATATCATGTATCAATGATCAATCATCCATTATCCATGCATCCATGCATCCATCCATGCTTGTCTATCCATGCATCCATCCATGCATCCATCCATGCCTGCCTGTCTGCCTGCATCTCTTCTCTCTCCCTCTCTCTCCCTCTCTCTCTCTCTCATGGCACAGTGGTTAGAATGCGGTATTGCAGGCTAATTCTGCTGACTGCCAGCAGTTCGATCCTGACTGGCTCAAGGTTGACTCAGCCTTCCATCCTTCTGAGGTGGGTAAAATGAGGACCCAGATTGTTTGGGGGAAATAGACAGACTGACTCTGTAGACTGCTTAGAGAGGGCTGTAAAAGCACTGTGAATCGGTATATAAGTCTAAATGCTATTGCTATTTTCACTGCTGATTTACATTACATTTGGATTTTTAGGTGAGGTGTATATGCTAAGTTTACATTAAAGGGAGGTATGGTGGCAAAAGATTTAGGAACCCCTGCTGTAAGAGATTAAGGCACAGGTAGCCCTCAATTTAGAAACATGCCTTTAGTGACCGTTCAAAGTTACAAGAAGTGACTTATGACCATTTTTCAAACTTACGACCATTGCAACATCCCCATGGACTTGTAGTCAAAATTCAGACGACTGGCAAACTGGTCCATATTTATAATGAACCCAGGGTCACACAATCCCCTTTTGTGACCTTCCAACAAGCAAAATCAATTGGGGAAGCCAGATTCACTTAACAACTCTGTTATTAACTTAACAACCACCATGACTCACTTAACAAATATAGCAAGAAAAGTCGTAAAATGGAGCAAAACTCACTTAACAAATTTCTCAACATACATTTAGCAACATACATTTGAGACTCCATTGTGGTAATAAGTGGAGGACCCCCTGTATTTTTGGGGGGGGTTACAGTTGGCCGAGATAGGGCCAGGGCCATCCAACATTTCTTAGCTGCCTTCAGAGTTGGAGATAAGTGGGGAAGAATAACAGCTGGGGCCTGTTCCAGATGTGCATATGTGCAGAGCTGTCAGAAGAGGAGAACAACTAAGAAACGGGCTGATTCGGGAAGAAAGGTACACGGGGATGCTGAATGTCCCCCTAGAGAATAAATAGAAGCAAAAGGGGAATGGTGGTTGCAGGAGACAATAGTTCTTCTGGAAGACTTGCTTATCATAGTTTGTGCCTCACAGAGAATCCTTGTCAAGAATTAATTTACAGTTTTGGACTGGAAGCTCTTGGTCTGGCAATTATCCAAGGACTGATAAAGTCTCTTCTTGCAATTAACCCTTGGCAGGATTTTTGCAGAGATTTTTCTGTGTGTGAATGCCAGTGTCAGGCTACAGAACTTTTCCCATTCAATCAACTAGAATGAACTTCTGAAAACGTATCAAAAGGAATCCTTTATTGAGATGAGACAAATCATGTAGGGGTCAAAAGCAGTGTCTAAGATCTCTCAGGCATGCAGAGATAGATAAGTGAGTTTAAAACCCCTCCCCTTATTTATTTATTTCTTAAATTTATATACCGCTCTTCTCCCGAGGGACTCAGGGCGGTATACAGCCAATACATAATACAAAATTACAAAAGTTAAAAAAAATTAAATACTCGGCTGCTGTTAAGATTATATTTAAAAACCCCAATAATAAATATGAAACCCCAATATCAAAACCCCGAATTTTAAAACCCCGATTGCTAAAAACCCCAAATTTAAAACCCTAATTTAAAATCAGCCTTGGCCGGCCTGCTCAAAGAGCCAAGTTTTCAACGCACGTCTAAATGCTCTCAGGTCAGTGGTCGTCCGTAGCTCAGGAGGCAACCCATTCCAGAAAGTGGATGCCCCCACAGAGAAGGCCCTATTTCTCGGGGTCACCAGGCAGCACATCAATGCCATCGGGACCCGAAGGAGACCCTCCCTGTGGGAGCGCACTGGTTGGTGGGAGACTACTGGCAGAACGCGGTCTTGCAAGTAACCTGGTCCAATGCCATGGAGCGCTTTAAAGGTCAAAACCAGAACCTTAAAGCGAGCCCGGAAGGCCACCGGCAACCAATGCAGCTCGTGCAGGAGAGGCGTCACATGGGAGTTTCTTGACGCCCCCAAAACCACCCGCGCGGCTGCATTTTGCACCAGTTGAAGCCTCCGGGTGCTCCCCACAGGGAGCCCCATGTAGAGGGTGTTACAGTAGTCCAAGCGGGAGGTGACCAGGGCCTGAGTGACCGTGCGTAAGGCGTCCTGATCAAGAAAGGGCCGCAACTGGCAAATCAGGTGAACCTGATAGAAAGCCCCCCTGGAGACGGCTGTAATATGATCTTCTAAAGACAGCCATGCATCCAGGATGACACCTAGATTGCGAGCCCTCTCTGTGGGTGTTAAGATCTCTCCCCCAATAGCCAGCGACGGAGTCAGCTGACTATATCGGGGCGCCGGAAACCACAGCCACTCAGTCTTGGAAGGGTTGAGCTGAAGCCTGTTTCCGCCCATCCAAATCCGCACAGCCTTCAGGCACCGGGACATAGCCTCCACAGCATCGTTGGGGTGGTTTGGGGTGGAGATGTACAGCTGAGTATCATCAGCATAGAGATGACACTGCACCCCAAAACCACGGATGATCTCCCACAGCAGCTTCACATAAATGTTGAACAAAAGAGGGGAGAGGACTGACTCCTGAGGCATCCCACAAATGAGAGGCCTTGGGTGGACCTCTCAACCCCCGTCAACACAAATTGCGAGCAGTTAGAGAGGAAAGAGGAGAACCACTGCAGAACAGTTCCTCCAATTCCCAACCCCTCCAACCGCTGCAATAAGATACTACGGTTGATAGTATCAAAAGCCGCTGACAGATCTAATAGGACCAGGACAGAGGAATAACTTCTGTCACGGGCCCTCCAGAGATGATCAACCAACGCGACCAATGCTGTTTCGGTGCTGTACCCGGGCTTGAAGCCCGATTGGAAAGAATCGAGGTAAATCGCTTCCTCTAGGTACTGAGGAAGCTGATGCGCCACCACACTCTCAACAACCTTCGCCACAAAGGGGAGGTTGGAAGCTGGATGGTAGTTATTTAAAAGAGCCGGGTCTAGGGCAGGCTTCTTGAGGAGGAGTCGCACCACTGCCATTTTCAAGGAAGTAGGAAGCGATCCCTCCCTCAACGAAGCATTGACAATTCCCTGGAGCCAGCCTCGTGTCACCTCCCTGGAGGTAGAGACCAACCAGGAGGGGCACGGGTCCAACAAACATGTGGTGGTATTCAGCCTCCCCAGCAACCTGTCCACACCCTCGGCGGTCACAAGATCAAATTCCTCCCAGATAACAGTCTCAAGACTTGCCCTGGACACCTCCCCCGGGACCGTCCAACCGGAGTCCAGCCCACCCCAAATCTGAGTGATTTTATCGTGCAGAAATCGGGAAAACTCCTCTGCCCTGCCCTGTCCTCCTGCACTCTTGGCTCAAGCAGGGAGCGGGTCACTCTAAACAGAGCGGCAGGCCGATTTTCTGCCAACGCAATAAGGGCGGAGAAATGCGAGCGTATGTGTATTTAGTAAAACAAAGAGCCAATATGTTTATTCCCCCACCCCCTTTTTCGAATGATCTTTTTCAGAGTTTCCCAGGATACATCTCACTGTGGAATTTTTATGGTCTCTTCATCTCCTGGCTGTCTCTCTCAGAGGTGATAGGTTCCGGCCATCTGGGTTTCATCTCTCCATTGTATCATGTGTAGGTTATACAAATTCGATATAAGATTAAATATATTCAGGTTACATTAAGAAGGATTTCTTTATCAGTCTCCCCCCCTTTTCTTCTTCCATTGAAGAAATGACAGATACACGGATCTGACAGCCAGGAATTCACAGTAACTAAATAAAGAAGGGTTTTTTGGGACAAGGAGTCTGTTTCTTGGTTCTGCTAAGGCTGGGTCAGAACAATAGTAGTGTAACAATTACTGAAGGGCTGCCACAAAGAAGAGGGAGTCAACTTATTTTCCAGAGCACCTAAAGATGCAATGAATGGAAACTAATCAAGGAGAGAAGCAACTTATAACTAAGGAGAAATTTCCTGACAGTGAGAACAATCAATCAGTGGAACAATTTGCCTTCAGAAATTGTGGGTGCTCCATCACAGGAGATTTTTAAGAAGAAATTTGGACAGCCACCTGTCTGACATGGCATAGGGCCATCAAACTCATGGCCCATGGATGGATGCATCATGTACTGGCCATGCCCATGCCCAGTGGAAAAAGACAGGGAAAAGTCTCAATACGTCACATGATGCTGCCGTGACGACATGAGTTTGACACCCTTGGTCTAGGGTCTCCTGCTTGAACAGGGGGTTGGGCTAGAAGACCTCCAATGTTCCTTCCAATTCTGTCATTCTGTCTCCCACTCTCCACTTTTCAGGAATTATAACTGTTGTTACCTGATGTCAGGTTTTCTAAACCTTCAGCTGGATTTTGCATATGATTTTTCAGCAACGTCTTTAAGTTGAATTGGAGAATGGATTTACAATGGGTGTTCAAATTATTGAAGCACATTTTCTCTCCATGGAATTGCAAGCATGCCTATTTTGAGTGTTTTGGTCTACTGGGGAAAAGAGAGTGACACAGACCAGCTGGGGCTTACTGGTTCCACCTGTATGTTTCATGAGTTTTGAATGGTACAGTTTGGTTTGTTGCTAACAAACGTTTCCCCTAGTATTTGGGGTAGATTACTGTAGCCAATTATCCAGACTGAAGAAGAGAGCAAAAATGAACAGAGATTCCATATATTCCACATTTAATCAAATTAATTCATCAAGACTTAATAAATAGCAATTAATACCATTGTTAAGGGTATGATTTGTGAAATCTCTGAGTCTGGTCTCTTATTGAATAAGCAAAGCAATATTCTTTCCGGAACAAACGAAGGCTGAAATTGGCTCTCTACACAATATGATTCTGAGGAATGCTAACGTAGTAAATAAACTTGAAATCTGAGATACAAATGCTAAACACAACCTAAGTTTCTTTTATTTTACCATTACATATTTCTTTATTCACACATTTAATATATATACATCTTATGTATATATATTTTGAATGATTGGTAGGATTTCAGTTGTTGAATGGGGCCACATTTCAAACTAGAAATTAAGAATGCGGAATAACAGAGTTGGAAGGGACCTTGGAGGTCTTCTAGTCCAGCCCCCTGCTTAGGCAGGAGACCTATACCATTTTAGACAAGTGACTGTCCAGTCTCTACTTAAAAACTTCCAGTGTTGGAGCATTCACAACTTCTAGAAACAAGTTATTCCACTGATTAATTGTTCTATCAGGAACTAACAAGGAGATAGCAAATAAGAATGGATAGTGTCTGTCAGATTCTTGGTAATTATTCTTGGTTGAGAATATTCTTGTGTTTTGGAGAAATATTAGAGATTCTCCTTACTTCCCCAGAATTAATATTGAGGAAGCCATTTCTCTGAACCTCCTAGTTTTGTTTGGACTCTATTCCACTACTGTTTGCTACTAAAAAGAGTTTTTCATCACGTTTTGGAAATCAGTACAGCTTTCACACACCATAATCAACCCTGACTGTCCTTTGGAAGGACAGATCCAGAAACTGAAGCTCAAATACTTCGGCCACCAAATGAGAAGACTTCTTGGAGATGTTGGGAAGGATGGAAGGCGAAAGGAGAAGGGGACGGCAGAAGAAGGACATGGTTAGATGGTGTCACTGATGCAATGAACATGAGTTTGGACAAACTCTGGGAGAAAGTGGAGGACAAGGGTCCTAGCTTGGTATGGTCCATTGAGTGATGAAGAGTTGAAAAACAACAACTTAACGTGCTTACATTTCAGTCAATTGAGAGGTGTGCTCTGGGGAAGATAGAAAAGCAACATCACTTTGCTTTTATCCAGATGTGTACATTCTGAGATTTGGAAGTAGACATTTTCAATCAATGACAAGCTATCCCAAAAAAACTAAGACAAAGCGATACTGGTCTCTTAGGAGTTTAAATAGCTATTTGAAAAGCCTAAGGTTGGACCAGCAGTGAATTCAAAAGTATACTTTCCAAAAACCTTTCACAGTCTCCTCCAAACAATACCTCACCCCCCCAAACTCAGAATTTACGAGAACGAGACTAAAACTGCAATTAACTCAGTCTCCTCTCTTTAGTAATTATTCATATACTCCCCTTTTTTTTTTTGCTGATAATAACTCCACGCTCCAGGCTGTCTGCCTGCGAAAAGCTAGGACAGAGACAGGAACCTTGCTAAATTGACTTTACTGGCTACTCTTCTGTTTCAAGAGCTGTTTTCAAGGGCAGATGTCTAATGCTAGATGAGCAAAACGACAAGGCAATTAAAGACAAGTGTTCTGTCAGAAAAAGTACTCAAGCCTCTATGTCAGCATTTACTTTCACTGCAAGACTTTGGAGATCTAACTTTGGATTTTCCATTAACAGATGATTATGAAAAGCATATATCCAACGAGGGCCATGTTTATGATTTCCAATAGTTACATAATTTAATCAATCAATCAATCAGTATAACCACGCATCACAAACAGAAATAGAAAAAATAATGAATCAATCTAGCGGATTTGACTAGTAATTACTCCACAAAAATAATGTAGATAATTGGGGTTTTGTTATGGATAATAATTTGTTCCCGGTCTTTGGCGGGAAAAAGTTATAAAAAGTAAAAATAAATAGTTCCTAAAGAGTGCAGAGAAGAGCAACAAAGATGATTAGGGCACTGGAGGCTAAAACATATGATGAACGGTTGCTGGAACTGGGCATGGCTACTCTAGTGAAGAGAAGGACCAGGGGAGACAGGATAGCAGTCTTCCAATATTTGAAGGGCTGTCATAGAGAGGAGGGGGTCAAGCTATTTTCCAAAGCACCTGAAGGCCAGACAAGGAATCATGAATGGAAACTAATCAAGGAGAGATTCAACTTGGAAAAAAGGACAATGAAAACAATCAACCAATGGAACAGAAGTTGCCTTCAGAAGTTGTGAGAGCTTTATCACTGAAGGCTTTCAAGAAGAGATGGGAGTGTCATCTGTCATAAATGGTGTAGGTCTCTGGCTTGGGTGGGGGGTTGGACTAGATGACTTACAAGGTCCCTTCCAACTCTGTTAATCTGAAATCTAATGTGAAACATGCTTGTCGATACTGTCAAAGAATTATAAATTGTTAGTAAGACAACTCTGATTTTGCATAGCTACTTTCTTCCATCAAGATTTGACTTTCCGTAAGTTGACAAATGTATTGAGTTAGTAGATCAAAACATGAAATGAGTTTTGTAAACATTCCTCAACATATATCATTCAAATCTAAGTGTCTCTTTTTGTTTCTAACTCTAACAAATCAGCCACCATAGATATGTGTGGAGATTCTCAGTTATTCAGGTCATAGTTGTCCCAAAGTTGCTATTTCAGAAGGCAACTGGACTTCCCTTGTTTTTTCTTTGAATGCATTTCTCTTCTCATCCAAGAAGCTTCTTCAGCTCTGACAGGATAGTGGGAAATGGAAGGATTCATATTCCTTGCAGACAAAGCTGGTCATTTGCATCCGTTTAGAGGGTCCCTGAGGCCACTTGGAGGTTTATCTGTGTCCTCAGGGTCACCTGAGAAGTGCAAATTATTCCTGTGATCTGCAATTTTGGGGGGCGAAATCCATTCATACTCCCACACCATTCGAAGGGTGTTCATCCCAAAATGCATGGCTAAAAGCCCATGAGCCCTGAGCACACAGAGAAACCTCCAAGTGGCCTCAAAGGCTCTTAAAGGTTTCTTCCAGTCTTATGATTCTGTGTTCTGTGTTTTGTAGAGCTCTCTACAGAGGGTGGGACACAAGGACCAATTTGTAATGGTATTTAGTAGACGTCCATGCTTCAGAGCTTAACAATCAGCCCAAGTTAATGCAGAAGTCTTTGGAGGTGATATCTTAGACTATCCCTTCTTTAACAAACTCAAGCTGAGGATGTTCTCTTCATTTATGGATGTGGTATTAAAAGAAGAATCAAAGAAAAGTCAAATTAATGTAAACATTTCTTGTTTAAATGACGAGGTTCATTTTCCTCCTATATCTGCCCTCCCTCTGTTTCTATGAAGCTGAAGGCTACATAATAAAACTTTTGATCTTTTAAAAAAACAAACCCAAAACAAAACAAAAACCTTTATACTGCTTCCCTAGGAAGAAATTATTTCTAAAATTGCAACTGCGTTGCTGCGAAAAGAACCATGGTTCTACCCATATAGGAAAGGCATTTCAATTCCTGGAAGCAATTTGATAGAAAGTGGGATCCTTTTAATATGGGAGTATTTTACTACTGTGAATAAAGCAATTTCCTCTGGATTGGAATAGAATTTGGCAGGGACCCTAATCATTTTTTAAAAAAAAATCCATTTATTTGTATTAATATTATTTATGGTATTGCACATTCACATATTTTTATAAAAACATAGATAAAAATACAACATATTAAACAATATAAATGAGTGTCTAGAGTTCTGATCTAATTTTTGCTTCATTTATCACAAACAGGAAATAAGCAGTCTCCATAAGAGGCTTTAATTTGACTCTACAACACTATGTGTTGGATAGACCGATGGCAGGCAGACAGATAGCAGACAGATAGATATAGATAGATGATTAGATAGATAGAAAGTTAGATAAATAGATAGATAGATAGATAGATAGATAGATAGATAGATAGATAGATAGATAGATATGATACAGACAGACAGACAGCAAATAAATATAAATAGATTAGAGAGACAGACAGATGATGGATGGATAAATATAATATGATATAGACTGACAGACAGATATAGATATATAGACAGACAGACAAATGGATAGATGGACAGACAGATGGAGGGGTGATAAGTAGATACATAGATGATATAGACAGACAGACAGATTACAAACAGATAGCAGACAGAAATGGTATTCAGCAGGTTCTGTCCAGTTCTGGAGAACTGGTAGCAGAAATTTTGAGTAGTTCGGAGAATTGGCTAATACCACCTCTGACTGGATATTTTGCAGTATCCTTCCCCTGCCACGTCCACCAAGCCACCCCCACAGAACTGGTAGTAAAAAAAATTGAATTCCACTACTGAGACAAATATAGATATATGATTAGATAGATAGATAGATAGATAGATAGATAGATAGATAGATAATGATATAGGCAGACAGACAGATAGAAGACAGATATAAATAATGATATAGATTAGATAGACAGATTCCTACCGATTTGATTGAATCAGATTCCATCACTATTTTAAACCCAGTTCATAGAATTCTACCTGGCCTATGGAATCTCTTTCTAGCTACTGAATTATTGTTCAAGGATGCTCTTTCATCCTCAAGGGACTGTCATTGTGACATTAGTGCATATTCCTCCTGCATTTTCTTGTAATAAGCAAAGAGCTTCTAAAGCTCAGCTATATCAACAGAGTATCTTGTTGACATTGCTGTAATATACAGCCTGCACAAGAGTCTTGTGGACTTCTTTGGAGAAAGGTGATTAATATGACATAACATTAATGGTAATACCTGAAGTTAACACATGGGAACTGTCCAGATAAAAAGCTATCTTGAAACCATGGACTAGAGCTTTCATGTAACCCGTGGACGATGCAGTGTGCTACCTTTTAATCCTCTTTCAACCTGTCCACTTAAAAGAATCATGTTTATGATTATAGGGGTTTTCACTTGGAGTTTGTGGAGAATGGAAATAGATTTTGTGCAAAATGGAAACAGAATCAAGTCGTCATTGTTTTCGATTAAAACACCATTAGAATTAAAGTATATTGTTAGATTAAAATATATGGGTCTCTGTCCTGGCCAGAAAAGTTAAAAATAAAATACTGCCGTTTTTTTTCTGAAGTCTGAAAGCTGATAAACGAGAATGGCATGAGTGAAGGTCCTGCAAGGGACTGGAGAAGTTGGTGACTCTTTCTAAACAAATGGGTTATGTTTGCTCTGTTAGCTGTGTTGATGGGACCTTTTCAACCTGTATCTATCATCACTAAAAGTTTCCCCTGTCCAGTCACGTCTGACTCTAGGGCACAATGTTCATCTCCATTTCTTGGCCGAAGGAGCCAGTGTTGTCCAAAGACACTTCTGTGGTCATTTACACCAAAGGTGCACGAAACACTGTTACCTTCCCACTGAAGTGGTACCTATTTATCTACTCGTATTTGTATGCTTTCGAACTGCTGGGTGGGCAGGAGCTGGAGCAAGGAATGGGAGCTCATCCCGTCCCACAGCATACGGGTCTCAAACCCAGCTGTCAGCTTTCCAGGTGACAAGCTCAGCATCTTTAACCACTGATCCATCCTGTCCCTTTTCATTATCATTAGTAGCCACAACACTATCATTATCATTAGTAACCACAACCACATCAATTTCTTTCCTCCAGATTAAATAAACCAGAGCTTTCTTTTTTTTTTTTTTACATCGTTCCTTATTCTTATCGACAAGCATCAGAAGTGCAAAGATAATATGAAGAACACTTAGTAGAAAAATCAGAGGAAAAACAGGCGTTAAGAGGAAGGAGAAGGAACAAAGGCCCCCCCCCAAAAAAAATCAGAATGAAAGCAGAGAGAATCTCAATAGTGTGTAACGGGGGAGGAGATAATTAATGAGGATGTTAAGCATTAATCATAAAATGATATGATAAAGCTGTGAATCTCAGCTTTCCTCCACTTAACTCCCGTGGAGCAACTCCTGAAGAGTCAGAAATAGGAAGCTGTAAAGTTCCTACTGCTTTTTTCTCACGGACTTCAGAAAACACCATTCTCCAGATTCTAAAGAATAGAAAGGAAGACAGAGGAGGAAACAAATCATCCAGATAAACCTCCACTTACGACCACAATTAAGCCCAGAATACTTATTGCTAAGCGAGACATTTGTTCAGTAAGTTTTGCTCCGTTTTACAAACTTTCTTGCCACGGCTGTTAAGCAAATCATTGCAGCTTTTCAGTGAGCAATATTATGGGAGAAGATCCTTTGTCTTCAGCCACAATCAGAGATGTTTTCTATTCTGGATGACCTCCTCGAGGCGTAGAAGCTACCCCAGGTTTGACTCTGTTAGTCCTTAAAAGGGAGATTTCTAGAGCATCCCTGTTCTGTTCTGTAGTCTAGTGTTGGAAGTTCAAACCCACCCCTCTCCTAGGAACATGAAGTATTTTAGGATCTACTAAAAAGGCAGAATATTTCCCCTAAAAAGAGAAGTAGAAACTCACCTCAGAAGCAGAAACTCACCCTCCATCTTTGTTAATGGGCAGGCCATTAAGGCCTGGGCCAGAGAATTCTACATAACAAAGGCCTCTACCCATCTCACCACTGGGCCTGGGAAGATTGCATCAGCCAGCACTCAGGTGAAGCCATGTGGTCCAGACAAAGTCTGCAAAGTAGCTAGGACCCCCCATCCCTGGGAGTCTGACAGCCAATGGGATGCATTTCTTACACAGGAACAGGAAACACTAAGGAGGGGCCCAACAGAGGGTGTAAAACTAAGGGTTTCTCAGCATCTCGCCCCTTCTTTTTTTTGTTTTTCACCCAAGGTATGTAATCAGTGATGGGATTCAACAATTTTTATTACTGGTTCTGTGGGCATGGCTTGGTGGGCGTGACTTGGTAAGCATAGCAGGGGAAGGATACTGCACAATCCCCTTTCTCTCCTCACCCCACTAACCTGCTTTCCAGCTCCGTTCTCCTGTGCAGGGCAACCAAAGAAGACCCAGCCGATCAGCTGGGACTCTATGGGGGGCAGAGAAGAGATGGGGTTAGCGGGGCCAGTCAGAGGTGGGATTGGCTGGTTCTACTTAAAATTTCCACTATTGGTTCTCCAGAACTAGTCAGAACCTGCTGAATACCACCTCTGCATGTGATCCTATCCACCATTAAGCCATCTTTCCAAGCAGTCACCATGTTTCCAGTGTCTTTCTTCCCACTTGGAACTGAACTGATATTTTCTCCCAACACTAAGAAACTGAATAATGGTTTTGGAAGAATAATAATCAGAAGCAACTACGGCAATCCCACTTCAGTACTGCTGACAAGCACGTGTGTCTCCTTGGGAGTCAAGCTTGATTCAAAAGGCTCTTTAATTGTATACCTTCCGTTAAACCATTTTAAATACGACACTTATCTGAATCAATCGGTACTTAATGTTGAATTTGTGAATACACCCAACTGAAAAGCAGATGCACCATGACAGATAAACTAATTTGAGAAGAGGGACCTGTGTATAAAAAGAATGTTCCCATTGAACCCTTTAAATCGCAGCTTCTTTCCTTATATTATTACCTGGTACCTGATATTCTCAAAACACTTGTTTAAAATGCTTACACATGCTGAGCTGATAGTTACTTGGAAGACAACCTCTGGATAACCCAGTCTCACTATTCTTATTTTAATCTCACATTTCTACTGCAACTTAATCACTGTGACCTTTTTAAGATTGCTTGATGTTGATTTTATCTTGTTCTAATAATAATAAGCTGCCTTGAAACAAATTGTTTTGTTGTGGATGTTTTGATTTATAATGAGATTGCCCTGTGAGTCCTCAGTATATAGCTAATTTAGGGTCACATCAAAAATAAATAAATAAATCACAATTTTTTTTGATAAAGGAACATGTAGATTTAAAACCAGAAATATTTCTGTTGGATATCATACCAGAATAAATATAATACAGGGACTATGCATTTAATATTTCATGCGTTAACAGCGGCCAGAATTGTATTTGCACAACATTGGAAAGGTGTGGAGATCCCCACAGATAAGAAGATAATTTTAAAAAAAATACTAGAATGTATAGAAATGGATGGATTAACACTTGAAATAAAAGAGAAGGAAGATATGGAATATTTTGAAACATGGGATTCATTTTATCTATGGTTAAGTAACAGAAACAGAAGTTAGAATACATAAAATTATAAGCGAAGGATTAATTTTTACCATGAGGGTTTATTAGGATGTGTTTATTATCAAAATGATTTAATGTTAATAACTAAGTTTTTAGTTAAATTACGTTGAAAACATGCTGTTATTATATGATCACTATTAATGAACATTATTATTGAACATTATTATTATTATTGAACATTATTATTATTATTATTATTGAACATTATTATTATTATTACTCAAACTGTGAACAGACAACACACTGTTTATATAGACATTAAAATTGTTGCTCTTTCTTTCTTTCTTTCTTTCTTTCTTTCTTTCTTTCTTTCTTTCTTTCTTTCTTTCTTTCTTTCTTTCTTTGTTGGTCTTTTATACCGCCCCCTCTCCCAACGGGACTCGGGGTGGTGTACAGCCAGATAAAATACAATGAAAAATACAATGTTTAAAAACAGTTAAAAAGATTAAATAGGATGGCTAATAAATAAAAGCAATCAAAGATTAAAAATTTAAAAATTAAAACCGTTAAAACCAATTAAAACCCTACAAGGAATTCTAAGCCAGACCGACTTGATGGAATAAGTGGGGTTTCAACGAGCGGCGGAAGGTCAAAAGGTCAGGGATGGTCCTCATCTCCGGGGGTAATTCGTTCCAGAGGGAAGATGCTCCCAGAGAGAAGGCCCGCACCTTCGGGGTCGCCAGCCGTCCAGCTGGCGGCACTCCGAGGAGGCCCACCTTATGGGAGTGCAGTGGCCAATGGGAGGCCAATGGTGGCAGTAGGCGGTCCCGTAAATACCCAGGTTCCAAGCCATGGAGCGCTTTAAAGATGGTCACTAACACCTTGAATCGCACCTGGAAGGCCACCGGGAGCCAATGCAGCTCGCACAGAAGTGGTGTAACATGGGAGCTCTGAGAAGCCCCCAAAACCACCTGCGCGGCTGCATTTTGCACCAACTGGAGCCTCCGGGTGCTCTTCAAGGGGAGCCCCATGTAGAGAGCATTGGCATAGTCTAGGCGGGAGATGACAAGGGTGGATGTGACCGTGCAAAGTGCATCCCGATCCAGAAAGGGCTGCAACTGGTAGATCCTACGGACCTGACAAAAAGCCCCCCCTGGCGACGGCCGCTATGTGGTCTTCTAACAACAACCGTACATCCAGGAGGACACCCAGATTGCGTGCCCTCTTCGTGGGGACAAGAATTTCCCACCCCCATGGCCAGCGATGGAGTTATCTGGCTATATCAGGATGCCGGAAAGCACAGCCACTCGGTCTTGGCCAGGTTGAGCTGAAGCCTGTTCCACCCCATCCAACCCTGCACAGCCTCCAAGCACCGGGTCATCACTTCCACAGCTTCGTCGGGGTGGCCTGGGGCAGAAATGTATAGCTGAGTATTATCAGCATACTGATGAAACTCTACCCCAAAGCCACGGATGACCTCACCCAGCGGCTTCATATAAATGTTGAACAGTAGAGGTGAGAGCACCGACCCCTGAGGGACCCCACAGACCAGGGGCCTCGGGGTCGATCTCTGCCCCCCTGCCAACACAAATTGTGAACGGTCGGAGAGGAAGTAGGAGAACCACCATAATATAGTGCCTCCCATTCCCAACCCCCCCAGCCGCCGCAATAAGATACTGTGGTCAACGGTATCAAAAGCCGCCAAGAGATCTAACAGGACCAGGACAGAGGAATAACCCCTGTCACGGGCCTTCCAGAAATCATCCACCAACGCAATCAATGCCGTCTCCGTGCTGTACACGGGCCTGAAGCCTGATTGGCGTGGATCTAAATATACCGCTTCCTCCAGGTGCCGAGGGAGCTGTCGTGCCACCACACTCTCAACAGCCTTCGCCATAAAGCGAAGGTTGGAGACCGGACGATAATTAGATAATAGAGTTGGGTCCAGGGACAGTTTCTTGAGAAGAGGTCTCACTACCGCCTCTTTCAAGGTGGCAGGCAGAAACCCCTCACTCAAGGAAGCATTAATAATGCCCTGGAACCAACCTCGTATCACCTCCCAAGTGGCCAATACCAGCCAGGAGGGACACGGATCCAGTAAACATGTGGTGGTTTATATAGTAAAAATAAATATAAATAAATACACACACACACACACACACAGCATCTGATCACAGAGCCTGTGAATGGCGGGACAGCTAGCAAAGTGAATCCAAAACACACAGATAAATCTTACTTGTCCCCGGTGAAACAAAGAGACTACATCTTATATTTGGAAATGACTAGGGTTGGATGAATGATTACCTTGCCAGGATATTCAAAAGACTCAGAAAAGATTCTCAAAAGTTAATCAAGCTGATCTAGTAGTATGTAAAGATTAGATCCAGATGTATGCAGAGGGAACAGTAGATCTCAATCACTAACTTAAGTCCAGTTGGATGTACTGCAGCTATGTCTCAGTTTATGTCGGAGATGATCAGGCTGAAACTGAGGTTAGGATCAAATGCACAATCAGTCTAGAGTCTCTACACACCTGATGGAGACCAAAGCCAAGTCTGCTGACTCTTATCTGCCACTAATTCACACTGATTGTTACTAGATCAGATCCTTGACTTTAAGAAGAGATTGGACAGCCACTTGTCCCTAAGTCCTCCAAGGTCCCTTCCAGCTCTATTCTGATTGATTAATTAGTTGATTGATTGATTGCTTGATTGGTTGGTTGGTCAATTGATTGATTGATTATGCATAGGTTGTGTGGAATAAATTTGCAGTGCTTTTGAACTCTATCTTGATTTTTTTTGAACTCTATCTCAATTGATTTAAGATTGCAACAATGCATAAGCTGCTCCTTGGGTCCGTTAATACGAGATTGCTTCTGATGGTGAATGGAAATTATTCCAGCAGCTTCTGTAGTGCTTCATTGCTAGTTCTTATTTGCCTGTCTAACAGGCTGGAGTGGCAATCATCCCCACTGTTTTAATTGAATTAAAGAAAGTGATTGAGAGACGCCTTGGCTTCATTTCTGATCCATAACTAATTGCTGAAATAGAGGAGTGGGGTAGGCAGGGACTAGTTTTAACAGGAGGCAAGTCTAGAAGGTTTATCCACTGTTAACATGTGCTCAGGTTTTGTGCAAGACTTTTAAATGGGCCCACTCAACTGATAGTTACGATTCTTTTAGAAATGGGTTTAGAATAGAATAGAATTCTTTATTGGCCAAGTGTGATTGGACACACAAGGAATTTGTCTTGGTGCAAATGCTCTCAGTGTACATAAAAGAAAAGATACATTCGTCAAGGGTCAAGAATCATCAGGTCCAACACTTAATGATAGTCATAGGGTACAATAAGCAATCGAATCATACAAGGAAACAGTCAATATAAATCATAAGGATACAAGCGACAAAGTTACAGTCCTACAGTCACAAGTGGGAGGGGATGGATGATAAGGAGTGATGAGAAGATTAACAGTAATAGTAAGTGCAGACTTTGTAAATAATTGTGTCAACAGTGTTGAGGGAATTAGTTGTTTAGCAGAGTGATAAACAAACTTAGAAGCACCCTTTGGCTTGCAAACCCCATGGCTAGCTTTTGTTGGTTTCCCAAATCCATTCAGTTTCACCCATAGCCTTTGATCAATTTCACAATGCAGACTTTTGCAATTATTCTGAAGGAATTTCCCTTCCCTTCCTCAGACTGGGACTGGAACTGGAAAAAGACTGCGTAGAAAGCAGTTGGTGGATGGAACAGAAGTTTAGTGAGCTTTTTGCTACAAATGGGTTTTTTTTGCAAATACCTCTCCCAGCACTTGAGGGAAAGATAAGAGATCATAGATGG
Source organism: Bungarus multicinctus (assembly GCA_023653725.1). NCBI lineage: Eukaryota > Metazoa > Chordata > Lepidosauria > Squamata > Elapidae > Bungarus > Bungarus multicinctus. The sequence continues at coordinate 96,105,305 of CM042844.1, forward strand.
AAGCTTATCAAAGAGAGATCCAACCTAGAATTAAGGAGAACAATCAACCAGTGAAACAACTTCCCTCCAGAAGTTGTGGGTGCTCCATCACTGGAGGTTTTTAAGAAGAGACTGGACATCAATTTCTCCAGAATGTAATAGGGCGTCCTGCTTGAGCAGATTGGACTAGAAGACCTCCAAAGGTCCCTTCTGGCTTTGTTATTCTGTATTTACATCTACAGCATTAAAAGGCAAATCCTGAACTTGAGATATCTTGGACTACGATATGAAGATTGAAGAGAAAGTCAGACACAAATTAATAATTACTGCTATATCCACTATGGATCTTCACACAACTGGGGGAAACATCATTTATAATTTTAACTAGAAATCAAACTTTTTTACAACCACATTTCCATTTTGCCCCAGATAGGCATTCCATGTTTAAAACATATATCCACAATGGTCAAGCACCAAATATTTGCTACACAGCATCATGGTGTTAACTCATTATCATTATAAACAATGGACATATATTCAGTCAAAGTAACTAATAGAAAGGGGTTAAATCATATCAGACACACAACTAGAAGCCGAAATCATAAGACTACGTCTAAGTTACTTTGGCCATGTCATGGGTATGAATTCATTGGAGAAGTCTATGATGCTAGGAATGGTTAGTGGAACAAGAAGGGCCGAGCAAAGAACACTCTGGCTTCATAACAACAAATCCAATGTAAAGTTGAACATCCAACAACTGAAAGAAGATGTGTTTTGCAAGGTAACATGGAGAGCATATGCCTATGAAGTCGCCAACAGTCAGACATAACTAAAGGGTTGAAAACAACAACAATGGCTTAAATACACATCATATTCCCATTCAAAAGAAAAAAAATATTCATCACTGAAGGTGATTTTAGTAATTAGTTTAACCCAGTGTATTGTATTATACACAAAACAACATCCTTTTTAATGGAGCCATGGTGGCACGGTGGTTGGAATGCAGTATTGCAGGCTAATTCTGCTGACTGCCAGCAGGTTGATCCTGATCAGGTCAAGGTTGACTCAGGCTTCCATCCTTCCAAGGTGGGTAAAATAAGGACCCAGATTGTTGGGGCAATTATGCTGACTCTGTAAACCACTTAGAGAGGGGTGGAAAGCCCTGTGAGGCGGTATATAAGTCTAAGTGCTATTGATATTGCTAATGGACTGAAAGGATGCTTAGCATATTAAAATCTGTTAGGGATGCTAGGTTGCCGCCCCCCCCCCCCCCCCAAATTATTGAAAAACGAAAAGCCACAATATCTGCAACACTTTTAACCTTTCAAGAATAGAAATTATCTATTAAGTCACAAGCAAATACTGCAGTGGCTGGGAGCATTGCTTTCAAACACCATTACATAGACCTGGCCAATTTAGGTATCCACAAATTAATGAACAAATGCATCAATGAATGAATAAAACAATCAACGAATGCATGTCTGCACACATGCGCAGTATATACCACCTGGGTAAATGTCCCCCACGATCTTCACCACTTGGATAGAATTTCTCTGGGATTACTTATTCTCTGTTTTTTTTTTTAAAGGTTTATTCATTCCTCGAGACAGTTTGAAAGACAGAGATGGCGACCCAAATACCGTTTTTCTCATCCCAGTGTATTTTTTTTAAGAGAAAGCTAAAAGCTCTGTGTTTCCTAGAAACGCACCAAAGCACATTGTTACATTTGTCAAGGTTGTCTCTGGCAAAAAACCCATAAACAAACAAACAAAAAAAAAACCATGTCTGGAAAAGAACACCAGTTGTTCCTACCAGCTGATTTTGGTGTGAATTTGTCCCTGTTGGCTGCGCAAACGGCTAGTAACCGATATCCAAGGTCCAGATCGAAGCCCTGCTGGGCTGCCACTCTGCTAACAACCTGAGAAAAAAGGGAGGAAAAAAAGAAGAAGAAAAGGATTATCTCAGAGAGTTTCTGGGAAGTCGTCAGCTTCTCGCCAACTTACCTCTGGAAGGCGCAATGTATAAAGAACAGAACTCAGAAGTCTTTGTTCTCCTTTCTTTAATTTCTGCTAAGGCTGCAAAGTTTGTTCAGCTTCCCTTCTTCAGAGCACTTGGGAGTGTGTGCAGCTCTTTAAAACAGCCGTGCACCCCATTCAAACTCCAAAGATACTTTTGGATTTGAAAGTATCCGGGGGGGGAGGGGGGGGGGGCTGGGCCCGTCAGAGTAAGTATTTGTCAGTTCTCTGAACTGGTCAAAATTTTGGCAACCAGTAAGCCAGAACCGGTCCAAACCAACTGAATACCACCTCTGCATTGAACCTGATTGCACCAATCTGTCCTCTAAGAAACAAGAGACTCCAGAGTGAGCAATAAACCATCAAGGTCAAAAGTAAGCAAGCTGTCAGGAAGCCATTGCTAGAAGGCCACACTCTGTACTTCTTACTGCTTCCGAGGTGTGACTTAAAATCTTAATTCTCCATCATCCACCGAGGGCTTTGTCTCCAGAGACAATGGGGGGAATGAAAGGTGACTTGGAGGAGAACCAATTTTGCTTTTGAGTGGCTGCAAATTTGCTTTGCATTTCTGGAAGCCTAGAGGGATAAAATAAGATTTAAATCTTCCAGATGTTTCAGGGTATCTATTCCACATCGGAAAACTCCTGGTGCCCCCTGTCTTGTCCATGCTTTCTCATGGACTAAAAGTAGTTCTCAATTTATAAGCATTGATTGGAATGACCTTTTGAAGTGACAATGGCTCTAAAAAAAGTGATTTACAACCGATCCTTGCACTTTTGACCGTTGAAGCATTCCCCAGGATCAAAATTCTGGTGCTTGGCAACTGGCAAGTATTCATAATGGTTGCAGCATGCCAGGTCATGTGACTGACATTTTGCAACCTTCCGACAAGCAAACTCAATGGGGAAAGCTGGATTTCCTTAATGATGTGATGGATTTAATAACTGCACCGATTTGCTTAAGACGTCAACCCTAAAGCTGGCCTGACTGAGGCCATTTTGAGACTTCAGGGAGAGGGATAGGAAGGTGGGAATACAGGTGCTGTAGCCAAAACAAAATACTTTCTCATGGGAACCAAGGACATTCCTGCAGGTGCTCGGAAAGATGGGACTGGAGTCACCAAGCAACTGGACAGTGCCCTGATTGGACCACGTGACTGATTGTTTTGAGAAAGGGACAACTTTCACTTTTAATCAGGTGAAAACCACAGGAATATTCAGAGTCGGTTTTCACCAGCTTGTGCCAATACAACATTTCCAATAAACCTATTCTTTGAGGAATTTGCCTGTCTCAGTTATGCTTGCTATGGGGATATTATTTGGAACCTTGACATAAGAACCATGGCCAAAAAAAAAAAAAAGTCATAAAATTGGGTATGACCGACATAACAACTGCCTTGATTAGCAATGGAAATTCTGGTTCAAATGTGGTTGTAAGACTGCAAGCCAAAACTGCAGGCTTGGAAGTGATGGATGCACCCTTGATCTCTTGAAATAATTTAATAGGACCTTCACAAACTCAAGGATTGCGTTTGATTGGTTGGGATCATTTATATTCACGCGTACTTCTTCAAAGTAATGGCTTTGATTTAGGCCTACTCCCCTCTCAGATAAGCAACACACACACACACAAAATCCATTTATATGCACTGCACACTGAAAGTGTTATTTGCGAATGATATTAACATTCCCTTAATTTAGAAAGTTAAAGAGCAACAGGAAGACAGAAGCATTTAGTAGCATTTTATTAATTTAGCATCAGCCTTTTGTTTTCAGCGATATTTTACTCCAAAGGGCTTATGCTGCAAGAGCTAATTTGTCACCATAGTTTTAATATAAAATCCCCTTGAAGAATTAAAGGAAGGGTTCATTAAATGCAATTATCTGTGTCCAACACGGCTTGCTATATTTAAAACAAAAAAACATGATTCAGAACAGAACGGAATGGAAACTATATAATCATCTATCCAAGCTAATGATATGCTGCTTTTTAGTATTAGCTAGTCAGCACAACTGCGCCTGTTCTTATTAATCCAAAGTACCTCACACGATTCATTTTTTCATGATCAATGATAAAATATTACAATGCAGGTGATCCCGAATTGGAAGGGTGCTGTGGTGGGATTCAAAATTTTTTATTATTGGTTCTGTGGATGTGGCTTGGTGGGCATGGCAGGGGAAGGATACTGCAAAATCTCCCTTCCTTTCCCACCTGACTAACCTGCCTTCCAGTTCCCTTCTCCTGTGCAGGGCAACCAAAGGAGATCCAGCCGATCAGCTGGGACTCAATGGGAGGCAGAGAAGAGATGGGGTTGGTGGGGCCAGTCAGAGGTGGCATTTGCCGGTTCTCCGAATTACTAAAAATTTCGGCTACCGGTTCTCCAGAACTGGTTCAGAACCTGCTGAATGCCACCTCTGGATCGGTGGTTTACTGCAGTTTAAAAAACAAGGGGTGAAATATTTGCATGGGAATCTGGAAGCAATAACAATTCTATATTAAAAGCCTCTATGCAACCCAAGTTCCTCTTTTTCTATTTTTTTTTAAACCACAAGATCGACATATCTATATGTAAACAAATGGACTAATAACTGTATTTCAGCAGGCCACTGCCTCCTTTGCAAGACGGAGAGGAATGCATTTTTCTCGAAGCTGGCAATTTGTTGAGAAAAGAAAAAAAACCCACAATAATATGGTCTGATTGAATATAAGTTGCCATACCGTCAAACAGCCCATAAGACTCTGTTCGAAGGGCCTTTGGAAAGCTCTCGGGTCGCCACACCAATCCAGAAGTTCAGTAGCTGCATTGTGGAAATTGGCAGGATTTTGTAAATGCTGGAACAAAAGAGAAAGAGAGAACTGAAGACAATTAGGTGCATCCACGCACTCTGACTAAATGAATCTACATGCATGCTAGTCGTTTCTGACTCTAGGGGGCAGTGCTCGTCTCCGTTACAAAGTCGAAGAGCCAGCGCTGTCCAAAGATGTCTCCGTGGTCATGTGGCCGGCATGACTAAACACCTTCAAAGGTGCATGGAATGCTGTTACCTTCCCACCAAAGTGGATCCTGTTTTTCTACTTGCATTTTTACGTGCTTTCAAACTGCTAGGTTGGCAGAAGCTGAGACAAGTAACGGGAGCTCACTCCGTTACGCGGCGCTAGGGATTCGAACCACCGAACTGCCGACCTTTCTGATCAACAAGCTCAGCATCTTAGCCACTGAGCCACCGCATATATATATATATATATATATATATATATATATATATATATATATATGGGCTTAAATGGACTCTAGGAGATGGTAGAGGATAAGAAGGCATGGAGGAACATTGTCCATAGGGTCATGATGGGTCGCACACAACTTCACAACAACAATATATATTGACGAACATATAGATGACGCTGGTGTGGCTTACACACACAAAAACTATTTTTTTCCTCCTGTGGATGTGCACCAACATCTGAAATCAATATCTGTTGATTTGATTTATGTTCATCCTTACTGCTTCGGTGAACACAAGAGGCAGCTAACCAAATGTTCAAGTATAAACAGAATAAACCGTTGTGATTAAAATGATCAACCAAGTCAAGAGTAAAAGTCTCCAACCAAGTCAAATCTTGGCCTAAGAGAGAAGAATCTTTGCAAACTTCTAAACCCTTCGAGAACAGAAGCCAAGTTTCCTAGCAAGGAAGCTGCGAAGAACAGAAACATCTTCACTGAAGTACGATTGCAGTTCTTAAAAGTCAGAGATGTACTCATGATTCATCTAGGTACCCTTGTCTTTCTGAAACATTTAACTTAGAATAGAATTACAAAGTTGGAAGGAACCTTGGAGGTCTTCTAGTCCAACCCCCTGCCTACGCAGGAAACGCTATACCACTTCAGACAAATAGTTATCCAACAGTATCCATTAATCAGAACTTTGGCTCTTGGCTCTTTAGTTTCATCTGAAAAAATCCAAACAAGAGGTTTGCTCAACCAGGGGTCCCCAACTCCTGGGCCGTGGCCTGTTCACAACCAGACCACATAAGTGCAGCTTGACTTGCACAAGTGGCGGGCCAGCTCAATTGGTCCTTATTTCTAGGTTGAGTCTCTTCTTGATCTGTTTCCATCCATTATGCCTTGTCTGGCCTACATTTGGAAGTGTGGGGTGCTCAACTCGTAACACGGAGACTTTGAGGCTGGTAGCCCTCCATAGATATGTCCTTCGTGACTTTTTCCAGTCTCTTTGGATGTTAAAATAGAATAACAGAGTTGGAAGAGACCTTGGAGGTCTTCTAGTCCAACCCCCTGCTTAGGCAGGAAACCCTACTCCACTTAGAATGACTTTATTGTCACTTTGAATGTACCCTAATCGGCATAGATTAAAATGAAATTCCATTGCATAAATGTCCCAAAGGTGGTTTGTTTTTCCTGGAGGCATCTGGACTTTCTTAGAATAGAACAGAGTTGGAAGGGACCTTGGAGGTCTTCTAGTCCAACCCCCTGCCTAGGCAGGAAACCCTACACCACTTCAGACAAATGGTTACCCAACATCTTTTCAAAAACTTCCAGTGTTGGAGCATTCACAATTTCTGGAGGCAAGTTATTCCACTGATTAATTGTTCTCACTGTCAGGAAATTTCTCCTTAGTTCTAAGTTGCTTCTCTCCTTGATTAGTTTCCATCCGTTGCTTCTTCTCCTGCCTTCAGGTGCTCTGGAGAATAGCTTGACTCCCTCTTCTTTGGAGCAACCCCTGAGATATTGGAAGACTGCTATCCTATCACCCCAGTCCTTCTTTTCATTAAACTAGACATACCCAGTTCCTGCAACCGTTCTTCAGATGTTTCAGCCTCCAGTCCATAATCATCCAGGTTGGCTGATATTGTTAATTCTGACCCCAGCTCCCACCAATTTCTAAAGGAAAAAAACCCTGTTTTGGATGATCGATGCTATCGGCTTGATTTTTAAGAGCTTTGCCTATTTATCACATCACAGAAAGAGACACACACACAGAGACACACAATATAAACTAGTGTTCCCAATGTAGTTAAGTGTGAAAAACGGTGGTGTCACTTTTTTCCACTGCCGTTGTAACTAAATGAACTGTTGTAAGTAGAGGACTACCTAATGTGCCCAAAGCCCAGGTATAATGATAGTAACTCTTTGACAATCAAAGTCAAATGCCACGTAAAAAAGCAACTTCCCCAACTGAAAACAACTCATCAGAGAGATAATGGGAAAGTCTTTAAAGGATAGCATCAAAACAGAGACCTGTTTTGCTTTTATTTCTTCATTCTTCAACACCGACGTTTTACAGTTTACATGCTTCCTGTGAGCTTTATTATTTATCCTGCTTTCTATTATAATGTTGTAATAATCTTCTCTGCCATAGTTGCATTTTATGGAAGTTGCCTCACATCTATATAGGTCTGGCTGCATAGCAATTTAGGGGAGGAGGAGGAGGAGGAAGAGGAAGAAGCAGGAAGCAGGAAGAAGAACTCATTTCTATTTAAAGGGATGGCATTGTTATATAAGAACTCTCTCGTCTTTTCACCTTTGATAATTTGGAACGTGCATCCTCCTAAATTCAGCATGAAAAGTTTATGACTCTTAAAAGTTAAGCTCTCCTCTTAAAAGTCCCCACTGCTTTACATCACACGGAGAAGTTGCTCCCAAATTTCTGTGGTGTCCTTCAAATAGAGAGATTTCAAGTCCTGGACCCCCTCAACCAGGAAGGCATAACTAAGTGTTGTTTCTGTTTTGCCTCCATGTGTTTGGGGAAACAACCAAGCTGTGAATAAACCAACCTCCAGAAACGAGGCATGGCTAACTATTGCTAACGGACTCTTCCTGATATGCCTTCAACTCCATCCCTTGCCCTCTTCACATGTCTTCTCCAGAAATGAAACATGAAGCCTGCCTACCTGACCAAGGCAGTTCTCCAAAATTTGGATCGTGTGGAGAGTTTCCTGCTCTTCGGTATCCATATCCGATTGTGCAAGGGAACCCATAGATGAGGGTTCATTCGCTACCATCCAACCAGCTCCTGGGAAATGTTCAGTCTCCACTGGAAGCTGAAGAAACGATGTGGTGCTTGAAGGAACCTTCAAATTTCCACCACCTCCATGTTGCCAATAAGTCCTACCATCCTTCTTCTTTGGAGCCATTCTCTCTCTCCCTTCCCCCTCTATCTATCTATCTATCTATCTATCTATCTATCTATCTATCTATCTATCTATCTATCTATCTATCTATCTATCTATCTATCTTTCTCTCCTTCTCCTCTGCCTCTTCTCCTTTTCTTCCTCCTCCCCCCTCTTCTCCTTCTCCTTCCCTTCTCCTCCTCGTCCCCCTCTTCTTCTTATCCTCCTTCTCCTCCCTCTTCTCTTCCTCCTCTCCCTCTTCTCCTTCTCCCCCTCTCCTCCTTTTCCTCTTCCTTGTCCCCCTCTTCTCCTTCTCCTCCCCCTCTTTTTCTCCTTCTCCTCCTTCTCTTCCCTCTTCTTTTTCTCCTCCTTGTACCCCTCTTCTCCTCCTTTCCTTCTCCTCCTCCTCCCCTCCTCCTCCTTTTTCTCCTCCTTCTCCTCCCTCTTCTCCTTCTCCTCCCCCTTTTCTCCTCCTCCTCCCCCTCCCCCTCCTCCTCTTCTTTTTCTCCTCCTCCTTGTCCCCCTCTTCTCCACCTTTCCTTCTCCCCCCTCTTCTCCTTCTCCTTTTCCTCTTCCTTCCCCTCTTCTCCTCCTCTTCTTCCTCTTCTCCTCTTTCTTTTTTTGGGGGGAGAAGACTGTGAAAGAACCAAACTCAAAATTCCAAGAAAAGGTCTAAATTCCCACTGCCTGGAACGTTCTCAGCCATCTCAGGAAGGAGCAGCCAGCAAGGGGAAGAGTGGCTTGATTAAAAGGGTTTTTCTGTTTTTCTACTTTATCCAAACAGGAAGTAGCCAACCCCCCTGCCTGCCCCTTTTGAACAGCTTCTGTTAATTCTTTGGGTTTCTAAGCTGGGGAAGGTAGCTGTGTCACCTCCGCTCTTCTGGCAGTTAGAAACCAATATTCCATAGCAGCAGCCCACTCAAAAAGGAAGTTGCTCCATTACATCACTCAGGTTGATTCCCCCCTGTAAGACCACCCTGCATGCTTGGAAAAAAAACATTTTAAAGTCCTGCCCGCCAATTTGCAAAGCAGCACAAATAAAACTGCATCCTGTGTAGGACTATCAAAGAATGGACTCTTCATTTTTTTCTGTCTTCTTCTTCCAGATTGTCAGTGCTACTGAATGCACCTGTTTATTCAGAAAATGAAAATCTCCATCTATAAAAGCGAAATGCCACGCAGGCATAATTACGAAAGCCCCAGAACCGTAAAGCCTACAAACTTGAAACTTGGCACATATGTTCCTCTTGGCTTCTAGGTGCTCCCTAAGAAAGGATTCTTCAAAATGACCCTCAGAGCATTTTGAGTATTTCCTATTTATTATTATTATTATTATTATTATTATTATTATTATTATTATTATTATTATTATTATTATTATTATTATTATTATTATGTTCTGATGCTAAGGAGTTCTACTCCCCCTCCCCACCTGAAAAGAAATCTTTTCCAAATGCAAAACACAAGCAGAGGAGTTTCAGTTTTAGTTTCAGTTTCACAGCAGCAAACAGCTGTAGTACAGAACAGTTGAGCTAAGCCACGCCCAGGCTCCTTGCTGTCTCCTTGCTCACACAGCAAATACTGTTTCAGTTTCCAAACAGCCCTCAACTCTCTCACCCACTGACAGGATGCTAGCCAGGTGAATACCGATGGATGCTAGTAGGCAGAGGCACAATTTTTTCCCCTTATTTTCCTCCCCAAAAACTAAGCCCAATCACTTCATAGTGAAACACAGGTATAGAGCTAGTAAATTAATAAAACAATCAAAACCCTAAGCAATGGAAGATCAGGGATCAAAGTGAACATGCCATGAGCTGTGTTCCCTTTATGCAGAAGCTTTTGTTTCTCATTCTTGGGAGAGGCTGATGAAATTTTATTAGTCAGATTAGGTCCATATTGTTTATTAGGCTAACCTAAGCAAAGTCAAGCTTGGTTAACACTCGGATGGGAATCCACTGCTAATCTCAGGGGTTTGGGCTCAAGAGCAAAAATCAGGCCAGAAAGGAATTGCAAATGACTTTTCTACTCTTGCCCAGAAAAATCACATGGATATGGCCATGAAGGAGAGAAGCTCAACTGCCAATTTTTTCCCCAGAAGAAATAAAATAAAGAAAAAACAGAGAAATAGAGAGAGAGAGAGATGGAGGGAGGGAAGAGAGCGAGAGGAAGAGAAGAGAGAGGGAGGGGGAAGAAAACAGAGAAAGAGAGAAGGAAAGAGAGAGGGGAGAGAGAGGAGGAGACAGGAAGGAAGGGAGATTAGAGGAAGAGAGGAGAGAGGAAGAGGGAGGGAGAGAAAAGAGAAAGAAAGAGGGAGGGCGAGTGGAGGAAGGAGGAGGAAGAAAGGTAGAGGAAGATTAGAGAGGGGAGAGGGAGTGAGGAAGAGAGACAAGAAGAGAGGGGGAGGGGGAGGAAGAGAGAGGAAGGAAGGAAGGGAGATAGATAGAGGAAGAGAGGAGAGAGGGGGCAGGGAGAGAGAGAGAAGGAAAGAGAGGCAGGGAGAGTTGGGGAGGGAGGGAGGAAGGAAGAAAGAAAGATAGAGGAAGAGGAAGAGAGAGGAAGGAAGGAAGGGAGATAGAGGAAGAGAGGAGAGAGGGGGGAGGGAGAGAGAGAGAAGGAAAGAGAGAGGGGGGGAAGGAGAGAGGGAGAGAGGAAGAGTATTCACACATCTCTTCCTTTTACTTTCTTTTTATTACACCTAGAGTAACCCTGACTAGAGTAACCCTGACTAGAGTAACCCTGACTAAAGATAAAATAAGTGGCAAATAAATTTAACAAAGCAAACTGCTTTAATTTTTCTCTTGGAGACTTATTGAACATTCCTAGTTCAAACAACTGTAGCCATTTCTCTTTTATTGCTTGTCTTTATGATTTCTTCCTCCGTTCTTATGATTTGCAGAATGTTGCTGACCTGTATACAAAGGGACATTCTTGGGATGTGTGTCATTGTGTGACTCCAAAACCTATTTTCCTGGCATCAAACTAGCTTAACCTTGCCTGGCAGAGTTGTCTATTTGGCGTAAAGTTTGGTTTTTACTTTTTTCTAGCTGACCTGTTACTCAATTGCTGGGGAATATATATGTGTGTGCATGTGTATGTGTATGTATGTATGTATGTATATACATACACACAGATACATACATACATATATACATATATATACATACACACACATATATACACACATTCATACACACACACACATATTTGGGAGGAATAAAATCCACCTTATCAGGAATATTCATACTTGATTAATTGTGGCTGTTTTGTCTCGAGCACAATTCACCAGGGAAGAAGCACGAGAGACAGAAAAACGAGATAAAGGAGCCGAGGTTGAAGAGGACTCATAAAATGAGACAGATATTAAAATATTTGCAGGGAACTCAACGTAAGACGCAAAGCTTGCTGCCGCCTTGACATGTTTGATCTACAGCCTCAGAGGATATTGCTAATCCATGTCGGAAATAAGTCAGATGGAGACAAGATTTGACTGCGTCCTCAAATGTTGTGCCTATACTTCAGGCTCAGAGTAGGCCCTTGAAAGAGCTGGATTTCCAGAGTGCACAAAGGCATCTACAACACGCATCCCCCCACCCCCTCCCCTGAGGATAGTAAGGGAGAATCTCTAATTAGGTGTCATTCTGCATATCCTGTCGTTCCCTACCTTCCACAGGTGGAAATCGTATAACAAGGGTCTTTTCCTCCAAGCAGGTCAAAATTCAGATTCAGAATTCCCCACCAACGGCCATCTCTCACAGCCAGTTGTCCAAATGCCAGTTTCGAAATACAGGTAGGCCTCCGTCCTCGACTTATGGCAACAACTGAGCCCAGAGTTTCTGTCGCTAAGCAATGCAGTTGTTAAGCGAGTTTTCCCCCATTTTATGACCTTTCTTGCCACCGCAGCGGTTCACTGAATCGCTGCTGTTGTCATGTTCCTAACCTGCCCCTTGACTTGCCATGTTGGAAGGTCGCAAAAGGGGGGAAATCACATGATCCTGGGACACGTCATAAATGCAGGCCAGTGTTTTCAGGGCCTTTGTAACTTTGAATGGTCACTCAAGGAATAGTTGTAACTCAAGGACTACTTGTACCCGAATCTCTCTCTCTCCCTCCCTCCCTCCCTCTCTCTCTTTGTCATCATCATCATCATCTTTTAATGACCCCATAATCTCTTGTGGGGTAGAGTCTGGGCAACTGAATGGAGCTGAGTGTTTACTGGCCGGAGGCCTTTCCTGTTGCCAATGCGGATTTTTGTTCAGCATATATATCTACCTCTCTGTCTCTCTCTCTCCCTCCCTCCCCCCCACCTCTCTCTCACACACACAAAATAAAGACAGTGTGAAAATGGGGAAAGAGAGAGGTGTAGAGTAAAGGGGAAAAAAGCATTAACTGCCAACTCTTCTCAGGGAAGTAGAAGAAAGATAAATACATGTCCACAGCCTCAATTGATGTACTTTTGCATACTTGGTATATACTAGCCGTTTCTATAACCACAAACCTATCGAATCAGGACACCCCAAAGTGCTCTTATTTTTCTCCCGTCTCAAGCCCCAAATCTAGAAGTGGTTTCCAGGCGGAAACGGAACTGATTAAAGCAGCTCATTTGCTACCCGTTCTTTCCTTGTGGGGATTGAAGGCCTGAATCTCTTAAGAGGACTTGAGCGGATGCTGGACTGGCAGAAATCCATCTGGAGGTACATGAGGTGGCCACACAGAATGAGAAGGAAGAAGTGGCCCAAAGTTGGAAATTGTCCATACCAGACAGAGAACAGATGTTGGAGAAGGAAGGTGGGGGAGGTGAAGATGGTTCAGAGGTGGGCTCTGACCAGTTCTGGAGAACCGATAGTGGACATTTTGAGTAGTTTGGAGAACCGGCCAATGCCACCTCTAACTGGCCCTGCCAACTCCATCTCTTCTCTGCCTCCCATTGAGTCCCAGCTGATCAGCTTCTTTGGTTGCCCTGCCCAGGAGAACGGAGCTGGAAAGTAAGATAGTGGGGTGGGGAAGGAAGGAGGATTTTGCAATATATCCTTCCCCTGCCATGTCCACCAAGGCATGCCACACCCACAGAACCGGTAGTAAAAATTTTTGAATCCCACCACTGAGATGATTGCTAGAGTTTCATATTATTTCGAGCTTTTGCATTGGATCAAAATTGCTCAGCAGGGCTGTGGTTTCCTGTGCCATGAAAATAGTGGTGGGATTCCATTTTTTTTTTTACGAATGGTTCTGTGGGCGTGGCTAGGTGGGCATGGCCAGGTGGTCATGTGACTGGGTGGGCATGGCTGTGTGGGATTTTTTTCCTTTTGCAGCACCCCCCGTGCCCTGGTTCTTGCCTAATGGGCCTCAGGGAAGCCTTGGGGAAGCCTCCTGGGCACTGAAAAAAAGATGCAATTTGAAGCCTTCTGAGGTAAGTACAACAGCGGGGGGGAATTAACTGTGCCGCATGATTTAGATTAGCTAGAAAGCAAGAAATCCAATGATTTTCTGCTTTCAAGCTAAACTAAGTGGCGCGGCACAGCTGATCGTCGCGCAGCTGATTGTCGGAAATACCGGTTCGGGTGAACCAGTAGCACTTTTTTTTTTACTACCGGTTCGTTCAAACCAGGCCAAACTGGTAGAATACCACCACTGAATAGCAGGCTTCCTAAAATCCGGGACTTCTGCTTTGGTGTTTCCTTGGAAATTACCTGGCCAGAAAGCACATTTAAAAAAAAATTCCCTGGGGAAAGACTAAGGCAGCGTATCACCCGGTGGCATCTGGAGATGGGGGAAGGCATTTAACTGTGAAAAGACTGTGTCTCATGACAGCCAGCCGCATGCAAAGTCTCTGACCTACATATTTGCAGCAGGCATCAGAATTCTAATGCATAAATGCATAAAGATGTCATAGCTCGTGTTGCCACTTTGAGGTCATTCTGGGATGTTGTGGCTGCTGTTGGCTTCATGGATGAGAATCGTGCAATACATGCACGTGTCTGAAACGGGGGAAATATCATCCCACTACTAAGGACAGAAGGAAAGAGGGAGGGGAGGAGGAAGAGAGGAGTGAAGAAAGGAAGGAGACTGTGCCAAGATGCACGCACACAGACACCCGTGCTTCTTATTTTATTTTATTTTATTTATTAAATAGTTTTGTATACCGCCCTTCTCCCAAAGGACTCAGAGTGGTGAACAGCCAAAATATATTATAAATTACAGATTACAAGATTAAAAGAGATTAAATTATGAGGCTGCCGTTAAAAAAGTTAAACCCCCCGATTAAGAATGACCTAAATTACCATACCCCAACCAAAATCAGTTCTGAAACCCCTCATTTAAAATCCCATTTGAAATCAGCCCAGGCCGGCCTGCTCAAAGAGCCAGGTTTTCAGATCACGTCTGAACGCCCTCAGGTCAGTGGTTGTCCGTAGCCCTGGGAGCAGCCCATTCCAAAGGGTGGGTGCCCCCACGGAGAAGGCCCTATTCCTTGGGGTCACCAGGCAGCACATAGATGCCGTCAGGACCCGAACGAGACCCTCTCTGTGGGAGTGCACCGGTCGGTGGGAGACTACCGGCAGAATCCTGATCCGATGCCATGGAGTGCTTTAAAGGCCAAAACCAATACTTTAAAGCGAACCCGGAAGGCTACTGGCAACCAATGCAGCTCACGCAAGAGAGGCGTCACATGGGAATATCTCGACGCCCCCATAACCACTCGCGTGGCCTCATTTTGCACCAGTTGGAGCCTCCGGGTGCTCCCCGCAGGGAGCCCCATGTAGAGGGCATTACAGTAGTCCAGGCGGGAGGTGACCAGGGTGTGGGTGACCGTGTGTAAGGCGTCCCGATCAAGAAAGGGCTGCCTCTGACGTACCAGGCGAACCTGATAAAATGCCCCCCTGGAGACAACCGTGATGTGATCTTCCAAAGACAGCCGTACATCCAGGAGGACACCTAGATTGCGAGCCCTCTCTGTGGGGGTCAGGATCTCATCCCCAATAGCCAGCGACGGAATCAGCTGACTATATCGGGCCGCCGGAAACCACAGCCACTCAGTCTTGGAAAGATTGAGTCGAAGCCTGTTCCCACCCATCCAGTTCCGCACAGCCTCCAGGCAACGGGACATGACCTCCACAGCATCGTTGGGGTGGTTTGGGGTGGAGATGTAAAGCTGAGTGTCATCAGCATAAAGATGACATTTCACCCCAAAACCACAGATGATCTCTCCCAGCAGCTTCACATAAATGTTGAACAGAAGAGGAGAGAGGACCGACCCCTGAGGCACCCCACAAATGAGGGGCCTAGGGGTGGACCTCTCCCCCCCATCAACACAAATTGCGAGCGGTCCGAGAGGAAGGAGGAGAACCACTGCAAAAATGGTGCCTCCAATTCCAAACCCCTCCATGCACCGCAATAGGATACTATGATCCATAGTATCAAAAGCCGCTGATAGATCTAATAGGACCAGAACAGAGGAATAACCTCTGTCACGGGCCCTCCAGAGATCATCAACCAATGCGACCAATGCTGTTTCGGTGCTGTACCCGGGCCTGAAGCCCGATTGGAACGGATCTAGGTAGATTGCTTCCTCCAGGTACTGAGGGAGCTGACGCACCACAACACTCTCAACAACCTTCGCCATAAATTGGAGGTTGGAGACAGGACAATAGTTATTTAAAAGAGCCGGATACAGGGAAGGCTTCTTGAGGAGGGGCCGCACCACCGCCATTTTCAGCCAGCCTCGTGTCACCTCCCTGGAGGTAGAAACCAGCCAGGAGGGTCACGGGTCCAGTAAACATGTGGTGGCATTCAGCCTCCCCAGCAATCTGTCCACACCCTTGGCGGTCACAGGATCAAACTCCTCCCAGATAACCATCTCAAGACTTGCCCCGGACACCTCCCCCGGGACCACCCAACTGGAGTCCAGCCCACCCCGAATCTGAGCGATTTTATCGTGCAGGAATCGGGAAAACTCTTCTGCCCTACCCTGCAAGAGGTCCTCCCGCGCTCTCGGCTCAAGCAGAGAGCGGGTTACTCTAAACAGAGTGGCAGGCTGATTTTCTGCTGATGCAATAAGGGCGTAGAAATGCGAACATTTCGCCGCCTCTATCGCCAGTAGGTAGGTCCTAATATAGGACCTCATCTGTGTTCGGTCAGACTCGGCGCGACTGGTCCTCCAGACGCCTTCCAGACGTCTTTTCCGGCACTTCATCTCCCTCAGCTCCTCCGTAAACCACGGAGCTAAATGGGATCTGTGCCGAGTCAGAGGTCACGTTCCTTTCCTACTATATACAAACACTCAATATATATATATATATATATATATATATATATATATATATATATATATATATATATATATATATATATATATATATATATATATATATATATATATATATATATATATATATATATATATATATATATATATATATATATATATATATATATACACTTTGTATTACAACACCCTGTTAAGCCCCAATTAAGGGAGAAAGCATACTGCTTTCTTTTCTGTCTTTCGGCTCATCACCAGAGACCATACCGACAGAAAGCTATTTGTTTCGTTGCCTTTTGTTTACATGTGTGTAAGGTTTTTAAGCTGATAATTTTATTTAATATTTAAAATTATCAGCTTAAAAACCTTACACACACACACATATATATATATATATATATATATATATATATATATTACACTCTGTGCAAATCTTTTGAAAGAGATGCATGCAAAGTTCCATGTTTGTAACCCATGAAAGCAGCCATATAATTTCCAGTATCAAGTGGCTTCTTTGGAAGCTGCAATCAGACAGTACATAATTTATGCATTTGTGCTTCTCTCTCTCTCTCCTCTCTCCCTCCCTCTCTCTCTTCTCTCTCTCCATCTCTTCTTCCCTCCCTCTCTCTTCTCTCTCTCCGTCTCTGTCTTTCTCTCTACTCTCTGTCTCTCTCTTCTCTCTCCCTCCCTCCCTCTCTCTTCTCTCTCTCTCCCTCCCCTCTCTCTTCTCTCTCTGTCTCTGTCTTCTCTTTCTCCCTCCCCCCCTCTCTCCCTCTCTCTTCTCTCTTTTTCTCTCTCTTCTCTCTCCCTCCCTCTCTGTCTTCTCTCTCTCTCACACACACAATTAAGAACATAAGCAGTTTTCTAAATACTCCAAGTGCATACTGAGTAACACTTAAAGCTGTATACAGGTAGATCCCTACTGAGCCCGGAATTCATGCCACTGAGAAATCTGTCAAGTGAGTTATGTTAGGAATCTGTAAATCAATTAGTTGGGTTGGCAATATATAAACCAACAATGTATGTTTGTAGCTTTAAGACAAGGTCACTGTATTGATCTATACTGTATTCCAATTGGTTGATTGTGTTGCAAGTTGCCATAAGAGGGAGCTAGAGATCGTGGCTTGCTCTCTCTGACATTCTGTTTCTCTGACATTCTGTATCTCTGACATTCTGTTGCTATCTAAGGTTCTCTGTTGTGCTTATACTTTGATATCTTTGTTTACTGTAAATGACAAAGGCAACCTGTAAGAAGACTTTGTAATTGGATATTCTTTGGATTGTTAAATGACCTGGACTGTGCTACTTCTTAAAGTAAACTTTAACTCAATTTAGTGTATCTGAGTATGGCTGAATAATTATTCATAACTACTCTCATAAAGTTTCCATGTGCAGATCCCTGTTACTCAAGGGTTATTCTGTACAGATCATAACAAGTTTTGCCCCATTTTATGATTTTTCTTGCCATGTTTGTTAAGCAAATCACTGCAATTGTTAAATCAGTAACACTGTTGTTAAGTGAATCTGGCTTCCCCACTGACTATGCTTGTTAGAAGGTCACAAAAGAGGCACCACAAACCATCATAAATATGAATCCGTTGCCTAATGTTCAAAGTTGATCGGTGTGGCCGCGGGGATGCCGCAACGGTCATAAATGTGAAAAATGGTCATGCATCACTTTCTTCAGTGCCATAACTTTGAATGGTCACTAAATGAACTATTGTAAGTCAAGGACTACCTGTATTTACAAAAAATGATTAAGAAAGGCAAGATAAATAAAATCTAAAATGAAATATTGTCATCTTTCTACCCTTCCAGTTTTCCAGGATGGACATCTCAGCACCTATAATCACTGAGGATTTTATATACAGGTAATCCTCGACTTATAACAGTTCATTTAGTGACCGCTTGACGTTACAATGGCACTGAACAAAGTGACCTAGGACCATTTTTCACACTTATGACCGTTGCAGGATCCCCACAGTCCCCTGATCAAAACTCAGATGGTTGGCAACTGACATACTTATGGCCAAGGTCACACGATCCACCTTTGGTGACCTTCTAACCAGTGAAGTCCACGGAGAAGCTGGGTTCGTTTAATGACTCCCTTATCCACAGCGGTCATTCCCTCAGATGCTGTAGCAAGAGAGGTTGTAAAACGGAGCAAAACTCAACTCAACCCCAGAAGGGCTGGCCTCCATGATGGTTGTAAGCCAAGATCTACCCACAATCCATTTTCAGGGGTTCAGGGAGAGAAGCGAAGGGCACTCTGGTTTTTCAAAGGCAGCTGAATCCCTGGGTGAAAAACAAGAGAAACTTCTCTCCACCTATTGCTGGTACTTGATACTCCGAGCAGAGTAAATGACTATTTATATCCTTCGGTAGGGCAGGAGTTAAGGCTGTCTGTCTCCTTGACATACTTACTGCTGCCAGCCAGTCTACAAAATGCGCAGTCACCGAAGCCAAAAGAATTATGAGCCCTCTTCCCCATCTCTTCTCCTCCTCCTCTTCCTCCTCCTCCTCCTTCACTTCCTCCTCTTCCTCCTCCTCCTTCTTTCCCTCCTCTTTCTCCTCCTCCTCCTCCGATTCCTCTTCTTCTTCCTCCCCCTCTTCCTCCTCCTCCTCCTCTTTTTCCTCTTCCTTCTCTTCCTCCTCCTCCTCCTTTTCCTCCTATTTCTCCTCCTCCATTTTTGATGCATTTAGAATAGTCCACATCCTTCGCCTCACAACTTAGAAACAAGCCTGTTGAGGGCTTTTTTCCCCCTCCTGACTTTGTGGGAAAACTTTTAGAGGGTGTGAGAAATCTTGAAAAGATGTTCAAGGGTAGACAAGAAAGGAGAGTTGAAAAGTTAGAGAGAGGAGAGGACCCAACGTTTCTGAACAAAAGATGGCTTCCAAATACAGAGGGATGGAAATTTAAATACTCTTGGATGCCCCCAAGGGCAGCTGGCCAGTAAACAGCCAGCGCCACCCAATCCCTTCGACTCTTCCTCCAAATTAAAGGGGTCGTAAAAATGATTTTTTCTTTAATTAGATGCCTCCACATTTTCATGCATGCTTTACACGGTTTGCTATTCCTCTTAAGAAGCTTAATTACGACCACTCAAGGTCTTGGTTATTTGGTTTACTCTTGTTCATATTATTTGCAACTTTACAACACAGGTGTCAATTGAATTATCGGTTGTGCTCCATCAATGAAGGTTTTTTGAAGAAGAGCTTGGACAACCATTTGTCTGGAATGGTCTAGGGTCTTCTACTTGAGTAAGAGGTTGGAGTAAAAGACTGCCAAGGTCCCTTCCAACTCTTGTTATTCTGGTTTATTGCACCATCAGCCAGATGTTCAGCTGGGGTTTGGCGTTTTTGTCTACCTATTGAGTCCTTGCCAAGGACCTGGGATAAGCAGATGTGGATGTTTGATGGTGTTACAGATATCTTTACGGGATGGAAAAATAAAGCTGCTTTTTGCAATTGACTGATGGTGAATTTGTCAATGCCAGTGGCATTCAAACAGTGCTCCAGTTGTTTTGGGAATTGCATCCAAGGTGCCTATTATTATCGGGGCTACCCTTGCTTGCCTCTGCCAAAGTCATTCTATTTCTATTTGCAGGACATTGTCCTTTGATATCTTTCCCTTCTATTTTGCTGTCTCCAGATATCTATCATCATCATCATCATCATCATCATTGATTTAATCTTCAATTCAATTCACCATCTGGGACTGGTAAATAACTAACTGTTCAAGTCCTAATCAAGGACCTAAGAGCTGTTAAGGTAACGTCGGAGTATATGGATAGTTCCAAGTAAGGTAGTTTTTTTTTTGCAACATCAGGATATTCAAGTTGAGGATTTCCATGCATTTGGGAAGCCCTTCGGGTATCGCTCAAAGGGCTCCTATTACTATTGGTACAATCATTGTTTCCTTCCTCCATAATCGCTCAACTTCACTTTACAAGTCACAATATTTAATTTTTTTTCTAGCTGTTTCTCTTCAATTCCTGCATCACCTGGTATTGCAATATCTGTGAACCAGACTTTTTTTGCTGTTCTCAAACACCTTTCCAGAATCAGCAATTTAAAGTAGAGAAACACGAAAACAAGTAGGATCCAACTTTCACATGGGCTGACATTTATGAAGACTTTGGGAAGAAATGCAATTTGCAGAGGACCAATCAACGATTTTTAGGGAGGGAATCCCAGTTATGAAAACTCAAATCAGAGGTACAGTAGAAACTGTGGGAATGTTGAGTTATGAACATTACAGAACCAGTTAGAAGATGTATTAGGGAGGGAGGGAGGGAGGGAGGGAGGGAGGGAGGGAGGCAGGCAGGCAGGAAGGAAGGAAGGAAGGAAGGAAGGAAGGAAGGAAGGAAGGAAGGAAGGAAGGAACATGGGGAGGAAGGGAGGAGGAAGAAAGGAAGGAAGGAATGGGGAGGGAGGGAGGAGGAAGGGAAGAAGGGAGAGAGGCGGAAGGAAGGAAGAAGTATGTGGAGAGAGGAAAGGAGGGAGGAAGAAGTATGGGGAGGGAGAGAGGGAGGAAGAAAGGAAGGAAAAGTATAGGGAGGGAGGGAGAAAGGGAGGAGGAAGGAAGGAAGAAGAATGGGGAGGGAGAAAGGGAGGAAAGAAGGAAGGAAAAGTATAGGTAGGGAGGGAGGGAGGGAGGGAGGGAGGGAGGAAGGAAGGAAGGAAGGAAGGAAGGAAGGAAGGAAGGAAGGAAGGAAGGAAGGAAGGAAGGAAGGAAGGAAGGAAGGAAGAAGTATTTGGAGGGAGGGAGGAAAAAGTATGGGGAGGGGAGAAAGGGAGAAAGGAAGGAAAAGTATAGGGAGGGAGGGAGGAGGAAGGGAGGAATGTGGAAGGAGGAAGGAAGAAGAAGTATGCAGAGGGAGAGAGGGAGGAAGGAAGGAAGGAAAAGTATAGGGAGGGAGGGAGGGAAGGAGGAAGGAAGGAAGGAAGGAGTATGGGGAAGGTGGGAGGGAGGGAGGGAAGTCGAACCACAGACAATTACAATGATCTAATACATATCAATTTTACGGAAAACAATGTTGAAAAAGCAGTTCGCAATCTAAAACCATCTCTATCTATTGGACCGGACAGAATATGTGCCTACTTCTTAAAAAAGCTATCCACTGCCATAGCCAAACCTCTAAGCATAATCTTTGAAAAATCTTTCAGGACCAGCTCCTTACCAAAACTATGGTCACAAGTCACGGTCATCCCCATCTTCAAAAAAGGGAGACCCCAGCCTAGTTGAAAATTACAGACCAATCTCTTTATGCTGTGTCACCTGTAAAGTCATGGAATCAATTATTAACCAATCCATCATCCTCCATTTAGAAACAAACAACCTACTCTCTAATAAACAATTTGGTTTCAGGAAAGAACTATCCTGTAATCTGCAACTCTTACATTGCAAAAACATATGGACTACACAACTCGATCAGGGCAAAGCAATAGACGCAATCTACATAGACTTCTGTAAAGCCATTGATTCAGTGGTACACAACAAGCTACTCCTAAAACTAAAATCTTATGGTATCTCTGGACACCTGCATAACTGGATAGAAGCATATCAAATAGAAGTCCTATCAAATTCTGTACCTGTCAACAGTGGTGTCCCCCAAGGCAGTGTTCTAGGACCAACTCTCTTCATACTCTACATAAATGATCTTTGTGATCATATTAAGAGCAACTGCGTTCTCTTCACTGATGATGTAAAGCTATTCAACACCACAGACATTACTACTACCCTCCAAAAAGACCTTGAATATATGTATCAGAATGGTCAATCAAATGGCAACTTCAAATATCAACAAATAAATGTTCTGTCTTACATATTGGCAAAAAAAATCAGAAAATAAAATACAAGCTAAATAGTCAAGACCTTGTTGAGGATCCAAACTCTGTCAAGGACTTTGGAGTATTCGTTTCTAATGATCTAAGTGCTGGAGCCCGCTGTAACTACATAGCCAAAAAAGCATTAAGAGTTGTTAATCTAATCCTACCTAGCTTCTTCTCTGGTAATATCACACTACTAACTAGAGCATTCAAAACATTTGCTAGACCAATACTTGAATAGAGCTCATCAGTCTGGAACCCACATTATGTAACTGATATTAGCACAGTTGAGAAAGTACAGAAATATTTCACAAGAAGAGTTCTCCACTCCTCTACTCGTTGTAGAATACCTTATGCCACCAGACTTGAAATTCTAGACCTAGAAAACCTAGAACTATGCTGCCTTCAGTCCAATTTAAATATAGTATATAAAATCATACATTGCAATGTCCTACCTGTCAATGAACACTTCAGCTTCAACCATAACAATACAAGAGCAAACAATAGATACAAACTCAAGGTTAATCGCACCAAATTTGATTGCAGGAAATACGACTTCAGCAACAAAGTGGTCAATGTCTGGAATACTCTACCTGACTCTGTGGTTTCTTCCCTAAACCCCAAAATCTTCAATCTTAGACTGTCTACTATTGACCTTACCCTTTCCTAAGAGGTCTGTAGGGGGCGTGCATAAGCGCACCAACGTGCCTACCGTCCCTGTCCTATTGTTTCTTTTTATTTTTCTTATAAATATCTATCTCATATATTCAAAACTATGTTTACTCTTATACCTATATCTTGTAAGCGATAGACAAATCTAATAAATAAATACATAAATAAATAAAATGAAATAAATATTTGATTTACACAGTTCCTAGTCCACATTTCATTATTCTTATTCAGGCACTTTAAAAGGGGAACTGCAAACTTTCTTGATTGTCTCCACTAAATCCACCCCAGATTGTGTGGCTCCAGCAGGCAGCCACATGTTTAGCACAGATGTAGAAAAGACGTTGATGCCATCTGTGCAATATCAGCATGGGGAGGCCCATCAGGACCACGGATGGGATGACTAATTCCATTTTTATAACGTCTCCATAGGCCAAGCATGAAAAAATGGGGGTTGGATGCGCAAACCACGAAAATATCAGATTTCAACAGAAGGGAATATTTGTAGCTCAGGGTTGAAGTGTGTGGCGTCTTGGTACTCCCTGATGATGTTACCTAGCTGGGTAATGAAACGTCTGCAAGAAAACAACCAAGCTCAGAGGACTCCACAAATATCAGCTTTCCCTCTGCTTGGGAGCTTAGTGAAGAGATTGAGAACACAACCAAATCAGATTTAGATTTGAAAGGCTATCAGGATTGGTTCCCAGACTGTTCAAGATACAGGAGATTATTATATCAAAAGCCAGCTGCCTGTTCCCCTTGATATTATTAAAAAAACCCAGGAATTATAACAACATAATTAAAGAAAGAACTAAAAAAAACCTTGTGTCCTAATATATTGTGGAGAAATATGGATTTTAACGGGAAATATTCAGTTGTTGCCATTCTTGGAAGCAAAAGACACTCTGCTCAATAAATGTAAGTTCTTTTCAGTTCTTCTCCATTTTAAAGAGCCTAACATCTCTCCTAATTGTTCCCAATTTGTCGAAATAAAATAAAGAAATCATGAAACTTCGAACTTTGAAATGCTCATCGGTCCTAACTAGGAAGTTGTCAAGTTGTAACCCCATTCATTATTGTTGTTGTTTTGTTTTGTTTTTTCGTCTCAGGAAATCTTGCTAAACAAAACACAGTGAAAATCTTGTTTGCAAACACTGTTTTAAGTTGGAGGCAGCTGCCAAAAAGCCTGCAACTCTTTGGGAGCTCCAATTTCTCCCCCCACCACAAAGGAGATATCTTTCATTTACCTGTTTTATGCACTGCAGTCTGTCATTAGTCTGCTGTATGTGTCTGTCCATAGAATTCATTGCGATCGTCTCCACTTCAGTTCTACCTGAAAGCCATTAAAATCCCTCAAGCTGTAAGATACGAAAATAAAATAAAATGAAAATTAATCACGAACGGAACAGTTAACTTACAATTCTGCAAATTCTAATGTGATTTAAGATCTTGAATGTTACCGTGTCTTTATGGGAAACTTTTGTCCCTTTTATCTATTTCATAAGTAACCAGAGCATAAAGATATAGGAACAGCTACTATATTTTATATTTTGGGAAGAGTGTTTTTTCCCAGTTTGAGCCTAAATCTTCCAGTTGTTATAACCACCGAATTCTCACAATTTCACTCTCAAACATTTTTTCTTTGTCCTTATCTCTTCCCAAAACTTGTTCTTTTATTAAATTGGTGACAGAAAGCCTTTTTAGAGGATGAAACCTGGAGCAAAAACATTAATATAATTAAACCCATGTATGATGTATAGTTAATTCTCAGTCATGAAATCCCATTGAAGCCATACCTGCAGAATTGTTTTCTTATGTACATAGAGAATTTTAATTCTACCTGAACGAAGCTTAAATCAACGTTCGTACAGCACATCCATAGAGATTAAACAGGTGCTTAGGATTGCAACCTTCCTAGCTAGTTTCCAGTAAGTAAAGCCAATGGAGTGAGTTTGATTCGCTTAACGACTGATTAGGAGACGGGGAGTTCTAGTCCCAACTTAGCCATAAAATCCAACAGGGTGACTTTGGGCCAGTGTCTCTCTCTCTCTCTCTCCCCCTTTCCCTCCCTCCCTCCCCCCTCCCTTTATCTCTCTCTCTCTTTCTCTCTCTCCCTTCCTCTCTCACTCACTCCCTCTCTCACTTTATCTCTCCCCCCCCACCCCCCTCTTTCTCAATCCAAACCAGCTCACTGGATTGTTGTAGGAGGAAGGAAGAGTAATTTTGTGTATTTGTCACCTGGAGCTAATGGTAAAAATAAGAAAGGCAAGATATGAAACAAGTAAGTAAATAAAAACAAAATGAGCCATCCCTCTTCACCCTAGAAAGAGGGAAGTATATATAAAGAGCCACCTTTGAACCGTGGGTGGTTGAGCTCCTATGCACCATGTTCACAGCTTTGTGTGTTAGGTTTTTATTATCTTACCAGTAAAAAGCTCTTTTCCTACACATTCGCTGGAAAGCCCCAAAGGTTCATCTGGGATGCTACGCATGGGAAACACACACCCTGCAACCGAGCGCAACTTTCCCTAAGCTGCCAAGCATCATCAGCTCTCTGTTCACATTAACCTTTTCCTCCGATAGGCTGGAGCCTCATTTATAATTCACTGGATGGAGGAGGTCTGAGAAGCATCCATGCTGCCGGGCAATGGGTCCTGCACATGCAGAAACACACACACACATACACACACACAACGTGCCCCCCCCCCTTCCTCCTCCTCCCCGCCAAGGCTGTCTGGAGGCCTCTCTGATAGCGCTTCCTCCATGGCTTCTGACGGATTAGATTGCAGAGAAAGGAATTTCGCTCTAGCGATGAGGGGCCTCGCGCGTAGCCAGCCCTCCTCCTTGTTTGAGACACAAGCGGGTTCGATAAAGCAAGGCTACTGGTGAATTGTGATGCTTTGTGAACACACACCCACACACCCCCGCCCCCCCAAAAAAACAGGTGCCTTCCTTAATTCTCAATTTCGGAATCATTCCTCTACGTAAAGTACAGGCGAGCAATTCTTCACAGAATTTGTAGTCTAAAGCTTTTTTTTCCCTTAAGCTTCAGCCCAAGAATGCTAGAAAATTCCTAGAAGACCGGCTTTTAAGACACATCAGCCATCAGCAGACACAGGGGTGTAAACAATGCAAACCATTCAGAAGAGAAACTTAAAAAGCCTAAAAGGGGAAAAACATAAAGACTTCCCAAACTCAAACACCTCCTCCCCAGTAATTCACACCAAGCTTACTACTAGACCAAGAAGTAAGTAGTCAAACCTCCTCCTCAATAATTCACACCAAGCTTACCACTAGTCCAAGAAATAAGTAGTCAAACCTCCTCCCCAGTAATTCACACCAAGCTTACTACTTTCAACTGGTGCAAAATGCGGCTGCGCGGGTGGTTATGGGGGTGTCAAGAAACTCTCATGTGACGCCTCTCCTGCGCGAGCTGTATTGGCTGCCGGTGGCCTTCTGGGTTCGCTTTAAGGTTCTGGTTTTGACCTTTAAAGTGCTCCATGGCATCGGACCAGGTTATTTGCAAGACCGCGTTCGGCCGGTAGTCTCCCACCGACCAGTGCGCTCCCACAGGGAGGGTCTCCTTCGGGTCCCAACGGCATCGATGTGTCGCCTGATGACCCCAAGGAATAGGGCCTTCTCTGTGGGGGCACCCACCCGCTGGAATGGTCTGCCTCCTGAGCTACGTAACAACAACGACCTGAGAGCATTCAGACGTGCACTGAAAACTTGGCTCTTCGAGCAGGCCGGCCTGGGCTGAAATGGGAGTTTTAAAGAGTAATTTTAGAATTTTGGGTTTTAGGTTTCGCAATTTTAAATTTGGGGTTTGTATTGTTAATTTATTGGGGTTGGGCTATATTTTAGTGGTAGCCTTAGGATGTTTAACCTTCTTTTAACTTTTATAATATGGAATGTTTTATAGTTGGCTGTACACCGCCCTGAGTTCTTCGGGAGAAGGGCGGTATATAAATGTGTAAATAAATAAATAAATAAGTAAGTAGTCAAATTTCCTCCCCAGTAATTCACACCAAGCTTACTACTAGACCAAGAAGTAGTCAAACCTCCTCCCCAGTAATTCACACCAAGCTTACTACTAGACCAAGAAATAAGTAGTCAAACCTCCTCCTCAGTAATTCACACCAAGCTTACTACTAGACCAAGAAGTAAGTAGTCAAGAAGTAAACAATACCCCCATTAAGGAACTATCGACTCATACAAACAACCGAACAGCACATAACACACAATTGACTCAGACAAACAACCGAACAGCACACAACACACAATTGACTCAGACAAACAACCGAACAGCACACAACACACAATTGACTCAGACAAACAACCGAACAGCACACACAACAGCCTAATTAATGCACCACCAAGA
The DNA here is from genome assembly GCA_023653725.1 of Bungarus multicinctus. Taxonomy (NCBI): domain Eukaryota; kingdom Metazoa; phylum Chordata; class Lepidosauria; order Squamata; family Elapidae; genus Bungarus; species Bungarus multicinctus. The sequence continues at coordinate 96,132,564 of CM042844.1, forward strand.
ACTGGCAGTTCGATTCTTACTGGTTCAAGGTTGACTCAGCCTTCCGTCCTTCCAAGGTCAGTAAAATGAGGACCCAGATTGTTTGGGGGCAATTATGCTGAGTATAAACTGCTTAGAGGGGGCTGGAAGCACTGTGAAGTGGTATGTAAGTCTGAGTATAAGATCAGCCTCACCGATACTGCCAGGGCACAAACCACTAGTATAGGTAATTCTTGACTTATGATCACAATTGAGCCCAATGTTTCTGTTGCTAAGTGAGACAGTTGTTAAGTGAGTTTTGCTCTGTTTTATGACCTTTCTTGCCACCATTATTAAGTGAATCACTGCAGGTGTTAAGTTAGTAACACGGTTGTTAAGTGAATCTAGCTTTCCCATTGATTTTGCCTGTCAGAAGGTCGCAAAAGGGATTACATGACCCTAGAACTCTGCAACTGTCATAAATACAAGTCAGTTGCCAAGTAATCTGAATTTTGATCACATGAAGAGGGCGCTGCTGAAATGATTGTAAATGTGAAAAACGGTCATGTCACTTTTCCAGTATCATTGTAACTTCAAATGGTCACTAAATGAACTACTGTAAGTCGAGGACTACCTGTATATAAAAGTAAGAGAAAACCTCACTTCCTACTAGCACTGAAGATGTTACCTAGTTGGGTAACGAAACACCTGCAAGAAAACAACCGAGCTCTGAGAGCACCAAGGATCCCACAATTCAATTTTCTTCTTCATGACTTAATACCAGTTGATTAGACCTTATTAAAAGTGTGTTCACCCAGAAGTTTGTTTGTAGGACGCTCAAATAAATCTTAAAATTTAATTATTCAGCATCTGGCAAAGACACTGAGCTCTTAACGGAGACAAGTAACCAATTCAGCAGCAATCCAAGTTAAAAATAAATAAAGTAAGATACCTTACTTGCATGTTAATTGCTCAGTGGAAATGAACAATATAAAACAAATAACAGAAGGCAAAAGGAGCTCCTGGAGGACTCTGTAGACAACCTTAAAATGTCCTTGGACCCTATAATAAGAGCGTTGATATTTAACTGTGTTCTGGGGACCATAGGCTTCTCTGGGATATTCCTGACAGAGTCTTTTTGTTTGTTTTTGTTTTGAAAAAGCACTTTTGGGATTCTTGGTGTCTTTTTTCTTGCAAAGATTTCCTGACCAAATTAGGATTCTTTTCAGCAGGACCATCAACAATGGTGGATCAGACAGGTTTGCCTCGCAGGTCGTAAGTTGCAGAGGAGCAGCAGTGTCAGCATTCCAACTAACCAACTCCAAACCAATAAACCCGAGACACACATTTCCTCAAAGTTCCATTTTATTAGAGTTGTCATACTGGCACATCTGGGAAAACCTGGATCTGAGAGTTCCAGTGTCAGAATACAGAGACCTGTATGAAGCCAACTCTGAGATATGTAATCTACAGTCACCTATGACCCTGTTCCCCCACCCCCAGCCCTCTGGGCGTATCATAATTCAGACTGTCCAACGGAACACGTTCATGGGCTGGGTGTTCTCAATCACATTCTCCAATAGAGAATTTCTGAGCCCAGTATATCCGGTTGCCTCAGTTACAATCTTTGTGAGATAAGCTTGGAATGTACTTCTGAGTTCATTTGCCGTATGGTCCCTTCAGGGTTCCCCCCCTTTTTTATGGCAACTTGGAAACCAGCATAGGAATGTTTTACAAGTTGACATCTGGGTTTTCCCTCCCCAAAAGAGAAATCAAAGATCCATCCCCTGCCACCCACCAGTCCACCACATAGCCCAATCAAATGTTGTCCCAACTGGAGACCTTCCTCCAGACACTCTTTTCCAGGTGCAGGGCAACCTGTCCTTGACTCTCTGAGAATATTATGTTGTTGTGTCTAATCTTCTACCTCTCTATGAAATCCTCCGTCCCGAACTCCCAAGCACTGAATGTGGCAGCCTTGAAGCATTCCAGTAAAAATATGGCCTCCAAGGCTGACAATCAGTTGCATAGGTGTGCATGCTGAATTCCAAAAAGCAAAGGAGAAGCCTTCCCTAGATAGGATCAAATTTCACAAGCCCGGCAGGAAGGATTCCCAACACGGGAGCCTTTGGGCAGAGAAAATACAGCGCAGAGGGTAAAGGTAACGGAGACATCTCTCAAACCACATTTTAAAATCCTTGATTTCGCCACGGCTCCATGCGCTAAGTGCAAACTCCTGTGGGGACAAGGTGGAAAAAAAACCAGAAGATTCAAAGGGCAAAATTAGCACCCTGGGAGAACCGCGCGTCCTGGCTGAAAACTAATTTTAAACGCCGAGTTCGGAATACCCCTGGGGTGGCCTTAACCACAGTTATTATCTGAGTTGTCCAGAGGAGGAGAAAAAAGAAAGGGCACTCTGCCACCCACCTGCCCCGTTTTCCCCAAAGGAAAGAGGCACCATATAAATGTAATAAACAAATTAAGAAGCCACTATTAGAAACTGTGGGAGATCGGGGTGGGGGGTGGGGGAGGGGGTTGCATTTCAGAAGACTGACAGTGAACAATCCTATGGTTGTATCGGCTTGTGGTAGTATTTCTGGGGAAACTGCGAGAGGCAGAGCCGAGAAAGCTGTTGTGTTTGTGTGTTTTGAGTGGGTTGGAAGAGCGTTGCAAATCCCGGCCTCTGGAATGTCTTTTCTGAGATGTGAAGCTAAGAGCAAAGAAGATATTCTACCAAGAGAAATGTCACAGCTGGTTGGAACTCATTACTCGTGATTTGTTCGATACCGTATCTTCTTCCTTCCCTTCCTTGCTTAGATTGAATATTTCATTTACGGTACAGAAAATGTGGTCGTGTTTATTTTCATTGTACTTTATTCGAGTCGTATGCTGCTGTAATCAAACCAAGTCTTTTGGCACTTCACCAACTAGAACAAAAGAAGGTAACCAGGTAACACTCATCCCTGGTAAAGGTAATGGTTCCCTTCGCAAATATGTGCTAGTTGTTTCCGGTTCTAGGGGGCGCTGCTCCTCTCCGTTACAAAGCCGAAGAGCCAGCGCTGTCCGAAGACGTCTCTGTGGTCATGTGGCCGACATGACTAAATGCCTTCGAAGGCGCATGGAACGCTGTTATCTTCCTACCAAAGGGGTCCCCACTTTTCTACTTGCATTTTTTACATGCTTTCAAACTCTAAGTTGGCAGGAGCTGGGACAAGTAAAAGGAGCTCACTCCGTGACGCAGCACTAGATTCGAACCACCGAATGTAGACTTTTCTGATCAACAAGCTTAGCATCTTAGCCATTGAGCCACCGCGTCCCTTCCTTTTCCATCCCTGATAAATTATAACAATTAAATTAATTATTTCCTCATTTGCTTCCTGGGGTTTATATGGGTCTCCAGCCCAGAGGGATTAAAAGTATAGGATATGCAATTGTGTTTTAAAGAGTAACAATGAGCAAAATGTTCAGTGGCCCCCGGACTTTCCTTAACCTCTTCAGGTTGGACTAGAAGACCTCTAAGTTCCCTTCCAACCCCTTTATTCTGCAGTCTGTTGACATTATCTTTTTTTAAAGAAGAAACAACACTCCATGTCTAGAAATCTCCAACAATCTTTTGACAATCCCACCAAACAGAAGCAGTTGTTCTAGTGTCTCTATACATGGGTGGCACACAATTGCTATTTAATAAGAAGCATTGATTAAATACTAAGCTAGGATACAAACAAGATGGGTGAGAACTTCACCAACTAATTAATCAGTTAAATAATCAGGAAAAAGCCACTTCATGACAAAGGGTGGGGTCAACAGATACATCTACTATGACATGGATCTATCCAGGAGACTTAAAAAATAAAAACAAGCAACAGTGTCCATTGTAAAATAGCTACGCCACAAATTTTGAGATAGAGCATTTTATTGCAAATATATATTTTATTTTATTACATTTGGATGTTAGCCTGGAAGGACACAGGTTCTTCCCAGGGCACAAGAAGGACAGGTAGTTCTCGACATACGACTACCATTGAGCCAAAAATTTCTATTGCTAAGTGAGACATTGGTGGCGTGTTTTACAACTTTTCTTGTCCCAGTCGTTGCATGAATAACCGCAGGTAATACGGTTGTTAAGGGAATCTGGCACACACACACACACACACACACACACACACACACATTGACTTTGCCAGATGGCCACAAACATAATCACGTGAGCTCAGGATCACTATGGCAACTGTCATAAATGTGAATTTGTTACCAAATTTGGATCACGTGACCAGAGAGATGCTGCAATGGTCGTAAATGTGAAAACTGGTCCTAGGTCTCTTTTTCTCAATGCTGCTGTAACTTTGAACGGTCTGTAAATGAACTGTTGTAATTCGAGGAGTGTGTTTGTGTGTGTGTGTGTGTGTGTGTGTGTGTGTGTTAAAGATGAAAGGAAATTAATTCTGCCCATTTGCTGAAAAGCCTTGCTAGATATTTCCTAACCAACATTCAGCAGCTAGGAGAGAGGCACCAGCAAGACAAAATAATAATAACAACAACAACAAAATTTTGAAAAGCAGTTATTTTGGAGCCTTATGTTATTTTGAAATAAAGTATAAGAAAGACAAAAAAGTCTGGCTAATGGGTGTGGCAGTGCCTGGAGACAGCAGAAGAGAAGAGAAAGAACGGGAGAAGATCACAAAATACAAAGACCTACAAATAGAAATAGAACAACTATGGCAAAGGCAAGCAAGGGTAGTACCAATAGTCATAGGCTCCTTGGGAACAGTCCCAAAACAACTGGAGCACCACTTGAACACCATCAGAGGCATTGACAAATTGGCCATCGGTCAATTGCAGAAGGCAACTTGACTTGGAACAGCTTCCATCTTGCGGCAATCTCTATAACTCCATCAAACATCCAGATTTGCTTATTCCAGGTCCTTGGGAAGGACTCGATGGGTAGACAAAAATGTCAAACTCAATATGAACATCTAGCTGACTGTGTGAATGATGATGATGATGATGATAATGGTTTGAAATGCAGTTATTTCAGAGCCCTAAGTTATTTCGGAGCCTGTTCACTCAAAAGTTAATAATGCATAAAAATGCACACCTTGGGAACTTACAAAGTATGACCTAGACTAGAGCACGCCATAACCAGGACCACGGGCATGAATTTCCCAAGTGACATACAGTGTTTCTATTTTATGAAAAGTTCTCCTGTAATTGTCCTTCTGCTTTGGAAAGAAAATGCAGGCATTGTTTGGGCTGCCTTGCCAAATACAAACTTTTATTTAGTGGAGATGTCAAACTACCAGAGCAGAAAACCCGAAAAGGTGACAAAAGCCAAAGCATTTTACCCAAAAAAGATGTTAAGATTTTGGAAGAAGTGCAAAGAGCATCTAAGATTATTAAAGGACTGGAGGCTAAAACATATGAAGAATGGTTGCAGGAATTGAGCATGTCTAGTCTACTGAAAAGAAGGACTAGGGGAGACATGATAGCAGTCTTCCAGTAGTTGAGGGGCTGCCACAAAGAAGAGGGGATCAAATTATTCTCCAAAGCACCTGAAGGCAGGGCAAAAAGCAATGGGAGGAAACTAATCCAGGAGAGAAGCAACCTAGAACTAAGGAGAAAATTATTGACAGTGAGAACAATTAATCAGTGGAACGATTTGCCTCCAAGAAGTTGTAAATGCTCCAACACTGGAGTTCTTTAAGAAGATACTGGATAGACATTTATCTGAAATGATATATAGGGTCTCCTGCTTGAGCAGGGGGTTAGAATAGAAGACCTCCAAGATCCCTTCCAGCTCTATTCTGATAAAAGGTATATAAACAAAGCATCACAGATATTTGGAAGGCAAAGGTGTCCCTTCGATTCCAAGGATGCTTTACTGCAACCTGTCGGTAGAGGACTCTCTTCTATTGAAGCTGAGAGGCCGTTTGTTCTTCCCTGACACCGTGCTAGTGGGGTGTGTGTGTCTGTCTCTGTGTGTGTGTGTTTTTAAGCCTTTACAAGCCCCTACAAATCCTTTTGCTTCTGCTTCCTAACAGGGGCCACCAAGGCTGACACTGTCTGCTGACCTTGTGGTTATTGATTAACCATCTCCCTCTTCGCTGCCATCTTTCCCACCCCCGGCGCCAGGAGAGAGAGAGAGAGAGAGAGAGAGAGAGCTAAGGAGCTGCACTCCTCCTCCGTGACAGCCATGCTCAAAAAGGGGTCTTTCCAGAGACGTGGCGTGGCGGAGAGGGCCGCTTGATCAAATGGCCTTCATGTCAAGACTGAAATACCACACGGCAGCTTGACAACTTGTATGATTTAACATGCATCTGCTAGGCAGGAAGGAAGAATGGAAGGATGGATGGAAGGAAGGAAGGAAGGAAGGAAGGAAGGAAGGAAGGAAGGAAGGAAGGGAAGAAGGAGAGTAGAAAAAAAAATGGAAGGAAGGAAGGAGACAGAGAGGGAGGGAGGGAGAAAGAAGGAGAGATACAGGAAGGAAGGCAACCTGACAACTTGTACAATTTAACATGCATCTGCTAGGCAGAAAGAAAGAAGGAACGGAAGGAAAGAACAAACAAAAGAGGGAGAAAAGAAGGAAGGAGAAAAAGAAAGGAAAGATGGAGAATGGGAGAAAGAATGAAAGGAAGCAAGGAGACAGAGAGGGAGTGAGGGAGAAAGAAAGAGATAAAGAGAAAAGGAAGGAAGGAAAAAAGGAAGGAAGGAAGAGGATGGAAGGAAGGAAGGAAGGAAGGAAGGAAGGAAGGAAGGAAGGAAAGGAAGGAAGGAAGGACGGAAAGGAAGGAGGCAGCAGGCAACCTGGACAACTTGTACAATTAATAGTTTATCTGCTAGGCTGAAAGAAAGAAAGGAGGGAAGGAAAGAAGGAAGGAGTGAGAGAGGGAGGCAGGAAGGAAGAAAGGAGAGAGAGGGGAAAAGAAAGAAAGAAAGGTAGGTAGGTAGGTAGGAAGAAAGGAGAAAGATAAAAAAAGAAAGAAAGAGGGAAGGAGGGAGGAGAAAGAAAGGAAGGAAGGGGAGAGGGAGAAAAAAAGAAAAAAGAAAGAAAGAGAGAGGGAGGGAGGGAGGAGAGAGGAAGAAAGGAAGGAATGAAGAAGAGAGGAAGGAAGGAAGGAAGGAAGGAAGGAAGGAAGGAAGGAAGGAAGGAAGGAAGGAAGGAGAAGGAAGGAAGGAAGGAAGGAAAAAAGAAAGGGAGGGAGGGAGGAGGAAAGAAAAAAGGTGAAGGTAAAGAGGGGCAGCGGTTGAAACTTTTGTTCATTAGGGATGCATTTCTGCCGAAACCCCGGATGTAAATGCTGGTTTTTGGTAAAACCATGGCCAATCAGAATCACACTTCAGAAGTGCGCAGGTAATCCTTGCCGTACGTCCTCAATTGAGCCCAATATATATTGGGCTCAATTGAGGACATAAGGCGAGTATAGTATATATACTGTATCACTGAATATACTGAATATACAGTATATATACTGTATCACCTGACCCCAGGACACTGCAACCGTCATAAATATGAGTCAGTTGCCAAGCACCCAAATTTTGAACACATGACCTTCGGGCTATTGCAACGGCCATAAGTGTGACAAGTCCATTTTTTCAGTGCCCTTGAAACAGTGAACTGTTTTAAGTCAAGGACTACTTGTATAGCCATTGACTGCCATAAAGTTGAATTAAATGTATTATTATTTTTTAGAAAAAAAGGAAACTTACACCTGAGCACGCCTCAATTGCCTTAAGAACAAATCCAATTCATTTTACTGTTCATTTTTACAGGAGTTATTTCCTGGCTTGTTTAAATATCCTTGCTTTACTCCTCTTACTTGTAATTATCTTCCTTCGCTTTATGGGACAGAGAACATTGAAACAAACAAGGGAATAAATAAATAACCTCCAGGGATTAATCAATACAATTAAACAAATAAACAAACCAGAAACAATTGAATGAGTTGTTCCAGAGTTGAATGATGCCTCCACCTGTATTTCTGGGCTATGATAAACATACCTGAGTGAATACATTTATGTATAAATCTTTAATGCTGTATCAGGTTTGGTTTTCTCTCTCTCTCTGTCTGTCTATCCATTCATATCTCTATCTATCTATCTATCTATCTATCTATCTATCTATCTATCCATCCATTTCTCTCTCTCTTTCTCCCTCCCTTCCTCCGTCCCTCTCTCTCTCTCTCTCTGTCTGCCTGTCTATCCATCCATTTCTCTATCTATCTATCTATCTATCTATCTATCTATCTATCTATCTATCTATCTATCTATCTATCCATCCATTTTTCTCCCTCCCTCCCTTTCTCTTTCTCTTTCTCTGCCTGCCTGCCTGCCAGCCTATCCATCCATATCTCTATCTATCCAACTATCTATCTATCTATCTATCTATCTATCTATCTATCTATCTATCTATCTATCTATCTATCTATCTATCTATCTATCTATCTATCTATGCATCCATATCTATCTATCTATCTATCTATCTATCTATCTATCTATCTATCTATCTATCTATCTATCTATCTATCTATCTAATGTTTTTCAGGAAGGACTTGAGCCTGATTCAAAATCTGAGGAATTGCCAGAGATTTAATTCTCAGTAGATCCTGTTTTTTTTTAAAAAAGTTATCTTACTACCAAGATAGTGGAAAGAAAATACAGATAATCCTTGATTTATAACAGTTTGTGTAGCGATTGTTTGCAGTAACAATGGCACTCAAACTAGTGACTTAGGACTATTTTTCACACTTATAGCCATTGCAGCTTCGGCAACCTCAGAGTTGGATGGGGAAAGAGAGGGGGGGGAAAGCATGCACCTTTGGTAAAAAGATGGATTTATCCCAAGCCTCTACTCCGGTTGGCATTGCAGCTTGGACAGGCCGAGAAAGACGAAAGAGAGAGAGAGAGAGAAAATACGTGTCTTTCTGTTTTTCATAAGGATTTCTCCTGTCTTCAGATTCCTACAAGGAGGCAGGCAGCCGATGGACTATCTGGGTTTTGAAGCTTGCCTGCTGCCTGCACAGATCGCCTCTCCAGCCAGGGGCGGGAAATGGGTTTAGTTAATTTAGGGTGACTTGAACTGTGAGCAAGGGCAGGCACAGTGGGGCTTTGAAAAGCCTTCCTCAAGCTCAGTAGCTTTCTACTTTTCCCCGTTCTGCCCTCCCTCTTCCACCATCCGTGTCTTTGAAATAGTGGGACACAGAGAGAGAGAGAGACACAAAACTCTCCTCTGGCAGAAGGGTGGTGCAGCCTCAGAAGCCTGGAGGAGAGAAAGAAAGACAGACAGAAAGAGAAAGAGAGAGAGAGAAAGAGAGGGGGGGCAGAAGGAGAGGGAGGGGGAGAGAAAGAGAGATACAGGGAGTGAGTGAGCAAGCAAGGGAGAGAAAGAGAGAGGGGGAAGAGGGAGGAAAAGGAGGAGAGGGGAGGAAAGAGAGAGACAGTCAGAGAGGGAGGGAGAGAGAAAAAGAGAGGGAGAGAGAGATAAAGTGAGAGAGAGGGAGTGTGAGAGAGAGGCAGAGGGGGATGGAGAGAGAGAGAAATAGAGAGGTGGGAGAGAGGGAGAGAGACCGAGAGAGAAGAGAGGGAGACAGAGAAAGAGAGAGAGAGAAAGAGGAACGGAGGGAGAAAAAGAGAGGGAGAAAGAGACAGAGACAGAGATAGAAAAAGAGAGAAAGAGATAGAGAGAGAGAAAAGGGGAGGAGAGAAAGATACAGAGATAGAAAGAAAGAGGGAGGGAGAGAGAAAAAAGAGAGGGAGAAAGAGACAGAGAGTGAAAAGAGACAGAGAGATGGAAGGAGAGAAAGTGAGAGAGACAGAGGGAGGGAGACGGAGAGAGAAAGAGAGAGACAGTGAGAGAGAGAGAGGGAGGGAGAGGACAGCTTGCATAAGTGAATTTGCTGGAGTCCCCGAGGAGCAGCAGAGGCAACAGGCCCTCATCAAGCCCATCTGCAGCCTGATTATAAAAGCTGGAGGATTGTTTGCGCTGAGCATCAGACCCGCAGGGTGACCTCTACTAAGAAGAACCAGAAAATGCTGCACGTGGACACCCAGGCTCAGCAGATCCTTCGGAGGGGCAGGAGGGGGGGGCAGAGGGGCCATTCTGCATTTCCATCCAAGTGGATCCTGCCTTCTTTCCCCCTGCGGATCACTGGTCACCAGAAAGAAAGCTGGGCTGTTCGGCAGGGCCCGAGTGATGGTAACCTCTGGCCAGAGGAATTAAAATGGATGGCTTTCCAAGGCAGGATGGGCACATGCACCGCAGATTCTTCCAATGGCCCTGCTTTGCCTCTAACCTCCAAATATGCAAAGAAGAGGGAGGGAGGGAGATAGAGAGGGAGGTTCATGGGGAAGGGAGGGAGGGGAGGGGAGGGGAGGGAAAGGTGGAGGGAGAGAGAGAGAAGGGGAGGAAAGAAGGGAGGGAGAGGGGAGAGAGGGAGGGAGGGAAGGAAAGGGAAGGAGAAAAGAGGGAGAAAGGGAGGGAGACGGAAGAAGAGAAGAAGGAGAGAAGGAGGAAGAGAGATGCAGGGAGGGAGGGAGAGAGGGAAGGAAAGAGGTAGAGGGAGAGAAGCAACCTGAAACTAAGGAGAAATTTCCTGACAGTGAAGACAATTAACCAGTGGAACCACTTGCCTGCAGAAGTTGTAGATGCTCCAATACTGGAGGCTTTCAAGAAGAGATTGGAAAACTATTTGTCTGAAAGGGTATAGGGCTTCCTGCCTAAGCAGGGTGACTGGACCAGACGACCAGGGTCCTTTCCAATTCTGTTATTCTGTTAAGTCACTACATAGATACAAGAGTTACAATAATTTCGATGAAAACGTGGGGTCACCAATAATAAAAGAAACTAAATGAAATGATTAATACAATGTTGAATTGTCTCATGGCGGGTTATCCTGCAGTGAATTGGCTGCAGAGAACTGGCCCAAAGGGATGGAAGACAAAGGGAATAAGAACAAGAATACTAATAACTCAAGAGGGAACCCACAAAATTGAAGCCCCCTCACTTTTCACATGTATTAGGCTTTAATCATGAACATCTTGAAAGTTCTCCCTTTCCTTCACAAATGCTCTCAGATCCAACATTGGGCTACATAAATCATCTCCAAATTCACATGCAGGCTATCCACCTTCTTCAAAGTTAGTCTTCAGGCTGCCAAGCATCTGCCTAAAACTGGGCTTGTTGCTTGGCAGCTTGCAGGTAAAGAGGGCTCGCTACTGTATCCCAAAGAAAGAGAAATTTCACTGCTACAAACTGATGTTCCACCTCTCATTCTGCAGAACGCCTCTCCCTGAAGATACTTCAACGTTATGCATATTATAAGGGAACATAAAACACTTGAATTGTAAGCCACTCAGAGTCATTGAACGAGATACGTGGCCATAGAAATTGAAAGGAAGGAAGGAAGGAAGGAAGGAAGGAAGGAAGGAAGGAAGGAAGGAGAGAAGGAAGGAAGGAAGGAAGGAAGGAAGGAAGGAAGGAAGGAAGGAAGGAAGAAAGAAAGAAAGAAAGAAAGAAAGAAAGAAAGAAAGAAAGAAAGAAAGAAAGAAAGAAAGAAAGAAAGAAAGGGAGAAAGAAAGAAGGAAGGAAGGAAGGAAGGAAGGGGAAAAAGGAAGGAAGGAAGGAAGGAAGGAAGGAAGGAAGGAAGAAAGAAAGAAAGAAAGAAAGAAAGAAAGAAAGAAAGAAAGAAAGAAAGAAAGAAAGAAAGAAAGAAAGAAAGAAAGAAAGAATTTTTGCCAAACTAAGACCAAGCAGCTAGTCCTAGTTGTGATTGCTAAATGGGGATTATGCATATTAATCTTCTCAACCTATCTTGATTTAAAAGTTTCATAGATATACCTGGTTTGCCATTATTTCTGGAATGATTTTTTTATTTCTTAGTACAGCTATTATTCCCTGCCACTTCCCATCCAATTACTAAACCAGGACTCAGCCTATTTAGCTGTCTCCAAGATGAGCCCAAGTTACTCAACAGCTGCTACTAAAGAGACTATTTTCTCCAGTAGGACTGAACAGACCCTGCTGAGTGATGAAGCAGCCACTGAATAATAATCTCTCTCTCCCTCTTGTTGGGGCAGATATCTTTCTCAATCCTTCTACATGAGTCAGAATAATAGAATAACAGTGTTGGAAGGGAGTTTAGAGAACGTCTAATCCAACCCAGATCTATTTATTTGTTCATTTTGTACAACCAGTGAGGCTACTTGGTGAGACTGTCGCAGCAGCCTTCAGTCACAATTAGAATACAGAGTTGGAAGGGACCTCGGAGGTCTTCTAGTCCAACCCCCTGCTCAAGCAGGAGACCCTAGACCATTCCAGACAAGTGGCTGTCCAGTCTCTTCTTAAAAGCCTCCAGGAATGGGAGAGACCCACAGCTTCTGGAGATAAGTTGTTCCACTGATTAACTGTTCTCACTGTCAGGAAATTTCTTCTTATTTCTAGGTTGCTTCTCTCTTGGATTAATTTCCATCTATTGTTTCCTGTCTGGCCTTGTGTTGCTTTGGAAAACAGGTTGACGGTATATGCCACTCGCTATTTTTTTGTTGCTGTTATATTTCCCTCCTCTCAAGAAAACCTTTGCATTTTGATTTCATGCTTCAACGGGAAATAATCATTCCTCTGCTTGATGCAGAAGAAAATAAGCAAATTAGTGCAGGATGCTATCTGAGCCCAGGGATTTCTACGGCTTTATAAAAAACAAAACAAAAGGCAGATAATGAACAGAGTCAAGGCGACACATCTCTCTTTGTATAAACATTTCCCTGAAGTGGAGCCATGCATTTGTTGAAGGAAATTAAAAGGTGGACATTTTAAAAATATAGAAATCTTACATTCTAGCTACACGATTGTCTTCAGCCACTGAATTTGGGGATCATTCGATGTGGGTGCTCTGTCACTGGATGGTTAAGAAGAGACTGGACAGCCATTTATCCAGAGTGGCATAGGGTCAGTCTCCTGCTTGAGCAGGGGTTGGACTAGAACAGTGGTTGCCAACCACTGGACCGGACACCACTGGTGGCCTGCGAGAAAATTTTAATGGTCCGCAGAGAAATGTCACCCCCAAAGCAATTAATCCAGGCTGCGCAGAAACACAAGGCTGTGCCACCCACATGGCCCATGGGAACACAAGGCTTGTGTCGCTTGCATTGCGAACAATACGAGATAGGGAGGGGAGGGGGGAAAAGGTGGAGGGGGGGAACTTGCCCCATGTGCCACATATGCCTGGCCTGGCCACCGGGCTGCTTCTTTCCGCTTCTTTCTTCTTCTGCTTTTGGCTGCACGCAAGGAAAGCAGCCAAAGTCTTTCTTTCTCTCCCCCCAAACTCCACCAGAAGTCTTTGGGACCCTGCAAGGCCTCCTGCTCCAAGAGGCTGCGCTGGCAAAGACTCATATCTGGTGGAGTTTGGGGGAGAGAAAGACTTTTGCTGCTTCTGCTGCTTTCCTTGCATGAAGCCAAAAGTCTCTCTCTCTCTCTCTCTCTCTCTCCTCCCCTGAGAATGGAGCTGGAGACAGTATCCTGCAATACCAAATAAAAAACGATTGATTGGTAAGAAAACGGGGTGGGGAATTTTCCTGCAGACTTTTTTGGGGGGATTTTCCCAGAGTGTCTGCTCCTTTCTGCAGAGACCCTGGGAAAACATCAGCAAGCCACCATCAGTCAAAATTCATATTAGTGGTCCACAGGATTTAAAATTATGAGTTTGGTGGTGCCTGAGGTCCAAAAGGTTGGCGATCCCTGGACTAGAAGACTTCCAATGCCCCTTCCAACTCTGCTATTCTGTTAAAACTATCTTCTTCTGCAGGGACAAAAGTGATTTTCATCTTTTTTTGGACCAATTCCTTCTAAATTCAGGAATAATTTGTGAATGAAAAAAAAAACAGGGACATTTGCATTCTGTTGCTATGTTATGAGAAAGATCAAGGTGGAAAAAATAGAGAGATTGGGAAGGCGGCATCAGCTACTCAATATTTCAAGCTTTCTTGGTTGACTTGGGAGCAATGTTCCAATATTTGTGAGACTCCTACAAAGATGAGGGAGTCAAACTATTTTCCAAAGCACCAAAAGGCAAAGGTGACAATGGTTGGGAACTAACCAAGGAGAGAAGCAACCTGGAACTAAGGAGAAATTTCCTAACGGTGAGAGCAATCAACCAGTAGAATAACTTGCCTTCAGAAGTTGTGGGTGCTCCATCACTGGAGACTTTCAAAAAGAGACTGGACAGTCATTTGTCAGAAATGGTATGGGGTCTCCTGCTTGAGCAAGGATTGGATTGGAAGACCTCCAAGGTCCCTTCCAACTCTATTATTCTACATTCTGTGCACTGACAGGACCAGCTTCTCTATGCCAACGCACAACTTCCCCAATTAAGAAAACCCACTAAACCTTGTGCTGTTGCTTATTGGTAGTGGATCTTTATTTCCTCTGTTGTAAATCATTAGCAAAAAAATAAATAAATTCTGGGAGTTGAAGTCCATAAGTCTTAAAGTTGCCAAAGTTGGAGACCCCTGCCCTAGAATATATATTGGCTGTTAGCTCTGCACTAATTACTGACTACTAAACAATCAAAGCCATTGCTTTTCTTTTACTTAACTACCCTCCAGAAAAGCCAGGGAAGGCAGTGGCTGAATTTCTTCAGCATTCTTGCTTCGAATCTCAGGATTGTAAGGTGGCACAAATCTTAGCCAGACCAGCCTCTCATGCAAAGGTCATTCATCCATAACCAGTTACATTATCAATCCAGCCATCAATGTGTCACAGGTACCGACAGGTGATCCATTGCTATCAACCAAGCTGCATTTCCTGACAGTGAGGACAATTTATCAGTGGAACAACTTGTCTTCAGAAGTTGTGGGTGCTCCAATGCTGGAAGTTTTTAAGAAGAGACCGGACAGCCATTTGTCGGAAATGGGATAGGGTTTCCTGCCTGAGCAGGGGGGTGGACTAGATGATCTCCAAGGTCCCTTCCAATGCTGTTATTCTGTATAATGAATGACATGAATAAGCAGCTAAAATGGACTTTTGGTATCCCACAACAGAACTTTTGGATGAAACAATAATAATACCAGTCCATAAAGACTTTTCTCATCAGGGAGCATCAAACAAAATTATGGGACCCTTCCAATGCTATGGTCTGGATGGATTTGGCTATTAAAGTTACCAACTGCAGGGAAATAGGTCGCTGACTATTCCATAACTATTAATCTACCATGTTTCCTTTGACCGTGGGTGATGTCGAAAGGCTATGCAAATTTGGATACTTGGTGGGTAGATAAATGGGGCATCACCAGGAATCCAGGAAAATCTTCAGGAACAAAGAAACAATCTTAGAATAATAGAATTGGAAGGGACCTTGGAGGTCTTCTAGTCCAGCCCCCTGCTCAAGTCAGAAAATCTCTACCATTTCAGACAAATGGTTGTCCAATCTCTTCTTAAAAACCTCCAGTGATGGAGCACCCACAACTTCTGGAGGGAAGCTGGTCCCACTGATTAATTGTCCTCACTGTCAGGAAATTCCTCCTTTAGTTCCAGGTTGCTTCTCTCCTTGGTGAGTTTCCATCCATTGCTTCTCGTCCTGCCTTCAGGGGCTTTGGAGGACAATAAGTAAGGGATGTAAACTAATAGCTAATAAACAACTAATCATAGCATTCTTTCCATGACCAACAACGCCAATGTATTATGGAGATATTGTTCTTCCAACTTCAGAGCTCTCTCTCTCTCTTCCTCCCTCTCTCCTTCTTTCTCTCTCTCTCTTTCTCCCCCTCTCTCTCTTCCTCCCTCTGTCTTCCTCCCTCTCTCTCTTTTTCTCTTCCTCCCTCCCTCTTTTGCTCTCTTTCTCATCTTTCTCTTCCTCCCTCCCTCTCTTTCTCTCTCCACCCTCCCTCCCTCTCTCTCCCTCCCTCCCTCTTTCTCCCTCTCCCTCTTTTCCTCTCTCTCTCTCTCTCTTCCTCTATCCCTCTCTCTCTTTCTTTCTCTTTCTCTCTCTTCCTCTATTCCTCTCTCTCTTCCTCCCTCTCTCTCTTTCTCTCTCTCCCCCTCCCTCCCTCCCTTCCTCCCTCTCTCTCTTCCTCTCTTTCTCTCTCCCCCCCTCTCTTTTGCTCTCTTTCTCATCTGTGTGTTTGTCTTTCTCTCTGGAATGAATATAATCAAAGGCAAAACAAAAAAGCCAATTCATCCATGCTCCTCTCCCCATCCCAGCCTCTGCTGAGCCACCCATTGGGATATCTCTGGCAGGAAACATGACAGGTAGTCCTTGATTTACAAACATTCATTTAGTGGCCATTCAAAGTTACAAGGGCACTGAAGAAAGTGACTTATGACTGTTCTTCACACATACGACCATTGCAGCATCTCCATGGACACCTGATCAAAATTCGGGTGCTTGGCAACTGACTCGTATTTACGACGGTTGCAGTGTGCTGGGGTCAGGTGATCCTCTTTTTTGTGACCTTCTGAGAAGCGAAGTCAGTTCACTCAACAACCGCCTGAGTAACTTAACAAGTGCAGTGACTCACGTAACATCTGTGGCTGAAACGGTCGTAAAATGGGGCAAAGCTCACTTAACAACTGTCTCACTCGCAAGAGGAATTTTGGGCTCCACTGTGGTCATAAGTCAAGGACCAGACATTACTCACTCAACACAATGAACATAACCAGTGCAATGAGCCCCTGTCTGGTATAACTCAGCCTTCTTCAAAAAGCAGAGAGAATATATTCTAGCTTACTGGCCATTATGAGAATCATCTAGTTTTCCAATTGAATTAAGAAATAAGAACAATCATCTCAAGTTCACAGCTTTTAACTTTCTGTAAGCATTTAAAACACATACCCACACACACACACACAAAATCCTTAAAGCATGTTTTAAATAGGGAAATGAGGCAAAAAGTTATATTTCCTTCTTTCCCATTGTTTCTTCCCCCCCTGTGCAGTTGTGCTGTGTTCTCACACTTTTCAATTGTCTTTTCCCTTGAATAGTCCAAGCACTTCTAATCTTAACTTCCTTGAGAAATTCTTAAAACTTCTGCAATCTCTTGGCTGCTCCCAAAGCCCTTTGAGCTGCCGCCAAGAGAATTCATTTCCCAACCAGTTCAGAAATGACGGTTCTAATACTACAGAGAGAGATAAACAAATCAACAAATTTGTTTGTGTTTGCTTTCAAAAGATCACCTTCACCTGAAAGCAAACTTTACTTTTACTGTCATGGAAGGAAAAGACAATTAAATAAAGGCCATGATGGTCCAGGCTTAGAATATTCTGATGATTATGGAGATATTTTCTGATCTTCCTTCTCAGAAACATAACTTCCCTTGCAGTTTCATCCAGTAAACTTGACTGACGAAATGTGAGATAAACGATGCATACATTCGTAACTGTCAGGTCCAAAGAATTAGGATATCAAGCATATAAGATTTATTCAAGACCATACACAAGAATCTGATCAACAGATTATTAGTTCAACACCAAATTGACAACAGATAACGGTCAACCAAATTGAGGACGAGGGTTGGACTTGGAATGCTTGTGAGAACGCAATGATTCTAAACTGATGGCATGTTTAACTCCGCCATCCTCACCCCAGCTCTACCTGCTCTCCTCCTACACAGAGTTAGGGATGCTGGACTTAATGGCTCTTAGTTCAGAAGGATTCCTAAAAGCATCGAGGAAAAAACTATGAATGATACTGACTGTCGTGAATAAAGGCAAATATATGTGTCCCAGGATAATGTTGCAGGATCCAATCTGAGTACCAAAGATTTATATAGAGAGAAAGATAATAATTTATTATTATTTATTGGTCCACTGGTACCAAAGATTTATTCTTCCAAGCTTTCAGACTTGTGCTGGAGCCCAACCTCTCTCTCCAGAACACACATTTGCAGCATGTCTATGGAGATTCTCAGTCATCCAGGTCATAGTTGTCCCAAAGGTAAGAGGCAACTGGATTTTCTGATTTTTCTTTGGAAACGTTTCGCTTCTCATCCAAGAAGCTGAGAACTGAAGAAGGTTTTTGGATGAGAAGTGAAACGTCTTCAAAGCAAAACCAGAAAGTCCAGTTGCCTCTTGAAAAAAATGGGACATTCTGGAGCATGAGAATGAGGATGGGCTTCAGCACAAGTTCAAAAGCTTGAAGAATAAACTTCTGGTACTGGTGACCAAGTCAAATTGGATCCTGCGATACTCCTCTCCTCCTCCTCCTCGTTTTCTGGCTGGAACAGCCGAAAGAAGATATTGATGCTGAGCCAGTATCTTTCTCGTACTATTCAATCAGCTTTTTGTAAACATGGCCGTAGGAATCCCTGGAGTTCTCCCTTCTCCTGGCATTTGCAGCTGAAATCTTATTGCAGGACTGACAGGCAGGGCTGTGTTATCGATCATCTTGTCCTTGTGAGGCAAAGAGATGGATTAATGTATTAGAATGAAAGAAGGATGCCCTAATAAGGGAAATAAGGACAGATCTCAGCATATCACGGAAAATGGGTTTTAAGCAAGCTTTAATCGTCCATTATGCTTTTTCTGAGATGTCGAAGGGGATTGAAAATGAGAGACAAAAATAGTTTGCCATGTCTGATCATAAGGTTATATGAATCAGCGTCCAAAGCCACAACTTGGGTTAGAATTGTCTGGTTCTCCACAACAGCCTTAATGGATCCTGCCTTGCTCCAAATGTAGCTGTGTGTTATTGATCGAGCCAGGACATGATAAGGTAAGCATGCCATTAGAAGGAGAAGATAATTGGAATCATTTATATGGGCTCCACTAATGTAGAAAGCAGTAGAAAGCCATGAGAATTGTAACAATTCCCCTGTCTTCTCCCAAAGAACAAATCTTTCCTGCTGTAACATGTTGTCAGCTATGGAAAAACAGATTTCCACAAATTCCATACAAACAAGGATCCAGGTGTCAAGATCAAGACAGAGTGTTGGTCCACCTCTTCAGCTCAACAAACCCTTCATGAAGTTTCAGATTGTTCATTACTCTCCGAATATTTATTCTACAAAAAATGACTTTAGAAAGACTATCTTTACCTAATACTCTTGAGAATCCCTTGGACTTCAAAGAGATTCAGTCAGTCAATCTTAAAGGTAATCAACCTTGACTGTTCTTTGGAAGGACAGATACTGAAGCTGAAGGTCAAATACTTTGGCCACCAGATAAGAAAAGAGGACTCCTTGGAAAAGACCCCGATGATGGGAAAGATGGAAGGCAAAAGGAGAAGGGGATAATGGAGTATGAGATGGTTAGATGGTGTCATTGACTTGATGGACTTGGGTTTGGGTGGACTCCAGGAGACAGTGGGAGGACAAGGGGGCTTGGTGTGCTAAAGTCCATGGGGTCATGAAGAGTCAGACACGACTTAATAACTGAACAACAACAATAAAATCTTAACAAACAGTACTACGAATAGCAATAATAACAAAAATGGATAGTGCCATTGACCATTGGGTGCTAATATTGATCACTTTGGGAACCCTGGTCCATAGTGTCAACTCATAAAACATTTCTATGCCCGTTTTATAGTTGCCAACAAAAAAAGGGGGGTTTAAGGAGTTTGAAAGAAGGGCAGCAGTTTGGAATCAAAAGTGCATTCCATTCATATTTTTTCAGAGATTGTAACTAGGTGACTGAAGTTTCTGCCCCGCAAAAATCTAATTGGAGAACATGATTGATGACTCTTGGCTATGGATGTGTTTTGTTGGAGAATATGAATTATGATACACTCAGAGGGGTGGGGAAAAAACAGGGTCAAGGGTGACAGTGAATTATGTGTCTCAGAGTCAGCTACATCCTGGTCTTGCCAACATGTTAACTCCCAACAAATCTTTTGTAATTTTGGAAATTTGGCTCGAGACTCATGATTTAATTGGGGTTAACTGCCGGAATCCTGACACATAGCATTGATCAAAACCATTCAAAGAGGAGTAACCAAACAAGCTTGGAAACGTAGGACATCCCAACAGATTCTTAGCTTGCTGCTCCCTTTGCAAGCCAGAATCAGAAATTAGAAAAAAATTTTCGCCTTCTGGAATTCCTTGCTTTTGATAACACTGTGTTTTGTGTAAAGTTCTTTAGCCTGTAAGCCATTTACAGCTAACCAATTCTTTAGAAATGTAGTAATAACCACAAATAGATTTCTTACTTCTGTTTAGTCACTTCCTACTTTTCAAGGTCCCAGAAATGGAGTTCCCACAAAGCCTTAGGATCCTTTAGCTGGCAATCTTTGAGGGACTCTCTCCAGTGCCCCACTTGAGAAGAACTTCATCAGATTATAGGATGATTTAGCTCAATTATTGTCTGGTGAACCAAAGCAGGACTTTCCCCATATCATTTCTGGAAATGTCACAGATCAGACCATGGTGGTTTTTATCGTTGTTACTGCTTGTTTGTATGTATGCACTGCGACCAATAAATTTTTTTTGCAGGGAACAATCTCCTTTTGAAGAAACTTCTCAAAACATCCTCAGCACAGAATGGTCAGGTTCTTTTAGAGTTTTCTCCCTAATGAAGAGTTACATTCACATGAACATCTGGCTCAACAGCAAAAGAAAAACGCACATGCAACTAAGTTTGTCTTGTAGTGATAGCTACAACACTCCTTCTCCATTAATTAGAAGGCTGCTAAGCATTTGATCATTGTTTATGTCAGTGAACAGAAATGGAACTAGTTGTTGTCCACTAATTATAATTCATCTGCCTCCCACCAATATGCTTCCTAGAGACATACTGACTGTGAAATATGGTAGGCAAACTAATTAAAACTTGACAGATTCCATCTCTGTGACAAGTCTCCCAGGACAACAATTTGCCCATCATTAAGCAGATGCTTGGTCCTTCAAAAAAGCACCTTGCCTACAACTCATGAAGTATCATAGTAAATGCTTTATATTATCACAATAATTGATTAATCTAAGCAGTATATGTCTCAAACTTATCCCCCAATCCTCCCTCCCTCCCTCCCTTCCTTCTTGCTTTTCTTTTAACAAAAGTAAAATAATAACTCAAATGCTTTCCAGAGTGGAATGCAGGGATTCTCTTGAAAACCTTCTGTAATACCAGGTAAGAAATGGCTTAGGTCTTAAATATGATATGAAATAGGTTATTTATATATATATAAATAACCTTGTGTCATTACGTGAAAAGAAAAGGCATTTATATCTAAGAGCCACCTAAGGCAATTTTAGCCCCAATGTTTGTACATACTCAGTTACCTAACTTATTCTTGAATAGAGTTTCCTGCACTTATTTAAATTTCTCATTTCTCGGTTCTCCGAACTATTCAAAATTTCCACTGCCAGTTCTTCAGAAAGTTCTCCACTTTCCCTTTGTATAACAGTGGTTCTTGCATGATAATTTTTTTTCATGAATTAATCTTACCAATCCTGTAACCATATGTCAACACATACAGAACTCAACAAGCCTATTCATTCTGCCGAACTGCCTTAGTAAAAATAATGGTTTACAAAATAAACCCAAACACTGACACTATTTGTAGGAAGACCAGTATTCAGATGTTCACAAGAAAAATCTAACACTAGATTCATGTTTGGTCAAGACAAGAGAAATGTGGAAATCTAATCCTCCTGGTCACAAGAGCCTTCTAGCTAAAAAAAACCCCTAACTCTAACAGATCTTAGGTTTCAAGTATCATTAAAAAATATTAAATCTTTTAAAAGAGAAGATAAAAACTAATACAAACTAATATAAGATAAGGAAAAGAAACAAAAGAGAAAGCAAAAAAAAATCAAGAAAAATAGAAAAGAAAAAAGAAAAATTAGCTTCTGATATTCTTCACAACAATTATAAATACAATTATATTTAACCTCTTTCTCTAAAGTTAAAACATAATACTTTTCCCTATGCTGGCTGGGGAATTCTGGGAGTTGAAGTCCACAAGTCTTAAGGTAGCCAAGTTGGACACCCATGCTCTTAAATAATTTGGCAGGTTTTATGACTATTTGGAGTCAACACATCAATATTAAATAGTCTGTTTTATCTAAATTCTGCATTTTAAAAAATCCTCTGATCCTATAGGGCTGGGATATAACTTATCATCATTTTAAGAACCATTGAGCTTCCATAGCTGAGGGATCCTTCTGAGACAACTTCTCTTTCTCCTTGTACCTAAAACAATCTTAAACCTGGTTTGGATTGAATTGTTCTCTTTGAGTTTCTCAATGTGTTGTTGTTGTTGTTGTTTGCCTACCCCATTCAGTGGCCTGAAACCAGCAAGGCCTCCCATGGCTGTTGCCATGGAAACCCTGTTTATTCAATACTGGCCTATTATGAAGACAATGTGCTTTCCATTTAGATGAGATTCAGAGCAAAACAGAAAAAAAGAGACTTCTTTAACTGTTTTGCTTTATGCAGGCCAATGTCATCAGATTGATTGATCGATGTACTTGCTTACTTACTTACTTATTTACTTATTCATTCATTACCATTTATTTATTTATTTATTTTATTTATTTTATTAAACTTATATACCGCCCTCTTTCCCTGACAGGACTCATGGCGGTGTACAGCCGATTAAAAATGCAACAATACAAAATTAAAAACAATTAAAATCAAATATAAAGGTTGAAAGGTAAAAACATATAAAAGGGAATTAAAAAGACTAAAAACCAAATAAAACCAGATTAAAAACCCTAAGAGAACACTAGGCCAGACCGGCTTGGCGAAATAGATGAGTTTTCACTGCCCACCGGAAGGTCAGGAGATCGGGGATGGTCCTCATCTCCGGGGGTAATTTGTTCTAGAGGGAGGGTGCCCCCAGCGAGAAGGCCCGCACCCTCGGGGTCACCAGCCGTCCAGCCGGCGGCACCCTGAGGAAACCCACTCTATGGGAGCGTATTACCATCCTTTACTCCATAGTTATGTGGGGCTAACTGGTGAGACTGCCACAGCAATCTTCAGTCACAATTAGAATAAGTTGGAAGGAACCTCGGAGGTCTTCTAATCCAGCCCCCTAGATCATTTCAGTCAAATGGCTGTCCAATCTCTTCTTAAAAGCCTCCAGTGATGAAGCCCCTACAACTTCTGAAGGCAAGATGTTCCACTGGTTAATTGTCCTCACCGTTCAAAGCTTTCTCCTTAATTCCAGGTTGCTTCTCTCCTTGCTTAGTTTCCATCCATTGTTTCTTGTCCTGGCCTGTCTGGTGCTTTGGAAAACAAAAGTTGAATCCCTCTTCTTTGTGGCTCCTCAAATACTACAATACTGCTATCATGTCCCTCTTAGTCCTTCTTTTCTCTAGAGTGGCCAAACCCAAATCCTGCAACCATTCTTCATATGTTTTAATCTCCAGGCCCTTAATCATCTTAGTTGCTTTTCTCTACACTTTTTCCAAACTGCTCAGATGAACCAACTGAGAGATTTTGTCTCTTATAGGGTGCAACCTCTCCCAAAGATGGAAAAAGGCATCCCCACTGTGCAAAAAAACAGCTAAGGGCTGTTCTTATTGTTATTGCTACAGCTTTTAGCATTTTTTGCCAGTTTTTAAGTAGGAACAGAAAACTTTTTTTTAAAGAGATGCTTAAAATAGAGTATGTAATTCCTTACCAATAAAATACATCCAGTAATTTGTACATTTTAAACCCCGATTAGCATACATTTGTCTTTGCAAGAGCTCAGCTCGAAACTGGACAAATGAGATCAGTGCCACTTAGGAGAATTCTTAAAAGGAGGACATTTCAAGAAACCTGAATCCATTCTTAGTTACCTAACTACAGGTGGTCCTTACTGAAGGACCTTTAAAGATAGAAGAGACTCAGAAAAAATAGTTATTGTTGTGGTCCACCAGCAGAACTGATGGCAGACTCAGACAGTGAGGAAGTTGGGGAGGAACATGGGCCAGTCTTGGAGTATGAGGAAGGCTCTGATGGATGCTCTGCGTCGGAAGCAGAAATAGGGCCAGGGCCATCTGACATTTCCCAGCTGCCTTCGGAGTCAGAGATAAGTGGGGAAGAAGAACAGCTGGAGCCTGTTTCCAAGGTGCACATGCACAGAGCTGCCAGGAGAAGGGAAGAGTTAAGGAACAAAGGTCGACTCTGGAATAAAGGCTCAGATGGACAGGAGCGAAAGGGGAGTGGTGTTTGCAGGAGACAATTAGTTCATTTAATTAGGGTGAAGATTTGTTTGTGACTCTCAGAGACTTCTTGCCAAGTATTTCCTTGTACAGCATTGCGCTTGAAAGCTATTGGCTGGCAACTCTCGAAGCCTGATAAGGTCTGTGGTTGTAATTCACCTTTGAAAGACTGTTTGCTGGGACTTTGCTAGATGTGAATCAGAAGAATTCCTTAGCCTAATAAAAAGGGGTTTTGTTGGGACAAGGGGTCTGTTTCGTGATTTTGTGAAGCCTAGGTCAGAACAGTTATTCACGATGGGTCCTCAAAGATATGACTACCACAATATTCCCTCCAGTAGTAACCCAGTTGGATTTTGATTGCTTGGCAACTAGCTCATGACATTTAAAAATCTGACACACATCAGCAATTGTAGTAAACTGTTTTAACAAGGTTACTCCTGAAATATTTTTAACATTTTAATAAAATTAGTAATTCAGAAGCTTGGTAGCTTAAACATCTACGCAACTTAACATGTTATCCTTTGTATAATCTACTCAGCATCTTATCAACCCAATGTTTTATTCATTTGGGAGTCCAGCAATTTAGAGGTTTAAACCTATTAAATCTTTCCTAGAATGTTTTCATTTGTACTGCATTCAACTTAACTCATCCCACGTAACTTGTTCAGATATAATCTTTTATTCCACCTTCTGAACTCTGTGTTTTATATCATTAAACTGTGCATAATTTGGGGCAGTAGCCATATGAAAGATGAAGTCTGATTAATTCATTGCCCCTGGAAATGTTCTTCTCTCCCAGTCCAAGCATTGTTAAAAGTTCAGGAACTTGAAAAATGTCCATGCCTAAAATTATTCATGACTTCACTTGTTTTCCCATTGAGTATTTAATACTAAACTGTGATCTTGCTTCCAAATAGCAGATATAAATATCTCTTGTTTTCCCATATCTGGTAATGAGCGTGACCTTAATAGCGCATTTAACATATCATGTGGGTTTCAACAGATGGAGATATAGTGGTATGTGCAGTGCCTTAAATGATTCCCAGCCTTTAGACTAGGAGAAAAGAAAGCAACTGGTTATTTTAAAGACATCAACTGGCTCAAAGACAAATTCATAACCAATTAATTGCATTGATAAATGCTACATCTATAAACTAGAACCAGCGCTCCCCAAACTCAGCAAGTTTAAGACTTGTGGACTTCAACTCCCAGAATTCCCCACCCATCTTCATATATTTTAGCCTCCAGTTCAATGCCATGAAAAAAGAAAAATAAAGACACCCAAGGAAAAAAACCAGCATGCTTACACAAAGAATTCTCAGACCATCTAAGTGGGTGGGGAGGATAAGTACAAAAAATGGAATGAGGGACACATAACTAAGGCAGAGTACCCACAAATAACCCAAACCTGCAAAGATGAAGTTTGGAAAGCTAAGGCTTTGAATGATTTAAGACTTGCAACAAATATCAAAAATGATTTTTAAAAAAGTTTATTTCAACACATAAAAAAACAAGAAAAAAGTCAAAAAAACAATGGGAGAGAATTCTGAACACGCCTGCATTATATTATATTCTAATATAAACTAATCCAGGAGAGAAGCAACCTGGAATTAAGGAGAAACTTCTTACTCTAACAGTGAGGACAATTAACCAGTGGAACTACTTGCCATCAGAATAGAATAGAATAGAATAGAATAGAATAGAATAGAATAGAATAGAATAGAACAAAACAGAATAGCATTTGTCTTCAGTGCATAAGCTCTAAGTATACATAAAAAAATACATTTATCATAAGGTTCTTAGTAAGTTGTGGGTGCTCCATCACTGGATGTTTGTAAGAAAAGACTGGACAGTCACTTGTCTAAAATGGTATATAGAGTCTCCTGCTTGAGCAGGGGGTTGGACTAGAAGACCTCCAAAGTCCCTTCCAGCTCTATTCTGATTGATTGATACTGACTCTCAGTCAGGGGTGGGATTCAATTTTTTTAACAACTGGTTCTGTGGGTGTGGCTTAGGTGGTGGGCATGGCTTGGTGGTCATGTGACTGGGTGAACATGCCTTGGTGGTCATGTTATTGTCTGGGTGTGGCCAACTCAATATCAGTCACATTGAGGCATGCATCTCCTCGCCTGGCCTCTTGTGGCTGTGGGGATGTTGCAACAGTCGTAAGTGTGAAAAATGGTCATAAGTCACTTTTTTCAGTGCCATTATAACTTTGAATGGTCACTCCACACAAGCAAAGTACCAGCAAAGGAGAGGAAAAGAAACTCCAGAGAAGTTCCAGAGACAGGAAGTCTAGTCCTACCAAGAGTGCAATAAAGGTCAACGGAGAGGCAGTTTCTGTAAGCAATATCAGAATATTTCCTTCCTGCCTTCCTTACAGGATTAGGCCAGTAATTTCTTCTAACAACCAGCTCTCCGTACTGCTTAGAATGTTAACAACCAGTTCTAGCAAATAGATGCGAACCTGTAGAATCCCACCCCTGCTCTCAGTCCATATGTTTGTAGATCTATGCCTGAGGCCCCGTGTTTTAGTATATAAATTTCATTCTCCAATATTTTATGTAGATTTAATATTAAAAAGGTAAATCTAACTCATAAAATTATATCAAAAAATATTTACAAGGTTCATTTCACACACACACACACACAAACACACACCCTTCATTACGTGCCATAATCTAACATTTCCTGAAGCAGAACAACAGTATATTTGAGCAGAAATTCCAACACTACTTAGGTTTAATTGAAAATGGTATAACCACTAACCACTAAGCTGCTTTAAATCCCCAATGTAAATACTAGAGCATGACATTGGCTTGTTTTGCACCATGTGTGCAATTGTGAGAGTGAAGTGTTCTGAGTAAATAGTATTATATAGTGTGCCGGTTGTATTGCAAGCAGTGGGGGTAGTTTAAATTTTATGTCACAACACCCTAACAACTTTATTGTTTCAACTTCCATTTCCGATTTCAATTGCTTTTATTGTTTAAACACCTATATTATCCGAGAGCTGCACATGAATGGTTACTGGATAATTTACTTACATTACAGAAGACTAATTTAATGAAAGGGTAGATATTTCTCTAACTGCTCTACCAATTCAGCCTCCTGGTATAGCCTAGAATTTATTGCTAAGTGCTTGCTAAGATATAAACAGCCTATCAAGTCATATTAGCTCCTAGTCTACTGCGGAGTGTCCAAGGTATACAAAATAAATATCAAAAATAAAACTGTAAGATTAAAAAGAAAATCCCAAAAGGTCTACTACCCCATCAATGGTCATGAAAACTGTAAGAAAAAATATTTAGCTGTTTTATAATCAAACAATAAGATGTCCCAATGGAAGAAATGGCTAGTCTTAAGAAAAGGAGGACTAGGAGTGAGATGAGAGCAGTATTTGAGGGGCACAAAGAAGAAGGACCAGAAGGCAGGACAAGGAACAATGGATGGAAACTAACCAAGGAGAGAAGGCAACCTAGAATGAAGGAGAAACTTCCTAAAAGTGAGGACAATTAACCAGTGGAACAGCTTGCCACCAGAAGTTGTGGGTGCTCCATTACTGGATGTTTGTAAGAAGAGACTGGACTGACACTGGTTGTTGTGGTTAGCTAGCTAGATGAGGGGCCAGGACCATTAGGGAGTGTGGGGGCTGGCAGCAGCGATGAGGAGGTTCCCGAGGAGCCTGTGCCAAGTATGTGTGCATGCAGGGTTGCTCGCAGGAAAGAGCAGCTGCAACAGCACAGGCAACTCAGGAGGAAGGCTGCAAGGTAATGGCCCCTCCTTCAAGAAGATAAAAGCCAGCTGTGAAGCGAACGTTCTTTGCAGGAAGCAAAGACATTTTGAGCCTCATGGACATTGCAGTATCTTAGTTGGTATTTGAAGACTCTTGTGTTGTAAAATATTTATAGGTAACCTTATCTCTTATTCTTGGCAGCTTCACACAGTTTTTGGCGAGGCTCGTGCTTATCAAAGTTAATTAATTTGCAGCTGCCTTTTAACCGGGGATTTGTAAGAATCATGAAAAGGTTTATGTTCCTTTAAGTTATTGTTTGTCTTATTGGAAAAGGGTTAGGGTCAGAACACCTGTCTGGAATGGAATAGGATCTCCTGCTCGAGCAGGGGATTAGACTAGAAGACCTCCAAGGTCCCTTCTAGCTCTATTCTGATTCTGATAGGGTGTCCAATAGTGGGCTGGAGTAAAAGATCTCAATGGTCCCTTCCACCTCTATTATTCCATTCCTTTTAGAGGGAGAACTCCCTCTATCTTCACCCCACATAATTATTTCAGTAAAAGTGAAGAAAACGTAGAGGCAAAATCAGGAACCATGAGGTTACTCTGGAACTGCACAAAACTGGCAAATTACTTATTCTGATTAGTTTATCGACATCTTCAACACCAATAAGGCAAGGAGTTTATAGTGGACTATAGAAGGAACAGATCAGACATCCAACCCTTGCTTATCAAGGGAGACTGAGTGGAGCAAGTGGCCAGTTTTAAACTTCTGGGTGTTACCATAAAAAATGACCTGACCTGGGGTGCCCACATTGAAGCCCTGGTCAAAAGGGCCCAGCAGAGATTATACTACCTGAGGCTTCTCTGAAAACAACAACTGAATGAAAAACTGCTGGTGACCTTCAACCACTGCACTACAGCGAGTATTTTAACTTACTGTAGCTGAGTATGGTTTGCCAATTACACCGTGGCAGATAGGACAGCACTCCAGAGGGTTAACGTCATTGCCCAGAGATATAATGGTTGCCATCTTCCCTCTTTGGAAGAGCTTTAGGGCTCCCGCTGCCTTAAGAAAGTTCAAAACATCTTTGAAGTTCCATGTCATCCTGGGCACCCCCTATTTTTTTGAACCATTACCTTCTGGCAGACGGTACAGGACAATAATAAAAACAAGGACAAATAGGATGAAAAACAGCTTCTATTTCAGAGCAGTAACTCTGTTGAATTCTACTGTGTCATGTAATATCAATGCAGTATCAGAGGTTTTCAATTCAATTGTATTGAAGGTGAAGGATGTGTGTTTGTGTTTTATTTTTGTAGCTTTCTTATGTATGGTGTACACTAAAGATGACATTTAATTTTGTCGTATGAGGTGCAATGACAATACAGTAAACTAAACTAATCCAAATAAAAAAGACAGACACTGAATGGATTTATACAAGAGTTAGCTATAAAATAATGGTTGTGATTACAGATAGAAGTCCATATTGCTCAAACCTAACACTAGAAGGCAAACTTTATCCAGAATACTTCATAGAAAAGGCTACATATTTTGTAATACCATTATATGGGGGAATGGAAAAGCATTGTGCAACTGAATCAGCTCAAGTGGAAAACAGCTGATTGGTGCCAAACAAGCCCTTTCAAAAGTGACAGAGTTTGAATATTTTTCATATCCCAACAGCTTTATAAAAGAAAGAAGCAAGGATTTATACAGTTTCCAAAATACCAATTAAAGCTTGCAATCTAGAAAAATAATAATAGTAAAAATTTGGGCATAACTTGGCCACTTTTTTCAATGAGGGGCTGCCACAGAGAGGAGGGGGTCAAGCTATTTTCAAAAGCATCTGAAAGCCAGACAAGAACAATGGATGGAAACTGAACAAGGAGAGATTCAACCTGGAAATAAGGAGAAACTTTCTGACAGTGAGAGCAATCAACCGATGGAACAGAAGTTGCCTTTGGAAGTTGTGGGAGCTTCATCCCTGGAGGCTTCCAAAGAGAGACTGGACTGCCATCTGTCAGAAATGGTGTAGGGTCTCCTGCTTGAGCGGAGGGTTGGACTAGATGACCTACAAGGTCCCTTCCAACTCTGTTATTCTGTTAAATGGTTCCTAATTGTTCTTCCCTTGTTTTCTTTACAAGAAGACTTATTGCTCAGTTCTTTAATTATGATTTTATTTGTAAGCTACTTGCATTATACACATAGAGAGAGATAAAACACACGCATACAAGCAATAAAAACTCTTAAGTTCTTTCATTCATATTCATGATCGCCGTATCAAGTAAAGCAAAAATTGTGTATATGTACAAACCCCCACATAAAGATCGGGAGGTTGCAAAAGTGGCCTGAACACATCACAAGAAAATTGTTCCTGCCTTCTATCTAATTAAATAGAACCCTGTAGCATTTAGGGAACCCATTCAGTCTCTAAAGCCTTCTCCAGGAATTTGCCTCTCCACATTCAACTATTCAGAAATGAGTGATCCGGTGGCCTAGAGGTGGAGCTCTTGCCTCACAATCAGGAGGCTGTGAGTTTGATCCTAGGTAGAGGCAGATATTTCTCTTTCTTGGCACGATGGGAATTTATCTGCTGAGTATATAACTCCGTACTGGTGACAGGAAGGGTATCCGTGCAGTAATCACTCAGGTCCATTCAATTGCCCAGACTCCAAGGGATTATGGGATCATTAAAAGAGTAGGATGATGATGATTCAGGTGTTCAGAAATAGTTTTTGCATCTGGCAATGCACAGCATCCAGTTAAGCTATCCTGGCTTATAGCTGTTGACAGACTTGTCCTCCCTTTATGGATAAAAAGAGAAGATTGCATCCTGCTTCCAAATTTCTCCAGAAAAGTTATTGTTCTCGATTTAACTGGAGACAGTTAGTCCTCGACTTACAACAGTTCATTTAGTGATCATTCACAATATCAGTTGTATCCCCACTTACAACGTCACTGAAAAAAACGACTTGGGACTGGTTTTCACACTTACGACTGTTGCAGCATCCCCCATGGGACCAAAATTCTGTCACTCGGCAACTGATTAATATTTATGACGGTCGCGGTGTGTTCCGGGGCCATGCAATCCCCCTTTTTTGCAACCTTCTGATGAGCCAAGTCAACAAAGAAGCCAAATTCACTTAGCAACCGTGTCACTAACTTAATGAGGAGAGTGGTTCACTTAGCAACTACAGCAAGAAAGGTTGTAGAATGGGAGAAAAATTTCCTTAACAAGAGTCTCGCTTAGCAACAGAAGTGTTGGGCTCATTGTGGCCATAACTTGAGGATTACCTGCATTGTGTACTCACGCAAATAAATATATCAACAATTAAAACAAATGATTTAAGTCCATCCTAACGCTTAACGAAGAATGACATACACCCTTCCTCTCTTCAAAGGAAGCACATATGTTTATCTCTTGTGTGTTACGCATGTAAATACCTTTGCCTTACTCATCAGATTCTCCTGTGGATAGGAACCATAATGAAGTTTGTGTGATCTGTACAAAAAATGCCTTATTTCTCCCCCCTCTGGTATCAAGAGATTTTTTGAAAATCCTTTTGATCTTCAATCCTTCAGAAGCCCCTTTTTCTGTGTGGTAGTAAAATGTAAAAAAAGAAAGGGGTGGTGATGATGAACAAGAATTGGATTAATCATTACACTACAGATCCCTCAGGCAAAGGATGACTGGTATAATTCTAATATAATTATTTGAGGAAGCTTCCAGAGAAAATCATGATTTTAGACATTCTAAGAGTAAGGAATCGTTTAAAATTCCAGAATGTGTAGCACCCTCTTGAATCTTTCAAGCAACCACCAAAAATTGTTATGCAGAAGGGAACATGCAAAAAACACCCCTTAAATTGTCCAAGATGATAAGGAAAAATATCATTTTCACTGTAGGTAGGTAGGTAGATGTAGATAGGTAGACAGGTAGAGAGATTAGGGAGGGAGGGAGGGAGAAAGAGAGAGAAATTAGAGAGAGGGAGTTAGATAAGTAGATACCATAGAATAGAGTAGATGATAGATAGATAGATAGATAGATAGATAGATAGATAGATAGATAGATAGATAGATAGATAGATAGATAGATAGATAGATAGATAGTCAGGCATAAGAAATCAGGAAACAAGGCAGTCCAAATAAATGAAGGTAGATGAAAGTGAATGGAATTCAAGGGAGACTGGACTTATATCTCTTGTGGGCATCAAGGGATTCGAAAATGATGACATGCTTGACTCCAAGTACAAAGTTGGCTACTCTCTTCCTGACCTTAAGACTAGTGGACTGTTAATACCACTTTATAAGGCCACACTTGGAATACTGCATCCAGTTTTGGTCACCACAATGTAAAAAAGATGTTGAGACTCCAGAAAGAGTGAGAGAAGAGCAACAAAGATGATTAGGGGACTGGAGGCTAAAACATAGGAAGAATGGTTGCAGGAGCTGGGTAAGTCTAGTCTTATGAAAAGAAGGACTCGGGGAGACAGGATAGCAGTCTTCCAATATCTCAGGGGCTGCTCCAAAGAAGAGGGAGTCAAGCTATTCTCCAAAGCCCCAGAAGGCATGACAAAAAAGCAATGGGTGGAAACTAATCAAGGAGAGAAGCAACTTAGAACTAAGGAGAAATTTCCTGACAGTTAGAACAATTAACCAGTGGAACAAATTGCCTCCAGAAGTTGGGAATGCTCCAACACTGGAAGTTTTAAAGAAGAGATTGGAATGTCTGAAATGGGATAGAGTTTCCTGAGCAATGAGACAGCAGGTTTCCTGAACTGGGGTTTTTCTGAGCAGGGGGTTGGACTAGAAGACCTCCAAGGTCCCTTCCAACTCTGTTATTCTGTTAACCACTGGCTCCTAAATCACAGCCTTGGTCCTTACATCTTTATCCTAACTACAGAAACTTAGAGAAGACAATTTGGCCAAGGTAACAATTGCAAAGGGTTCTAAAGAATCCACTGGAGTTGGACAGACAATAAATTTACATAAATAAAATAAAACGTATTTCTTTTCTGCTTTCCATATATTTATACCGAGTTGCAACTTCACAAGCCATTAAAAAAAGGAGGGAAAACCCCCCCACTGCTATCAGTAA
Organism: Bungarus multicinctus; assembly: GCA_023653725.1. Lineage (NCBI taxonomy): Eukaryota > Metazoa > Chordata > Lepidosauria > Squamata > Elapidae > Bungarus > Bungarus multicinctus. The sequence goes on from CM042844.1 coordinate 96,165,429, forward strand.
TTTACCGAAAAATGATTCTGTCCCTTTTTTTTTAATCTTAAAGGAAGTAGGAATCTGATTACTGTATTCATCCGTTACTGATTTTTCAGTAAATACTGCTGGAGAGGATACAGAACAAAATATTGCCTCTTTGGCATAGAATAAGACTTTTGTTGTTGTTGCTGTTGTTATTGTTGATTTAATCCGATCTTCGGTTTTTCAAGCATTTGGGTTTACCTTTTTATTTTTATCCACATCCAAGGAAACATTTCAAAGCACATTCAAAACCACTGGGGGTCCTCAGACCACAGCCTAAGAATCAGAGTCGGAGGAATGTAAATACTTGCAAATTACTGGCTAAAATAGCCCTTTCTCCTCCCTCTTTCAAGAATCCTAGTTTTTTTTTTTTTTCCTCTTTGCATTCCCTTCTAATGTTGATCTCCAAGAGCCCTCCCTGTTGATATCCTGGACCAGAACAAATCTGTTTAATTACCTGCTGCATTCTTTTAGCCTCTAGCTAATCACTGATTAAACCAAATTTCGAAAAGGCTTCCTTTATGGCTACTTTTCCTGAGCAGCATGTCTTTTTGATTCCTCCCCAGCAGTAAAATATGCACACACACCCGGACTGCAAAAGCTGCCGATAAAAGAACCAGGATCAAAATCCTAAGCAGTGGCATCACTCTGCAAAATCTGATGTCCTTTAGGGTTTTTTTTTCCCCTCCCGCCATTATTGATGACACTAGGAAGAGGTTGGTTTTTAAAAAATGTTGGGACATTGCTTCAAATGCACACCTTGGTTTTTTAAAAAAGGAAGATGTGGAAACACCACAATAAATAATTGGGCAGTGTGAGCATAAGCCTGGGGGGCCTGAGACAACATCGATTGTGGTGTTAAATGACCTGTAGCGGGAGTGACATCTCAGCCACCTTTGATACCATAGATCAGGGGTGTTAAACTCAGTTCCGTTGAGGGCCACATCAGGTTTGTATTTGACCTTGGGGGGCTGGGGTAGACATGGCCAGGGTAGCCGTGGCCTGTGTGGACATGGCCAGCTTGATGTCAGCACTCCAGAAAACTTCCACTCCAACAAATAACTCCGAGACAAACATCCTGTCCAAGGTTCCTTTCATTAGAGTAGTAAACTGGCACATCTGGGAAATCCCGAATCTGAAAGTTCCAGCTTTCCTTGCAATAAGTAAAAAAACTACAAATCCACCCCCTGAACCCCTCATCGCATCACATGCCTCAATCCCCATCCATCCCAGCTTGAGACGTCCTCTCATTCAGGTGCAGAGATAACATGACCTTGACTTAGAAAAAGAATGCTATTATGTCTAACCACATACACTCCAAGAAATTCCCCCCTCGCATTTTCCCAGGCTCAAAAAGATGGGAGCGTGGACGCGTCTGGTGCTTAACAGGGCTTCCAAAGCTGACACTTGATATCACTCCTGTCGGGAGCACCTGTGGTGGCTCGAGTGTCCTGCCATGGCCACCTGCAACCTTCTGCCTGTGAAAATGGAACTCAGAAGCTCCATTTCCATGGGCAGAAGCACTGCGGGCCATTCCTTCTCTGTTTCCGGGGCCAGATCTAAGCATCCCGCAGGCCGGATCTGGCCCCCGAGCCTTGAGTTTGTCACCCCTGCCATAGATCATGGTATCGTTTGGACCGGATTCAGGAATTGGGGCTGGGAGATCCCGTGTTGTGATGGTTCCCCTCCTTCTTCCAGAGTTGGTTCCAGTCAATGTCGGTAGGGGAGAAATATCCAGCCCAGGGCCTCTGCTTTGTGGGGTGATCCAGGTTTCAGTTTGTTCTCTTCTGCTATTCCACAACTACCTGGACTAGAAGACTTCCAAGGTCCCTCCCAACTCTGCTCTGTTATTCTGTATATTTACTTTGTGTTGTTTTAATTGTTTCACTTTAACTGTTTTACCGTCCAGGGTCATTTGTTGAGATGGATCAGCTACAGAAATCACATAAATTAAAATAAAATGTAGTTTAATTGATAATGAGACACTTGGACCGGTTGCTGTTTCTTTGATAACGTTCTGCTTCTCATTAATCTATGAAGAGATTCGGAACACCTCATAAATCTGTAAAAATACACCGAATTCTGTTCAATCAAATTAAGATGACACAGGTTGTTAACAGAGCAATTCAGTGAAAATAAATATTTAACCTAGTTAATTCTCAGGCTGTAGAAGCATGTCAGAATTGATGTTCATGTATTATAAAACAACCCAAGGAGAAGGCTATTTACTTAGTAGCTCTTATAAAATTGCTGTGCTCTGCTGAATCAAGATTTGTGTTTGTGTTTTCTCTAGCAATGCTATTTCTAGATTAGCCAATTAAAACCTTAACTCTTGAATGATGTAGCTAGATTTCCTGCAGCAATATGTTGAAAACACAGCTAATGCACTATGAAATGTTCTCTCTCTCTCCCCCTCCCTCTCTCTCTCACACACATATACTACACACACACACACATACACACACACACACAAACACACACACACTTCCTAACTGGATAAATTAAAAAGAATTGCTTAAATAACAAGTGACTGGGTACCTACTCAAGGACTAAGCTAAACTCCCTCATCTTAAAAGTAAAGTTTATTCAGAAAAAAACAGAACCCCTGAACTTTTTATTACTGAAAACCATGTTGCAAAAATGACCCCAAATGCATATTAATCCATTTCTATCCATCAATCCTCAATGACTTTTAAGATAAGATAACCTTTAGATTGTAATATTTTTCTGTGAACACACTGGTACACATCAAAAAATGAAATTCTGATGCCCGCTCACAAAAGAATATATCCTATATTCTATTATCTACCTACCTATCTACCTACCTTTCTATCCATCTCTTTCTTTCTTTCTTTCTTTCTTTCTTTCTTTCTTTCTTTCTTTCTTTCTTTCTTTCTTTCTTTCTTTCTTTCTTTCTTTCTTTCTTTCTTTCTTTTCTTTCTTTCTTTCCATCTATCCATCCATATAAACACACCAGTGGGATTCAAATTTTTTTACTACCAGTTCTGTGGGTGTGGCTTGGTGGGCGTGGCAGGGGAAGGATACTGTAAAATCCCCATTCCCTCCCCACCCCATTAACCTGCTTTCCAGCTCCATTCTCCTGTGCAGGGCAACCAAAGAAGACCCAGCCAATCAGCTGGGACTCGATGGGAGGCAGAGAATAGATGGGTGTGGGGCCAGTCCAAGGTGAGATTTGCCGGTTCTCCGAACTACTCAAAATTTCCACTACAGGTTCTCCAGAACCGGTCAGAACCTGTGAACACCACCTCTCTCTCTCCCTCTCTCCCTCTCCCTCTCTCTCTCTCTCTCACACACACACACGGTCAAGATTGATACTATATAGGTTTTAAGGAAAACCCCACAAAAAAGAACAATGCAAAACTTATAAAATCTGATTTCTCAGAGCTACAAAGGAGAAGCAAGAGGAAAAACAGGAAACCCCAAGGATGGTTTATGCAAAGAGAGTTTCAAACGGAGGTGAGACTTCCATTTAGTTGGAATTTAGTGCCACTGAACTAAACACGGTTTTATCCTGAGCAGACAGATTGCAGTCTATATGTCCTACTTGTCAATAACTTTGTGCAAAAAGGTGAATTCTGGATTTTGATCAGAAGGCACAGAGAGGCGTGGATGCACGTGAGTGCTCAGATAGAAATTCCAAAACACATTCATGCCCCCATTAATTTGCAAACTAAAGAAAGCAGATGCTTCACCCCAGGGAAAAAAAAAATAGCTCTTGGAAACAGATTGTAACTCCCAAGTGAAAACTATTTTTAAAAGAAGAAAAAAAGCTTATTCAAGTTTATCCTCCAGCAGCAAAATTATTTATATGACTTCTGAAACTTCACTCTAAGAGTGATGACCAACTAAGTAAGTCTACTGGAAGGCTGGTTGGATTTCCACAGGGTAAATGGGATTTTCTCACATATTAAGTGAGACAGAGATGAATTGCCTGCAGCCTTAATCAAATTGTCACCGACTGTTCAGCCCTGTCATCTCATCCCAGCTGAAATTCCAGTTTATGTAAAAAGTCTTCAGGTAGGTGGGACAAGGTCCTGTCATTTCTTGGGCAAGGTTTTTCAGAGGTGTTTTGCCATTGCCTGGTTCCTAGGGCTGAGAGAGAGGGATCGGCCCAAGGTCATCCAACTGGCTTTGTGATTAAGATGGGACTAGAATTCACAGTCTCCTGGTTTCTAGCCTGATGCCTTCAACCCCTACACCAAATTGGCTATTTATCATGCCTAAGCCTTGATAAGGTCCTGAGCTTGTTGGAAAATGAGTACCGTATTTTCCGGCGTATAAGACGACTTTTGAAACCAAAAAAAGACAACCTAAAATCCGGGGTCGTCTTATACGCCGGGTCGTCTTATACGCCGGAAAGTATTACGGGCGTCGCCGGGAGACGCTCCTCCCCTTCCCGAAGAGAAGACGGCGGCCGCTCTGCCGGCCCATCATGCTCGGCGGGAGGCCTGGTCGTCTTCCGTGTGTGTGGGAGAGAGACCGAGAGAGTCGCCCTGGGGCTGGAGGAGGAAGGTTGATGCGAGCGCGAAGGAAGGTTGATGCGAGCGCCCTGGGGCCGGAGGAGGAAGGCTGATGCGAGCGCGAAGGAAGGAGAAGCATTTACAAATCCTTGCAGCTTAATTTTGAATACCCGTATTTTCTGGTGTATAAGATGACTTTGAAAAAAGTCAACCAAAAATCAGGGGTCGTCTTATACGCCCGGTCGTCTTATACGCCGGAAAATACGGTATATATGGAGTCATCCTTGAAAGAAGTAGAGCAGGGAGCAGCATCTGATGAACTTGGGTCAAGCTTGGAAGTTAAACAGGGTAGAGAATGGTTAGCACTGGGTGGGAATCCATGGACAACAAGGAGAGAGAGGGAGAGGGAGAGAGGGAGGAAGGGAGAAAGGAAGATGGGAGGGAGGGAGGAGTAAAGACGATAAGCAGTGAGATAGGAAGAAGGAGGGAGGAATGAACGAAGGAATTGAGACGGAAGGGAGGAAGGCAGTGAGATGGGAGGGAGGGAGTAAGGAAGGAAGAAAAGGAGATGGGAAGGAGGGAGGGAGGAATGAAAGAAGGAAGGAATTGAGACGGAAGGGAGGAAGGCAGTGAGATGAAAGGGAGGGAGGGAGCAAGGGAGGAAGAAAGGGAGATGAGAAGGAGGGAGGGAGGAGTAAAGAAGATAGGCAGTGAGATGGGAGAAGGGAGGGAGGAAGGAAGGAAGGAAGGAAGGAAGGAAGGAAGGAAGGAAGGAAGGAAGGAAGGAAGGAAGGAAGTCACCTATTTCCTTAAAGCCTTGCTGAAATGTCTGATGGATTTTCCGAAAATCCTCCTCTCGTAACGTTGCTATCATTTCAGAGATGTTACCTTAACTAACCACCTTACTACTTTTGCCTTCCCCCTGGCCAATATGCTGCTGCATGCTTAGCATGGGAGTTAATCCGCAACCCAATTACAATGAGCACAGTCTTCCTCCTTTGCGGAGTAAAAGGGTGCTCCTACCTAGTAAATTAAGTCATCTATTTTTCCCTGACCGTGGCAAAGGTCTGGATTCATTTCTTAGCCCACAAAACTGCTAACGTTCACTTAGAATGCAGAAAGTCCCCTTTTCTTGACGGAGTTAGCAAACTCAATATCTGATCTGTTCCCTTAGCCTTCAGTTAACCTTGTAACAATGCCAGTGACCTGAAAGCAGTCTAGCTTGCTATTCATTGATTTAGCAGAAGTCACCTTTTTGGGGGGGCGCTCCAGAATGCATTATCAGCTCAGCATTTTTAAAAGGTCTGTATAAAATGAAAACAGATAAAAATCAGCTCCTAAGAGGTGGCAGAGGAGAAAAAAAAAGGCAGAGCATTTGAGTTTCTCGGAGGCTGTGAACCGACATTAAATCAAAGTGGAGTTTATGCTACTGCAAGAGGTAGAGGCAGAGTGCCTACCATGTACAATAACTATGCAATATGCGATGCGCCCTTGCAGACAAGGTACTTACAGTCAGAGCCTCGTAACTTATTCAATAGACAGAAAGATGCCTTCTGCAGATTGTCCTCAAATGAACAACTGTCAGGCAACCTGCCCACAGTGGGTGTAAGTCACCAGGGTTTGTAAAATGGGTTAACAAGATATTAACAGGTTTAACAGAGTTGGGAGGAACCTTGTAGGTCAACTAGTCCAACCCCCGCCCAAGCAGGGTTGGTCACATGATCAATTTTACAATCTTTTGTGTGTCTATGTGTGTGTGGCAGTTGCTAAGACTCCTGACTCTGGCTCCTTGTACCGTTTGAGAGGGAAAAGACGGTGACCTAGTTAGACAACAGCTGGAATACTGCAATCAATTGTGGTCACCTGTTAGGTTTCTTTAAGAAACTTAACTATATTGGTTTACCATCTATGTCTGCAAGTCAGAAATGACTCAGCACTATCTTGTAGCCACGATGCTGATTGGCTACAGGAAGCAAGAGTGCTATATAGTAAGAAGCCAGAGAGCACATGGCTAGTCTGTTGTTAGTCTCTGTGAGTGCTACTGGAATGCTGCTACTGGTTTGCTAGGCTTCTACTATGCTACTCTGCTACTTGGCAAGTATCTTCAACACTGTAATTATATTTCTCCATTGATGCATCGATGTATTGAAGATGATGTATTGTTGTTATATCTACTGAACAAGAATGGTTAGTAAGCTAATCTACCAATGGATGAACTGTATATGATATTGGAATGAAACTTAGATTGTGTTTATATCACTGTATATAAAGATTTTGCACTTCAACTGCTGTGCTTGTGTGGTTCTATACTCACTGCTACAATCTGAACACTACTTCCATCTGCTGTATTAATCCTTGACACCAAGGATACTCTGCTAAATACTTAACATCACCACACTACAAAAAAAGATGTTGAGACTTTGGGGAAAAAAAGTGCAGAGAAGAGCAACTAAGATGATCAAAGGCCCGGCGACTAAAACGTACAAAGAACGGCTGCAGGAATTGACGGACTAGGGGGCAGTGGTGGGATGCGGCCGGTTTGGACCAGTTCAAGTGAACCGGTAGTTCCGATGATCAGTTGGCCCTGCCCACCAGCCCGACCCTATCCTGTCCTTTATTTCCTGCTTTGTAGCTCAGCTCAATCGCGCAATAAAGCTGATTTCCCCCCCTTCGCTATTCTACTAACCGTTGCTGACTTGGAAAGCAAGCAGCTGAAATTCTAAATGCTCCGTTTTCAGTGCTGCGCACAAGCACCTTAGGGGCACACACGTAAAGTGCATGCTCACCGAACTGGTTGTTAAACCGCAGCATCCCACCACTGCTAGGGGGAGGGCATGATAGCAGGGTTCTAATATTTGAGGGGCTTCCAGAAAGAAGTGGGGCTCAAGTTATTTTCCAAAGCCCCAGGAGGCAAGACCAGAAACAACAGATGGAAACTCAGGAAGGAGAGAAGCAACCTGGAACTAAGGAGAAGCTTCCTAACAGTGAGGACAAGCAAGTAATGGAACAGCTTGCCACCAGATATCATGGCCGTTCCATCACTCGATGTTTTTAAGAAGAGTCTAGACCAGGGGTCTTCCAACTTGACCGCTTTAAGACTTGTGGACTTCATCTCCCAGAATTCCTCCTCCAGTCATGTTAGATCGGGAATTCTGGGAGTTGAAGTCCACAAGTCTTAAACTTGCCAAGTTTGAAGACCCTTGGTCTAGATAGTCACTTATCTAAAATGGTATAGGTTCTCCTGCATAAGCAGGGGGCTGGACTAGAAGACCTCTGAAGTCCCTTCCAGCTCATTCTATTCTAAACTAGAAATTCTTCCCAGCTCCAAAAGCCCTGTCTCTTTCCCTATTTTTCTGCCTGGTTTTGTTTACCAGTGGAAATTGCTACCCACCCATTTCCCCATATAAACACAGTAGGTGGTATTTAGCAACACAGACTTCCAGCAAGTGCTTTTCCTATCCTCTGCTGGAGCCTGGATGCCTTTGGCATTTGCAGACTCTTTGGGAAAATCTCCTTCCCCCAACTTGTAAGGGACAAGGCCTGTTAAAAACTCCCCACTTGTTTCCTTTGGGCGAGGGGGGCAGGGGCTGGTCATCACAGAAAACCACCCATTTTAAAAGAAATTATAAGGCCTCCTATTTAGTTTTGCAATAGTGGCATGTATCTGTAGCTGGGGTGTAGGATGAGGGTTTGTTCTCCGAGCTTGTGGGTTGGTTTCCGAACGTTTTGTTACCAGACTAGGTAACATCTTCAGTGGAGTTAAGGGGATGTCTGTGTCAGTCTTCTTCTGCTTATAAGGCCATGATGGTGAACCTCTTTCATAGGATAACAGAGTTGGAATAGATCTTGGCGGTCATCTAGTCCAAACCCTCTGCTCAAGCAGGAGTGTATATTCTAAATATTTAGCTTCTACCTAGGATTGAACTCACAAGCCTCCTGATTGTGAGACAAGAGCGCCTCCTTTAGGCCACCAGAACAGCCCTTGTACGCATGCCAGAGGTGGCACACAAAGCCCACTCTGTGAGCACGCGCACTGTCGCAGCGGTTCTTCTGGTTTCTGGTGCAAAAAAAAAACAGCCTCAAAAATGGCCTCAAAAACAGCCCCAAAGGGTCATTAAATGAGCTATTGTATTACATCAAGGACCATCTTTAAAGAATTGTGTCTCTTGTGTTCAAGGAAGAGGTGACCCTCCAGCAGCGTCAACTTAGGCATTTTATGAATTTTTTGAAGATGCCAAGTTCCAAAAAGTTCACCATCCCTGGTCCAGGTGCTCTTATCAATGACCCCAAAAGACAACCAGGAGATGAAACCAAACCCTTTCCCCTTCCGACTGAATTCTCTATCCTTCCTGCTCATAACAGATTCTCTTCTTTTGAGGCTGGAGCCATCTTTTGCGTTTCAGCCGAAAGAGAATTAGGAATAATTAACACAGCAAATGTTTATCAACGGAGAGGATGATTCTGTTGGCAAACCAAGCGGACGCTCAAAATAGCTTTCGCCACCATGGACTTGGAGGCTGGACATGGGAAGAATGATAAAAGATTTTCCTCCGGCTCTTCCTGGGGTTGCGTTTATCATTTATCAGGAGGTGACGTGATCTATGCTGACAGGCTTTGCATATTTATAAATGCATTTTTGCATTTTTTTTTGGGGGGGGGGAGAGGGGGTTCTGAGGTGCCCGCCTTTTAGAAAGAGTATCTTTTTTTTCTCCTGGAAGTACAGTTTCATTTTCTTTTACAAAGGCAATTCATCAAAAGCATTATCACAATTGCAAGTGGGATACAGATTTCCTTTCTCTCCAGGGCTGTGTTTCCTAGCAGAGGGCATAACCTTCTCCAAAGCCAGAAAGAGAAAAAATGCAGTTTTCCCCCACTGCATTGTGTCTCAGGCTGGAGATGGACGGACAGAAAAGGATACAAAGAGGTTTTAAATTTTTGTACTCAGCACAGAGTTGGGTGGTGGCATAAGATATGCAAATACCATATCCCCAAAATAAGATTCAACTGGAGAATAAGCCCTAGAGTGATTTTTTTCAGGATGCTTGTAATAAGCCCTACCCCAAAATAAGCCCCAGTTAAGATCATCAGCCAAATGGACACATTTTGATACCGCATTTACCTCCAAAATAACACCTAACTGGAAAATAAGACCTAACAGAGCAAAAATTAATACAAGACCTGGTCTTTATTTTTGGGGGAAACATGGTAAACAGTTCTCGACTTACACCAGTTCATTTAATGACCATTACAAAGTGAGGGCGACCCTGAAAAAGGTGACTTATGACCATTTTTCAGAGTTATGACTATTCATTGCAGCAACCCCATGATCAGGTGGGATAGGGTGGTTTGCCATATGCCTGCCTGAGAAATGAATGCCTACAAATAAAAAGAGATTATCTGTAGCTCAGGGTTGAAATGAGGAGCCCTTGGCGCTCTAGGAGCCTTGGTTGTTTTCTTGCAGATGTTTCATTATCCAAACTGGGTAATATCACCACTTATGATGCTACCTAGTTGGGTAATGAAACATCTGCCGAATGTCTATGGAGATTCTCAGTCCTCCAAGGTCCTGGTTGTCCCAAAGGTGCTTTTTTTCAAGAGGCAACTGGACTTTCTGGTTTTTTTCTTTTGAAGACATTTTGCTGCTCATCCACGAAGCTTCTTCACCTCTGACTGGATGGTGGGGAATGGAAGGATTTATGCTCCTTGCAGACAGCTGGTCATTTGCATTCTTTATGAGAGTCCCAAACAGTCTGTGCCTGTCCTCAACAGGGAAGAAACACATCCTGCAGCCAAGAAGGCTCCACACCCATTTGCACCACTCAGGTGACCACACAGACAAACCTCCAAGTGGCCTCAATGACCCTCTAAAAGGATGCAAATGACCAGCTGCCTGCAAGGAGTATAAATCCTTCCATTCCCCACCATCCAGTCGGAGCTGAAGAAGCTCCTTGGATGAGAAAGGAAACGTCTTTGAAGAACAATTGGAAAATCCAGTTGCCTCCTGAAAAAAAATCACCTTTGGGAAACATCCGCTGGGAAAACAAGCAAGCTCAGAGATCACCAAGGACCCCTCAAATGACTGTGTTTCATCCCCTTCCACTTGAGCAAAGTTGTGAAGGACCCAGGTCTCCTGTGCATGACCTAAAGAGCTTTGGAGTAGGATCTCTTCATTTCAGTCCTGTCTTTGCCTCCAAAATTAGCACCCAATTAGAGGATTAGAGACCAGGCCGAAATGCTCCTGGCTCATTCCATTCATGACCGCTATGACTTTGCAGTGAATTTTCATCCCTGAGGATTTCAGCTATTTCCGAAAAGACGCTGGCTAGATCCCTGATTTTATCCATTACAAAAGAAGGCTCGGTTGACCCATTTCTCAAGCTCAGACCTACCCATCCTGATGCACTTGCTGTCCTCAAAAGAACTACTAGCCGTTGTAAGGCTGCTCTTTTTGTTTCTTTGGGGCTGTTTATGTTGCTGTTCAATTACGTCCGAACTGAACTGCTCATGCAGGCCTCTTTTCCACGACGGATGCAAACACATGTTTGCGGGGGTGGGCTTCAAAAATGTTCTCTGCCTGGTTGCTGGGTGGGTGTGGCCATGGTGGGCATGGCCTAGTTGGCCTCCTGCACCATGGCGGGGGGAGGGGGAGTTTTGCTTTCCTTGAGCCTCTGGGAGGGCAAAAACGGCCTCCCCAGGCTACGGAGGCTCTCTGGAAGCTGGAAACGGGCCTATTTCCGGCCTTCCCAAACTTCTGGGAGGCCTGTTTTTCACCCTCCACGAGCCTCTGCCTGTGCCCTGCACTTCCCTGCCTTCCAAATGGGCTGCATGGGGACTCCTGGGTGGGGAAAAGTGAGGGGTTGGATTTGGGGGTTCTCCACACAGAATCGTAGCTAGGGGCTCTCCAGAACCCCTGCAAGCCCCCAGCAGCCCACCCTGGCATGTTTGTGCAATTTTCTTGGCAGCAAGGCCAAGGTGGCTAGCCACTCCCTCCTTTGGGGCTGGTTTTGGACTCCCCAAATTCACTGAGATATTGTAGGGTCTGCCATCCAAACCCAACACTGTGGAGTACAGCGAGTAGGCTTAGTGCTGACAGCTGTTGAGACACAACGGAGAGTTTCTCTCATGCAAAAGATGGGGTGGCTGATTTATTGCACTCACCACGCACACTTGACTCTCTCCTGAACCTTCTTTCCCTTGTGGGAAAGCAGGTGAGCCAGCTACTTATAAACGTTTGCAGAACCCATGCGCTCCTACTAGGAGAATCAATGGATTTGCGCACGTACACTGGGGTATGACAGTTCAAGGATGGGAAACCAGATGGCCCACTGCAGTCTCGCTCCAGCTGACACCCATTAGGATTTCGATCTGGCTGACAACGAGCAGGCTTGGACTTGGGAGAGCGAGAGAAAGAGCAAGGAAGCTACGCATTGCAATCTGCAGAACTGCGCCCTCGCCCCAATTTCACCACAAATCCAGTCTTTTCATCCAGTCTCTCTGACTTAAATGTCTATGGAGATTCTTTCTGCCCCCCCCCCCCACTCCTTTCTTTGAAGATGTTTTTCTGAAGAAGCTTCTTGGATAAGAAGCGAAATGTGGCCTCAATGACCCACTAAAACAGCAGTTGCCAATCGGTGGGCCATGGCCCACTGGTGGGCTGTGAGAAAATTTTGGTGGACTGCAGAGAAATCCCACCCTCAGAGCACCCCTCCCCCAAAGCAATTAATCCAGGCTGAGCAGAAACACAAGGCTACGCTGCCCACATGGCCCGCAGGAACTCTCCCTGCCCACTCACTCCTTACCCGGCAAACTTGTCTGCTAAGTTGCTATTTTTCCTTTTTCCAACCATCATCTGTTCTGCTGTGCCGGGAAATTTAGATTAGCTAAGGAAGCAGGAAAAGGTTGGATTTCTTGCTTTCTAGCTAGTCTTTATTTATTTATTTATTTTTATTCATTCATTCATTCATTCATTCATTCATTCATTCATTCATTTATTTATTATTCAGATTTCTATACCGCTCCCTCTCCCAAAAAGGGACTCGGGGCGGTGTACAGCCTACTAAAAACACACAGAATAAATACAATTTAAATACAATTTAAAACTAGATTAAATTAAGAAATCCGGCTGCATCCCATCCAGCTACAATTCAGACATTTAAAATCCGGGATTGATTAAAAATTTAAAAAGTATAAAATTTAACAATTAAAACCCAAATTAAGTTTAAAACCCAAAAACCATTTACTGGGCCAGGCCGGCCTGCTTGAAAAATAGGGTCTTAACTGTGCGCCGGAAGGTCAGGATGTCCATCATGGCCCGTATCTCCAGGGGGAGATCATTCCACAGGGAGGGGGCTCCCACAGAGAAAGCCCGCACCCTTGGGGCCGCCAGCCGACACCGATCAGGCGGCGGCACCCCAAGCAGGGCAACCCTGTGAGAGCCGAACCTCCCTTCTGACTGAAGGTTCTATTATTCAGTGCAGTCTCACAGCAAGCAAATTTTATGTGACAGACTGAACTAGCCGATGGCAGATAGATAGATCACTGAGTAACTCTGTGAGCAACTCTGCCTGCCTCGTTGTCTGATTTTGGGTAAAAGTTGCTCTTTAAATGTACATGGGGATTCTTTCTGGTTCCCCCCGCCTTCTTTGAAGATGTTTTGCTGAAGAAGCTTCTTGGATGAGAAGTGAAAGGTCTTCAAAGAAAAACCAAGAAAGTCCAATTGCCTCTTGGGAAAAAAAAGCACCTTTGGAACGATTACCAGTTAACTTACAGGGGCTTTTATAGGATGGATCTCACTAAATGGAACCCAATTTCAAATGGAGAATGTGGGTTCCCTCTCCCCCTTACAAATCCAAAAAAGAAAAGGAAAAAGGCACACGTGCAATCAATTTGCTGCTTGTTTGAATTCTTCAGGTTATTCACTTCAAACATTTCGCTCAATACACTGATAGGATGCTTAGGAAGCATGACGTAGACCATTGTGCATTGCCCTGCTCATGTCGTCAATATTGTGGCTTGTTAATAAGAAACATTGGACAGTCAATTTCTGGCTTTTGGAGAGAGAGAGAGGGAGGGAGGGAGAGAAAGAGGGAGAGAGAGTGGGGGGGGGGGGATGGAGGGAGAGAGAGGAGGAAAGAAAGAGGGGGAGAGAGAGAAAGAGAAATCCATCACCGGCTCAACAATGCTTGAACAATGAGCTTTATTTGCCTTTCAATTTATCAGGAGAACAAGCTTAGGACTGCCCCAAATTTAAAATGAATGAATGAAAGAAAGAAAGAAAGAAAGAAAGAAAGAAAGAAAGAAAGAAAGAAAGAAAGAAAGAAAGAAAGAAAGAAAGAAAGAAAGAAAGAAAGAAAGAAAGAAAGAAAGAAAGAACCAAACAGCCATAATGGTGCACAGATCGATCCTTTCTTAGTTACTGTTATCCGCAACTGTCTTTGTTAGCCAACATGCTGGAAAGCATAATTATATGTTTAGTTTCTTCAGTTCCAAGAACAATTCCGCTCTGAGCTGCACACTGGCACAAGGAAATGATAGGGAAATTAAATTCATCCATGGGAGCAAAAGTGATTTGTTCTCTTTCAGAGCTGGGATGGTCGATCATCAAAGGCCAGGAGATTAAAATATACGAAGAATGGTTGCCACTCTAGAGAAAAGAAGGACTAGGGATGACACGATAGCAGTATTCTAGTATTTGAGGGACTGCCACAAAGAGGAGGGGGTCAACTTAATTTCCAAAATATTGTTCTCCCCTAGTCCTTCTTTTCTCTAGACCAGCCTTACCCAATTTCTGCAACTGTTCTTTTTGAGTTTTAATCTCGGGGCTTTCCAAAGTCTCAGAGAAGAGCAAGTAAGGTGATTAAAGCCTGGATATTAAAGCATAAGAACAACTGCAGGAATTGGGTACAATTATTTATAAACATAAGAAGGTATCCTTTCAAAATACTGTATAATATTAATTAATATCATACAAATAAATATATTAATTCTTTATCGTATTAATTGTAATAATTAATACTATATATATCATTATATCATTTGTAAACATAAGAAGGTACCCTTCAAACACACACACACACATATTGAATGGTACCTTCTTAAGTTTACAAATAATTAAGTGGTATTAAGGATGTATTGCCAGTTCCTTGTAGTAACATGAATTCTTTTTTAGCCAGCCTAATAGAGAAACACTTGATTATAAAGTGTTTCTCTCACCATCAAAACTTCTGAAACAGTGTTATTAAGAAAAGAAAGATAAGCTTAGCACGAGGTGAGATGCAAACAAACAGACGCATTTTCCCAGATTCATTTAACTCTCCAAATTAAAGAGTCACTTTGGCTTTCTTATTAATGAAAGCTAACCAGGCTAAACATGCACTAACCCCAAGGATTTAGTCCTCCAAATTACATGTTTTGTAATAAATGGAAAATGTTCTCAGTTTTTGTTTTGCTATGGATCCTAATTATGGGATTAAAAGAGTCCAATATGTAATGACACTTGTAAAATCTGCGTGTGTGCAAATACTAGTTATGTGAGTTTTTTTTTTTTTGAAGCCAGTCTTGTCTACTTTCAAAAGAATGATTGCAGCTGCAATGGGGGGGGGAGGGGGGGGGAGCTGCCTTACATTGTTTTCTATTTCACAACCTTTGTGCAATCTGAGTGTCTACATCCTGTTTGTTTGTTTGCTTATTTCTTCAATTTATACGGATTAAAACACAATCATAATTGCAAAGGTTGCAAAAATTGCAATACGAGGAAACCAAGAAACGACAAACCCAAATCGTAGCACAACAGCAGTGGCCCCTTGGCCTGGGCATCGAATGAGGGCTTTATGAAAGACAAACAGGTTAGGACCGTCCTAATTTCCAGATGGAGAATGATCTTCTAATGGTATGTGAGAATGGATTTAGGAGACAGGACGAAGAGATGCAGCCAAGGGGAAAAAAATCAGATAAGCCTTTGGAAGAAATCTACTTTATGATTTGCAATCTTGCTTAATGTAACCTTAGAGCAAAATAGAATTAGCTCATCTTGTCGGTCTCTTTTGCAAGGCTGGCATTAATTAAGGATCTTGACAGACTTGAACAATGGGCCCTACCCAACGACATGAAATTTAATGTGGAGAAAAACAAGGTTTTGCACTTGGACAGGAAAAAAAACCCCAAAGGTACAAGTGGCACAAAAACAAGAACTGTGACAGGGATCTTGGAATCCTAGTGGACGATCATTTAAACATGAGCCAGCCATGTGTAGCAGCAGCCAAAAAAGCTAAAACAGGCATAGAATCAAAATCACATGAAATATTAGTACTGCTTGATAAATCCTTAGTATAACCACACCTGGAATGCTGCATCCAGTTTTGGTCACCCCATTACAAAAAAAGAGGTTGAGACTTAGGAAAAAGTGCAGAGAAGAGCAACTAAGATGATCAAAGTCCTGGAGACAAAAACACATGAAGAACAATTACAGGATTTGGGCTTGGTTAATCTAGAGAAAAGGAGAATTATGGGTGACATGATAGCAGTCTTCCAGTATTTGAGGGGCTGCCACAAAGAAGGTGGGGGCAAATTATTCTCCAAAGCACCAGAAGGCAGGAGAAGAAACAATGGATGGAAACTCATCAAGGAGAGAAGCAACCTGGAATTAAGGAGACATTTCCTAACAGAACAATTAACCAGTGGAAGGGCTTCCCTTCAGAAGGGCTTCCCTTCAGAAGTTGTGGGTGTTCCATCACTGGAAGTTTTTAAGAACTGGAGAGCCACTTGTCTGAAATAGTCTAGAATCTCCTATTTGAGCAGGGATAAGAAGACCTCCAAGGTTCCAGCTCTATTCTGAATTTGAATTTAATCTTGCAAGTCTGAAGGTACATCTGTCCCCCCGTCCCCTTTACAGCCCAAGAAACGGGGGAAGGTTTCTTCTGAGATACTTGCCCAGCCCACATTCCCGCTTTGGGCTAAGCTGACTTTTATTTGACTGTTGCCTTAGCTGTGTCTCTCTTTCGGTCTCCCAAGATCATTCTGACATACCATTGCAGCTTTGCATGTTTCCCCCAAAATAAGACCCTGTCTTATATATATTTTTGCCACCAAAAAAGGCACCAGATCTTATTTTGGGGGGAATGTCATCCACTGACTAACCTCACTTACATGCCTCTTCCTACCAGCCTCCATCGGTATTCATCTGACTAGCGTCCTGTCAGTGTGTGAGAGGGTTGAGGGCTGTTTGGAAACTGAAACAGTATTTGCTGTGTGAGCAAGAAGGAGACAGCAAGGAGCCTGGGCTCAACTATTCTGTACTAAAGCTGGTTGGTGCTCTGAAACTGAAATTGAAACTCTCTGCTTGTGTTTTGCATTTGGAAGAGATTTCTTTTCAGGTGGGGAGTGGAGTAGAACTCCTTAGCATCAGAGTGTGTTAATAATAATAATAATAATATAGGAAATACTCTAAATGCTCTGATGGTCATTTCGAAAAAACCTTTCTTAATGAGCCCCTAGAAGCCACGAGGAACATACGGGCCAAATTTCAAGTTTGTAGGCTTTACGGTTCTGGAGATTTTGTGATGATGCGTGAGGGTTATTTTGCTTTTATACAGAGAGATTTTTAAA
The DNA here is from genome assembly GCA_023653725.1 of Bungarus multicinctus. Classification (NCBI taxonomy): domain Eukaryota; kingdom Metazoa; phylum Chordata; class Lepidosauria; order Squamata; family Elapidae; genus Bungarus; species Bungarus multicinctus. Next base: position 96,182,528 of record CM042844.1, read on the forward strand.
CTCTTGATTGGAGGGGAGGTTAGGCTTTTGGGTAACCTCAGTGGGCTTCACTTAAATCCTTCTCAAAATTCCCGCAAGACGTTAATTAAGATGGGATCTGATCTCTTCAATGAGCAGATGGAAATCATTTCTAATGGTTAGGGCGAATTAAGGAAAGGGAAAGGACAATTGCAGGGGGTCTCTAACCCTCTCCAACTGTAATGTGGGGGCTTCCACAAGTGCCTGCTCTTATTGAATTGACTTTGAGATCCTAATTGTTTGGAGCTGCCTCTTCGCCATCTGTACCCCAAATGGAAAAATGGCCATGAACGAAGGACCGCTAGTTAGTTCATGCAAGGAACAAAGTATGGGAAGAGTCTCAACTGGTCATTGACTGCAAGGAAGATTCTCTTTCTTCTCCTTCTCCTCTTGCTTCACATCTCCTCCTCTTTCTCATTCTCCACTTCCCTTCCCCTTCACGTCTCCTTCTTCTGCTTTCCCCTTCTCCTTCACACCTCCTTCTCCCTCTCCTTTTCCTTTTCATTCACATGTCCTTTTCCTTTTTCTCCTCCTCCTCCTTCAAGTCACCTTCTCCCTTTCCTTCTCTTTTCTTTCAAATGTCCTTCTCTTTCTCCTCGACCTCCCCTTCTTTTCTTCCTCCTCGATCTCCTCTCCTTCTCCATCTTCCCCTTCTCCTTCACATTTCCTTCTTCTCCTTCGCATCTCCTTCACCTTTTCCTTCAAACCTCCTTCTCCTTCGAATCTTCCCTCTCCTTCTCTTCCTTCTCCTTCATATCTCCTCTTCCACCACCACCTCACCTTCTTTTCCTCCTCCTCTCAGTTCTCCCATCAAACGGAATCCAACTTTGGATTGGAAACCAGCAATCTTTTGGGCACTGCTGGACCCCAGAGCTCCAACTGCTGACCCCTAACTTCCAACAGTATACCAAGAGTAAAGCTGAGCTAGGTAGATATACTGAATTAAAAAAAAAAAAAACATGGCAACCACCTTCACGTGCTCCGGGAACTGAAGTTTCCCATCTCTGCATTTTCTTCCGCTTCTTATCTTTTAATTGCACCATCTCAATTTGAAGCGCCGAGGCAAGTCCGCTTCATAAAGAGCGAAATACTCTCTAAATAAACCTTTATACATACAAATAAAATCCAAACGATATGTCAAGGCGTTTAAACACACACACACACGCCCCACAGCCTGTTTACAATGGGGACCGCTTTCTCTCTCCCTCCTTATCCCACCCTCTCAAGTGTCAAAGCCCCCTTGGAGATAAGGCCACAAATCCCGAGTCTTAAGCCGGAGCCGAGGCTACGGCAAAGCAGCCTCCTATGCTGAGCGACTTTAAAGCCAATCGTTGCTATCTGAAGGCGCAGCTTTTCGAATAGTGTCCGTTTCCCAAAGAATGGATCTGAATATTGAGAAGCGCCCCCTCCCCCCAGCCCCAGTTTTCTTCTATCTTGTTCAATAGGATTACCTTGCACACATTTTCCTAAGCTACGGTTAAAAGGTTGCTGGGCCTTCAGAGGAATTGTTTATCCCTGTCCGTCTGCCTGGCTCACATCAGTTGCTAACACAACCAGGAATGCACTACATTTTAGACAGACAGACAGACAGACAGACAGATGATGGATAGACAGACAGAGATAGATAGATAGATAGATAGATAGATAGATAGATAGATAGATAGATAGATAGATAGATAGATAGATAGATAGACTAGACAGACATAGAGCTAGACAGACAGCTAGCTAGCTAGATGATAGATGATAGATAGAGATAGACAGATATAGAGATATAGATAATTGATAGATGATAGACAGACAGACATAGAGATAGATAGAGAGATAGAGAGCTGGATAGACAGCTAGCTAGCTAGATGATAGATGATAGAGACAGACATCAAAATAGACAGACAGATATAGAGATAGCTAGATGATAGATGATAGGCAGAGACAGACAGACATAGAGATAGATGATAGATAGATAGATAGATAGATAGATAGATAGATAGATAGATAGATAGATAGATAGATAGATAGACAGACAGACACACAATCACACACATATACACTTGTATCAGTCAATTGTGGATGCATAAGGACTTAATGTTTTAGCGAATTTGCAGAATCTGTCCAGGTAGTTCTCGATTTACAACATTTTGTTTAAATGACTGTTCCAATGTACAGAAATGAAAAAAGTGACTTATGATCGTTTTTTCACACCTATGACCTTTGCAGCATCCTCGTGATTCCATGATCAAAATTCAGGGGCTTGGCAGCTGACTAATACTTATGACGGTTGCCGTGTCCCTGGGTCACGTGATCCCTTTTGGCGACCTTCCGACCTTGAGCAAAAGCAACGGTGGAAAGACAGATTCACATCACAACTGGGGGATTCGCTTTATTAACTGTGATGATTCACCTAAGAAGTGTGGCAAGGAAGAGCCACCGCAAAACTCACTTCACAAATGTCTCACTCAACAATGGGGCTCAATTGTTTTTGTAAGTCGAGGGCTACCTGTTGTTAAGTAATTGTGGGAAAGAAGGATGTACCCTAAACACTTCTTTCTCATCTTATTGCACATGGAAACAATGAGAAAATAGTTCCGTGTTGCATTTATTAACCAATATTTTAAAAAGAAGCACCGTAATAACTATTATTATTTATTTTATTTATTTATTTTAAGTACTTATATACTGCCCTTCTCCCAAAGGACTCAGGACGGTGCACAGCCGATCCTACCCCAATACATTATACAAAAATTAAAATGAATTAAATAATTTAGGCTGTTATAATTAAAAGTTTACCCTCCCCCATAACTAATTAAAAACCCCAAATATTTAAAACCCAATTTAAAACGGGAGACAGTTAAAATCTTGTATCAGCCTAGGCCAGCCTGCTCAAAGAGCCAGGTTTTTAACACCCGTCTGAAGGCTCTCAGGTCCGTGCTGGTGCGTATCTCTGGGGGCAGACTATTCCAGAGGGCGGGGCTCCCACAGAGAAGCCCCTACTCCTGGGGGCCGCCAGACGACACATAGAAGCCGACGGCACCAGAAGGCCCTTCCTGTGGGAACGCACAGGTCTGTTGGAGATCACCGGCAGAACGCGGTCCTGCAGGTAGCCTGGCCCAATGCCATGGATCGCTTTAAAGGTCAAAACTAGAACCTTAAAGCTGAACCCGGAAAGCCACCGACAACCAATGCAGCTCGTGCAGGAAAGGCGTCACATGGGAGCTTCGCGACGCCCCCATAATCACCCGCACGGCCGCATTTTGCACCAGTTGGAGTCTCTGGGTGCTCCCCGCAGGGAGCCCCATGTAGAGAGCCAGGGGTGGGATTCAGCCGGTATGGACCAGTTTCAATGAACCAGTAGTTCTGGTGAACTACCGGTTCATTGAAACTGGCCCTGCCCACCTGCCCCTGCTCTATTCTGTGCTATATTTCCTTTGTCTGAAGCCCAGCTGATTGGCACGGCAGCCCAAATTGCTGCACCTCAGCTGTTTTTACTCACCCGGGCTGCAGTAAAAGGTAAGTTTTCCTTCTATTTTCAAAAGCACTGCACGAGCGCAAAGAACGTACCCACCTAACTGGCTGTTACACCGGTTGAATCCCACCACTGATTAGGTCACTTCTACTGCCCCCAGTGGGATGCAGTGACTCAATGGCCAAGACGCCGAGCTTGTTGATCAGAAAGGTCGGCAGTTTGGCGTTTGAATCCCTAGCGCCGCGTAATGGAGTGAGCTCCCAGTTCCTTGTCCCAACTTCTGCCAACCTGGCAGTTCGAAAGCATGTAAAAAATGCAAGTAGGAAAATAGGGATCCCTTTGGTGGGAAGATCACCAAAGTCATGCCGGCCACAGAACCATGGAGATGTCTTCGGACAGCTCTTCGACTTTGTAACGGAGAGGAGCATCGCCCCCTAGAGCTGGAAACAACTAGCATGTATGTGCGAGGGGAACCTTTTCCTTTACTTACTGCCCACAGACAACATTCTCTGGGGACCTTGTAACCCAAAAGAAACAATTCAGGATATGAAAATGTCAATGTTGTGACTTCAGACATATATTATTTACAGGAGAAGCCACACTGAATCTATTATTATAAAATTTTCTAAAAAGCACCCTATAGCATCAGAAAGCGATGTTATTGTTTTGGTATATTTTCAATTTCAGGTTTAAAAACCCATATGGGATAATTTCGAAATGACTTTTTTTTTTTTAGCTCAGTGCCACCAACAAACAAACAATCAAAACACTTAGCATTGTGTACAAACATTCCCGTTTGTTAAAACTGCTGTTCGGTTTGGATGATGAAAAGGATTAATTAAAAGGAAAAAAAAATCCTTTTTTGTCTGCTGGAGAATGGTGAAAGGGTACAAAGTAGAACAGTTTCTTCAGATTGTACCAATAATGGAGACAGTCCTGATTTTTGTGGCAAGATGACATTGGGGCAAAATTATTTTTTTAGAAAAATGCAAGCCAAGCTGAGCAATGAATGGAAAATGATCAGAGAAGCAACCAAGAACTAAGGAGAAATTTCCCCACATCAGAACAATTAATCAGTGGAACAACCTGCTTCCAGAAGTTGTGGGTGCTCCATCACTGGAGGTTTTGAAGAAGAGATTGGACAGTCATTTGTCTGAAATGGTACAGGTACAGGGGGTCTTCTGCTTGAGCAGGGAGCTGGACTAGATACACTTTCTCAAACTTGGCTATTTGAAGATGAGCGGACTTCAACTCCCAGGAATTCCTCAGTCAGCCATGCTCCAACCTCGGCTCCTTGACGATGGGTGGACTTCAACTGCCAGGGATTCCTCAGTCAGCAATTCAGATGGATTTGAGGAACACAAGGCAAGAGAGATATGCTGTTTGAGAGATAGGCTTGCTTTATACATAGATGGAATGGAGGCATAGAAAAAGAGTTGGGTTTGGTAAGGTTGAGATAAATAGAAGAAGGAGGGACAACACTGGGTGAAGAGGATGGATAGCATCAAGGGTGTTGCTGGACTGTCCTTCAAAGAACTAAGAGCATATTAAGATCTCTAGACACCTGCATAATTGGATAGAAGCATTCCTGTCAAACAGACAACGAATGATCAAAATTGGGAACGTCCTATCAAATTCTGCACCTGTTAACAGTGGTGTCCCCCAAGGCAGTGTTCTAGGACCAACTCTCTTCATACTCTACATAAATGACCTCTGTGGTCATATTAAGAGCAACTGCGTTCTCTTCGCTAATGATGTAAAGCTATTCAAGACCACAGACAATACTGCTACCCTTCAAAAAGACCTTGACTATGTATCAGAATAGTCAAACAAATGGCAACTTCAAATCTCAACAAATAAATGCTCTGTCCTACATATTGGCAAAAAAAAAATCAGAAAAAAAAATACAAGCTGAATAGTCAAGACCTTGTTGATGATCCAAACTCTATCAAGGACCTTGGAGTTCACATCTCTAATGATCTAAGTGCTAGAGCCCGCTGTAACTACATAGCCAAGAAAGCATTAAGAGTTGTTAATCTAATCCTACCTAGCTTCTTCTCTGGTAATATCACACTACTAACTAGAGCATTCAAAACATTTGCTAGACCAATACTTGAATAGAGCTCATCAGTCTGGAACCCACATTATGTAACTGATATTAGCACAGTTGAGAAAGTACAGAAATATTTCACAAGAAGAGTTCTCCACTCCTCTACTCATTGTAGAATACCTTATGCCACCAGACTTGAAATTCTAGACCTTGAAAACCTAGAACTACGCTGCCTTCAGTCTGATTTAAATATAGTATATAAAATTATACATTGCAATATCCTACCAGTCAATGAATACTTCAGCTTCAACCATAACAATACAAGAGCACACAATAGATACAAACTCAAGGTAAACCGCACCAAACATGATTGCAGGAAATACGACTTCAGCAACAGAGTGATCAATGTCTGGAATACTCTACCTGACTCTTGTGGTTTCTTCCCCAAACCCCAAAAACTTCAACCTTAGACTGTCTACTATTGACCTCACCCCTTTCCTAAGAGGTCTGTAGGGGGCATGCATAAGCGCACCAACGTGTCTACCATTCCCATCCTATTGTTTCCTTTTTATTTTTCTTATATGTATCCATTTCATGTATCCATAACTATGCTTATGCTTGTACCTGTTATAATTGCTTGACAAAATAAATAAATAAATAAATACCAGTAGATAGATAGATAAATAAGTAAATAGGTAGATAAGTAGGTAGGTAGGTAGGTAAATAGGTAAGTAAGTAAGCAAGTAAATAAATAAATAAATAATAAATAAATAAATAAATACCAGTAGATAGATAAATAAGTAGGTAGGTAGGTAGGTAGGTAGGTAGGTAGGTAAATAAATAAATAAATAAATAAATAAATAAATAAATAAATAAATAAATAAATAAATAAATAAATAACAGAGAAGAGCAACCAGGATAATGAGGGACTGGAGGCTAAAACATATGTGGAATGGTTGCAGGAACCAGGCCTGGCTAGTCTAGTGAAGAGAAGGACCAGGGGAGACAGGATAGCAGTCTTCCAATATTTGAGGGGCTGCCACAGAGAGGAGGGGGGTCAAGCTATTTTCCAAGGCACCTGAAGGCCAGATAAGGAATAATGGATGGAAACTGATCCAGGAGAGATTCAACCTAGAAATAAGGAGAAACTTTGTGACGGGGAGAACAATCCACCCGTGGAACAGAAGTTGCCTTTGAAGTTGTGGGAGCTTCATCCCTGGAACCTTCCAAGAAGAGACTGGACTGCCATCTGCCAGAAATGGTGTAGGGTCTCCTGTTTGGGATGGGGGTTGGACTAGATGACCTACAAGGTTCCTTCCAACTCTGTTGTCCTGTTATTCTGACGACCTGATATCATATTTCACCATTTGTTTTTGCGTTTGACAAACTGATATCACTGCCCTTTTTCTGACGTAGAGAAGGGTGATTTTCAAACAACAAATCGTATTCTTTTTTTTTTTTAGCACTTGGTCGTTTTTGGATTAGATAACCACTGGAAATGAATAACACATTTTGGTCGCTTACATTAGAAGCATATTTGGGAGTTCTCGGGCGTTCCGAAAAAACATCATGCTTTTCGCAAGTATCCAGCTGCTCAGCCCCACTGCATTAGCGTGCTTTAAAAGCTACAGGAAGTTTTGCAGTGACATTCAAGCACTCATGTGGCCCATGAAATTAAAAGCAGGACAGTCACAGCTTTTCTCTATGTGCTCAACAAACTCAAGTTTGCACATTTCAGCCATGGGGACCAAACTTGCGCAGGGTAACTTAACTTTTAGCACTTTTGCCCACGCGCATACTCCAATTGCAAAATGCCCAGAGAATGTTCATCATTGCATGAATTAAAACCGTCTGGTCTAAGTGAGATGCTCGGTAAAAAGTAGTGTTCATGCTTTTTGTAGCGCAGGCTGATCGAGAAACGGGGTCTTTCTAAAGCTTGGAGACTAATTTTAGAGATATTTGGGTTGGTCTAAGGCAGTGATTCCCAAACTTTTTCGGTCCACCGCCCCCTTGGTGCTATAAACTCATCCACGGTGGCCCCCCACCCAGGGGTCGGATTCAAATTTCTGTGGCTGTGGCCTAATTTGAAGGTATGTCTTGCTGGTCATGTGACTGGGTGGGTGTGGCTTGCTGGTCATGTGACTGGCGAACCAAATACAAGTGGTCCTCACTTAATGGCCAGTTGTTTAACAAGTGTTCTAATTTATGCCTGGCCTCCCCAGAGATACTTAACCTGTTTTAGGAGTTTTGACAGCCTTAGATCAGGGGTCTAAATCCCACCCCTGCCTGTGTGTGTGAGAGAGAGGTTGGATAAGATCTCTCTCTTTCTCTCTCTCTCCCACCAATGCCAGAAAACCACCGTCAGTCAAAATTTGTATTAGTGGTCTCTGGGATTTAAAATTATGAGTTTGGTGGTCCCTGAGGTCCAAGAGTTTGGTGACCCCTGATCTAAAGGGGTGAGCCTGAGAGATGGAAAGAGAGAGAAAAGAAAGAGAGAGAGAGAGAGAGGAAGAATTTACCAGCCCCTTGCACCGGAGGCACCTGCCCAAGCAAGTCCGAATGGAGCGGTGCACGAAGTCAATGGGGTGAGCCTGAGAGAGGGAAAGAGAGAGGAAATAGAGAAAGAGAGAAGGAAGAAGAGAAAGAGAAAAGGGAAAGAAAGAAAAAGGGACAAAGAAAGAGGGGGGATGGAAGGAAGGGACAGAAAGAAAAAGAAATAAAGAAGGAGGGAGAGAGGGAGGAGAAAGATAATGAGATATCTATTCTAGTCCAATCACCTGCTCCAGCAGGGTTAGAAGGGAGTGTGTGTGTGTGTATTCTCCTTGTAATTTACCAGTACATTTTGGTTTTGCCTTCTTCAGAATTGGCACTGTAATACATTGGGGAAAAGTAATTTTTAGGCTGGAGATCTGGTCCAATGGATCCTGTTTAAATACTCAACAAAATGTGGGAGCTTCCTGATAGTCTTGGCCAAGTTTCGTCCACAAAACTTTTAGTAGAAGCCAAAGAGGTTTCAATGTGGAAAAGGGCCTCAGTCTAAACTAGGCCTCATTCAATCTGATGCATCAGGTCTCTCTGTCTCTCTCTCTCTTTCTCTTTCCCAGACTGGCTTTGCTCTACTTTCCGGATGTGCCTGCGGGGCCGGTGCCTCGAGCATGGATGGATGGATGGAGAGAGATAGGCAGGCAAACAGACAGACCTTTTGGATGGACGGATGGACGGACGGACAGACAGAAAGACAGAATGTGACAGCGGCGGCACTTTGGGAAAGTGGTGGCGGTGGCTTTTCCCAACGTGCTGCCGCATTGGAGGCACCGGTTCTGGAGCATTACTACAGTCAATGGGTGAACCTGCAGGGCCAGTGCCTCGAACACCCCCCTGCCGCCTCTTAGCATCCCCAAGGGGGCCGGCAGAAGGGTGCTAAGAGGCGGCAGGGGGCGTTCGAGGTGCCTGCAGGCTCACCCATTGACTAGCACCGCTCCGGAGCCAGATCCTCCAATGCGGAAGCGGTGGCACGTTATAAGCCGCTGTGGGCGCGTTCAACACGCCTCCTCTTGTGTCTTTTACCGCCCCTCTGCTGGATCCCTTGGGGACACTAAGAGGTGGCAGGGGGGCGTTCGAGGCGCCGGCCAGCCCTGCAGGTTCACCCATTGAGTAGCACCACTCCGGAGCTGGAGCTTCCAATGCAGAAGCAATGGCATGTTATGTGCCGCCGCGGCCGCGTTCGACATGCTGGCCCCTTGCTATCTCTTAGTGCCCCTCTGCTGGACCCCTTGGGGACGTTAAGAGGCGGCAGGGGTGTTCGAGGTGCTGGCCAGCCCTGCAGGTTCACCCATTGACTGTAGCACAGCTCCGGAGCCAGCGTCTCGAACGCCCTACGCCACCTCTTAGCATCCCCAAGGGGGCCAGCAGAGGGCCTCTAAGAGGTGGCAGGGGGGCGGCGCATCGAAAGCAGCCATGGTGGCACATAACATGCCACCACTTCCACATTGGAGGCGCCGGCTCCACAACGGTGCTACAGTCAATGAGTGAACCTAGAGGACCAATGCCTCGAACACCCCCCTGCTGTCTCTTAGTGCCCCCCCTGCTGGCCCCCTTGCCTCTTAGTACCCCCCTAAGGCAACCCCCCCCAGGGGGCGGTATCGCCCCCTTTGGGAACCACTAGTCTAAAGAAAGCACAGTGGAGATTCAAAATGCAAGGTTTATCACTTATGTGGTAAAGGTAGGTACTTTTCCCAGTCTACACAAGTTGCTAATGGTCTTCCCTCCATGTATGACTTAACTCTTGAAGAATAGATGCAAAATATGTTACAGTGGTGGGATTTTACCAGCTTAACCGGTTCAGTGAGCAAGTGTTTCTCGCGTGCACAGCATTCGAAAACCACCAATTTACAGCTCTAAAACTTACTTTCTACTGCAGTGCCGGTGAGTAAAACAGCTGAGGCACGGAAATCCATTGTGCTGCGCCTCAGCTGAGCTGCAAAACAGAAATATAGGATGGACTAGGGCAGGGGTGAATGGGCGGGGTCAACCAATTGTTGTTCATACCAGTTCGCCTCAACTTGTGTGAACCAGTAGTAGCCCACCCCTGAATATGTATGATACAAAACATAGATACTCTTTAAATCAGTGGTCGCCAACTGGTGGGTCAGGGATCACTGGTAGTCCATGAGAAAATTTTGGTGGTCCTTAGAGAAATGTCCCCCCCAAAGTAATTAATCCAGGCTGCATGGGAACACAAGGCTGCACCACTCACATGACCTGCCCACCCACTGGGCCCCACCCTTCAGCCAAGCGCAAACCTTACCTTGAGTAGAGCTGGAACTGGAAGGTAAGCACCCTCCCTTTGGAATGAGCTACCGGCGGAGATGCAAGCCATAACTGACCTACGGGCCTTCCGACGAGCACTTAAGACCCACCTTTTCCAACAGGCCGGTCTGGAGTAACATTATGAGTAGGGTTTTTAATTTGATTTTAATTTTTTATGGCTTTTACTGGTCTTAGCCATGTATTTAATTAATTTTTAAACTTTTTAAACTTTTCTATTCGTATGTTTTTACTGTGGCTGTTCACTGCCCCGAGTCCCTTTTTGGGAGAGGGGGCGGTATATAAATCGAAGAAATAAAATAAATAAAATAAAAACCAACAGCAGGTGGGGGGAGAGGAGAAATCTGCCCCAGGGTGGCTTGCTGACGTTGGTGGGAAAGTCAGTCCCCTATTCCAGAGCTGCAGGAGTCACCGGACTGGCCCTTTGGTCCTCCCGGAGCAGCTGCTCCTCCACCCAGGTGCACCGGCCTGCCATGGACTGGAGGAGCTGCTCCAGGATGACCTGTGACTCCTGCAGCTCTGGAATAGGGGACTGACTTTCCAATCAACATCAGCAAGCCACGGTCAGTCAAAATTCATACCAGTGATCCATAGGATTTAAAATTATGAGTTTGGTGGTCCCTGAGGTCCAAAAGGTTGGCGACCCCCTGTTTTAAAGCAACTGAGCCATTTTTTTCAGCACTCTGCAAGTGTTACTGAGACATTCTGGAAACTGAAGTGCAGGATCTCTTTTGTTTTTATTGCTCCTTCCAAGGCAAGGATCAGACTCCTAAATTTACCAGTTTAAAAGGATCAGACAATTCAAGGAGGCTCTGCTGAAGCAGAGATTCCCTCTAGCTACCTTTGCTTCCCACCAAAGACCTGTCATGATTGAGCAGCTCAGGAAACCAGCTTTAGAAACCAGCTCAACCCTTGGCCAAAATTCTGCAGTCAATGGCCAGCTTGCTGCCAAATTAACAAAGGAATAACAGAACAACAGAGTTGGAAGGGACTCTGGAGGTCTTCTAGTCCAGCCCCCTGCTCAAACAGGAGACCCTATACCATTTCAGACAACTCTCTTGTCCAATCACTTCTTAAAAGCCTCCAGTGTTGAAGCCCCTACAACTTCTGGAGGCAAGTTGTTCCACTGATTAATTGTTTTCACAGTTAGGAAATTTCTCCTTAGGTTGCTTCTCTCCTTGATTAGTTTCCACCCATTGCTTCTTGTCCTGCCTTCAGGGGCTTTGGAGAATAGGTTGACTGCCTCTTCTTTGTGGGAATCCCTCAAATACCGGAACACTGCTATTACATCACCCCTAGTCCCTCTTTTCTTGAGACTAGGCATACCTGATTTATGCAACCATTCTTCATATGTTTTAGCCCCTAATCATCTTGGTTGCTCTTCTCTGCACTCTTTCTAGAGTCTCAACATCTTTTTTTTCAAATTGTGGGTGACCAAAACTGAAATTAGAATAATTCTCTGGCATTGCCGAACAACCTTGGATACAAATATTCTTGCTTCCTACACAATCCTAAAGAAACCCTCTATATATTCAGTGCAAATCAGCCATGTAATAAACCTCTGACTCACGGGGACGAAAGAAATTAGAATTGTCTCTTCTGAGTCTAAATTGCAAGGAAGGAAGGCTTCCTCACACACATGAAATTGCCACAGACATCTCTATTCATTCGGAAACATGTTTTTACTGTGCTTTTAAACTTGCCTGCTGTTGCAAAATGAACCAGATGCACTATTCATCCAACATACTTGTACCTACGCATCTCTCTCCTATTTTCTCCTGGGAAAAAGGAAGTTAAATTATAGAAAGCCAGGCTTATGACTTATTTAGGAACTTTATTGGGTTAAACTATTTTCCTGCCTCTCGACAGCTAAAAGCAAAACACTAAAATTCCCTCTGATGTTAGCCAGGCAAATGCACTTCTCAACGATCAGAGCATCAAGATGAAAATGAACCAACAGGGAAGTCAAATAATTTCACCCAAAAAGAATCCACCATGCATTGGTCAATAGCTTTAAGAAGCAATCTTGCAAACACTGTCACAATGCTGGTCAAATATTTCTGTTTTGATCTGTTTTATTAGCCACTGTTCAGCTGAACTTCTGCCTGAGGCTTGCCCAAAGATCCAACAACCAAGAGAAATATGTTCAGTACAATGACACTGGGCAAAGGCAACAGGAAACTGAAACCAGGCAAATAAAAAATTCTTCCAGTTGGCATCACAAAAACAGAGCTGGTGTTTGGCAAGCTTCCTTCGGGAGCAAATTCCAAAGAAGCTATTTGGCCTCAATATGATTTCTACTGACAATTGGAGCAGGCTTGTAAAAGGACACCCTCCTTAGTTTCGTTTTATAGCTTTAAAATACACCCTGAAAATGGACTGTGGACCACTGTTGATTCTTCAGGACGTGCATGAGATATATCACCATTGCCATTTTGTACAAACTTTATTGGTGTTCTACATCAGAACAAGAAGCAATGGATGGAAACTGATCAAGGAGGAAACCGAGCTAGAATTAAGAAGAAATTTCCCGACAGTGAGAACAATTAATCAGTGGAACAATTTGCCTCCAGAAATTGTGGGTGCATCACCGCAGGTCTTTTAAGAAAAGGAACAGTATACCAAGGGTCTTCAAACTTGGCAAGTTTAAGAGTTGTAGACTTCAACTCCCAGAATTCCTGAGCTAACATGTCTGGAGGAGGAATTCTGGTAGTTGAAGTCCACTAGTCTTAAAGCTGTCAAGTTTGAAGACTCCTGTAGTATAGGACCTCAGAAATTTGTCTGAAATGATAAATGATCTCCTGCTTGAGCAGGGAGTTGGACCAGAAGACCTCCAAGTGCCCTTCCAACTCTGTTATTCTGTTCTGTTCGCATATTTTCAGCATTTGGGTTGAAATGATCTCAGAACACCTAGATGGCAAACCTGGACATTAAGCTGTCCTAAAGCAGTTTCAAGGTAAAAGCTGCAGCAGAAACCTTGAAGCCCAGATTGCGGCTTCTAACACAGTTCTGCTCAAAAAATTAGCTGGAATCTATAGATTCGTTTTATTCCAGAGGATGCTTCGATTTACAGCCTCATCTGCTCAAATTAAAATCCATAACCAATCCAGACAGTGATTTGGCGGTAGTGACCATCACTTTGTGTTACATTCAAGGGAATATACATTCTCCAACATAGAGAGGATTGGCACAATTCATCCTAAAACTTGTGTAAACGATGCAATTAGACTAAATCTGAAAGTTTCCTTAATTTGACTAATTGCTCCTGTTCTTCCTGCCACAAACATGATGTTTTCCAGAGTGAATTGCCATATCTTCAAGAAAACACAATATAATTTTTCTAGATTGTTATATTTTTATCTGAGTGAAATCTTTTTTCCACTGATCAATTATCTCTGTCTGTCTGTCTGTCTGTCTGTCTGTCTGTCTGTCTGTCTGTCTGTCTGTCTGTCTGTCTATCTATCTATCTATCTATCTATCTATCTATCTATCTATCTATCTATCTATCTATCTACCTATCTACCTACCTATCTATCTATCTATCTATCTGTATCATATAAACAGAAAATATATATATATACACATATACACACACGCACAGAATTTTCTTCTTGTCCTTGACAATTATTTCGATATATATTTAATAGTTGTGCTGGCCATTAGATGGTATCTGATGAACTGAGGCAGGGCATGGCCAAAGGTATTGTAAAACCTCTAATCTCTGCATGTGGAGATGGAAAAGCAAACACATTATCTGTTTTTCCCTTGACTCTCTGCCAAGCCCTTCCCAACCAATAAGAGGCCACCTAATATTCAGAATGCCAGGCAATCATTTCAATAACATAAAAGCCTTTTCTTGTAGCCGATCAAGACTGCAGATAAAATGCAATAAGCAGGATCATGCTACTGCTTCTAAAATATTTATCAATACTTACTTTCCATTTCATTCCAGGACGTAATTGATCATTTATGTCTGGATGAATCACAGATGCAATCGTCAGACTAATTAATATTCTTTGATGATCATTATCCATGATTTTTTCCACTTGTTTGGTCCTTTTCTTACTTTAAGGGGAAAAGGTATGAATCTGTTTGGATTTATACTGTTATCGATTTTATCCTGTTTACTCAGCTCAAGACTTATTTATGTGATCTTCCTCGTATGTTTTTAGATGCTAGCCAATTCCTCTACAAATTGATTGTGTTCACCCTCCCTCTCTAATGGGAAGACCAGAAATGAGATAATCACCAGTTTTCCATTTTGTAACACAGGTTTGTCTCAAACACAAAATACACAGTCCACATACACGTCCAATGACTTGAATGTCTGTCAGTTGCAGTAGCATGAAAAACCAAGGGGGGGACGGATACACACATACATTTCTAATTGTGCTTATTAAGGACATCATCTGAAGGTTAATGTGATGAAAATCTCTTTGCAAATTCATGTCAAGAAGTTCCAAGACTGTGATTCAAAGCCCATTTGTTAGCCAAGAGGCTCAGAATATGTGTCTTAAGACTCATGCAAAGGTGTCTTTTAAAAGAAAAACACAGCTTATATTTGCTAATTCAGGAAGGTGCACAATCCAGTATGCTACAAATAATTGATTTCAGTCTCAAAACATTTCTAATTCCTATGATTGACCAACACAGAAGCATAAACACACACACATACACTCACACACATACACACACAGAGAGAGACACACAGAGAGAGACAGAGAGAGAGACAGAAGAAAGGAGAGAAAGAGAGAGAGAGAAGGAAGGAAGGAAGGAAGGAAAGAAAGAAAGAAAGAAAGAAAGAAAGAAAGAAAGAAAGAAAGAAAGAAAGAAAGAAAGAAAGAAAGAAAGAAAGAAAGAAAGAAAGAAAGAAAGAAAGAAAGAAAGAAAGAAAGAGGAAACAACTTGCCTCCAGAAGTTGTGAATACTCCAACAACACTGGAAGTTTTTTAAAAAGATGTTGGATAACCATATGTCTGAAGTGGGGTAGGGTTTCCTGCCTAGGCAGGGGGTTGGACTAGAAGACCTTCAAGGTCCCTTCCAACTCTGTTTATTCTATTATTCTAATATATTCTAAACCACTCTTAGGAAAGTTACTGAATGAAATTTCTAATTAATGGATATGTAGTTTCTCACATAGTTCCTTCTGTCACACCCCTGAAACAGCAAAACAGGAATGGACTGTACAAAAATAATGTGATTTAAAGGACAAATTCAAGAAGCGAAGCCAATGTTTGCCAATATACTGATTCCAAGAATTTACACCAGTCGGCAATGAGAGTTTCATCAGATACAAGATTGTATTAATGATGCATACCTGTACCTCTCATTGTACATTGCCTTCAGTCACTGCTAAATAGAAAAGATTTGTCAATCCAGGTAGGTTGATAAAGAGAGACGCTTAACTAGAACACAAAAGGTAATGCAAAATGTCATAATGTTTTAAGGACAAAGAGCGGATAGTGAAGCGAAGCCAAAGTATCGATCAAGACAGTCTTGTGACCAAAGTTGTGGATTATTATTATGCCAAGTAGACTTTGATAAACAAATTTTGCAGATCACTCTGTCTGCATCTGCCCATAATGTTCTTGCTCATTTTAAACATAGATCAACACTTAAATCATCCAGCCTTCTTTCGCTTTTCTTATGTTTTTAATTCATCCAGAAGATGAATTAAAAACATAAGATAACCAGAAGACATATGACACTGAGAACTAGATTAAAAGAAAGGGAAATAACTGATTTAAAACAAAAGGGAGCCTGAATAAGATTCAGCCAGCTGTGTAGTATAAATTGAAACTGACAGGCTATGGAAAGAAATTTCTTCATGTGTTGTTAGTGCCACACAGATTCAATTGTACTACTGAGTCTGGCTAAGTGTGCTAAAAAAAAATTAAAGAGGAAGGAAAGGGAAGCACTTAAGGCCGAGGCTGCATCTAAAAAAAACTGTAAAAAAATCAGGCATTTTAGCAAGCTTAAATGTACAGAAAAATAACTTGTGATCCAAAAAAAACCCACCGAAGCTTATTTCAGGAATGGTGGAAATGCTATCATAGGTACTCCACCAGCTTAATTTCAATTCTACTTATGTATTTTAAATTTTACCATTTATTTCCTGCATTTTGTTTGTCATTGTGCTTGCATTTTTAAAAAAGATTTCTGATTATGGACTGAAATATATCTCTTTATCATCTATCTATCTATCTATCTATCTATCTATCTATCTATCTATCTATCTATCTATCTATCTATCTATCTATCTATCTACCTACCTACCTACCTACCTACCTACCTATTATCTCTCTCATCAATCATCTATCATTTCTCTCTCCTATGTATCCATTCATCCATCCCATCCATCCATCCTACAATTTCATTTTAAAAAGCAAATCAAAGTTTGTCCACAGGGAAAGCTAGCAGTTTCAAAAGAAGACAAGGGTAAACACTATTTTCAGTGAGATGAAACAAGATTTTCTCCACCTACATCTTAGAACTTATAATATTTCTGTTGCAGGTTGCAATGCTATGGATGCTGATTTCAGAGTACCCCGACAGAAATCTCTTAGAAGTGGTATTCATTGTAATCCACCCAGAAGCTTTTAAAATATTCTCAGTATGTATGTTTTCAAACAAACAAAAATTCTGTTCTAGAAACAAATAAACAAAAATCTAACCAACTGTGGCTGGACAAGATCTAGAGCATCCCCAAACAATTCCTATTTTAGAAGATTTGCTTCCAGAAAACCTCCTACACCACTCTTATCACTTATTGTTTTCCATTTTCTGCCCTAAAGGCTCAAAGAACTTGAAAATTAGGGATAGGAAAATGATTGTCCTCATAGTTTCACTGGGATTCCAGAATGCAGTGATGCCGTTGTTGTGTGCTTGGCATGACTCCAGAGCCTCTTCTCAAGGCCCATAATTAGTCTGCATTCATAAGACAAAATGGGAATATTTCCAGATGAAGACCCCCCCAAAAAAAGGGGGCTTCTAAAATAGTCAAGAGTAAAATTTCAATCAAGTTAAGACTGGCAGAGTGGAGCTGCAGAGGGATGCAAATACAGTGTTTGAGTGGTTTTGTTATGGAGCTGTACCAATTTGCCTCCGGAAATTGTTAGGTGCTCTAACACTGGAGACTTTAAAGAAGAGCTCGGGCAGCCATTTCTCAGACGTGGTCTAGGCCCACTGGGATGGCGACCCTACGGCAAGCGTGTCAGAGGTGGCACACAGAGCACTCTCTCTGGGCGTGCGAGTCGTGGCCCTAGCTCACCCCTGCTGCGCATGCACACCTCCCGCCGGCCAGCTGGTCTTCGGGTCTCTGCCGCGCATGTGCAAGGGGTGGAGCACACATCTGGGGGGCTGCAGAGGGGTCATGTGTGCATGCATGTGTTGCATTTTGGGGATGCGCGCACACACATGTGCTTTGGGCACTTGGTGCCAAAAAGGTTAGCCATCATCGGTCTAAGGTCTCCTGTTTGAGCAGGGGGTTGGACCAGTGGTGGGCTTCAAATATTGTTCCACCGGTTTGGTGGGTGTGGCTTGGTGGGCGTGCTTTGCATGCACGCACACACTTTGCATGCACACGTGTGACAAACACGCACTTTGCACAGGCGCAGAGGAGTTTGCACAGGCGCAGAAGCATTCTAACTCGCCTCCTACAATCCGGCATGATCCCGGTCATTTCAGTGCTATGCAAAGCAGCTGCGCTTCAAAATTCAGCAGATAAAAGTGAGCATGGAAGCCCGGATGGGCAGGCGGGCAGGCCCAATAGCAGAGCAGCAGAGAGAACCGATTCGGTCTCCGCTGCTCATTGCTCCTACCGGCTCACCAGAACCGGGTCAAACCAGTCGAATGCCACCACAATGGACTAAAATACCTCCGAGGTCCCTCCCAACTCCGTTATTCTGCCATTGGCCATCCTGTAAAATACTCCAAACCTGCTCACGTCAACCAAGCATGGAATTTCCTTTTGGTCGATATAGACAGAAGGATACAAATGCGGGGACCCCGTTCATTAGCACCCTGGATTTAGAACCTCCACTTTGCTTTGCCAGACACACAACAATGGAGTCGTCTAATTTGAGTCAGGGATTTCGTAGAGAAACGGCTTGGGAGGGGGTGGGGAAAATGGCTCTCTGGCAAATCTCCTGCCAGTGATCGTCTTCAGGTTAGCACTACTGTGTTTCTCAAGATGACAGCCATCAGATCAGATTACCTGAATGTTGCTCCTGATGACATCTGACAACAATGAACAACTGAAGGAATTCAAACAGGCTACGGGACAGGTAAGAGGGTTTTGTGTGTCCGTATTTCTCCTCTCCTCCTGATAGTACATGTTGCAGATATACGGCGCAAAGTGAGAGTGAGATGAATCCACATCTGATCCCATATGCTGATCCCTTTTCCAAAACCGCCTTTAGATTCTTGGAGAGGAGGAAAAAGAAACCAAGACAAAACAAACCCACTCTGTCTTGAAAGCCCCAAGACTGCTCAAAATTGCATTTTATCGATGCACAAAGAAACGTGTGTAGATGAAATGCCGCTTTATGGTAGTTCCAAATCTCCAGCTATGTCATTGGAATAAATGCCTTTTCAGTTTTCCTTGGAGGCGTTGTGTTTCATTTCAGAAAACTTGACACAAAAAGCAAAGACGAGCCGACAGCTCTGGTCTCATTACCTGAATTTGATGGGATTGAGCCTGAAAGAGCAGATCTAGGAGAAGTGGTTTCTCCTGGTCTCACTAGGTTCTGCTTCATAACAGGTAGAAGCCATATCAAGGGGGAGATTGGCACAACTTCAGATATTTGTTCGTTTGTTTGTATCCCGCCTCTATTATTTTTACAAACATGTTCAAGTGGGGAACATATCCAATATACCTTCCTCCTCTAATTTTTTTCTTTCTTTCTTTCTTTCTTTTCTTTTTTGCAATGTATCCCTGGTCACCTGAGTCAGGAGAATCTCCGAACCATCATCATTGGATCATAGTGTGCCAGAAACCACGCTGCAAGAACAAACAAAGCCCCATCCATGGGAATGCAGGCAGCATGCAAAATATTGGTGGGATTCAATTATTTTTACTACTGGTTCTGTGGGGCGTGGCTTGGTGGGCGTGGCAGGGGAAGGTTACTGCAAAATCCCCATTTCCTCCCCACCCCCACTAACCTGCTTTCCAGCTCCCTTCTCATGTGCAGGACAACCAAAGAAGACCCAGCCGATCAGCTGAGACTTGGGAGACAGAGGTGGCATTTGCCAGTTCTCCAAAATACTCAACATTTCCACCACTGGTTCTCCAGAACTGGTCAGAACCTGCTGCATACCACCCGTGATGCAAAATCAGCCCCCCCCACCTCT
Source organism: Bungarus multicinctus (assembly GCA_023653725.1). Classification (NCBI taxonomy): domain Eukaryota; kingdom Metazoa; phylum Chordata; class Lepidosauria; order Squamata; family Elapidae; genus Bungarus; species Bungarus multicinctus. The sequence continues at coordinate 96,202,234 of CM042844.1, forward strand.
GGTTCACAGAAAAACTGCTCTCCGTGGGACCATTACCTGGTGCTCAAAAGATTTGGGGGGGGGCAGTATGGTATAGGGTGTGACAATTCGCCATGGCCAATGGACTGCAGGACAATTTGCCACAGCCAACACAGTGCCGGACGAATGTTAACACTAAAATCAAAGAAACAGTGGAATAGAATTAAAGAAATCATGCAAAAGAAGGGACAGAATGTAATGTGAATGGCAAATATTATATTTTTTTAAAAAAGTTTTTAAAACAATTAAACAGAATTGTTAAATTGTCCCACAGTGAGTTGTCCCACGCCGAGTTGGCTGTGGTCAGTTGTCCTGCAACAAGTTGGCTGTGGTCAGTTGGCCATGGTGCATTGAGTTGGCTGTGGCAAGTGGTCCCATTCCCATGGTATATTGGGTCTCCTGCTCCAGCTAGGGGTTGGACTAGAAGACCTCCAAGGTCCCCTCTAACTCTGTTACTCTGTTCTGTTCCACGTATTTTCAACCACTGGGTTGAAATAACCTCAGAACATTTGGATTGCAAATACAGTGGTACCTCGACTTACGAAAGGCTCTGGTTACGAAAGTTTCAGGTTACAAAGCGTGTCGTCGAGAAAATATCGTTTCTAGTTACGAAATATGTTTCAAGATACGAAAGGCCAAAAATTTCAAAATCCGTGCTAATTTGCGCAGTTTGATCTTGGTATGAAAATGGCGCGTCCGAGCTGCTCTGCCATTGGTTATCTCCCAGCATCTTCCTGGCATCCCATTGGCTAGGAGGGATCTTTGTAACGCACCGCGCCACATTCTCAGTCTCACGCTAGCGAAATCCAAAGAGATAGAAAGAGATAGCTGGAGACACAGTAATGTAACATGTTTTTGTTACAGGTATTAATGAAATATTATAATTTATAAAAAATTATTGTCTGAATTTGGGGGGCTTGGAATAGATTAGGGCATTTATAGGGTAAAATGCGTCTCTACTTACGGAATTTTCACGTTACGAAACGGCTTCCGGAACGAATTAATTTCGTAAGTAGAGGTACCACTGTATGAATTAAGACTAAGATGCCACAGAACAGCTTCAAGATAAAAACTGCATCAGAAATCCTATCCGATGTGCTATGCTGGCATGGGATTTGCCTGAAGCTTCAGAGTATTAGCTTGCACAAGGCTACTGCGTCAAAGAAACATCCAGCTCAGCATCTCCTGGGTGTCTTCCTGAACTTATTCTATTTGTGGGCTCTCTGAGTCCCATCAATGGCAGCTCATGCTACAAACTCAAGTCCTGGCATGTAGATCTGGAACCAATTATATTACATATTCTGGAGCCTGCGTAGTGGAAAAATACCACTTTGGGGATAGTAGTAACTTGTCCAAGCTTATGGGTTACGTCATTGTTACCAAGAACAACTTGGAAGTTTCAAAGCAAATAAAAGGACGGATCAAAAGAATATTCCCAACCAGTCTGTCTGTCTGGTGTTCACAGAACAATTTGTCTACTGAATGTCCATAAAACCAAAGAACTGATTATGGACTTCAGGAAACATGGACAGGACCACGTCCCACTCATCATTAATGGAGAACGAATGGAAACTGTCTCTACGATCAGATTCCTTGGCATCCATATCTCAGCCGATATCTCCTGGACCCCTAACACTAAGGCCATAGTGAAGAAGGTGCAGCAGCGGCTGCACTTCCTGCAGCTTCTCAGAAAAAACAATCTGGAAAAGAAGCTGTTGCTGGCTTTCTATAAAGCCTCTGTGGAGAGCACTCTGACATACTGTCTGGGTATGTGGTATGCAGGTTCCTCAGCTGAGGACAGGAAAACTGTACAGAGGGTGATCAACACAGCTGAGAAGATCATTGGTTGCCCTCTGCCCTCCCTGGAAGACTTAGCCAGGTCCCGCTGCCAAAGCAGAATCAAGGCCATCATAGAAGATCCCTCACACCCTGGCAATTATCTTTTTGACCTGCTGCCGTCTGGACAGCACTTTAGGTCAATTAAATCCCACGCCACTAGACTAACAAATAGTTTTTTTCCCTGGGCCATCCAAACTGCAAATAAATATAAGTTACTACCATATTAAGATGTGAAAAGATGTGAAACTGCAATACCTCACACAGATGTATAATAACTTATTACAGTACAATCTATCTCTTATGTATTACACTTGGCAAAGCGTCACAGTCAGTGCTGGATGTATATTTTGTGTATATTCGTAGATATTGCACTCTCAAATTGCAAATGGGGTACTCTTTTTTTTTAATCTTTATTTTTAAGTCCTTTGGTTTTATTGTATTGCAAACAGTTGCTGGGGTGCATCCACAGTTTCGTTGTACTTATACAATGACAATAAAGTTATTCTATTCTATTCTATTCAGTTGCAGGCGATCGCCTTGCAATCCCCAGAATAACATTCACAAAAAAGGACATTTGATTCTCCACGTTGTTGCCTTTTTATGCCTTCATTGATAGCTTAAATTCACATAGTCCTAGACTTACAATCACTTGTTTAACAATGGTTCAATGTTATGACGACTTATGACCAATGGTGGGATTCAAATAATTTAACAACCGGTTCTTTGCCCTAATGATTTCTTCCACCAACCAGTTCACCAAACCGCTCAGGAAGTTAATAACCGGTTCTCCCAAACCTGTGCAAGCTGGCTAAATCCCACCACTGCTTACGACTCATCCTCAGAGTTATGACCACTGCACTCTCTTTGTGGGCAAGGGATCACAATTCAGGTGCTGGTCAACAGGCTTAGTCTTTTACGATGATGAAAGCATTTTGCAGTCATGGAGTCATGATTGGCAACCTGCCCAGCTGACTTCTGATGAGCCAAATTAAAGGGAGGACGGAAGTTGGATGACTTAATGACTGCAGTAAAATGGTTGAAAAAAATCTGATTGGGTGGCATGACGATTCGCTTAATGACCTTACTGCTTAGTGATCAAAGTCCCATTCTGAAATGTATTTGTAAGGCGAGGGCCACCTGTAAACTTTGCCGCATATATTTTTGCACCTGCCTTCCCATCTTTAGTCAATGTTTAGTCCAGGATCTACACCAGTGGTTCCCAAACTTTTTCGGTCCACCGCCCCCTTGGTGCTACAAACTCATCCTCGGTGGCCCCCACCCAGGGGTGGGATTCAAATTTCTGTGGGCGTGGCCTAATTTGAAGGTGTGGCTTTGCTGGTCATGTGACTGGGTGGGTGTGGCTTGCTGGTCATGTGACTGGGTAGGCGTGGCCAGGTGACCGGCAAACCAAATACAAGTAATCCTCACTTAATGGCCAGTTGTTTAGTAAATGTTCTAATTTATGGCTGGCCTTCCCAGAGATACTTGACCTGTTTTTGGAGTTTTGACAGCCTTAGATCAGGGGTCTAAATCCCACCCCTGCCTGTGTGTGTGAGAGAGAGGGAGAGAGAGAGGTTGGATCAGATCTCTCTCTCTCTCTCTCCCACCAATGTCAGAAAGCCACCGTCAGTCAAAAGTCATATTAGTGGTCTCCGGGATTTAAAATTATGAGTTTGATGATCCCTGAGGTCCAAAAGGGGGTCAGTGCATCAAACGCGGTGGCACATAATGTGCCACCACTTCCGCATTGGAGGCACTGGCTCCGCAGCGATGCTATAGTCAATGAGTGAACCTACAGGGCCGGCGCCTCAAACGCCCCCCTGCTGCCTCTTAGAGCCCCCGCTGCCAGCCCCCTTGCCTCTTAGTGCCCCCTAAGGCATCCCACCAACCCCCAGGGGGCGGTACCGCCCACTTTGGGAACCACTAATCTACACATTCATTTCCTTGAATAGCTCGTTTTTTTGTATATAGCTTGTGATCCTCCACTGCATTTTTCCTATCAAATTCACGGACTTTGCTCTCTGATGCATTGATGGTCCTTGAGGTTCAGCTCCATGTGTCAACCTTGGAAGCCATTTTTTTTTCTTGGATGCTTCGAGGCTGCCATGTTTAGTGCCCGGGAATTTGAGAGCGGGGATTTCACAGAGAGGTGGAAGATTAGACACAACAGCATTCTTTCTCAGAGAGTCAAGGACATATTGCCCTCCACCTGGAGGGGAGTGAATGAACGATTGTCTCCAGCTGGGACGAAGATCTGGTTGGGCCATGTGATGCACCGGTGGGTTCAGGGGAGAGATTTTTTATTTTCTTTTGGGAAGGGAATACCCGGAACTTTCAGATTCGGGTTTTCCCAGATGTACCAATACGACAACTCTGATAAAATGGAACTTTGAGGGATTGTTTATCTCAGAGTTTATTTGGTTGGAGGTGGTTAGCTGGAATACCAACACCATGCTCTGTACTGCATCATGCCTTCCATGTAACATTTGGTGCAAATTCATCCAAACAAAAATATCCAGCCACACAAAGATAGAGATGCTTTCACCTCACCTCCGTTTTTATCCAGTTGTTTTTCACTTTTCTACCCTGAGTTTTGTTGAAGAGTACAAGGCAGTCTACATTTCTTTATTTTTCCCTAGGAAGGAGCTTGGGCTAATGGAGAATGATGGGCCCAGAGTCACCCAGTTAGCTCCTATAATAGCACTAGCCCTTACACTTATATTCCACTTTACAATGCTTTACAGCCCTCTCTAAGGGTTTACAGAGTCAGCCTCTTGCCTCCAACAATCTGGGTCCTCATTTTACCCACCTTGGAAGGACGGGAGGCTGAGTCAACCTGGAGCCTGGTGAGATTCGATCTGCCAAACTGCAGGCAGCTGGCAGTCAGCAGAAGTAGCTTGCAGTACTGCTCTCTCACGACTGCACGACCGTGGCTCTCTAATAAACCAAGAGATGGCTTTGAACATGAGTTTTCTTGCCAATGCACAGAAACACAGAAAATTCATGGCAGAAAAAGGCCCCTGGGGTCCATCAAGGCTGGCCTATTGTGATTTTCACTTGTTTGTTTGTTTCAATTTATTTATTACTTTAAATTCTTGGGGAAATTTTATTTTGTTATTCATTTTATTTTATTCTTCATTTTATTTTATTATTCTTCATTTTATTTTATTATTTTATTTATTTTTGGCTCCCCACAGAGTCAGTCAGGTGTTCAGATTGCGTTTGGCATTTTCGCCTACTTCTCGAGTCCTTTCCAAGGACCCGGAATAGACAAATGTGGATGTTTGATGGTTTATTACTGTTTATTTTTATTTTTAAAAATTGTGTCAGATGACAGACATGTGTTAATCTCAAGCATGTTTAAACTCATGATTGACCCACTACCTTTGCTGGAAATTGCTTCCAAACTTCCATGACGCTTTCTGTGAGGTCATACTAACTAACATTACTTTCATATGTTATACAAAGGTAATGGTATTAAGCAAACAAGGGGACTTCCCTTGTCTTTAGCCTATTCTCTTGCAGACAAATGTGGAGATAGATCCCATTATCTGGAGTGGGAGAACAGCCAGGCTGGACAATTAGATCAGAAGTTATTCTTCTCCCTTCATTCCCAACAATTGCATCTATTCAGATTTCAGTCAATTGGTCTTTTATCCTAGAAATCAACAGGTTTTGATCTGCAGGATATTTTCTTTTTTTTTTTCAACTGAGAGCAAAATAAATAGAATAGAAGAGCAGGGAAAAGACAAATCAGCAGGTAAACATGAGCCAGTCATTAAAGCTTTCTCTGGACAATCAGAGGCCACTTCACAGAGCCTGGAGGGAATCAATCGCTTCTATCATCTCTGACAGCAAGCATTTTCTTCCAAAAGCTCTGAAGCTCATTAACCAATTTGCATGCCTAGCAGAGGGGCCAAAAGACGAGATTCACATACAGGTTGAAGTCTTAGCACCTCCACTTGAACAGATCAAGTATCAAAACAGCCTTAAATCCATAGTTAGAGGAGTTAACATTTGACTGGATCCTGAAGAAAAAAATTCTGCATTCTGTTAGGGTAGCTTTTCTGGTATCAAATGCTACTTTTAACTTGTAACAAGAATGTTGTGGTTCAACTCTGTATATATTGCAGACAACCTCAGTGTCCCAGCTCACACACTGAACAAAGGTGTGTGAATTTGTGCACCTCCATTGACCAACAATGACAATCACATCAGAGTACAGCCACTAACTTTGCAGACTCAGTTTTGGGAAAACAAGGAGCACCCTGAACTTCAGTCAAGGTTTCCTCAAGTCAATGATCAGGGAGAATATTTGTAGCTCAAGGTTGATTTGAGGGATTCCTTGGTTCTCTCTGAGCTTGTTTGTTTTCTGCCAAACCCAAAGGTATCTTTTTTCAAAAAGGAAACTGGACTTTGTTTTTCCTTGAAAGCGTTTTGCTTCTCATCCAAGAAGCTTCTTCAGCTTCTTGCAAACATCTCATTACCCAAAGAATGCGGTGGGCAATAGTAAGAGACATGGTGGCGCCGTGGTCAGAATGTAGTATTGCAGTCTAATTCTGCCAAATGCCGGCAGTTTGATCCTGACCAGCTCAAGATTGACTCAGCCTTTCATCCTTTTGAAGTCGGTGAAATGAGGACCCAGATTGTTGAGGGAAAGAGGCTGACATGGTCAACCACTTAGAGAGGGCTGTGAAGTACTGTGAAGTGGTATATAAGTCTAAGTGCTATTGCTACCTAGTTTAGGTAATGCATCATCTGCAAGAAAACAAACAAGCTCAGAAAGCATCAAGCATCCCTCTTCTGCTCCAGTAAATGAAACTTAGCCATCATTTCTCATTATGTTTACGAGCTGGGATGAACTGTAGGCTTTTATGCTCATTTCTCTCCATTCCTCTATCGTTACCTAGAAATGAGGATCCTTTACCATGTCCAACAAATCACACTGTTCTATTTGTTTAAAGATGAGAAACTCCCTCTCTTGCAGACCACAAATGACAGCTTAACATCATGGAGGGAGAGCTAATGACCATGTCCAAAGCTTGCCATAGACCAGTGTTTCTCAACTTTGGCAACTTTAAGCTTGTATGGACTTCCACTCCCAGAATTCAGAGCTGCCTGGGGAATTCTGGGAGTTTCAGTCCATAGAGCTTAAAGTTACCAAGGTTGAGAAACACCACCATAGATTACAGCAGCTCCTCTTCATTTCTGAACTGAGAGCGTGCACCTTGTGCCTGCTGCAAGACCCCAATAAGACTTTCTTATGACCCCATTGTTTTGCTTCCACCACTTCCCACCACCACTTCCTCATCAACAAAGTGGCTTTATCCTGCTGGAGAATAAAGCTAGCAAAAACAAGAAGGCAAATCAATCCATATTTTGATCCTTGCCAACATAGGCAGATGCTTACAACATGAACAGCCCTTCTCATCAAAAGATCAGCACCTTACCTGAGTGTCACATAAGCATCTCCTCTCCGGGAGCTCTACCACCTAGACCTTCTGAGATTTCACATAACAGGGTCTATTTTCCTGCAACGAAGAAGAGAAACAAAGCATTGGCATCTTCCAAATTACTTTGCAAAGCAAGGCGGACAATATCAAGTTCCAAAGTCCTGATGGTGTGCATCTGTGAGAGGAGGAGGAGGAGGAGGAAGTCAAGACGGCCACCATAACCGAGTGACCAAGAGTGTCTCCTCTCTTTTGATGTGCATGATGTGTGCAACAAGGAGGGAGGGTTTTTGACTGTGTGGCCAACATCTTGCCTTTTTTATACCCGCTCCCCTCAAAAAATATAGTCCTATTTGATTGGCCAGGATACCTGGACAAATTTCCAAGGACAAATTTCTACAAAAGCTATAGTGGTTAAATGGTCTCTTTAGTATATAGGGATGTAGTGGCTCAGTGGCTAAGATGCTGAGTTTGTCGATGAAAAAGGTTGACAGTTCGGCGGTTCGAATCCCTAGGGCTGCGTGACAGAGTGAGCTCCTGTTACTTGTCCCAGCTTCTGCTGACCTAGCAGTTCAACAGCATGTAAAAATGCAAGTAGAAAAATAGGGACCATCTTTGGTGGGAAGGGAACAGCGTTCCATGCACCTTTGAAGGCGTTTAGTCATTCCGGCCACATGGCCACGGAGACGTCCTCGGAAAGCTGGGCTTTTCAGCTTTGTAACCGCCCCCTAGAGCCAGGAATGACTAGTACGTATATGAGAGGGGAACTTTTACCTTAGTAGTATAGTGGTCTCTATCTTTATTTCAGAGTGCAATGAACTCTTGGGGGAAAAAAATCAGCTCTTTCCTTGTTCCCAATATGTCCCTTGCAAGAGCCTACCATGGGCCATTCTATTAATGATTGGAAAAGGGGTGTACAAAGGTTTAAATTATAATCTTGACTTAGAAGAGGCTTCAAAAATGTGTATTTTGTCTTAATATTTGCAATCAGGAATTACATAGACTGAAAGATTTACATTAGGTATCTATCGGTTTCCAGGATCAAGCAAGATTAAAAAAAAAAAAACTTTTAAACTCTCTATTGTTCAAGTGTCCTTTTGAGGAACTGTCCTATTACAAACTTATTCAGGTATGAAGATCTGCTGGAGAGTCTCTGGTTGAAAACTTTCCTTATAAGCCACCGAGAGAAATGATGTTTTTGGCAATACTTTATATATTGTTTATGTATCTTATACAGTATTTTGTACTTCAAAAAATGTAGTTTCTGAATTGTAAGCCATCCAGAGTCATTGACTGAGATGGGAAACCAAGAAACCGACAAACCAACCAACCAAAATCCATTCCCCTTCGAATTTAAGCTTATCCCCATATCATCTACAGAAACAGAGGCATAGAAATAGAGGTTTTGTGATATTTTACAACTGTTGTTATTGTTTGGGGATTGATATAATTATAAGATTCTTGCTGTCTTCAGGACAGGTTATGGACCCAAAGTTCTGAATGAATCTACCTAAAATATGTGCTTTTCTTCTGTATTGAATGTGGCGGATCAAATGCTTGCAAAACATTTTCCTGTTGAGGCTAAGATAAAGTGTATAGATTTCCTAAAATCACCATGGAGTTCCAGGCTAAAATTATTTGGAGAAATCTAATCCACAAAGACCGTTTCCAGCCAATAAATGGTTCGTGTGCTTTTTGAGCAACGCTGAAAAAAGATTTCTTTTTATCGGTGCGAAATGGAAGAATACCACAAAAACATTTATTAATTTCCAATTGTCCATGAAGTTATGTTGGAATCTTTAAATGGGTTTTCAGAGCAGGCAATAAAGAATGGCTCTCTAAAGAGGGATGATCCATTTTCAAGGTTTTTATGAACATCGTATCAGTGGTGGCTTCTCAGATTAGACCAGTTGTCCAAAGACACAGTCATCTTCTACCCTGCTATCAGGGAGTTTTTTTAATAAAAAAAATATTGGGGCTAGAAGATAGGATGGTTACATGCTTTGTGATAAAAACAGATTGTCCTCAAGCATAGAATCATCCTAATCTTCTTCAAGAGACCTTCTCTGGGGCTTGAACCCAAGACCTATCCCATTAAAAGCAAGAACAGTCTACTGTTGCTAGGAATGTTTTGAACTGGTGCTCTTTCTATACTTCTTCTGCTTTCCCTCAAGCGCACACCGTGTGACACACACTGCAGAAAAATACTGCAAGTCTCATTACCACTATGTATGTATTTATTAAACCTGTTTGCTCTTTGTCACAAGGCAACTCTGGCAGTTTACAAAGTTAAAAGCAATAAAACAATACAGATAGATAACAGATGATAGATAGATAGATAGGTAGGTAGGTAGGTAGGTAGGTAGGTAGGTAGAACTTAGAACAGAACACAATGACAGAGTTGGAAGGGACCTTGTAGGTCATTTAGTCCAAGCCACCATCCAAGCAGGAGACCCTGCACCATTTCTGACAGAGAGCAGTCCAGTCTCTTCTTGAAAGCCTCCAGTGATGAAGCTCTCGCAACTTCCAAAGGCAACTTCTGTTCCATGGGTGGACTGTTCTCACTGTCAGAAAATTTATCCTTATTTCCAGGTTAAATTTTTCCTTGTTTTGTTTCCATCCATTATTCCTTGTCTGGCCTTCAGTTGCCTTGGAAAATAGCTTGACCCCCCTTCCTTCTCTCTGTGACAGCCTCTCAAATATTGGAAGATGCTATCCTGTCTCCTCTGGTCCTTCTCTTCACTAGACTAGCCATGCCCAGTTCCTGCAACCATTCTTCATATGTTTTAGCCTCCAGTCCCCTCATCATCCTAGTTGATCTTCTCTGAATTTTTTCTAGAATCTTAACATCTTTTTTTATAGTGTAGTGAACAAAACTGGACACAGTGTCCTAGGTGTGTTCTTACTAAGGCTTTATAGAGTGATATTAGTACCTCCCTTGATCTCAATTGTATCCTTCTGTTAATGCAACTTAGGATTGTGTTGGCTTTTTTGGCTGCCACTGCACACTGTTGGTTCATATTTAACTGGTTGTCCACTAAGTCTCCAAGATCCCTCTCACAGTTTCTGCTATTCAGCCTGGTTTCACCCAGACTATATGTGTACTTTTTTTTTTCCTAAGTGTAAGACTTTACTTTTCTCTACATTGAGTTTCACTTTGTTAGATAGGGCCCAGGGTTCATTCCATCTGTTGTGCTTGTGATTTTATTGTCATTTCTTCATTTGATCATTGTGAACCACTCAAGAGCCTTTGGAAGTTAGACAGCACACAAGTTTAACAGATCATCATTATCATAAAATTTTAAAATATGTATTAGATCATCTTAGCCTAGAGACCCCAGATAGAATAGAATAGAATTCTTTATTGGCCAAGTGTGATTGGACACACAAGGAATTTGTCTTGGTGAAAATGTTCTCAGTGTACATGAAAGAAAAGATACAGATATATGAACTTCAACTTCAGGTATTCTCAGCAAAGATCATATTAGCTTGGAAATTTGAGGAAATAAAGTCTACATATCTAGAGTATGACCAAACTGGAAATGTACTAATGTGAAGAATGGAAATCACTAGATCAGATTATTTAATCAGTAATGACAGAAACAGAACCAAATATTTACACAGGCAGGACTGATCTCTTTGAGGTGTGAAAATCACGGATCCCATTGTTAAAATAGCTATTGTTAAAGTAATGGTTCATCATCTAATCAATGATATTTCATGAACAAAAGTGCAGAAGATGTTAACAATGATAACTGACTGTCAAATGGAACAGACATTACTGGAAATAGCTGAGCGATACCTTCATTTTTTTACTTTTTTCTTTAAGAAACGTTACCAGCGGTTTTCAAAGTTAGTTGAGCCTCGCTACTTTCTTAGTTTCCTTTTTAAAAAAATTGTTCCTCTTTCTCCTGCCATTAATATGGTCTTCTGCTAACCTGGATGCAATTCCTGAAGCTTAGAACTTCACAATATTGTGCAATATCGACATTTTTTTAAATTGCTACAGACAAACACAAAAAATAACTTTTATTCTTGTCCCATCAAGGCACTGCATTGTAATTTTACGTATTTGTGATTCTGATGTTGGTCAATATTCGTAATATTCTCCTACCAGATAAACAGCCACAAGCTGCTAATCCTAAATTCAGCATATAAGATCCCAGTGTTCTAATCTATGCAGTTCTCTGGTCTTCTACCTTTTTATCATTAGAGCGAAATCATTACATCATCCCCATGTTCAAAACTGGTTTGAAGCTGCACAGACGAACAGTTCCTGCTGCATGGAAGAACTGTCATCTCCTCTTCCCTTGTTCAGAAAACCCTAGTCTCAGCACTCTGCAAAGGTGCATATTGTTCATAGTTCAATATGGAGATAACCTTCCTCAGCTGCCCTTCCCAGGTGCGAGAACAACCTGAGGACATCAAGGGTGGCAGGAGCTCCCTGTAACCAGCAGGGGGTGTATTAAAACAGCCAGCCACTTGTTAGCCTGTATATTCTTGTTTATGACGGACAAGAGAAGTTTCTATTACAGGTAAAAGATTTCTCTTGTGATTAGTTGGCTAAAGGAATCAGACTGTCCATGCACATAAGAGGAAGAAAATTTCTCCAGCATCATTGCAAAGGTCCAGTATGATCTTTGATGAATGTATCTTTTCTTTTTATGTACACTGAGAGTATTTGCACCAAAGACAAATTCCTTGTGTGTCCAATCACACTTGGACACTAAGGAAGGAAGGAAGGAAGGAAGGAAGGAAGGAAGGAAGGAAGGAAGGAAGGAAGGAAGGAAGGAAGGAATCTCCATTTATAAGAGTCTGAGCCACAGTTTTATTTTATTCCACCACCCCCTCTGTAAGTGGGCAGTTACTTTTTCTAACCGGGGTAATACAAGAAAGCAACATTCTGGCAGCTCAGTGGGATCAACAGAGCAAGGAGCAGCAAAGAAAGTGAGCTAAGCAGTGACTCACATCACAAAAACAAAATTGCTGTATTGAAAAACGCAAAAAGAACACACAAGTGCTTGTAACAAAGGGAAGCATGTTAAGTATCACAGGGGGCTCTCAAAATGCAAAACATCGAGCCGCTCAACTCTACCAACTGAAGGTGATGGAGATTCTCCATCTTTCAGGTCATAGAATAGAATAGAATAGAATAGAATAGAATAGAATAGAATAGAATAGAATTCTTTATTTTCTGCTATTCAGCCTGGTTTCACCCAGTCTATATGTATACTTTTGGTTTTTCTTGCCTAAGTGTAAGACTTTACTTTTCTCTACATTGAGTTTCACTTTGTTAGATAGGGCCCAGGGTTCATTCCATCTGTTGTGCTTGTGATCTTTATTGATTTTATTGTCATTTCTTCATTTGATCATTGTGAGCCACTCAAGAGCCTTTGGAAGTTAGGCAGGACACAAGTTTAACAGATCATCGTTATCATAAAATTTTAAAGTATGTATTAGATCATCTTAGCCTAGAGACCCCAGATAGAATAGAATTGAACTGAATTGAATTGAATTCTTTATTGGCCAAGTGTGGTTGGACACACAAGGAATTTGTCTTTGATAATTATGCTTTCAGTGTACATAAAAGACAACATGGCTGTCCCAAAGGAGCTTTTTCCAAAAGGCACCTGGAAACTAACTTTCTTCATTTTTTTTCCTTCCCCTTTGAAAATGTTTCACTTCTCATCCGAGAATTCAACAGAAGTAGTGAAACATTTTCAAGAAAAGAAAAGAAAAGTCCAGTTGGAGTTTTGGAACAAGCACATTTGGGCTTATCAACGGATGTAAATATTCAAGGCTGCCTTTAAAATTTTGCTAGGTTTGAATGATGTTGACAGTTGTGAGGTGAACAGCATGAAAAATCCCAACTCTTGTTTGGGTTGAATAGGCTGGGTCTTCATGGCACATCTCAACCTCCTTCTGCTCCAGCAGCTATTCAGATCAATCATGAATTTTTGCTAACTATTTGTTCTTATTTTGGTTTCAGCATTATAAAAGGGGCTTGTATCTGTCTGTTTGGAAGAGCTTTAAAACGTGGCTTCAAAATAGCAAATATGCCAGTAACAGGGTTTCTAGTTTTTATTTTGTTTTCTTTCTCACACTCAACCTGGTTTAAAAGAGATGTTATGATGCTTCAGGAAGGAATCTGTTGCATCACTACCCATTTTGCACAATTGCTACTGCAGTAGACTCCAGAGTGGAAAATTTGGGGATGTCCTGCCAAAGCAGTTGTGCAAAATTTTGCCAGGCTTGTAAAGGGGGGGGGGGCGTTGATTTATCTACTCAAGAGAGGAAAGATGAAGTTACTAGTTTCCACAACAAGTTGGCAGGCGATGGGACATTAAATCTCCCCACCCCAATTTTCACAATTAGGAGGAACAACAACAAGCGCAAAAAAAGGAGGAAAACAAAATCGTTCCTTAATTTCCATACTTAAAAAGACAAACTTTCTCTCGAATCTGGAGCAAAACACTCTAGAAGGCAAACTTGCATGTTACGGGCAACAAATAATATTAAAAAAAAAAAACAGAACAGAATAACAGAGTTGGGAGGGACCCTGGAGATCTTCTAGTCCACCCCCTGCTCAAGCAGCCTAGACCATTCCAGACAAGTTGATTGAGTCTATTTTTCATTATAAGTAGTCCTTGATTTACAATCACAAGGGAGCCCTGTTTTGCCTGCTTGTGAATCAGTGAGTTTTGCCCTCTTTTACCACCTTTCTTGCCATGGCCATTAAGTGAATCCTTGTGGTTGTTAAGTGGGTCACATGGTTGTTAAAGTGACTCTGGCTTCTCCATTGATTTTGCTTGTCAGAAGGTCACAAAAAGGGGGGAATCATGTGATCTCAGGACCCTGCAACCGTCATAAACATGAGTCATTTGCCAAGTGTCTGGATTTTCATCACGTGGGGACAATGCAGCAATGGTCGTATGTGTGAAAACTGGCTCTAAGTCACTTTTTCAGTGCCATTGTGACTTCGAAGCACTGCTGAATGAAATGTCATAAGTTGAGGACTACCTCTAATGTAGAATAGATCCAGGGTTTCCAACCTTGGCAACTTGAAGACCTGTGGACTTCAACTCCCAGAATTCCTCAACCAGCAAAGCTTATTCTCTTGTAATCCCTTCCTCTGCCATCTCTCCTCTTTGGGGGATAAAAGTAAGAGGAAAAGAAACAGACATGGCTGGCTGAGGAACTCTGGGAGTTGAAGTCCACAGGTCTTCAAGTTGCCAAGGTTGGAGACCCCTGGAATAGAATTGATTTTTTTTTCTGAAGGCTTAGCAAACTCCTTCATCCTCCTTCTACAGACCTAGAAATAATAGGCTAGATTGCTAAATTCCCAATTCTCTGGCATAGAGAGAGACACCCAGCCAAACCCTGAACAAGGGCTTGTTAACACATGTTGGATCTTGGCGATGTTCAGAAGAGAGGAGCTTTTTGAGACCTTCCCAAACATTGTCCCAAATACCTCTAAGGAAGATTTCCCTAGACATATCAATCATGGTTTTGAGCAGGGCTGCCAGTTTGCAACCTAGAAACTTTCTCAGGCCTGAAGCAACCTCTTCTCTCCTGCGTTATTTTCATATGCTCCTTCTCTCTTTCTCTCACACACCTGTCTTCTGTGGTTTTACCTGGAACATCTCATTACTACAGGGAAATGAATGGAATATAGAGTGGGAGGGTGTTGGGCAGAAGAGGACAAAAGGGAAAAGGGAAAAAAAACACACCAGGTAATGCAAATCAGCAGGAGCTCTGGAATCTACACTCTCTAGTGGTTTTCAAAAGCTCCTCCAGGTCGCAGTTGTCTCCAAAGTGCTTTTCGAAAAGCAATTGGACTTTCTTGGTGTATTTTCTTTCTCTGAAAACATTTTGCTTCTCATCCAAGAAGCTTTGACTTCAGAACTTAAGAAACCTCTTGGATGAGAAACAAAACATTTTCAAAGGGAAAAACAACAAGGAAGTCCAGTTGCCTTTTGAAAAGGACCTTTGGCATATCCTGCCAATCCCATTTTACAACATCTTCTGGCTATTTTGCCCCCACCCCCGCCCAAAGAATTAGAATAATAGGAGTTTGGACAAGAAGGACCTTGGAGGCCCAAGGCAGCAGTTCTCATTTCATCCTGGAAAAATGGCTGTCCAATCTATTCTTGAAAACCTCCCGTGATGGAGCACCCATATCTTCAGAAGGCAGGCTGTACCATTGATTAATCGTTCTCACTATCAGGAAATTCCTCCTGTATCTCCAGGTTGGATGTCTCTCTGAAGACCTTTCCATCCAATTGCTTCTTGCCCTGCCTTCAGGGGCTTTGGAGAATAAATCAACCCTCCCTCTTCCTTCTGACAGCTCTTCCAGTATTGGAAGATACTTAAAGGGCTAACACAGAATTGAGCCAAATGCAGTTATAAACTGGGACCTTAATAGAAGAGTACTATTAAGTAAAGAACTAAATGTGGTCTTCAGGGATTTTGAAAAAGATCCCTGAAGCAATGGTGGGATTCAAAAAATTTTATGACTGTTCTGTGGGCATGGCTTGGTGGGCGTGGCAGGGGAAGGATACTGCAAAATCTCCATTCCCTCCCCACCCCACTGCCTGATTTCCAGTTCCATTGTCCTGTGCAGGACAACCAAAGGAGACCCAGCTGATCAGCTGGGACTCAATGGGAGGCAGAGAAGAGATGAGGGTTGGCGGGTCGGTCAGAGGTGGGATTGGCCAGTTCTCCGAACTACTCAAAATTTCCGCTACCGGTTCTCCAGATCCGGTCAGAACCGGCTGAATACCACCCCTGCCCTGAAGATTTAAAACAGGGAAGGGATGGCTAGGCTGACCAGCTAGACAAACACTACATACGGTATTATTGACAATATTTTAAAGAATTCTGGAGTTTGCAAGGAGCCCCAATAAACATTGTGGTGTAACAGTTGAATCAATCTTGTGTGCTATACTTTGGGATAAAGCAACATGGTGCAGTTTGCTGAAATGAAAAACATCTTTGCCTTTTCCATCTACCAATTCCCTTTTCATTTTATCTCATAATAGTTTTTCCCTTTCTGGTTAGAGGTTTTCCTTAAAAAAATTATAATAATTAGTTCCTTTCAAAATAAATCAAGACAAAGGTATAGAGCAGGCGTTTCCAATCCAGCTCTCTGCCCAGTTCCTTCTCCCCCATCACCACCGAGCCACCAAGCTGCAAAGATTGAGGGCCACTAATGTAGGCCACCAAGGGGGGAAAGGGACATAATTTTCACCCAGGATGCACAGAGATAGACATGTCCATTTATTTATGTAAAACATATTTGATATTACAGTATATTACTCTTTACTGCAATATATACAACATGCTTTATGAATTTTTAAAGGTAAACTTGAGACCTACCTTCTAAACCAAACTAAAATAAGTTTAGTTATTTTACAGAAGTAGCTGTACTTTTCTATCCCCACTACAGAAAATGGTTGAATCCCAATTTGGAAAAAGTGAAATCTG
Organism: Bungarus multicinctus; assembly: GCA_023653725.1. Lineage (NCBI taxonomy): Eukaryota > Metazoa > Chordata > Lepidosauria > Squamata > Elapidae > Bungarus > Bungarus multicinctus. The sequence goes on from CM042844.1 coordinate 96,219,027, forward strand.
AAGCCAGCTTTTTGATAAAAAAAAAAAAAAGTTTTCAATTCCTGTCCAGAAGAAACAGGCGTAGGTTCGAATCTGTTGCTGTTTTCAATTTAAATTGTTTAGAAACTAGTTTAAAAATATTTTTAGGAGCCTGAATCTGAGCCACGTGCCAAAGACATATTTTTTCAAAGATACCATAGCCATTGTTATATAAAACAAATCGTTTCTCAACCGGACTAAATAAAAGATGTTTAATTTTTCTTTATAACCTTCTGGCTCATGTTTAAAAAATATCTGCCTCTTTGGCAACTGTAGGGAAAAAAAAACACAATTGTTTTCCAAGTCTGATTTCCACAGAATTCTCTTTAGCAATATTTATTGAGATGAAAGGGATAAGATTAAAAGCGTTCCAGCAACTAGCCATTTTTTCCTCTGTGCACATTAAGGAAGGATTCTTCTGCTTGTCTTGTTCTATGATTTAGGAGGAAGCAAAATTCTTTGCAGATAAAGGAGTCTTGCTACTGGTTACTTACAAAATAGTTGCAGGATTGCATCTCAGATTGGGAATCAAAACTTTATGGTAAATTATTATGAATTGAGCCAGAAAACCCTGGGTAGGGGGGAAAACCCTATATTGTCAAGTGCAGAAATAATAATCTAAATAAATTATTAAATATTAAATAACAACACAAGAGCACACAACAGATATAAACTAAATGTAAACCACTCCTAACTCGATTGCAGGAAGTACGATTTCAGCAGCAGAGTCACTACCTGACTCTGTTGTCACCTGCTCAAACCCCACTCCTTTACCCTCAAACTAACCTCCATTGACCTCACCCCATTCCTAAGAGGTCTGTGAGGGGCATGCATAAATGCACAATCGTGCCTACCGTCCCTGTCCTATTGTCCCCAGTTATTATTTCCTATTTCTTGTATTTAAACTTATGTTTATTCTTGTTTCTGTTATATTTAAAGGTTTTGACAAATGAAATAAATAAATAAAAAAACCCAGCATAAAATACCTTTTAAAGTAAGTTTCTTCTTTTGTTTTTGTTTTTAAATGTAATTTCACTTTCTTTCTAAATCTAGCAGATTTTGCTCTGCCATTCCTGGTATCTCTATTATTCCTTGGCGGCACGTGCAAATTTCTTTGATTTTTAACAATGGCAAACTTTTCAGTGATTTGAAAATGATTCTAAACTTCCCACTTTGTCTGACATCATACGAGCAATTGCATTGCACTGCGTTAAGCAAAGGCGACAGTTTTAAATAAACCAATTACAGTAAACGCTACATATCCATCAGTGCCAGAAAGAGGAGAAGCTTCTATTAAAACTGGGAGTGTCTTTTTTTTAAAATCAGCAATAGCAAGAACCTGATTTAGGCAACTTAGGAAGGGATGCTAGGCAAGACTCCTTGACTTACGGCAGTTCATAACCGGACCTCACACTTATGACAGTCCCAGCATCCCAGCATCCCTGTGACCAGAATTTGGGTGCTAAGCAACCAGCAGATATTTATCTTTCTTGCAGCCTCCTGGGATCAGGTAAACACCATTTGCAACCTTCCCATAAGTAGAGTCAATGGGAGAAACCAGTTATGCTTAATGACTGTGAGATTCACTTAACAATCATGGCCCAAAACAAAACAAAAAAAGATTGTAAAACCGAATGCAACTCTCAGGCACCAGAAACCAGGAACAGAGTTCAAAAGGAATAACAGAATGACAGAGTTGGAAAGGAACCCTGGAGGTCTTCTAGTCCAACCCCCTGCTCAGGCAGGAAACCCTAGACCAGTGGTACCTACAAATTCAAATCCAAAAGGTATTTCAAAGGTATCATCTTTATTGCTCTTCTCTGGAAAGAGTGCAGACAAGAGCAAAAAAAGATGATTAGAGGGTTGGAGGCTAAAATATAGGGTTACAGGAATTGGGTTTGTGTAGTCTAATGAAGAGAAGGAGTAGAGGGGACATGATAGCAGTCTTCCAGTATTTGAGGGATTCCCACAAAGAAGAGGGAGTCAAGCTATTCTCCAAAGCCCCTGAAGGCAGGACAAGAAGCAATGGATGGAAATGAATCAAGGAGAGAAGCAACCTGGAATTAAAGATACATTTTGTGATGGTGAGAACAATTAACCAGTAGAACGACTTGCCTCCAGAAGTTCTGGGTGCTCCATGACTATATAAGAAGAAATTGGAGGGCCATTTGTGTAAAAGGGTATAGGGTCTCCTACTTGAGCAGGGGGTTAGACTAGAAGATCTCTAATGTCTCTTCCATCCCTGATGACATTCTATGTTGTATGTGTTTTTCTGCTGTCGGTTTTCTGGGTTTCTATGTAATCGGAATAGTGGCCTACTCTTTTTCAGAAGTTTCACTCACTCCAGTAACAAACTAAGTGCTCATAAATCAAACTGTTTACTGGATTAGATTTTAACCATTTAACTCGTTTTGCTTCCATGCATTCATTCATAAATGGGAAAGGTGATTCCTTGGTGCCCTCTGAGCTGTTCGTTTGCAAACATGTTGTTACCCTACTAGGTAACATCAGTGAATCACACTGATGATATAAGCTAGTCAGGTAATGAAACGTCTGCAAACCAAGAATAAGGCCCAGAGAGCACCAAGAATCTCTATCACTGGAGGATTATAAGAATAGACTGGACAGCCATTTGTCTGAAATGGTATAGGGTCTCCTGCTCTGTTATTCTTGTTAAAGAAAAGGATGCATGCTGTTCTATGTTCAGCTCAGGCATATCAGTAAAACTAAAATGAGAGACATTGTTCTAGGAACATTTTTTCTCATATGTGTGAATCAAATTTTCTATCAGCTGAACTTCAGGTTTTAGAGAAGGATTCTAGCTACTCCTTGCACCACTCCTAACAAAACTACCTTCAGAAACATCTCTTATAGTCTTGGCCTCTGATTCACAAGCAGGCAACTGTTACTGCTGAGCGACAATTCAGTGTCATTCTCACAGTACTTGCTGCGCATAAATTACCTGAATCTTCTGCTACATCAAGCTTCTGAGAAGGCAAACCCAGAGGCTTGATGGGCATTGAAATTACCATTTCTGCATTTGTTATACTTCTGTTTGAAAGAAACCAGAGGCAGGAGAATTATTTTCAGACCACACCCCAGAAGACAAGCTTAGAATCCAAAAAGATCTGGACAGACTAGACTTCAACAATGGCCCCTATCCAATAAAATGAAATGTAAAGTGGAGCAAAGCAAGGTTTTACACCCGGGCAGGAAAAACCAAAGGTACAAGTACAGATTAGGCGAAACCTGGCTGAGTAACAGTCACTGTGAGAGGGACAATTGGAATCCTAGTGGATGATCACTTAAACATGAACCAGCCGTGTGCTGCAGTAGCCAAAACAACCAATACAATCCTTGGTTGTATAAACAGAGGCATAGAATCAAAATCACGTGAAGTATTAGTGCCGCTTTATAAATCCGTAGCAAAACCACAACCAGAATATTGCGTCCAGCTTTGGTCACCATGTTACAAAAAAGATACTGAGGTTTTGCAAAAGGTGCAGAGAAGAGCAACTAAGATGATTAAAGGCCTGGAGACCAAAACATAGGAAGAACGGTTGCAGGATTTGGGTTTGGCCTAAGTCTAGAGACAAGAAGAACTAGGGGGGACATGGTAGCAGTCTTCCAGTATTTGAGGGGCTACCACAAAGAAGAGGGGGGGTAAACTTATTTTCCAAAGCACCAGAAGGCAGGACAAGAAAGAGTAGATGGAAACTAATCAAGGACAGAAGCAACCTGGAACTAAGGAGAAACTTCCTAACAGTGAGGACAATTAACCAGTGGAACAGCTTTGCCTTCAGAAGCTGTAGGGGCTTCATCACTGGAGGCTTTTAAGAAGAGATTGGACAGAAGTGGTATAGGGTTTCCTGCTGGAGCAGTGGGTTGGACTAGAAGACCTCCAAGGTCCCTTCCAGATTGATTGATTGAAATCCTCCAAAAACCAGAAGTGGCTGGCTCAAAGGATTCATCAGCCAGTTTAGCAACTTTTCCTCTTTTGAGAATCAGCCATGGCTGGAAAGCCCAGCTCTGCACGAACGAGAGGCGAGTTGAAAAATATTTCAGTATCTCTGTCAGTCGATTCTTGCTCCACAACAGCGGTTAACCCACCCAGCTAAGTACGAGCTTCTTAATTTTCAAATGAAAGTATCAGTCATAGCTGCATAAATGCTGAGACAAGACTGGACATGTTTGTTTTTAACTGTTCAGACACTCTGGTTCTCTCTGGTGCAATGCAATAAGTGCAACTTTGACACCCAAATTATTACCCTTCAAAGCACTGGAGAGTGCTGTTAACTTTGCACACAGCAATTACGGGCAATTGTTATTGTAAAGTGTGAAGGAGGGCAAAAATATCCCGTTGACAAACTTCTCTGATAGGAGGAGTACTCGAGGTGAGGTTTACCCACGGACAAAGCCAGTCATTCGAGGATCTAACTAGAAAGCCACAATTATTCATCTAAACAAATCTAAATCCATCACAACAATAACAACAACAACAACAACAACAACAACTGCATTAAACCCAGGAGTTGCAATTGGTAAGCAGCTCAGCAGATCAATATTGTCAGATGGAAACTTGGCCTAAAGAGAAAAGATTGCACAGATTTCATGAGTAGGAACAGATGGTGAAGGAGTCAAAGTTTCTGTTTGTAGGAGAGTTCCCCTTGCTTTTTTGGAACACCCCCCCCTCTCCAAAAATGGGTCTACACCACTATGGGTTCCTTGGTACTCTCTGAGCTTGGTTGTTTTCTTGCAGATGTTAATTACCCTACTAGGCAACATCATCAGTGCTAGAAGGAAGTAGGGGTTGGGAGAAGGAGGAGGAGGAAAGGAGAGGAGGAAGAAAAGGGGAGGAGGAGGAGATGGGGGAGGACTATGGGTTCCTTGGTACTGAGCTTGGTTGTTTTCTTGCAGACATGCATTACCCAAAACTAACAGAGAACAGATAATCAGAGTTGGAAGGGACCTTGTAGATCATCTAGTCCCATCCCTCACCCAAGCGGGAGACCCTACAGCATTTCTGACAAATGGCAGTCCAATCTCTTCTTGAAAGTCTCAAGTAATGGCGCATCATCAGTGCTAATAAGGGATGGAGTTGTCTCTCAAGTGATATTCTCATCATTTCTCCTCAGTTTGATCCCGCTTAACTTTCTAAGGTCAGAAAAATGTGTGCGATGCGTTCCAACCCCTTGCCCAAAAGATGCCAACCACAGAATCTTGTGCAGAAGATCCAGCTCCCGATCCTCCCAGGATACATATGAATGAAAAGTTAGTATCCCTCTTCATTTAGCAAAGGTTTGGCCTGTTCTCCTGTACCATATTAAGTTCTATAGAAATGACTCATGTTTAGGCATTGTGACTTTTAGCCAGTGGATTTATGTGCTTTTCTGCATTTAATAAAATTGAGCATTGGAGAGCCTGCAAAGGGGTTGTATCACATGGAGTGGATCGGTATTGCCCCGGCCATCTTGCTTATTCTGTTTTCCTATTTTTATATATATATATATATATATATATATATATATATATATATATATATATATATATATATATATATATATATATATATATATATTTGCACATTAGTATTTGAATTACTGTTAGGTTGCTTTTATTGTCATGGTGGTGGCTGTATGCCCACAATCTGTGAGATGCGTGGCTCCTTAAATTGCTAAGTAAATAAATATCAGAAGAATTACCAAAGTGATCTCAGATGCAACTTGCATAAGAAGAAAATATCAGTGCACAAAAGAACCAGCACATGCCTTGGCCAGTGTGACGGTTATTAATATTTATATCCAAAATCTACAGCTTGTTCCATTTGCGATAGGCATGTAGACATGTTCCAGGTTCAACGCAAGCCAACTTTTCTAGAACTTAAGAATTGTGAGCAACCCAATAATGGAGATTCGTCTTGAAGGCGCTACAGATTTTCTGTGTCTATTTTGCTGTGTAGATTAAAATGGTTCTTCCCATCTCCTCTTAAAAAAAATACCTCTTTTGATCATTATTAGCTCTTCTCTTTTTTTCAAAAATGCTTTATTTGCAAAACTCAACCAATACCATAAACATGGTGGAATACTTTTTAAAAAAGAGAGAAAAGAACACATCAAACTTCTCTAAAAAGAAAAGAAACACATGCTTTAAAAAGCAATCCATCTTGTAGCACGTCCTCCAGAAATATTTCTTTCTGAGAAGAAGAAAAATAAATAAACTTAAGCTTGCTCCCTTTGTTGTTTCTCCTAATAGGAAAAAATAATATGTAACCTGCCTTTTTCCTCTCTGTTTCTCACACCTACCTGAACATTTGAATTATTAGCCATTTCCCAAGAAACGACAGGCAGCGAAAAGCAGCTGTGGAGAGTTCAGCTGCAGCCTTCAAATAGCCATGGATTTACACATGGATTTACATGCACATCCACGCACACACAAAAGGAGAAAAAATGCTGCTGCCATTTTGAACCGGAAAACGGAACAGATGATAAGTTAGGAATTGCACAAAGTTTCCAGAGCATGTCCTCCTCCGAGCAACTCTGAAGAAACAAAATCCCAACCCGAGGTGACTGATAATGGAATACCTTCTCCTCATCCTCCTTCTAAGGCTGAGGGTGATGAGGGATGGAGGAAGATCTGAACCCTCTTGGACCTGGAGGACAGTTTACCAGCCGCAGCAAAGTCATAATCCCTACGAGTTAGAAAGCACCAGCTGCTCCCCACTATGTTTCCCCTGGAGCTTCCTCCCTTCGCCCCAGAGACCGCGGTGACAACCGTACTGCACCAATAACCTAAATTCGGTACTTCAGAGAAGATGTTAGATTTCCCTGGCATTGCATAATTCATTCCATTTCTTCTAGGCCTCGTGGAAGGAAGGAAGGAAGGGAGGAATGCAAACTGCTGAAGTCACCACTCCTGATCTCCAAAAGTCCTATCCAGCAATCTCCCTTCCTTCGCTCCTGGCATTATAATCAAGCATTTTCCTGAAAAAATGACCCAGTTACAAGCAATTCCCTGGAATGGTAAAATCCAGAAGCCTTGTTTTGCTTTGCTTTGTTTTTTTTCCAGGAAAGCAGAGCCCTAAAGCAAAGTGAATTGTGCTCCCTGTTCTGTTCTGTGTTTGGATTTTCTCTTCTGCACGAAGGCAGAAAAAATAAAAAGCCTCAGATGTGTATTAACATCTGCTCCAGTGAGCAATCTACCCACGAGAACACAGTAATATTTGTGTGTGTGTTTTTCTCCCTTTCTCCATGCTATTTATAGGCTACTCGGTAACAGTGAAGTCTCTGAACAGCTTACAGAGAAAAGCCCAAGAGATTACTTCTATCCTTCTCATGAGTTGTGGATCCCCAGTTTCTATCATCACCTTTAACAGAATAAAAGAGTTGGAAGGGTCCCTGGAGGTCTTCTAGCCCACCCCCACTTTTCAAATAGGAGACCTATACTATTTCAGACAAATGAAGAGAGTTCAGTCTCTTCTTAAAGAAGAGAGTTCAGTCTCTTCTTAAAAACCTCCAGTGATGGAGAATTCACAACTTCTGGAGGCAAGCAGATCCACTGGTTAATGGTTCTCAATGTCAGGAAATTTCTCCTTAGTTCTAGGTTGCTTCTCTCCTTGATTAGTTTCCAACCATTGTTTCTTGTCCTGCCTTCTGCTGCTTTGGAGAATTAGTTGACCCCCCCACCCCATCCTCTTCCTTGTGGTAGCCCCTCAAATGTTTGAAGACTGCAATTGTCTCCCCTAGTCCTTCTTTGCATTAAACTAGACAGACCCAATTCTTGCAACCGTTCTTCAAATGTTTTAGTCTCCAGTCCCCTAATCATTTTTCTTAATCTTCTCTGCACTCTTTCCAGAATCTCAACCTCTTTTTTACATTGTAGTGACCAAAACTGTATCCAGTACTCCACTTGTGCTTTTACCAAGGCATTATAAAGTGGTTGCAATTTATAACGGAATAACTAAGTGGATATTGGTGTTAGCAATAGCAATAGCATTTGGACTTATATATCACTCCATAATGCTTCACAGCACAATCTGGGCAGTTTATAATGTCAGCCTATTGCCCTAAACAATCTGGATGCTCATTTTACACAAATCTCAGAAGGATGGAAGGCTGAGTCAACCTTGAAGCTGTCAGGATCAAACTCTAGACTGTGGGCAGAGTTAGCCTGCAATACTGTGTTCTAACCACTGCGCCACCAAGACTCCTATTCATCTCCAACCCAGCTTGAACTGGTACCAACTGGAGTCCAACATTTAGGCTTCAGAAAGGGAAGTTGTGATGGTATACACAGCACCAACAAACCCATCAGCCTCTACCACTGTCGATTGATTGCCAAAAGCATATAGACACTGATCCATCTTCCCATGCATACCTTGCCAGTCCTTCCACATGCTGCTGTTGCTTTTCTCCTAGATTCCTGCTTTCTTAATTATTTTTCACTGTGGAGAATGGATAAGGTTGGTGCCACTGTAGCACACTCTCAAAGGTGGTTTTTTTCAAGAGGCAACTGAACTTTCTGGTTTTTCTTTGAAGACATTTCGCTTCTCTTCCAAAAAGCTTCTTCAGCTCTCACTGGATGGTGAAAGAGGCCACCTATGTCAAAATTGAACAGCCCTCTCTCAACAGAGAGGGAAGGATATGACATCATCTATCGCCAGTCTACAGTTGCAAGAAGGCTCCAGACCCATTTGCACTACTCAGGTGACCCTGAGGACACAGAAGTGTCCTCCACGACCCTCTGAAAGAATGCAAATGACCAGCTCTCTGCAAGGAGCATAAATCCTTCCATTCCCCATCATCCAGTCAGAGGTGAAGAAGCTTCGTGGATAAGAAGCAAAACATCTTTGAAGAAAAACCAGAAAGTCCAGTTGCCTCTTGAAAAAAAGCACCTTTGGGACAACCACAACCTGGATGACTGAGAATCTCCATAGACACTGAAGGACCCTCCTGTCCCTGTTTCACACCACCCAGGAATAAAAGCCACCAGGGAGAATTCTTAAGAAGATCCAATTTGCAAGAAGGAAGTTCTGTGGCTCTTCATGGTGAGACAAGCCACATAAGCTTCCCAGCAAGTAGCTCCAGAGCAAAGGTGTTGGTGGGCTGGGGTGAGAGTTTAAATTAATCCTAAAGAACAGTTTATGGAAAAGAAGAAAAACTTCGCCCTCCCTTCCTCTTGCTGACTACTGGCATATAATAAATACACAGAATATCAGATTGAAAACAAACACATTTATCATTAGTGGCAGAACATTGTTAAAGATAACCTGACTCCCTCACAAAATCTGCCTAGCAAACAAACTCCAGAGATCCTGGTGTCAGCCTTGGAAGCCATATTTTACTTGGAAGCTTCGAGGCTGCCATATTTAGTGCCTGGGAAATTGGGAGAAGGGATTTCTTGGTGAGTAGAAGATTAGACACAACAACCTTCTTTCTTAGAGAGTCAAGGACATGTTGCCCTGCACTTGGGGGGAGTGTCTGGAGGAAGGTCTCCAGCTGGGATGAAGATTTGATTGGGACATGTGATGGGCTTGAAGACCTCTAAGGTCTCTTTTTCCATCTCTGTTATTCTGTTATTATTCTGGGTGGAAAGCTTTGCTTAAAGAGAAGAAAGTTTGGCTACCAAGGGACCATCTTTTCTTCAAATTTCAGAGACAAAACAAAATAGAAGAATACATTTTATGGATACTGGCACAGAGGAAGGGAAGGAAACAAACATTAAACCTCCCCTGTCCCTACATATAAGAAGTATTTATCTTAGAATGGAATGTTTCATTAATCACACAGGGAAACCATTTGCAGCTATTTTCGTTTAAATTTTCAGTCAAATGTTCAGATTTGTATCTCTTTGAACTGTATTACACCAGTAATTGGGGATGAATATTTTAAATCAGTCTTGAATCACTCTACTCCATGTAGACCAAATAAACTAATAACTTGTTCATGTGTGGACTACTAATGTATTTCCTCCCAGCTTCTCCTCAGCCTGACAGATGGAATGCAGCATGAAAATTAGATATATCAGCCACTGGGAATATTCACTAGGTTTGGTGGAGGGAGGAGGGAATGTTTAAACACTTCCTGTTTATAACCAAGCCAAATCATCGAGAAAAGATGATAAGGGGGAGTTGTAGGCAACCTAAAGATCACTATGTGTCTATAATGAGAAATAAGCAATTAGGCTCAAATGACATTAAGGTAAAAGTACAGGTTCCCCTCGCACATACGTACTAGTCATTTCTGGCTCTAGGGGGTGGTGCTCATCTCCATTACAAAGCCAAAGAGCCAACACTGTCCGAAGACGTCTCCATGGCCATGTGGCCGGCATGACTAAATGCCAAAGGCGCATGGACCGTTGTTTCCTTCCCACCAAAGTGTATCCCTATTTTTCTACTTGCATTTTTTATGTGCTTTCGAACTGCTAGGTTGGCAGAAGCTGGGACAAGGAATGGGAGCTTACTCCATTACGTGGCGCTAGGGATTCGAACCACCAAACTGCCAGCCTTTCTGATCAATAATCTCAGCGTCTTAGCCACTGAGCCAGTGCATCCGCTCTCAAATGACATTAGGCTGCACAAAAAAAGGAAGGTCAACCTATTCTCCAAAGCACCTGAAGGCAGGACAAGAACCAATGGATGGAAACTAATCAAGGACAGAACCAACCTAGGACTAAAGAGAAATTTCCTGACAGTGAGAACAATTAACCAGTGGAATGGCTTGCCTTCAGAAGTTGTGGATGCTCCATCACTGAAGGTTTTAAAGAAGAGATTGGACAAGCATGTATCTGAAATGGTATAGGGGTTCCTGCTTGAGTAGGGGGTTAGACTTGAAGACTTCCGAGATCCCTTCCAACACTGTTATTCTTCCATTCTATTATCTTTGCCACTATAACACATTGGCTATTACATCTGAAGAAGATTAGTAGAACCTATAATTTAACTGTCATTATTATCCTGGTTCTTAACAGAGACAAAGTCACATCAATCTGTCTAGAAATTTCAGTGTGTAACTCTACATAAGCAGAAGTTTCTGTGTTCCTTTTAAAACAGCAAACAAGTCATCATGCAGGATAAGGAAATATACACAAGCTTTTATCATCTTAGGAATGAGTTGTTTGAACTCCAAAGGAGTTCTGTCTTCACAGTTGTCTCTGTGCATGATTATTAAAAAAAAAAGTTGAGGTGTATATGCAAAAGAGCAATCGACCTTCTTGGCTGCCAAGTGAAGTAGTCCTTGGGAAATCTCTCCAAGGTTCCTGATGAATTGTCTCTACAGTTGCTGGTCTTGATGTTCCACACCTCTTTGTTATTTCCTCATTCACTTTCCTCCTTTGCTTTTCCCATGAGAAGCAGCAATGACCTCCATTCATCATGGTTCCTTCACCTTAGAGATCAGGCAGACTTGGATCGTATGAAGAGAAGTTATTGGAAACATTACAGAGGAACATAGATTATCCAGGGATGATGTCAAAATCTTTAGTGGGCACCTGAAGATTTCTTGTAGAATTGACCAAGAACATCTATAGATTTCTTGTAGAATTGACTGAGAACTACAGATCTCTTGGAGAATTGTCCGAGAATTTCTACAGATTTCTTGTAGACTTGACTGAGAACTTCTACACATTTCTTGGAGAATTGACCGAGAACATCTATAGATTTCTTGGAGAATTGTCCGAGAACTTCTACAAATTTCTTGGAGAATTGTCCGAGAACTTCTACAATCATCTTCAAGGATCACAATGGGATATATTTTGTGAGCGCTGAAACCAGCACTCTATTTTAAGAACAACAATCTGCATTGTGCCACTGAATTTGAATTTAGAGCAGAAATATAATTGTAGTTTTATCAGGTAGGAATCTATTCAGGAGAGTTATAAAATTTTATTAGACATCTCCTGATATCATCAACTCTTATGTGAATTATTAAAATAAGGCAGAATCAGGATGTGTCATTATTGCTACTACTTCCTTGGTAGTAGCATGAAATATTATCCCTTTCTCACTCTATAGATATAGATATATTAAGCATGGATTACTGATAAGGACCATCAATTCTGGAGGATAAAACATACAAAGAACTGTTGCAGAAATGGGGTATGTCTACTTTAATGAAAAGAAGGACTAGGGGAGACATAAAAGCAGTCGTCCAGTATCTCAGGGGCTGCCCCAAAGAAGAGGGAGTCAAGCTATTCTCCAAAGCACAAGAAAGCAAGATAAGAAGCAATGGATGGAAACTAATCAAGGAGAGAAGCAACCTAGAACTAAGGAGAAACATCCACCTGTAAAGACAATCCAGATAGTTAGAACAATTAATCCGTGGAACAATTTGCCTCCAGAAGTTGTGGGGGCTCCATCCCTGGAAGATTTTAAGAAGACATTGGACAATCATTTATCTGAAAGAATATAAATTTCAACAGGTTGTTAGATTAGAAGACCTGCAAGGTCCTTTCTGTTATTCTGGATTGACTGACTGATTGATGCTACTCATCCTCCTGTCTCATTTCTCGGTAGTGTACAAATATCCACTTGTAAAGATGTTCAAACTAAAAAACCAAAAAGCATGAAAACCCAGCAGTCCCAAAGCTGTAGGAAACTCTATCCACTTCCCTCAATACCCAACAACCCAAAACCCAATCTTTTTAAAAATGTGGTGGAATAAACATAGTTGAATTGCAAAGAACAATAAAAATTGTTGGTATTGTAGTATGAATGATGCCGTATTTCAAAACTCCAAACTTCCCCTGTGCATTTTTTTAACACTACAGAGACAATAAAAGCCCTTGGAGGTAATATGGAGTAAGAACCAGCCAGAAGTGGTATTCAGCAGATTCGGCCCAATTCTGGAGAACCGGTAGCAGAAATTTTGAGTAGTTTGGAGAACCGGCCAATCCCATCTCTGACTGGCCCTGCCAACCCCATCTCTTCTCTGCCTCCCATTGAGTCCCAGTGGATCAGCTGGGTCTTCTTTGGTCACCTTGCACAGGAGAACGGAGCTGGAAAGCAGGTTAGTGAGGTGGGGAAGGAAGAGGGATTTTGCAGTAACCTTCCCCTGCCACACTCAGCAAGCCATACCCACAGAATGGTTGTAAAAAAAATTGAATCCCACCACCACTGAAGCCAGCTATCTAAAGGTGGAGCTTTAGAGCCCCAGCACCAAGGACCTGAACCATCAAAACCAGTGCCCTCAAAGGCAAGCCCCATGAAGCACTTCAGAAAAATATCATACTTTATTGTGTCCAAGGCACTGAAATGTCAGAACCGTAGGACTTCCACCCTTTTCCATCAAATCATATCCTATCCCTTTAACAAGCCCAGATCCATATGCTAAATTTTAATTCCACATGAAACAAACCATGACAAGCAATTCTCTTGTCTGTTTTATGCATTTTCGTGAACAGGAAAAATCTGTTGGAAAGGACTCGAAAGGACACGTCAACTTCAAAAAGTCGCTAAACGAATGATTGTAAGTCATTCGTTTAGCGGCTTTTTGAAGTTGAGGCGACGTTGGAAAAGGATGAACATGAGAGAAAGTTCTCGGCTTACAATTGTTTTGTGTCCCATTTGTTTTTGTGTTTTGAAGTTGCAACCTTATTGAAAAAGCAATTGATGACAGGTTTTTCAAACTTATAACCGTTGCAGCTTTCCCCATAGTCACGTGAACAAAATTCAGTCGCTTGGCAACCAACTCACATTTATGACAGTTTAATTTTTGAGACCTTCTGACAAGGAAAGTCTACAGAGAAGCCAGGTTCACTTAAAAACTGTGCTACTAACTTAACAGCTGCAGTGATTTGCTTAACAACAGTGGCAAGAAAGGTTGTAAAATAAGGCAGAACTCCAGTAACAACTGTCTCATTTAGTAACAGGAAATTTGGGCTCCACTGTGATTGTAAGTCGAGGTACACAAGCCTAGAATTTTTTTAAAAATGGTAATATTTGAATTAGCATGTCCATAGCACCATTTCCCTTGGTTTTAACTGTCAGAGAAAACCAATATTTAGTTCTATTTGCTAAAGGATGATTAAAAATTATTTATTTTATAGCCCTGTCCCATAAAAAGTAGTAAGTCGCTATCTTCTTTCTGTTTTGTGTCATAAAACCTGAAAGCCAGGACTCCACACAACCACTCAAATAAGAACATTATTTTGCTATCTAAGAAAATACTACACAACAGCCAATAGAGTACATGGCCCTTGCCACAGGAACAGGAAGCTCAAGTTCAAAGCCCAAGAGAAGATATAAATATGCTTCATCATTAAACGATCTTTCCAACCAGCCTCCATGTTTTCAGTGTCTTTCTCCCAGCTTGGAACTGAACCAGATGGACATTTCTTCCAACACTGTCTAAGAGAAAATCTAAAAATGGCCAGTGAAAAATTGGAATTTTTTCCCCCAGCCAAATGGAAAAGTTACTTCCTGCTCTAAACCTGTTTCGTCTGTTTCCCCCAACACTGAATTAAACGAAAAACAGCCTTCTCCCTTGCCTTAAATTATTAGCTAATTAGCCTTGACTAAGAGACAACAATGTGCTTGTGTTGGCAAGCTGTGAAAAGAACATACTTTGATTGAGAAGATCAATGGTGTTTTTTTTTCCCCTCCGACTCACAAATAAGCAAGACACTGGGTTGTAAGTTTCATCCATCTCTCTCATTTGGCAGGCAAGCTGGAGATATCGACAGATCAGCAGAGAAAACACTATGACAAGCTGTCACTCTGGAAGAAGGGTTGAATCATATTAAAGAGACATCCTTCTTAAACCAGGAAAGAAGATTTAGAAGACAAGAGCTACCTGTGTGAACTTCTAATACAATCCTTAGATACAACAAAGTCATCAAAAGCTTGAAGTCCCTGTAAGCGTTATTGCTATTTATTCTCAACTAAGAAAACTCCCAGTTTGCCTTCACTTCAAAGTTTCAACAAAAGACTTAATGAAGTAACCTCTCTGGAAAGGTGACACAAACCACACACTAACAGAAAAGATGGAAATTTATGAATAAAGGTAAATATACATGTCCCAGATTAATGTTACAGGATCCAGTCTGGGTCAACCACCAGGGACCAGAAATTTAGTCTTCTGGGGTTTCAGATTCGATCTGGAGCCCTTTATTTTCATTTTGAACACAATGCAATTCTGTCCAGCACGGAAAAAGATAAGAGGGATAGAAGGAGCAGCGTTCTCCCCTTCTCTTAAATGTTTAACCAAGACAAGGATTAAGCTGAAAATTGTTAATTGGTCTTTTTGATTGACTTCAATGATAACTGCAGAGAAGGGTGTATTTTTATTCCTACTCTTAGGGGAGAAAAAACTCACGTATAGTTAGGAATGTTTAGCTACTTCTTCTAAGTGTGAATAACTCAGGTGTCACAATAAAACAATATGTTTTGTTTGTTTTGCTAGCAGATTTTCATCTTAAAACTTAATGTCATGAAAGGAATTCACCTGTGCTTTGCAAAAACTGTTAATACAGGTACATTTTACAGCCTGCAGATCTCAAAGTGCAACCCTCTAATGTATTGTTGCCATCATAACTTCAGTAAATATCTACTGGTAGTGTTCAGTTGTTGTTCAAAGTTGTTCAAAGGACCTTTACAATGTAAAGTTTACACCCATGCAGTGCTAATATGTCTGAACCTCACTGTAAAATCGGTCTGTGTTATTATCCTCTCATGGCAAATAAGAAACGAAGTGTTGCTTGAGGCTATGGGATAATCTCATGGAAAAAGCAAAATTTGAATAAGGGATTAGCTTAGGTTCTGCATCTCACACTTACGCACTTAATAACACAAGACCAGAAAAAGATTTCAAATCTGATAGGTGTGCTAATAAATTGAAAAATGATTCCTATTTCTAAATATTACCACCACATCTTATTGACATAGGTAAGTTTCTGCTGACCATTTCAAGGGTCAGGCTTAAATTAACCGGTTATATTCACATTGTGGATAATTTTGGATATCGCAGATAGGTGAAGAATTAGGAGAAAGGGAGCAAAGATAATCCAATGATGAAACCAATCCTGAAAGAAAGGCTGACATATTTGATTTGCTAAAGAGGCACAAACAATAGCTGTAAATTTTGTGTGCTAAAATGCATTCATAAAAAGGATAAGGAGAAATTTCTTAACAGTAAGAACAATTAACCGGTGGGACAGCTTGGCTTCAGACGTTGTGGATGTTCCAACACTGGAGATATTTGCGATTGGACAGCCGTTTGTCTGAAATGGCCTCCAGCTTGAGCAGAGGGTTGGACTAGAAGACCTCCAAGGTCCCTTCCAATTCTAGTATTCTCTATTCTGTAGAACTGTTTGGCTCAGCTCTGAAAATAGAAAACGTCCTTTCCCCAAATACAAATAGCTGTTCATTGCTATTAACATGGCTGGGTTATTTTCATTTTGCTTTGAAAGCTAAATGAGTATCCAGGTTCAGAGGCAGTGTATCTCAGATCAGCAGTTGCTTGATGGCATTAATTTCTCCTTGTGAACAGCCAGGAGGCACTTAACTCACAAAAGATAAGAGCGAGTAGGAACTTAAAAATTGCTGGGTTCCAAGTTTCAGCACCTCTAAGGTAGTGCATATTCAGGGATCATGAATGCTGTAGACCAATGACATCCAAATATCCCAGGTTCCTACTCTTCAGGATTAGCTAAAGACGTTGAGCTTGTCAGCTGAAGAGCTGACAGCCCAGGTTTGAGACCCAAGCTCTGTGAAATAGGGTGAGTTCTCACTCCTTGCTCCCACTCCTGTCCACCTAGCACTTGAAAAGCATGCAAATGCGAGTAGATAAATAGGTACCCCTTCAGTGGAAAAGGAACAGCAATCCATGTGCCTTTGGCTGGCCACATGACCACAGAAGTGTCTTTGGACAATGCTGGCTCCCTTGGCCAAGAAACAGAGATGACCACTGTGCCTTTGGACATGACTGGACAGGGACACCTTTAACCTCTGAATTAGCATGTTTTTGCTGAAGATGTGAAACACTCCGGAATGTGGCTTTCTTCAATTCATAAAGACGAGCATGTTACAAGATCGATTCCCTCCCTCCAAAGCAACAGAAATAACAATTCTGCAAAGGTTTTTGAAAAGCTTTGCTTCTTCTGGAGTATCATATAGTAATCTCCAATGTTTATTTCTCAAACGGTTTAGGGAAGATAACACAACTTCTTCTATCCCTCCCTCCTTCCTTTCCTGAGGATTCTCATTCTTGTTAAACAAAATCTCACATCTGTTAAATTATTCTCCTTGTGTTTTTTTTGGTGCCTCAAACAAAAGGGAATCCAAAGGAAGATTCTTAAGGAAGATTCTCTCCCTCATTTGTTAACAGTCACCGAAATATTATTTACCCCTGTTAAAAGAAATCATGCAGGCCCTCCAAGTGGCAAGCCAGAGAGGATAATCCTAACAAGATGGATAAAGACTAGAAATCGTGCATTTCAAATGGAAGAGACGGTGGATGCAACTCTCTGCCTCCCACCAACGGATCACTCTTACATAAGTACAGGGTCTGTAGTTCCAGATCAATCTGAGGCAGATTTTGAAAGCCGTTGCTAATCCCGATAGAAAAACTTAGGAGCACAACCGAGGATGGCACAGCCGTCTAATTGCGAGAGTCAAAAATAGGACAGTGCCCAGATGAACAACAAGCATTTCTCGGCCCCATTTGGGTTTGACTTTAGCAAGAGATTTTGCTGCGATATAGAGGGCTGTGGGTCGACTTAGTGACTGAAAGGAAAGGAAGCAGAAACACAAGAGGAGGGGGAAAAGAGGGGGCACTACACAACACGCAGACTGAGCAGAGCCTTAGGGAATCTTGTAAAATGAGAAGGAGCAAAAGGGACCGATTCTGAACTCTTTTTCAACCAGCTACCTTCTTCGAAGCATTGTCGCTACAGACCCGACATAACCAAAGTGAAACTCCGATGCTGTCCTATCATCTACCCAAGCAAGGTCAATTATTTTGCTAAAAAAACCACGACCATCTACCCAGCATAATTGAAGTCTTTCTTGTCCCCTGGTGAGTTTTTTAGAAGAATTCCCATCGTGTTGCCAGCAACTAGAAATCTGAACGGGTTGAATTTTGAAACCGCTCGCCACTCTTGATGGCAAATTCTCTTCCAAAATGAGGCTTCATTTTAACTTTCTATTTAAGAACTGATCTGATTATACAGGCTGTCCTCGACTTATAACAGTTTGATTAGTGACCGTTCACAGTTACAACGGCACTGAAAAAAGAGATTTATGACCATTTTTCACACTTACAATCATTGAAGCATCCACATTTGGACGCTTGGCAACTGACTCATATTTATGATGGTTGCAAAGTCCCAGATTTACTTAGCAACCATGTTACTAACTTAACTGCAATGCTTCACTTAACTGTGACAAGAAAGGTTGTAAAACGGGGGGAAATTCACTTAGCAACTGTCCCACTTTTGTTGGTTTGTGAGCTACGATGGTACCACGTGCCTGTAGTAATGTGTTGGTTGTTTCTGAGATTTCTTGATGTGTTTGTTGTGGTTCCACAGCAGCCGGTGCAGCCGGCTGAGGTCTCGGAGAGCGAGGACTCAGATGAGGGGCCTGCGTGTGATGCAGGGATGGGGCCAGGACCATCACGGAGTGGAGTGCTGCCTTTAGAGACTGTGGAGGCTGGCAGCAGTGATGAAGAGTGATGAAGAGCACTGTGCCCAGTGCGCGTGCACACAGGGCTGCTTGAAGGAAAGAGCAGTTGCAGCAGCATGGGCGACTCAGGAGGAAGGCTGCAAGGTAATGGCCTCTCCCTTAAGAGATAAAAGCCAGCTGAGAAACCGCAGTTCTTTGCAGAAAGCAAAGAAGTTTTACGCTTGAGCCTGGTGGACGTTAGGAATATCTTAGTTGGTGTTTGGAGACTCTTTGGGTTTGAAATATTTCCTATAACTTTATCTAGTGTTCTTGGCAGCCTTGCACCACCTTGGCAAGGCTCATTCTTATCAGAGACAATTAGTTTGGAACAGCCTTTGAACCGTGAAGGAACAGAATTCGTAAAGATCATTAAAAGGTTTTGCTGTTACCTCTGTTTCGTACTGGTTTCCTTGGAACAAGGTTTGGGTCAGAACAGCGTTATGCTTTTCGTGGGTTGAGCAAACCCCACCCTCACCAGCACTGATAATATTACCTAGTCAAGTAAGGAAAAATCTACAGGGAAGCAACCAACTAAGGACTCCAAAGTTCAACCCTGAGCTACATATATTCTCTTCTGTTGGAACAATGAGAAGGTGACTTTTTGTCTAATTTTATGTGGCACTTTCCTTATAGCAAGCTAGAATAATTACAATTCCTGCTTCCCGTTACACGACTGTTATCCTCGTTTTTAAAAAAATCATTTTGATCTCTCTTATTTAATTTCATGTTAGCAGACCTTTAACTTTGGAAACACAAACTGATCCCGGTTACGTTCTCATTAATATCTGCCAGTTATTACCATCAGCCCCCAATCACATATTAGACACAAATTATAAAACTCAACATTTACAGCACTGGCTCACAGTTTGTGCTCTTTTCTGAGTGTTCTCAATGCGATTATTCAGCTGGCCGAGTTGCGATCTTTTAATGTTTACCGTGCAGATATATTCTCACCTCCTGGATTTAAATAATAATAATAATCAGAGGAAGAATGCCAATTCTGCATCGCCCCACTTATTATAGGATGCAGTGTGCTGAAGGGAAGCTTGCAAACTGAAAAATAAAAGAATAAAACCTACATTTATTTTGGAAAGGAGGAATTCAAAGCAGTTTCCTTTGATTAGAAGTTGACTGGCTTGTTCTGCACTGTAAGTCTTATTTATACCAGTGGAAGAAGAATTGTGGTCTAAGGGCAATTGAATGTATGTTAGTAGGTATTCAGATGATAAACAAGAAATTTTATAGGTAGTCATTGACTTCCAACAGTTCATTTCATGACCATTTGAAGTTACAATGGCACTGTGATGACCCAGGACATGGCACAAAAATAACAAAGTCACAAAAATAGGTAAAGTCCCTTTAATACCTCCAACTTGGCTCCCAATGTCCAGTTATCATTGGCTGGAGAAAAAAAAAACTCTTTCAAGAACAGTTTTTAAAGAGATGAAATTCTGTCCAAACTCAAAGTACATATAAATTATAAACAAAAACCAACACAAACCACACTGCAGCAATTAACGACACAGGGCAGGATAAGGAATTGAAGACGTCAAAAGATAACAAAATACACACACTTGGGAGGACGCCAGAACTCAGATAAGATTTGACAAACCAGAATAATTTCATGCTTTGCTTCCAGCAACTTTGCCAAGCGCAGTTTGCCCTTTTAAACAGTCTTCCCAGATGCAGCCAATGAAGGGGATCAGGACCTTTTCCTCCCCTGTAAACACTCAACTCCCATTGCTCCCTTATCCATTCCTCCCTGCATGCCCTAGGATGAAGAAGGGGCGGGCCTGGGTCTTCCTCTGAACGCCCAGCCAGACTGTGCCCTTTCCCATTTTCCTCCATAGCCACCGGAGCCACACTCCCACTCCCTGTCAGCTGTTCCACCTTTCCCTCAGAATCAGTTTCCAACAAGGGCATGACAGGCAATGAAAAATGTGATTTATAACCATTTTTCACACTTACGGCTGTTGCAGGATCCCCATGGTCATGTGATCAAAATTCAGACACTTGGCAGCAACTGACTCGTATTTATGATGGTTGCAGTGTCCTGAGGTCAGGTGATCCCCTATTGGGACCTTCTGACAAAGTCCAAGTCAATGGGAAAGCCAGATTCAATTAACAACCATGTGACAAACCTAACCACAGGAGTGATTCACTTAACAACTGTGTGGCGAGATAGGTCGTAACATGGGGCAAAACTCACTCGACAACTGCCTCAATTAGCTTAGCAACAGAAATTTTGGGCTCATTTGTGGTCATAAGTCAATGCTACCTGGGTGCATGCAAACATATGAGGGCATCAGTGTATGTTAAAAGACAAGTTTACAATTTTCAGACTGCAGCTATGATTCCAACACATTAATACTGTATAATAGCAATCGCCCTTAGACATATATACCACTTCACAGTGCTTTTACAGCCCTCTCTAAGCAGATTGTTGCCCCCGACAATCTGGGTCCTCATTTTACCAACCTCGGAAGGATGGAAGGCTGAGTTAACCTTTGGAAGGGAGGGAGGGAGGGAGGGAGGGAGAAGATAGCAATAGCACTTAGACTTATATACTGCTTCATGATGCTTTTACAGCCTTCTCTAAGCAGTTTAAAGAGTCAGCCTATTGCCCCCAACAATCTGGTCCACATTTTACCAACCTCGGAAAGAAGGATGACTGAGTCAACCTTGAACCAGTCAGGATCCAACTCGTGGCAGTGAGCAGAGTTTGCCTGCAAGACTGCATTCTAATCACTGGGAAGAAAGGGAGGAAAGGAGGGAAAGACAAATGGAGATGGAAGGAGGAGGAGAGGAAGGAAGGAAGGAAGGAAGGAAGGAAGGAAGGAAGGAAGGAAGGAAGGAAGGAAGGAAGGAAGGAAGGAAGGAAGGAAGGAAGATAGCAATAGCACTTAAACTTATATACAGCTTCATAGTACTGTTACAGCCCTCTTTACAGAGTCAGCCTCTTGCCCCCAACAATCTGGGTCCTCATTTGATCCACCTCAGAAGGCTGGAAGGCTGAGTCAACCTTGAGCCTGGTAAGATTCGAAGTGCCAAACTGTAGGCAGCCAGCAGTCAGCAGAAGTAGCTTGCAGTACTGCCCTCTCACGACTGCACGACCGTGGCTCTCTAATAAACCAAGAGATGGCTTTGAACATGAGTTTTCTTGCCAATGCACAGAAACACAGAAAATTCACGGCAGAAAAAGACCCCCAGGATCCATCAAGGCTGGCCTATTGAGTTTTTCATTTGTTTGTTTGTTTCAATTTATTTATTATTTTTAATTCTTGGGGATATATATTATATTATATTTTTATTTTATTTTATTTGGCTCATCATAATGAATGCAGTTGGCTGAATTTGCTAAAAATTTACTCGCTACTTGCTTGCTTGTCCTATTTTTCTCAGAGATCACCAAGGGCAGGATATTAACTTTGGAACGAGGTATTCCTAGAGTACAAGCATCCAAAGAAACTCCAAAATTCAAAGATAAAGATGCGCAAAGACGTTTAAATGTCTGGAGTTTAAATGCCGCAATTCCTCCACGGACAGTTATCTCCTTTAATCAATATGTTTTCTACCCAATGGGGTTTCCCCTCTCTGTCTTTTTCCCTCTCTGATCATTGCAGTTCCTTTTGCTGGAGAAGGACACAGGCCCAATCCTTGGAGGATTCAAAGCATGTGGGATTTGGGTAATCTCCTGGGGTGATTTTGAAGTCTATTGTACTGGCGACAGTGGATTCCACACATTCGTCAAGAGTTTTGGAATACAGTCAACATGTGGGATGCATACCAGCACTGGTGAAGCAGGGGAAGTTAGTTTTGAAGTCTTAGAAACAAAATTGATGTTGCTAGACAAGGAAGTCTAGTGAGGAGCTTACATTCTATCTTCGATCCATGGTAAGAAAGCAACAAAGATGATTAGGGGACCGGAGGCTAAAACATATGAAGAACGGTTGCAGGAACTGGGTATGTCTAATCTAATGAAAAGGAGGACTAGGGATGACATGATAGCAGTATTACAATATCTGAGGGGCTGCCCCACAGAAGAGGGGGGTCAACCTATTCTCCAGAGCACCAGAAGGCTGGACAAGAATCCATGGATGGAAACCAATCAAGGGCAGAAGCAACTTAGAACTAAGGAGGAATTTCCTGACAGTGAGAGCAATTAATCAGTGGAACAGCTTTCCTTCTACTACTGGAACTTTTTAGGAAGAGACTAAAGGAAGGGGAAGAGGATAACCATTTGTCTGGAATGGTGTACAGTTTTCTGCTTAAGCAAGAGGTTGGACTAGAAGAACTCCAAGGTTCCTTCCAACTGTTATTCATGTGCAGGCTGTTAATCATCTAGCACTTAGCAAGCATCTAGCACTGTGCAAGGCTATCAAGAACATCAGATAAAGTTACTAAGCAATAACTCCAACACAAAGAGTCTCCAGACACCAACTCAGATATTCCTAACGTCCACCAGGCTCAAGTGCAAAAAAACTTCTTTGCTTCCTGTTTCTCAGCTGCCTTTTATCTCCTCAGGGAGGGGCCATTACCTTGCAGCCTTACTCCCGAATCGCCCATGCTGCTGCAGCTGCTCTTTCCTTCGAGCAGCCCTGCACACTGGGCCCGGGCTCCTCGGGGGCTTCTTCATCACTGCTGCCAGCCTCCACAATCTCCAAAGGCAGCACCCCACTCTTCTATAGTCCTGATCCCATCCCTGCATCACATGCAGGCCCCTCATCTCAGTCCTCGCTCTCCAAGACCTCAGCTGTCCGCACCTGCTGCCGGCAAAGCACAACATGGACTGAGATGTCATGTGGGCATGAAAGGACTCGAGATTGATGACGCATTTGGCCCCTTCCTTGAGCTCAGCTTGGTTATCTTTTACAACTCTTTTCTCTTATCTGTAACTTTCTCTGAAAGAGAGGATGCTGCCTCAGAATATGATAAGGAAGAGGTGGGAAGGCATGTTTGGATGAAGATTTTCAGATTAAGCATAAGAAAATACTTAGTCAGAATAGGTTGCAATTGAACCCATATGGAAACAGGCTTGTTGGGACTTATTGCTAAAAAGGAGCTACTCTGCAACTGAACTTTGAAGGAAATGCCAAAAGGAGTATCTGGTTCAGGAATAATTGTCCATTTAAGGTAGGGAGTTTTTTTAAATGTTAAAATGGGAATAGCAAATTCAAACTGAACAGCCGGCCCAGAAAATGCCAAAGGTTCACAGTGAATAAGTTCAACTGATTTATGTCCTAAGAGATTTTTTTAATTTCACTGGCAATTTCTTCTTTATTTCAGGCTGGACGACAAGAAAAAAAAACAATAAAATTAAAAAAAGAAAGCTGTGGGCCACCGAACATAGATTTCCACCCCTCTTTAAATTCAAGGCCCGAGCTGTCTTCTACACATCAGACAACGCTTTCCATTCAAACCATAGCTGCTATTGTTATTTGATTTAGCACTAACAGCATATGCGGCATTGAGGGATCAGATTAAATCTGATTAGGGATTTCTGCTTTCTGGGGGGTGGGGGGAAATTAACTAATGAATCACGCTGTTCTCAGCTCCAATTAATATTAAAGGCTATTAGATTGGTTTGAAGACATTACAAGAAAGAGCATCTTGGTAGAAGGAAATCAGAGGGACAAAGAACATTGAGATGAAATCTATATATAAAAGTATATAAAAGTGAAATACCATTCATGCATCATCACAAAATCTCCAGAACCGTAAAGCCTACAAACTTCAAATTTGGCACCTATGTTCCTCTTGGCTCCTAGGAGCTCACTTAAGAAAGGACTTTTCGAAAAGACCACCAGAGCATTAGTATTTCCTATATTATTATTAACACGCTCTGATGTTAAGGAGTTCTACTCCCCCTCCCCACCTGAAAAGAAATCTGTTCCAAATGCAAAACACAAGCAGAGGAGAGGCGTTTCAGTTTCAGAGAACCAAGCAGCTTTAGTCCAGAACAGTTGAGCTAAGCCACGCCCAGGATCCTTGCTGTCTCCTTCTTGCTCACATAGCAAATACTGTTTCGGTTTCCGAACAGCCCTCAACTCTCCCACACACTGACAGGACCCTAGCCAAATGAATACCGATGGATGTGGTAGGCAGAGGCAGAATCTTTCCTCCTTATTTTCCTCCCCAAAAACTAAGCCTGACCACAGTTTCGTAACGAAGCACAAATATCAAGCTAGTATACTTATAGTCATTTTCTGACCTAGTCTCCCACTTCTTGCTGCTCTCCAAATGTGGTTGGATGACAATTTCCAGCAAAGGGAGACCACCTCTCCATCACCTATGGATATTGTAACTGAGCAACATCTGAAAAACCACAGAACATTAGCAACAATTGCTATAAATCATTGATACTACAGAAACAAGTTTTAATGTAGGTAGTCCTCGGCTTACGACCACAAACGGGTCCAAAATTTCCATTTGCTAAGCAAGAAAGTTGTCAAGTGAGCTTTGCCCCATTTCACGACCTTTCTTGCCACAGTTCTTAAGTGAATCATTACAGCTGTGACATTCGTGACACAGTTGTTAAGGGAATCTGGCTTCCCCGTTGGCTTTGCTTCTCAGAAGGTCACAAAAAGAGGATCACGTGATCCCGGGTCACGGCAACTGTCATAAATACATGCCAGTTTGCTAAGGGTCTGAAGGTTGATCATGTATGATCTCAGAGATGCTGCAATGGTTCGTAAATAGGAAAAAAAAAAGGTCTCCTTTTTCAGAAGCATTGCAACTTTGAACGGTTATAAATCAACTGTTAAGTCAAGCATATTCTATGGTGTTCACAGTTCCATTTGTACGGCATTAGAATGAAGATCAACATTCTTCTAGGTTGCTATCATTGCTTGGACCAGAAACTTAGCTGCCTTTCAAGTCACCGTTCCACCATTCATCCAGCAACAAACAAAATAACAGAAGAAGATAATTGGAAAGGACCTTGGAGTCTTCTAGACCTCTTCAGACAATGGTTGTCCAGTCTTCTTGAAAGCCTCCAATGATGGAGCACCCATAACTTCTGGAGGCAAGTGGTTCCACTGGTCAATTGTTCTCACTGTCAGGAAATTTCTTCTTAATTCTAGGTTGCTTCTCCATCAATCAATGGTTTCCACCCATTGCTTCTTGTCCTGCCTTCTGGTGCTTTGGAGAATAGTTTGACTCCCTCTTCTTTGGGGCAGCCCCTCAGATATCAGAACATTGCTATCATGTCACCCCTAGTCCTTCTTTTCATTAAATTAATTAATATACCAATTCCTTCAATCGTTCATCGTATGTTTTAGCCTCCATCCCCCTAATCATCTTTGTTGCTCTTCTTTGCACTCTTTCTAGAGCCTCAACATCTTTTTTATATCATGGAGACCAAAACTGGATTCAGTATTCCAAGTGTTGTCTAACCAAGGCATTATAAAGCGGTTTTATATATAGCATTTATATATGTATATATGGGTGGAGGAAGTGAGCCTTAACCGATGATTAATACTCTTGACTATAATGCTATTCAACTTTTACTAACTTCTCAAAATGGATTTTTTTTTAAAACCAAGATAAATATCTGGCTTCTACACCATTACAATAATGATTGCTCCGCTGATCTTTCAGATCAGACCAACAGACTACATATCAGAAACACATGTCTTCTTTCACATCCAACTTGACTTCTGGAGCAATGGGCAGAGAGCTGCAGACCAAAACAAAGGAGCAGGGTCGCCTGGAAGGCCAAATCAGATTTCATTTCATCTTTAATTAAATTAAGCAGCGGTGTGCAATATGTTTCTAATTCAGACTGTTCCGGCTATGTCTGAGGAGCGAGATGGTCTGTTTTGATCGGTTTGGAAAGTGTTTCAAGATCAAAAGGGACTGAACGTCCCCATTTCCCACTGAAAGACCTGGTTTCCGCTCAAACGCTTTGAAATCAAAATCTGTTGCAAACCCCAAGATTTTGCCATTTCAACAGAAGAGAATATGTGTGGCTGAGGACAGAACTGTGGAGGTTCTTGCTCTTTTCTGAGCCTTGTTGTTGGTTTGCAGACGTTTCAATACCTGACTAGCTTACATCATCCGTATGTTTCACTGATGTTACCTAGTAGGGTAACCAAATGTTTGCAAACGAACAGCTCAGAGGGCATCGAGAACTCATCTTTTCCCATTTATGAATAAATTCATGAAAGCAAAACAAGTTAAAGAATTAAAATCTAATCCAGTAAACAGTCTGATTTACGAGCAGGTAATTTGTTACTTGAGTGTTTTATATTTCTGAGAAGGAGTACACCAACTATTCTGATTACACAGAAACAGAGAAAACATATGGCAGAAAAAGACATAGGACACCAAATACCATAAGAGATGGAGGCCTTCTAGTCCGACCCCCTATAGATAAATGGTGGTCTAGTCTCTTTTTACAAGCCTCCAGTTATGCAGCAATGGCAATGCCTGAAGGGAAGCCATTCTGCTGGTTAATTGTCCTCACTGTTAGGGAATTCCTCCTTAGTTCCAGGTTGCTTCTCTCCTTGGTTAGTTTTCATCTGTTGCTTCTTGTCCTGCCTTCTGGTGCTTTGGAGAATAATTTGTGGGAATTTCTTTGTGGGAATCCCTCAAATACCGGAACACTGCTATCACATCACCCCTAGTCCCTCTTTTCATGAGACTAGGCATACCTGATTTATGCAACCATTCTTCATATGTTTTAGCCCCTAATCATCCTGGTTGCTCTTCTCTGCACTCTTTCCAGAATCTCAACATCTTTTTTATATCGTGGTGATCAAAACTGGACGTGCTATTCCAAGTGCAACTCACCCTACCTAGTAATCCTTTGAGTTTGTTTTTTGTTTTCTTTTTAACTAATGAATTTATTTTATTCTTCTTTTTATTTTATTTTAATTTTTTTGAATGATGGACATGTGTTCATTCCAACCATGTTACTGATGATTGACCTCTTCTGGAAGTTGATTCCAAACTTCTGCTAGTCTTTCTGCGCAGTAATACTTTTTTTTTTTTCCAAACTACACTCCTGTCCATTTGAGATTGTGCCCTGTGTTCTTGATTTTTGCTCAGTGGCGAAAAAACTGCCTTCTAGAACCCTTATTCTCACCCTTAATATGTTTAAAGGTTTTAATCGCATCCCCCCTTTTCCCTTCTGTCCTCCAAGCTGTACATATCCAGTTCCCCCAATCTCTATCACCAATTAGTTTTCCAGTTTTGAAATGTGGTTTTTCTAATGCCAATATTCTAACACTTAAAAAGCCCTGCAAAACATCTTTTTTCCCTTTCTTAGACGGAAACTTTTAGAGAACCTCAAGAACAGATGGAAGCCTACTCAAATTCACAATGAAACGGACGTTTAAGAGCACTTGTGAAGATAATTATGGAAGTTTGTCTTTCAGACTTCAAAAGTACTTTAAACTGGAGTCAGATGTGTAAGACTGATGGCCTCAAAAAGAATACAGAATGAATGAAACAGAAGATCCATAGCACCTCAGAGAATGGGGGCATTTTAACAGCTCTCTTGAAGAGAAGAACAGCCATTGCAAATCCAATCCTCATCAGGACATATTTCTCCCCAAGTTTAATTAAGATTAAATCCCTGCATGCTTTTAATACCATCCTTCTGCAGTTGAGTGGAATCATATCTAGACTGTGTCATGTCTCTTGGTATCTTCATTGCAGCTCGTGATTGAAGTACTGAAGCCCATCCTCAGGAGAGCTTCGCTCCCACCATTGTGTGTGTGTGTGTGTGTGTGTGTGTGTGTGTGTTGCTGTGTTTGTTTGCTGGCTAATGGCTGCAATAAGTTGAAAAAGAATGCCACTTACATGTCCTCTCCCACCCAATTTTTGAATAAAAGCCATCCTCTCACACCCTGAAAACTGCCACTCAGGATAGAAGACCAAAAATAGCCCTCTACCAAAGGGCTAAATGGATCTTGTGACACGTGCAGCTCTCTAAATAGCATCGTTCTTGGTGTCCATTACATTCCTTAAGCTCAGCATATGTTCCTCTTATATATATTTTTTAAACCCACCTCATCCATAAATGTCAACCAGTCACCATTTGGGTACAACATCCTAACCACATCCTCTTCATATACCTGGCAATATCTTGACTTCTGTTGAGCGACCTTCCCCAACTCAAGAAAGACTAAGTTGTCAGAAAAGAATATCTATTCTCTGCCCCACCCAAATTATAAATAAATAAAATTAAACAATAAATAAAAATAAGATTATTAATAGTTAGAAAATAATAAATAAATTGAAAAGAAAACAAAAAGAAGCAAAAACACTCAAAGGGCAAACTCAATGGACCACTGGATCTTTTTCCACCATTGTTTTCTATGGTTCCTTTCTAAACTAGGATTGAGCAAACTTTTATTTACACGAAAGGTGAATATACATGGGCCAGTCACCAGGGCAAGAGGTTTAATCTTCCAAACTTTTGGGCTCATGCTGGAGCCCATCCTCATGGAACTTCTGTCTAGCAGAGTGTCTAAGGAGATTATCAGATATCCAGGTCATGGTTGTTCCAAAGTTTGCAGGATGGGTTGCTCACTAGGACCAAAGGTTTTGTCTTCTGAGCTTTCAGAATTGTGCTGCCTGGAGCCCATCCTCAGAGAACTTCTCTCTAGTGTGCTTTGGGTTATTCTGTGTGTGGTATTTATGTGGTGCCTGTAGTACACACACACAGAATAGCCCTGGGCTAAGCTGAAGAAGCTTCTTGGATAAGAAGAGAAAATTCTTCAAAGGAAAAAACAGAAAGTCCAGTTGCCTCTTGAAACAACACAATTAGGTCTAGTGGAGTGTGAACTTTGGGCTATTCTCTGTGTGTGGTATTTACAACAGGCACCACATAAATACCACTCACAGAATAACCCAAAATTCCCTGAGGATAGGCTCCAGGCAGCACAATTCTGAAAGTTCAGAAGAGAAAATCTCTGGTCCTGGTGAATGACCTAGATTGGATCCTGCTAATTTTCAGCGGTTGTGGCTGGAAGAAATACTTGCAAGAATAGTGGAGCAAATCTAGAAATAAACCATTTGGTGCAAAGCCAGTGGGATGGATCTGTATTTGATCTCTGCAAGGAAGCATTCATTACATGCCACCAGATAGGAGACTTAATCATAACTGAGGGGAGATTTAGATATCTTTTTTTTTTTTTGGTTTGGTTTTGGTTAAGGCCATTGCTTCATCAAGCGGTAGAATAACTTTCTGTAAAATGTTGCACAGATTTATTTGCATGGCAAATAAATAAATTTTGCTAAAATGTTCCATAGATTTATTTGCATGGCAGCTGCACCTTTACTTAAAGTTCCACAGGAGAAATGTTTTATTATTTGTCTGATAATAAATGCATGGCCTCTTTTTCAGAACTTTCACCTTTCTTGCTGATTTTTCAAAAGTGGTATTGGATCTGAGAATTGCAATAATTGTTCCTCTCCATCTTTACTTTAATAGGTAATTACTTTTGCCTCCCGGGGATGGTACGTTCTTGTTAAGAATGTCAGCTATACCGAGAGCTAATGGTTAGGCTGGCACAGTACAATGTATGGATCTAGTCTGTAGCAGATTATCAGAGTGAGGGAGGGGTCCAATGCGTCATCAGTCTTGAGTTTTTTCGTGCCCACAAGGGATCTCAGTCCAGCCGACCTTGAGTTCCATTGATTCTTAAAGGTAAAAGTTCCCCTCGCACATACATGCTAGTTGTTTCTGGCTCATCTCCATTACAAAGCCGAAGAGCCAGCGCTATCTGAAGATGACTCATGTGGCCGGCATGATTGAATGCCAAAAGTGCACGGAATGCTGTAACCTTCCCACCAAAGGGGTCCCTGTTTTTCTACTTGCATTTTTACCTGCTTTCGAACTTCTAGGTTGGCAGAAGCTGAGACAAGGAACGGGAGCTCACTTCGTTATGCAGCACTAGGGATTCGAACCACCGAACTGCCAACCTTTCTGATCAACAAGCTCAGCATCTTATCCTTGGAGTTCTCATATTGAATGATCTAAGTGCCAAAGCTCACTGCAATAGTATTGCCAAAAAGGTTTAAAAGTTGTAAATTTAATTTTATGAAGCTTCTCCTCTGGTAATACTGTTTTGCTAACTAGTGCATTCAAAAACTTTGCTAGACCAATACTTGAATTCAGCTCTGCTGTCTGGAATCCGCACTATATATCTGACAGAAATACAATTGAGCGACACCAGAAGTATTTTACCAGAAGAGTACTACATTCCTCTGTTCACAACAGAAAACCCTACAGCACCAGACTTGAGATTCTTGGCTTAGACAACCTTGAACTACATCAACTAAGATTAGACTTAAGCATAGTACATAAAATCATATGTTACAATGTCTTACCAGTTAATGAATATTTCAGCTTTAACATCAACAATACTAGAGCACCCAACAGATATAAACTAAATGTAAACCACTTCAAACCCGATTGCAAGAAGTATAAATTCAGCAACAGAGTGGTCAATGTCTAGAACTCACTACCTGATTCTGTTGTCAACTGCTCAAACCCCCCACTCCTTTACCCTCAAACTAATCTCTATTGACCTCACCCCATTCCTAAGAGATCTGTAAGGGGCGTGCATAAGCGCACAATCATGCATACCGTCCCTGTCCTATTGTCCCCAATTATTAGTTCCTATTTCTTGTATTTAAATTTATGTTTATTCTTGTTTCTGTTACATTGTAAGCTTTTGACAAATAAAATAAATAAATAAATCCACTGAGCCACCATGTTGACTCTTTATCTACCATCTATTTGCTTTTCACCGTTAGTAATTCTGTTCCTTGCAGAATGTGAACCGCCTTGACTCCTGGTTTCCTATGCTTGACACAGTCTCTAGATGCAGAGGTGTTTATTTATGGCTTTATTCAGCAAAGCAATGTCATAGTATACAAAGCAGAAAAAGACTGATCTTTTCTTTCACTCTTATCCTTGGCGCTACATCTACCTTGAGTTGACTCTGAAGTCCAGGGTTCCAAAAGTTGAGCCTCCTTTGGATTACAACCTAGATGGTTAAAAATCAGTTGGATTTTTATTCCCCCCATAGGTTAGCCAAAGGGAAAATCTATATCACAAGACCAACAATTCAACTTTCACAGCATTTATTTAAGGTTGTGCCAGCAAGGTCCTCCTTTTTAAGACCAAGATGAATTCATTTTAATATACAGAGAAACCCACTTAATCCCAGTTACGGATAAAAAAAAAAACGACAGAAAGAATTATCCTTCAGATATTTAATATGTGTTTTTAAGAAATTGGTGGAGCTGTTCATTATATAATATATGCTGCACAATATAATTACAGGCTTGGTTAAGTGGTTTGGTCTGATTATGATTAAGTCAGCTAACGGCGAGCATATATTAACCAGCTTTATCAAATATTAGTTCGACTTCTATTCTTTCTATCGGCAAAGAGCGAGAGACGTCATACAGTATGTGCCATGAAGTCAACACATAAATTGCACACAAAACATATTCTGTGTTCTTTGCATCATGATGTAATTGGTATCAGATATGTATGTTTCTGTCTTTTCCATCTGTACATACCACATCTGCCCACACCCACATATAACATCTACAGATATTATAGCCATTCATTTAGGGATTGTTCCAAGTTACAGTGGTGCTGAAAAAAGTGACTTGTGATTGGTTTTCAGTTTTATGACCACTGCATCAACCCCATGGCCAGGCGATCAAAATTTGGGTAAGTGGAATGTACTTATGACACTTGCAGTGTCATCACGACATCACCATTTCTAATCACCCAGCTGCTTCTGATAACGGGGCCAGATTTGCTTAACGAACACAATAACTTAATCACTTAATAACTGCCTTGCTTTGTAACCAAAATTCTGGGCTCAATTGTGGCCATAAGATGAGGATTATCTGTATATAAATACTTAATGAGTTCAACAGTAGTTTATCAATGGATAAAAGCATTCACATAGTCTGGTTTTTAGAAAGAAGTAAAAGAAGGAAGGAAGGAAGGAAGGAAGGAAGGAAGGAAGGAAGGAAGGTAGGTAAGTAGGTAGAGGGAAGGAAGGAAGGAAAGGTAGGTAAGCAGATAGGTAGAGGGAAGGAAGGGAAGGAAAGGAAGGAAGGAAGGAAGGAAGGAAGGAAGGAAGGAAGGAAGGAAGGAAGGAAGGAAGGAAGGAAGGAAGGAAGGAAGGAAGGAAGGAAGGAAGGAAAGAAAGTAGGTAGGTAGAGGAAAGGGAAGAAAGAAGAAAGGAAGGAGTCACTATCCAATCTGTGTTTTCCATCATGTTTTATTCCTTCTTCACTATCAAGCTTGGAATTGACAGGCTCTAAA
Organism: Bungarus multicinctus; assembly: GCA_023653725.1. Taxonomy (NCBI): domain Eukaryota; kingdom Metazoa; phylum Chordata; class Lepidosauria; order Squamata; family Elapidae; genus Bungarus; species Bungarus multicinctus. Next base: position 96,252,005 of record CM042844.1, read on the forward strand.
TTCCATGCAATTTATCATTATTAAAGTAACCCCAGCTTGAATGAAAATGAAATTAATACATCATAATAGGAGGACCTTCGATTTCAGATGAAGCCAATCAGATGAAGGGGGGAAAAAATCATCTGGCAAAGCTAACAAGAAACACCTAACAAGAGGTGACCAATCAAATGGGAATTAATGTGGAGAAAACATACAAAAAATATAAAATAAATGCTTGACTGAATTTAAGCAGAATTGACATTACGATGCAAATTAACTTGGTATTTTTTTTTTAACCAGCAGAAACAAAGTATTCACTGGAAGAGCTATAAAAAGCCACTTCATTAATAATCTATATATAAACAATACAACTTCCAATTTCAGAGTGTTTACAGTTGAATTAATTTAGCTGGCCATCTCACCAATGTGGCGACTTGAGGGGTGGGCAGCTTACTAGGATTCCATATATGTAGAAGAAGAGGCAGATCCTGGAGGCTGAATCAAGAGAGGAATTAACCTAGAGTCGTTATGTTGCCACAAGGGATCCATGTCCAACCTCCTTTAAATTCTGCTAACACTTATACCACTCTATAATGCCTTGGTGAAACCACACTTGGAATATTTCATCCAGACTGGGTTGCAACAATATAAAATGATGTTGAAATTCTAGAAAGAGTATAAAGGAGAGCAACAAAGATGATTAGGGGGCTGGAGGATGAAACATATGAAGAACGGTTGCTGGAACTGGGTATGTCAAGTTTAGCAAAAAGCAGGACTAGGGGAGACATGATAGCAGTCTTCCAATATCTAAGGGGCCATCACAAAAAAGAGGCGGTCAACCTATTCTCCGAAGCTCCTGTAGGCAGGACAAGAAGCAACAGATGAAAACTAATCTAAGCAACCTAGAATTTGCCCCCAGAGATACGGACTATCCCTGACCTGCAAATCTTCAGGCGTGCATTGAAGACTCATCTTTTTCAACGAGCCAGTCTGGCCTAATAGTATTGTGGGATTTTAAATTTGTTAACTGATAGACCCTTGTTTTTATTATTCTTACTTTTTAACTTCGGCCATTGATTTAATCTGTTTTAATCTGTTTTTAAATTTTAAATTCCTTATATTGTTTTAATTTGGCTGTACACCGCCCCGAGCCCCAAATGCGAGAGGGAGCGGTATATAAATTAAATAAACATTAACATTAACAAACAATTTATAAGAGGGAAATTTCCTGACAGTGAGAACAATTAATCAGTGGATCGACTTGTTTTTTCCAGGTCGCCCCAATTAATTCTACTCACTGTCTTATAGCCTGTTGCTATCTCTAACCAGCAATGGCTGACTGGCCGGCTGACTGGTGGCTGCTGCTGCTGCTGCTGCTACAAGCCAGCAATGGTGGCGGGTGGAAAAAGGCAGGAAGCAATGTAGTACACATGCGCTATAAGGAGTGACTGGGCGGGGTGGGGCGGGGCAGAGCAGGGCGGGAGGGTGGAGAATGCCATCAGCGAATGTTGTGCATGCATGCGATGTCGCGCATGCGTGATAAGGACTGACTGGGCAGGGAACGGAGGAGTGAGTGGAGAAGGGCGGGGCTAGCCAGGGGCCTGTTTTACTGGTTCTCCAAACTACCAGGAATCGTAATAACTGGTTCTACCGAACCACTGTGAACCGATAAAATCCCACCCCTGATCTTCACCAAAAGAGAAACTACAACCTCTGTGGCAACCAAATCTGTTCACAGTTAAGTAGGGTCAGATTTAGAACAGCCTGTGTCTCTTCTTCACCCTTTTGGGAAAAGGAAAGGCTCAGAAAGATTGCCGAAGAGTATTCAGGATTCACAGTCTTGATGGCCAAGTTGGCTTTCCAACAAATGACTAGATAGCTAAAATCTCCCATTATTGCCTTCAGATTTTGTGGATGCTCCATCACGGGAGGGTTTTTAAGAAGAGACTGGTCAACCACTTGTCTGGAATGCTCTAGGGTCTCCTGTTCGAGCAGGGGGATGGACTAGAAGACCTCCAAGGTCCTTTCCAACTCTGTTATTGATTTATTAATGTCTCTCCTCTCTTAGCTTCTGAAATTTGCTCCAGGACAAGATTATCCAAGAATCTGGCTTGTCAGCCCATTAATACATGCTCCACAATAATGCCATTGTTGTTGTTTCCACTCCCTTGTGTTCCATTTCTCTTGACTCAAAGCATGCACTCAAATTCCTGTATTTCTAAACATGAGTGCATTTCCTTTACTTATAATGTTCCTCCTCCTCTATCAACCCCACCATTTCCCTTGTTAAAAAATGTGTCATTCCACCTTTGGAACCACCCATTTCAAGACTTGAAATTTTGGAGGTGGGTGGGGGAGAGAAGATTTCAGAAAAAAATGGTGTTGGAGCCCAGAAGTTTTCCCTTCTAGTTCATACCTTAACAGGTGCTGTCAACACAAAAATTCAACCCTGTTCCTTATGACAGCATTGTAACATCATCAGAAAAGCTTCTGAAATTCTCTTTATGATCAAGTTGTGATTCCCAACTCTTTGGGCTACATGCAACTATGTTTACTATCAAGGATTCAAAGCAATCTACATATATTCTATCAACAATGATAGTTTTCTAAATAAAAAAACTATGTTTACTATCAAGGATTCAATATAATCCAGATATATTCAATCATCAATTCTAGTTTGCTAAACTAAACAAACTATGTTCAATATCAAGGGGTCAATGCAATATAGATATATTCAATCACAAAGGATAGTGTACTAAACTAAACAATGTTTACTATCAAAGATTCTACACAATTAGATATACCATATTCAATCAGCAATGCTAGTTTGCTAAACAAAACAAATTATGTTTACCATAAAGAATTCAAAGCAATCTAGATACATTCAATTAGCAATGATAGTTTGCTAAACTAAACAAACTATGTTTACTATCAAGGATTCAAAGTAATCTAGATACATTCAATTAGCAATGATAGTTTGCTAAGCTAAACAAACTATGTTTACTATCAAGGTTTGGAAGCAACCTGGAAATATTCAATCAGCAATGATAGTTTGCTAAATTCAACTATGTGTACTAACAAGGATTCGATGCAATGATAGTTTGCTGAACTAAAGAAACTATGCTTACTATCAAGGATTCAAAGCAATCTAAATATATTCAATCAGCAATGATACTTTGTTAAAGAAAACAGATATTTTTTTCAAACTGACTGTTTTAAACTTTGCTGAAACTTCTCCTAAGTATGCAAACATCACATGAAAAATATGGTCTCTCCTTTTTACTACATAAAAACAAAGTTAACCCCAAAAGAATAACTTCTTTTGTGAAAGGCAGATCGGATGGAGGGGGGGGGGGGGGATTGAGAAAAATTGTCAAGACAACCAACTGGCACAAAAACTCTCCACCCTGCCCTGAACCCAAGGAAGCATTCGTTTGTACCTCCTTCGGTGTGGTTTTCCACAACAAGCTGGGAACTGCTGTGTCCTTAGAATCACTCCAGAGAGATGAGCCCAGGATAAGGGAGTCACTGCGGGGCAGTTCCAGGAAGAAGGTTTCAACACGCCCGGGCATCATGCTGCTGTCCATCATTTTCCTTTTATAACAACGGGTATTTATACCCAAGAGAGCCAAGCTCGCGTGCAGCAATGTACAGGGTTCGGCAGCCACCTCCGTCTCCGCACCACTGACATATCAGAGCTCAGAGAAATGCAGTTGATCCAGAATGCCAAAAGGGTAAATAGCAACTCAGATGGATTTGAGGAATACAAAGCAAGAGAGATATGCTGTTCGACTCCAGGCTTGCTTTATACATAGATGGGCAAAGGAATGGAGGCATAGAAAAAGAGCTGGGTTTGGTAAGGTTGAGATAAATAGAAGAAGGAGGGACAACATTGGGTGAGGAAGATGGATAGCATCAAGGGTGTTGCTGGACTGTCCTTCGAAGAACTAAGAGCATATTAAGAAGAAGAACAGAGAAGAGCAACCAGGATGATTAGGGGACTGGAGGCTAAAACATACGAAGAACAGTTGCAGGAACTGGGCCTGGCTAGTCTAGGGAAGAGAAGGACCAGAGGAGACAGGATAGCAGTCTTCTAGTATTTGAGAGGCTGGCACAGAGGGGAGGGGGTTCAAGCTATTTTCCAAAGCATCTGAAGGCCAGACAAGAATAATGGATGGAAACTGATCAAGGAGAGACTCAACCTAGAAATAAGGAGACATTTACTGATAGTGAGAACAATCAACTGGTGGAACAGAAGTTGCCTTTGGAAGTTGTGGAGGCTTCATCACTGGAGGAAGAAAATAATGGACTGCCCTCTGTCAGAAATGGTGTAAGCAGGGAGTTGGACTAGATGACCTACAAGGTCCCTTCCAACTCAATTAATCAGTTAAACAGTTCTCCATGTGTTCTCTAACAGATGAGACAGATTTACTAGAGCGAGTGGGAAGTGATAATACTCATTTATTGGTGAGACCACACCTGGAATACTGGAATATCGAAGCCATCTTAGAGCTTCTGTGTTGCCACACTGGAGTGAGGGATAGGGAGGGGTGATAGGGAGAGATGGGATTGTGTAGTCAAAGTAAAAAAACTTTCTCAAGATTTTCTCCTGGGAACCAAGGACATTCTCGCACCTGGCTGAGGGAAGGAGAAGTGATGTCACCAGACCAGCAGATGCTGCCATGATTGGGCCCTGTGACTGATTGTTTGGGGTTGAGGGAAAAACTTTTAATTAGATGAAAACTGAGGGACCCTTCAGAGTTGGTTTTCATCAGATATATGCCAATATGATTTTTCTAATAAAGCTATTATTTGAGGAATTCGTCTGCCTCGGAATCCTTGCTTGTAATGGATTTAATGGAGTCAAAAAGAGGGCTGTGAAAATATCTACAGACCCCTCACATCCCGGACATAAAGTGTTTCAACTCCTTCCCTCAAAACAACGCTATAGAGCCCTGCACACCAGAACAACTGGACACCAGGAGAGTTTTTTCCCAAACGCCATCACTCTGCTAAACAAATAATTCCCTCAACATTGTCCAACTATTTACAAAGTCTGCACTACTATTCATATTAATCTTCTCATCACTCCTTATCACCCATCCCCTCCCACTTGTGATGTAGGACTGTAACTTTGTTGCTTGTATCCTAACAATTTATATTGACTGTTTCCTATGGTTTCGTTCAGTATGTTTTCATTGCCTATTTGTGCCCTATGACTATCATTAAGTGATGATTCTGAACTCTTGACAAATGTCTCTTTTCTTTTATGTACACTGAGAGCATTTGCACCAAAGACAAATTCCTTGTGTGTCCAATCACACTTGGCCAATAAAGAATTCTATTACTATTCTATTTATTATTGACATCGGGTTTGGTTACCACAATACAAAAAAAAAGATATGAGACCCTAAGAAAGAGTGCTCTGGAGACTTAACACCATACAATGAACGGTTGCAGGAACTGGGTAGTCTAACGAAGAGAAGGCTTAGGGGAGACATGATCGCCAACTTCCAAAATTTGAAGGGCTGTCATGGAGAAGAAGGGAGGGTATCTATTTATTCTCAATAGAACCTGAGGGCAGGAGAAGAAGCAATGGATCATTAAAGAAACGCTCAACCTGGAATTAAGGAGAAATTTCCTGATAGTGAGCACAATTAATCAGTAGAACAACTTGCCTCTAGAGTAGTGAATGCTCCAACACTGGAACTTTTTAAAAAGATGTTGGACAACCAGTTGTCTGAAGTGGTGTAGGGTTTCCTGTCTAGGCAGGGGGTTGGACTAGAAGATCTCCAAGATCCCTTCCAACCCTATTATTCTATATTCTAATTGTGTCGAAATCTCTTCCAATAGTTTAATGTTAACAATGGGTATTAAGGGCTCAGAAATAAGAGGATTCTTCATACCAGAACAACCAGGGATGTGGTCACAGGCATCTTTCTAAACATTCATTACACTACCACAACTGACTCTACAACAAGGTATTTATTTTTCAAGCCAGGTCAGTTCTGGAACATCATTTCTGAACTAAAACTAAACAGAAAACAGCCTTTTGTTTTTAAGCATGTGCTTTTTCCCCCCCAGCACTTCAAGAAAGCATCTGCATTAAACTTGCATTTTAGTTTTAAATCAATGGATTTATTTGTTAATCAGTTAAAAGAGAGCTAATTACTCAGGAAAAAAAGTGCTTGAATTTCCGACTGCTTAATAATAGAGCATTTTATACACAGCATTTTTCCTATCTATTTTCTTTTGCATAAATCTGCTTTTAACGTTAAAAACGATTACACTGTAATAGATGCAAGGCTAAGATGCTTAATAAATTGACTCTGTTTCCATAGTTCAGTGTTTTTTAATACATTGAAAGGCCCACGATTATCATCCTAATTAATAAAGTACAATAAATGTCTTATACCACTCCTGGGATTAGGAGTTTAAATTACAGAGTTAGTTTACAGTATTTATCTTTCCATCCTAGTACATTGTAGGTACTCCTCGACTTACGACCAAATTGAGCCCAACATTTCTGCTGCTAAACGAGACAGTTACGTGAATTTTGCCCTGTTTTACAAGCTTTCTTGCCACAATGGTGAAATAGTCACTGCAGTTGTTAAATTATAGCACAGTTGCAAAATTAATCTGTATTTCCATGTTGACACTGCAACCATCATAAATACAAACCCACTGCCAAGCATATGAATTTTGATCACATGACCATGGGAATATTGCAACGGTCATAAGATTGAAAAATGGTCATAAATCACTTTTTTTTCCAGTGCCGTTGTAATTTCAAAAGCTCACTTAAACGAACAGTTGCAAGTCAAAGGCTACCAAATACAAGGACAAACCTCCATGGCCATCAAGTAAATCAGAGTGGGATCTCCAAGCTTGAATTTTTTTAAGAAGCAATCTTCTATCCCTCTATATAAAAGCAAAATGCCACTCAGGCATCATCACAAAATCTCCAGAATCGTAAAGCCTACACACTTGAAATTTGGCACATATATTCCTCTTGGCTTCACTAAAGAAGGATTTTTCAAAATGACCATCAGAGCATTAGTATTTCGTATATTATTATTATTAACATGCTCTGATGCTAAAGAGTTCTACTCCACTCCCCACCTGAAAATAAATCTGTTCCAAATGCAAAACACAGTTCCAGTTTCAGTTTCACAACAGCAAGCAGCTTTAGTACAGAGCAGTTGGGCTAAGCCACGCCCAGGCTCCTTGCTGTCTCTTTCTTGGTCACACAGCAAAATACTGTTTCAGATTCCATGTTTCAGTTTCCAAACAGCCTTCAACTCTCTCACCCACTGACAGGATGCTAGCCAGATGAATACCGATGGATGCTGGTAGGTAGCGGCACAAGTTTTCCTCCTTATTTTCTTCCCCAAAAACTAAGCCCCACCACATAGTTTTGTAGCGAAGCATGGGCATAGAACTAGTAAATATATGAGACAAAAGGAATGATGTTAAAAGATAACCTCCTTGAGTTTCACAGAAGAGTAGTAAGAGAGGGTTGTTGGAGGGAGGTGTTTTTAGGACTTCCATGCTAGCTTATCATTAGGCCTGCCTATTTATGACGGTCAACATATTAAGCCAGATCTAACCCCTGTTTCCTGCAGATGTTCTCCTCTTTCAGACAGCTGGTCTAATGATTATCTTAGAAGCCGGAGAAGGCATGTGAGCAGTTGCTTAGCAACCATCCTCTTTTGCTTCAAGGTAACTTAGAGGCAGTAGGAAGATAAATAGATGAATTGCCTCAAAGCCATCTGCAGTCTCCTATCTGGCGCACTCAACTGAAGCATGAAGACGATTTAATACTAAAAACCACAGGAAGCCCTCCGTGCCCTCAGAATTGCCCTCTGTCTCTCTTTCTTGAAAGGTACCAAGCAGCTCCCAACAAAGGAACAATGAAACCATCAGCTTCGGTAGATGGACTCAAAAGAGAAGCTCCTTCTTAGCGGGATTAGGCCCTTAATATGTCTTAGCCAGTAAGTTCCCTCCTGCTAATTATTCTCCTCACCTTTCTTTTACAATAACACTGAACGTCTATTAGAGTAACAGAATAACAGAGTTGGAAGGGACCTTGGAGGTCTTCTAGTCCAACCCTCTGCTCAAGCAGGAGACCTAGACCAAGGGTCTTCAAACTTGGCAAGTTTAAGACTTGTGGACTTCAACTCTCAGAATTCCTGAGCTAATATGGACTGGAGGAGGAATTCTAGGAGTTGAAGTACACTAGTCTTAAAGCTGTCAAATTGGAAGACCCTTGGAATAGATAGATAGATAAAGAGAGGTAGAATAGAGAGAGAGAGAACAGAGGGAGAGATGAAGATAGAATAGATAGATAAATAGAATAGATAAAGAAAGGTAGAAGAGATAGAAAGAGATAGAATAGATAGATAAGAGTAGAGCAAGGTCTTCAAACTTGGCAAGTATAAGACTTGTGGATTTCAACTCCCAGAATTCCTGAGCTAATATGGACTGGAGGAGGAATTCCGGGAGTTGAAGCCCACAAGTCTTAAAGCCGTCAAGTTTTGAAGACCCCTGCCCTAGGCCATTCCAGACAAGTGCTGCCCAGTCTCTTCTTCAAAACATCCAGTAGAATTTGATTCCAAATCACGTGAAGTGTTAGTAACCTTAGTAAGACCACCATTGGAATACCGCATCCAGTTTTGGTCATCACATTACGAAAAAAAGATGTTGAGACTTTGGAAAAAGTGCAGAGAAGAGCAACTAAGGTGATCAAAGGCCTGGAGACCAAAACATATGAAGAACGGTTGCCGGAACTGGGTATGGCCAGTCTAGAGGTATGATGGGGGATATGATAGCAGTCTTCCAGTATTTGAAGGGCTGCCACACAGAAGAGTGGGTCAACTTATTTTCCAAAGCACCAAGAAGGTAAGACAAGAAGCAATGGATTATTATTATTCAAGGAGAGAGGCAACCTGGAACTAAGACAAATTTCCTGATAGTGAGAACAACTAACCAAAGGAATAGCTTGCCTTCAGAAATTGTGGGTGCTTCATCACTGGAGGTTTTTAAGAAGAGACTGGATAGAAACCTGTCTGAAATGCCTGAGCAGAGGGCTGGACTAGAATATCTCCAAGGTTCCTTCCAGCTCGATTCTGACTCGGTGATGGAGCACCCACAACTTCTGAAAGCAAACTATTCCACTGATTAATTGTTGTCACTGACAGGATAGTTCTGGGTTGGATCTCCTTTGATTAGTTTCCAGGAGGTTCTGCAAAACATCCCACAACTTATCAATAACTGTGCCATAAAAACATTCATAAGGTTCATATTCTCTCAGGGTTAATTCAAGCCCATCAACAAGATGTCATCCCAATGATTAATGGCAAATCTTCAATTCCAATAGCTTCTTCTCCTAGCTCTTTCCTTTACCTAGAGAGAAACTGGAAGCTTAAATTCCTCGGACTGTCATTGTAGCTGAAGCAAACTATTTTGCACAAACTATTCCTCACTTTGAAACAGAGACTAATATTTACAAGCCTGACTGGCAAGTGAATGTATAAAAATCATCCCTTCATCTGATATACTACAATATCTGTTAGTGAACAATGAGGTCAAAAGTCATTTAATTATTTAAAAGCAGGTTATTAATTAAACATTACATTACCCATACTAATTTTTTGGAAAAAAATAGAAATCACAATGGTCAAATCCAGCTACTAACAGTTACTCCCACTTGCAATTTCTGTATAAATCTGAACACCTGTAGTAGAGCAGCATAATCAAATGATATTATTCTCTGTATCATTGGATGACTCACCATTTAGGAATAAAATTGCTGGTTTGAGTTATCTCTCCCAATTGCTTGTTGCTAACAAAGGCAAATGTGATCTCACACAGTACGTTCCTCAGATTCTTTCTGGATGGGAAGAAAAGAAGGGAAAAATGTTTTCTTTTAAATATTATTCCATGCGAATTTTGTCTCTTGCAACCTTGAACTCAACAACAATCCTCTGAGAAAACTGGCCTTCTCATTAGCTGGATTTAATGACCTCCCATCAATAGCTATTGAAGGAAGGTAGCAAAAATATCCCCTTCAAACAGAGACGATGTCCATGAAGTGGAGAAATAATTGAATTGAAAGAGCATGTTATTCTCTACCAGTATTCCTCCACATACAACAATACATTCAGGGACTGTTTGAAGTTACAACGACACTGAAAAAAGTGACTTATGACCATGTTTCAGACTTATGAACATTCCCTGCAGCATCCCCCTGGTCACATGGCTTATATCTGGACATTTGACTAGTGACTCATGTTTATGATGGTGGAATGTCCTGCGGTGATCCCCTTTTGCAACCTTCTAACAAGCAACATCAATGGGGAAGCCAGATTCACTTAACGACTGTGTTACTAACTTAACAACTGCGGCAAGAAAAGTCTTAAAATGGGGCAAAACTCACTTGACAAATTTCTCACTTAGCAACATAAAGGACTACCTGCATTTCCTTTTCTATGAAGGCCAAGAATTATTTCCGCTCTTGACTAAGCATCCTGGTCATTTCAATTTGTTTTATCTCAATAAGACGTTAGCATCAGATCAATCTGAATTTATTTCCTTGCTTTTATTTTCTTGACCAAAACCAAGTACTGTTCTGCGCTGTAAGCCATGGTATTAAATCTAATGCTTTTTAGATATTTTAGAATAGCAACATTTTTCCTTTTATCTTAATGAATTGTGGCCCTTTTGTGTTTATTTGCTGGTCTAGGACTGGATAAGGATTTAATTTGATTTGAAATTGAAGCTCACTTCAAGATGTCCCTACAGCTGAAATTCTTCTTCTGCTCTTTAATTTCTGTAAGAGAAAGTTTTTTTTTCGGGTGCCAGGACATGAAATTGTAAAGGTAGAATTTTTCAAACTGATTTTTTAATTCTTGCTTTAGACCAGGATCTTTCTTTCATAAGAGAAAAGTATCAGATGCTATTTTTTCCTCTTTCTAAGAAGTAAAGCTTCTATCGTGCTCGGATTTATGATTTCATCGCTCCGTTGCCCAAATGAGTACATTGCTTGAATGAGTAGATGTCTTCTCTGTTCTTCAAACTGGCCACAAGTGCATTGTTAAAATTAAATACATTTCCAACTTTTATTAAATGTAATACTCCAAAGGCCATTTTGCACATTACTATGTAAGCAACAGGCTCTGCCTGACACTGTATTGTTCTGAATGTGTATGTATTTTAGAAGGCATTTGTGGTTTTCCCTTTGTTGTTGTTCTTGTTGTCATCTCTGTGCCCATTGAATAGGCAGCGGATATTGGGAAAATTCAACACTAACCACCATGGAGGAATGGTTGGTGAATTTGATAGTTTGGGTCAAAATGGATGAATTGATTTCTTTTGATCAGAGAAAGACATAATTATTGATGACTGGAATTCTGCCTGTGATGGACTTCATGAAAAAAAATGAATTTGTGGTTTTGATGATTAGATAAGTTGGATTATAGAAAGATAGAACTATAGAGAGAGAACCCCAGAGGTGTTTTTTCAAGAGGCAACTGGACTTTGTGTTTTTTCTTTGAAGATATTTCGCTTCTCATACAAGAAGCTTCAGAAAAGCTGAAGAAGCTTCTTAGATGAGATGTGAAACATCTTCTGAGAAGAACCAGAAAGTCCAGTTGCCTCTTGAAAAAGCACCTTTGGGAGAACTCTGACCTGGATGATTGAGAATCTACATAGACATATATACATAGAGAGAGGTTAAAATAAAATATATACTTATGTCTGCTGGGAAGAATATTGAAAGGGAGAAAACTTTCTCTTCTATATCTTCAACTTTACTTGCACTTTGATTTTTCTTTGATTTTTTTTTTATTTTCTTCCCTGCTTTATATTAGTTTGTGACAGTTTTATCTTTTTGTTTAAAAGTTTTAATGAAAATTGTATATGGAAAAGAGGTAGAGAAGGGAAGGGAAATGAAAGGGAAAGGGAAAGGGAACAGGAGAGGAAGGGAAGGAAAAGAGGAAGGGAAGAAGGAAGGGAAGGGAAAGAGGAGGGGAAGGGAAAGAAGAAGGCAAGAGGGAAGGGAAGGGAAGGGAAGGGAAGGGAAGGGAAGAAGATCTTTGGGTTTTCTCACAGCAAAATCAGAACCACTGTTCAGAAAGTTTTCTACCAAGACTTGGCAGCAAATCTTCTACTATTGCCAGTATCATCTACCAAAAAGCCAGTGCCAGTGTCTTCTGTTACCATGCTTTGTGTTTTTCGTTCACTGTAGTTACAAAGCAGGTGTTAGCATCTAGCCAACCTTGATCTTCAAAAAGCTAAACAGTCTTCAGTGGATATTCCAGGGCTGTAGTCTAGTTGAAGAACTCAAAAAACCAGCATCTCAATGGAAGACAAACCAATTTCTTACATTGTTGTCAAGAAAACTGCCACCTTATCAGCACAATTTTAACATTCAGTTTAGATAAATTAAGGGACAAAATACATCAGTCTGACCCAGTTCTCACATCGGGAAGGGTTTCATTTCAACAGTCAGTTCTCTCCCGATGCTTGTGTTTTGTTTCGAAGCGTGAAGACGACACAGAATTGACACGGTTGATTTATAACACTCGGCAGTGGTGTCAGCAACTACATCCAAACCTTGTTAAAGAATGCCCTTAACATTAACTTTGGACAGGGTGGAACCATGGAAAACGTTCCGGTAATGTGAAAACCGGTCTTCAGCCAAACAATTTCAAGAGCTTATGGAAAAATTTCCTCCCTTAGAAAACAACTATAGATAGCAGCAAAGACTACAGCTAGGCAATTAGCAGGAACTGGCTTCTAGATCCTCTTGGAAAAACAACTCAGGAAAAATGATCTACGTTTTAGGTAAACACTAAAACAAAGAAGAAGAAAAAAAAATCGATCGAGAGGTATGTTTACGTCATTCACAACGGGTGATTTTCCTCCTTCAGGGAGGAGGATGGGATGGGAGTGAAAATACAAGAAATAGCCCATAGCAAATTGTGTTTCTGCCTTCATTAAGGCACCACAAATCTGAGCTGTTCGCTGCCATCATCTCCTAGGTGTCAGTGGACTAGAAGAACTCAATCAGATGAAATTCATGTTTCCTATATCTTGAATACAGTTTAAACAATCAATCTATATAGGAAGGAAAACCTAAATTAGAGTGACAGCTATCTAATTTCTCATGCTTGAAACATATCGGGAGGGAGGGAGGGAAGGGAAGGAAGGAAGGAAGGAAGGAAGGAAGGAAGGAAGGAAGGAAGGAAGGAAGGAAGGAAGGAAGGAAGGAAGGAAGGAAGGAAGGAAGGAAGGAAGGAAGGAAGATTTCTGAAAAATAATGAAGGAAGGAAACTTCTCTCTAGAACCACAAACTTACTTTAGCTTAATGGGCTGATAAGTCTGCTATTTAGGATTTCAGACCATTACAGAATATAATTTATATTTATATTCTATATAGAATAAAATTTAGAATTTCAGACTGTTACCTAAATATAATTTGCTTATTTTTCATACTATTTTGCCAATCGGATTTTACTATAACAGTAGAAAGAAATACTAAAAATACATTTGGGGGGGAGGGAAGGAATTGGTAGCAATTTTTGCTAACCGATAACTCAAAATGGTACATTTATTGAGATCTGTTTGTAAGTTTTACTAAACTAAATCAATTGAAAGGCATCAACAGTAGCATTTAAACTGAGCAATAACCCTATGAAATCACGTCTTCGGATGAGGCGTTTTGCACCCTGGCTTGTAAAGTTTACCCACAACACACAAGCTGAGAAGTTTATATTTTACAAGGCAGTTTGCACAGCTGATCCTCGGAGTTCAAAGGATATTATTTTTCATTCTGGTTTCCCCCTAGAAAAATATTTTCCTGGCAACCTTCTTCTGAGGTTTTTAATCTGCCTTCAGAACCGGGCTAGATCCAACCTTAGCACCAATCTTCCAGTCAAAAATCTAGAGGATCTATTGGGGAGGAAAAGATCCCTAACAGCCACAGTTTCCCTCCATCCTGGGCTGCCCATCACAAATTATCTCCAGGGATTTGCTGCTTGGTGTCACTGTTGAAAAAGACACAAGCAAGCTGTGGTCAGAGGTCACTCCTTATTTCCTGTCAGAAGTTTACTCCCTTTCCGATTTGGTCTCGCTGCCAAATAAACAGCTGCTTTGTGAGCTCTCAGCGGGACATGCTGGAAAGGGATCGACAGATCTGTCCTTATTGCAGCCTGATTTCTGAGAATAATAACAGCAAAACAGAGCTGGAAGGGATCTTGGAGGTCTTGTAGTCCAACCCTCCTGCTCAAGCAGGAGACCCTACACCATTTCAGACAAATGGTTGTCCAGTCTCTTCTTAAAAACCTCCAGTGATGGAGCACCTACAACTTCTGAAGGCAAAAGCTGTTCCACTGGTTAATTGTCTTCACTGTAAGGAAAGTTCTCCTTAATTCTAGGTTGCTTCTCTCCTTGATTGGTTTCTATCCATTGCTTCTTGACTCGCCTTCTGATGCTTTGGAGAATAAGTAATTTAACCCCCTCTTCTTTGTGGCAGCCCCTCAAATATTGGAAGACTGCTATCATGTCATCCCTGGTTCTTCTTTTCACTAAACTAGACATACCTAATTCCTGCCACTATTCATCGTATGTTTAACAGTTGCTAAACCATGGGCTGAATTCACATAAAATATGACACCATCAAGCTTAGTTCAATGTATCAGAGTGAGGTTTGAGGAAGCCATTTAACAAACTCAGACCTTATTCGTTGCTGACTGCTGACAACCCATGTGGGTTTTTTAAATCAAATTTTTCTCCAAGATTGCAAGGGAATTATTTAACCAATACAACTTGTACGGCAAGTTTGATTGAGGGAGAATAACAGGTTCAAAATCACCCAGCAATGGACATGAAGTGGGGTCTTAGGTGCACTCATGATGCACTGCAGAGGTAGGTATTCAGCAGGTTCTGACCAGTTCTGAAGAACCGGGAGCGGAAATTTTGAGTAGTTTGGAGAACCGGCAAATCCCACCTCTGACTGGAGATTTTACAGTATCCTTCTCCTGCCACGCCCACCAAGCCACACCCACAGAACCGATAGTAAAAAATTTGAATCCCACCACTGATGCACTGATGTTGAGACTCTAGAAAGAGTGCAGAGAAGAGCAACAAATATGATTAGGGGACTGGAGGCTAAAACATATGAAGAATGGTTGCAGGAGCTGGGTATGTCTAGTCTTATGAAAAGAAGGACTCGGGGAGACAGGATAGCAGTCTTCCAATATCTCAAGGGCTGCCCCAAAGATGAGGGAGTCAAGCTATTCTCCAAAGCCCCAGAAGGCAGGACAAAAAAGCAATGGGTGGAAACTAATCAAGGAGAGAAGCAACCTGGAACTAAGGAGAAATTTCCTGACAGTTAGAACAATTAACCAGTGGAACAGCTTTGCCTCCAGAAGTTGTGAATGCTCCAACACTGGATGTTGGATAACCATTTGTCTGAAGTGGTGTAGAGTTTCCTGTCTAAGCAGGGGACTGGACTAGAAGACCTCCAAGTTTCCTGCCAACTCTGTTATTCTATTCTATTCTGATGATGTTCCCTAGTTTGGTAATGAAACATCTTCAAGAAAACCACCAAGCTCAGAGAGCCCTAAGGGCACCAGAGTTCAACCCTGAGCTACAAATATCCTCTTCTATCAGAAACTCAGTCTAGATTTCAGAAACAAAAGGGTTTCAGAAACTTATTGGCAACCAAACAAAGTCTGCAGCACAGGTGTTCATGGTATCTCTGGCCTTATCCTAAAGACTGTAATAAGTGAGAAAGTACATTAATACATGACATAAAGGTTTATTTTGGCTGTTCTTTACTGGTTCACAATTCTTAAGGTTGTCAATAAGATTTTCATCAGGGAATCAAGATATAAAGATGTCAAGGTATGGCTGAATTATGTTCTTAAAATTTGGATTTTATCTACTTAGGAAAAACTTTTCTGCAACAAAAACTACAACAATAACATGGTGGTTTTTTTTTTTTTGAAAAGCCAGTAATATACCATCTATCAACAGTTGTTTTGAAAAAAAAAATGAACACCTTCGGCCTTTGACCTGACTCTCATATTAACTTACTTTAAAAATGGACAATAGGATTCTCTGTGGGTTTTTTTTTTTTAAGTTAAATCAAGGTAATATTTCTTTAGAATTTATATAACGGTAAGCCACTTGGTTTTGTTTCTGAAACCCTTTTGTTTTTGAAACTTTACCATTTTGCTTGGTTAGCATTTGTCTGTTGCATTTTTCAAGCAATCAAATGATATATTTAAAAAAAATGAGCAAAAGTTCTTCAAACCTTAACCTTCAGAGGCTGGCCTTCCAAAAATGATCAGCACCTCCATAAACAATCCAAGGCAGCCAAATAATTTAGTAGTTTAGTGTCTACTTTTGCTAAAAGCCCCTCAACTTTCCTCCAACTCAGAGGTGGTATTCAGCCAGTAGTGGAAATTTTGAGTAGTTCAGAGAATCGGCAAATCCCACCTCTGACTGGCCCCACCCCCATCTATTCTCTGCCTCCCATTGAATCTCAGCTGATCATCTGGGTCTCCTTTTGTTGCCCTGCGCAGGAGAACGGAGCTGGAAAGCAGGTTAGTGGGGGTGAAGAGGGAATGGGGATTTTGCAGTATCCTTCCCCCACCATAATATCAAGCCACTCCCATAGAACCATTAGTAAAAAAAAATTGAATCCCACCACTACCCCCAACCAAATTCTCAATCAAGAAGGAGACCATGCTGGTATTTGCTTACACTTTCTAGGGCCAAACTGACATCATGCCCATCTGCTCAGAAGCTCCAGAAGCTAAGGATCCACATCAAAATTTAGCTTTTTCAGATGCACGATAAATAAGAAGAGAACTTATGCCCAAATATGACAAGAGAACAATATGAAGCCCAAAGGACTCACTCTCTCTCTCTCTCTCTCTCTCTTTATTAGAAACCACTAGCCAAATATTTCTCTAAAAGCCATTAGAGCAGCTGGAAAAATCAATTTACAAGCAATTCTCTATATTTGTGCTCAAAGGAAACCTAGCTGAGCTTAATGGTACTCGCTCTTAAGGTAAGTATATCAATGTGACTGCTTTATAGGATTGGAACATATCTATGCAAACAAGTTGGCTTTCTACACCAGTTTTATTCTACATTATTTTGTTGCTGTCCTCCCTTCCCCTGAACCCTACAAAGTGGCATGGACTACAATTACCATTGCTCCTCTAATCTGGACAATCAATTTTAGAGGAAGATGGGAATGGAGATTAAAAAAAACTGCACAGTATTCATAGCAAAAACTCTACCAAATTGTTTCCCCCCACTCCCCCCCCCAAAAAAAAAAAAAACTGTTCTGTGCTTTTCTTTTCTTTTTTAGGGAAAGAAAAGAAAGGAGGACAATGATTGGCAAACCTACATTAGTTTAGCAGCGTGTGATGGGACCTGAAGAGACCAGCTGCGAGATATAAATGTCCAGGCCAGCAAACATTTGTGGCATCTTCTCTCTTGCCAAAAATTCCAAGCAATTAGAAGAGCGCTTTCAGCTCTGCTGCAGATAGAGAGAATAAACATGCAAACGGTAGAGAAACAGTAGAAGGAGGGGAAAAGACCTTTATATGGATTTTATAATATACAGTGTGTTCTTTAAAACAAAAAAAAATCACAAATAGCAACCTGTCTGGGTTTGCCAATTCTTTCTCCCTCAAATTCCCGGATAGTTACAAAACTTCTGATATTCTCTTCCAAGAAAAGTGAGGTTGTAAAAGAAGTAGAAAAGTCAGCAGCTACCGCTTCCACAATCCTTAGATGCTCGTAGATAGGAATTAGCACAAAGTACCTTGGATCCATGCAGAAAAATCTGCAATATTTCCAGCTAGTTTGGTTTAGTGGTGAAGGTATCAGGCTAGAAGCCAGGAGATTATGAATTCTAGTTCCATCTCAGGTATGGAAACTGGCTGAATGACTGTAGGCTATCACCAGGATAAAGTGAGTTCTAGTCCCATTTTAGGCATCAAAACCAGCTGGGCAACTTTGAGCCAATCACCAGGAGACAGTGAGTTCTAGTCCTGCCTTGGGCATGAAAATTGAGTGGGTGACTTTGAGCCAATTACCAGGAGAGCATGAGTTCTAGTCCTGCCTTGGGCATGAAAGCTGAGGGGGTGACTTTGAGCCAATCACCAGGAGACCATGAGTTCTAGTCCTGCCTTGGGCATGAAAGTTGAGGGGGTGACTTTGAGCCAATCACCAGGAGACCATGAGTTCTAGTCCTGCCTTGGGCATGAAAGTTGAGGGGGTGACTTTGAGCCAATCACCAGGAGACCGTAAGTTCTAGTCCTGCCTTGGGCATGAAAAGTGAGGGGGTGACTTTGAGCCAATCACCAGGAGACCGTGAGTTCTAGTCCTGCCTTGGGCATGAAAGTTGAGGGGGTGACTTTGAGCCAATCACCAGGAGACCGTGAGTTCTAGTCCTGCCTTGGGCATGAAAAGTGAGGGGATGACTTTGAGCCAATCACCAGGAGACCGTAAGTTCTAGTCCTGCCTTGGGCATGAAAAGTGAGGGGGTGACTTTGAGCCAATCACCAGGAGACCGTGAGTTCTAGTCCTGCCTTGGGTATGAAAGTTGAGGGGGTGACTTTGGGCCATTCGCTCTCTCTCAGCCCAACTCACCTCCCAATGGAGGAAAAATAGTTGGGTCTTTGCCACCTTGAGTTATTTATAAAAATAATGAAGGAGGGATACAAATAAATATTCATTATAAAGTCTCTGGAGGTTGTTCTCAAAAAACTGTAAACATCTGATAATGAAGGACCGTTTCAGATTTATTCCCTGCAGAATCCTGGTCTTCTCCATACAGTATGCCAGATGTAGTTGCCCAGGATGCCTCACCTAGGTGGACATTTTAATGTACAAGCTAGCAATAAGTGTAAAATAAAATTGTGTGTGCTGAACCTAAGTGGTTTACTGCTGCTGCGCTCCATCCTCTCCCTAATGTCAGTGAAGTTCTAAAAGATGGCAAGTAAAGTCTAGGTCAGCTGATGTTCTCTGTGCAGCAGAAATATAAGCTCCAATTATGCTAGTTGTCTGTCTGAGGCATTTGTCCAATTTTCCAAGTGAGGCCGCAGACTCAGAAACCTCAGATAAACCCAAATAAGAATCAAAGCCTGGAACTCGCTGGATGTGTAGATTAAGGAGGATGACCTTGGATGGAGATAAGCACAATCCATTATCAGAATAAATGAGGGGTGAAAACCAACTTAAGTCTACAACAAACAGAAAATATGTAGGGGAAGCTCACACACGTATTTCCTTAATTTGCAGAATTTCAAGATTCCAATATCAATAATGTGGAACTGTTTCCCTGGCTCGGTTTACCTAAAGAGCCAGTCAGTTTGAGCCATGTTTTGCTTAAACCTTTTGCACACGTTTGTTGCATTCGTTCATTCCATGTACAGGTGTTCCTCGACTTACAACCGTTTGTTCTTCCCTTACTTGATGATCCTGCTACAATCAAGCAAGGAGAGTGGCGTGGAAGGGGATGGAATAGGATAGCCCAGGGGTGTCAAACCCGCAGTATCACATGATGTATCAGGATATTTTTCCCCTTCGCCAAACCAGGTGGGGGCAGGGCCAGCACATGATGCATCCGGCCTGTGGGCCACAAATTTGACACCCAGACTTATATAGTGCTTCACAGTGCTTTGCAATCCTCTCTAAGCGGTTTCCAGAGTCAGCCTCTTGCCCCCAACAATCTGGGTCCTCATTTTACCCAACTCGGAAGGACGGAAGGCTGAGTCAACCTTTAGGAGGGAGGGAGGGAGGGAGGGAGGGAGGAAGGAAGGAAGGAAGGAAGGAAGGAAGGAAGGAAGGAAGGAAGGAAGGAAGGAAGGAAGGAAGGAAGGAAGGAAGGAAGGAAGGAAGGAAGGAAGGAGGGACGACTACGATAGCCCTTAGACAGTGATGTGGAATTGAAATGAATGGAATGGAATGGAAGAGAATTGGAAAGTGGAGTGGAGTGGAGTAGGGAATAGAGGAGAGGAGAGGAGAGGAGAGGAGAGGAGAGGAGAGGGGAGGGGAGGGGAGGGGAGGGGAGGGGAGGAGAGGAGAGGAGTAGAGAACAGAACAGAACATCCACATTCTGACATGTAGTGGTCTCTTCTCTGTGCATTTTTATATTTAATTTTGGGAGGGTAGAATAAAAAGTTTTGAAATGGCCCAGGGACATTTTTTTAATATAGCAGGGCATTCTATGCTTACTGTGAATAGGATTCTAAATGATGACTGATGGACATGCATTAAGTAAAATATAACTTTATTTTGATATAGCCATTCTCAAAAGGAAATTTTTCAGAGTTGCAGCATAATGTATGTGATAAAACAGAATAAATGTCCAGAGGGGTTTGCTTTCGAATATTAAGCATGGCGTTTGATAGCTGTCAACTTGGACCAGGGAAGAAAAATCAAGTTACCAAGCCAGTATGTAATGCTTTACACATTAAAGTCCTGACTACAAGCTCCCACATTCTAAGTCTATCTGCCTCTTTACTTCATCTGAAACCTTGTTTTATAAATAAACCATATAAATAGGCTCCCTTTGATTGCTTTGAGCATCCAACATTAAGTGCTAGGGCATAGCTTTAGGCATAATTGTACAACTGAATTCATCAGCTGCCTAATTATCATGCATTTTGCATTTATTTCTGCCAATTAAAAAAGGCAGAAACTATTAACAACTTTTACATAAATACCATATTTGTTCTCTGCAAAAGACACGAGGCTAATTTGCCAGCGATTAACCGATTATCTAATTTTATAGCTGTCATCCTGCACGATGCCACTTACCCCAAACCCATCAGGCAAATGACAAAAAACACCCCCAGAAGTTCTATTATTCCACCACATCTCTTCAGCCTTCATGTAGAATAACTGCCAAAATTTGCTCTGCTTTTTCCGGTTTCTTCCTTCCCTTTCACTATGAAAGATAGCTTCCATAAACCATGATGGAACACAGCATGATCTTGTCAAGAGGCAACTGGACTTTCTTGTTTTGCTTTGAAGATGTTTCACTTCTCATCCAAGAAGCTTTTTGAATGAATAGAATAGAGCTGGAAACAATAATAAATAAAATAATAATAAAAAAGTAAATGAAAACAATAAGGAAGCTTCAATCCAAAAAGAAATCACTTTGGCGGAAAAACAAATCTGGTCACGTTGCCAACTTCAAAAGCCGATACAAAAATTTATGCCACCAGATAAAAACTGAATGCGCCAATTATCACATTAAACAAGAAGAAAACCTTCTACACACCAATTCCAACCGCGCTTTCTACAATTTTGTAAGCAACAAACTAAAAAACTCAAGGTCCATCCCACCCCTGAAAGGACCTAATGGTAAAGACTACAATGATGACATTCTTTGGCTCAGTATTTGTAAACAGCAATGGATCATGCCCAATATTTCCTAGTCGAACCACAGACAACTACAATGATCTAATACATATCAATTTTACGGAAGACAATGTTGAAAAAGCAGTTCGCAATCTAAAACCATCTCTATCTATTGGACCAGACGGAATATGTGCATACTTCTTAAAAAAGCTATCCACTGCCATAGCTGAACCTCTAAGCATAATCTTTGAAAAATCTTTCAGAACCAGCTCCTTGCAAAAACTATGGTTACAAGCCATGGTCATCCCCATCTTCAAAAAGGGAGACTCCAGCCTAGTTGAAAATTACAGACCAATCTCTTTATGCTGCGTCACCTGTAAAGTCATGGAATCAATTATTAACCAATCCATCATCCTCCACTTAGAAACAAACAACCTACTCTCTAATAAACAATTTGGTTTTAGGAAAAAACTATCATGTAATCTGCAACTCTTACATTGCAAAAACATATGGACTACACAACTCGATCAGCGCAAAGCAATAGAAACAATCTACATAGACTTCTGTAAAGCCTTTGATTCAATGATACGTGAAAAACTACTCCTAAAACTAAAATCTTATGGTATCTCTGGACATCTGCATAACTGGATAGAAGTATTCCTGTCAAACAGACAACGAATGGTCAAAATTGGGAGCGTCCTATCAAATTCTGTACCTGTCAGCAGTGGTGTCCCCCAAGGCAGTGTTCTAGGACCAATTCTTTTCATACTCTACATAAATGACCTCTGTGATCGTATCAAGAGCAACTGCATTCTCTTTGCTGATGATGTATATTCAACATCACAGACAATACTGCTACCCTTCAAAAAGACCTTGACTATGTATCAGAATGGTCAAACAAATGGCAACTTCAAATCTCAACAAATAAATGCTCTGTCCTACATATTGGCAAAAAAAAATCAGAAAATAAAATACAAGCTGAATAGTCAAGATCTTTTTGATGATCCAAACTCTGTCAAGGATCTTGGAGTACTCATCTCAAATGATCTAAGTGCTAGAGCTCACTGTAACTATATAGCCAAAAAGGCATTAAGAGTTGTTAACCTAATCTTATGTAGCTTTTTCTCTGGTAATATTACACTAATAACTAGAGCTTACAAAATATTTGCTAGACCAATACTCGAATACAGCTCATCAGTCTGGAACCCACATTACGTATCTGATATTAACACAGTTGAGAAAGTCCAGAAATATTTCACAAGAAGAGTTCTCCACTCTTTTACTCGTTGCAGAATACCTTATGCCACCATACTCGAAATTCTAGACCTAGAAAACCTAGAACTATGCCGCCTTCGATCCGATCTAGCTATAGTACGTAAAATTATATATTGCAATGTCCTACCTGTCAATGAATACTTCGGCTTCAACCATAACAACACAAGAGCAAACAATAGATAGAAACTCAAGGTTAATCGCACCAAACTTGATTGTAGGAAATACGACTTCAGCAACAGAGTGGTCAATGTCTGGAATACTCTACCTGACTCTGTGATTTCTTCCCCAAACCCCAAAAACTTTAACCTTAGACTGTCTACTATTGACCTCACACCTTTCCTAAGAGGCCTGTAGGGGGCGTGCATAAGCACACCAACGTGACTACCGTCCCTGTCCTATGGTTTCTTTTATATTTTATTTTTCTTATACTGTATGTATCCATATATTCGTAACTATGTTTTACTTATACCTATTATCTTGTAAGCAATTGACAAATAAATAAATAAAATAAAAATAAAGGGTCCTTGGAGGTCTTCTAGTCCAGCCCCTTCTGAAGCAGAAGAACCTATACTATTTCAGCTAAGTGACTGTCTTCTTAAAAACCTCCAGTGATGGAGCACCCACAACTTCTGAAGGCAAAGCTATTCCACTGGTTTATTGTCCTAACTGTCAGGAAGTTTCTCCTTAATTCCAGGTTGCTTCTCTCTCTGGTTAGTTTCTTCAGCTCTGACTGGGTGATGGGGAATGGAAGGATTTATATTCTTGGATGAGAAGCTAAATGTCTTCAAAGAAAAAAAACAAGGAAGTCCAGTTATCTCTTGAAACAGCACCTTTGGGGCAACAGGATCTGGATAACTGAGAATCTCCATAGACAACATGATCTTCTTCCAAACGAGAGGCTGAAACCCTTGGTTTGCAAGCCATAGTTTAAAGCGGGACAGTGTTTACATCTCTGTGTTACCAGTACCTATGGTTCATTAAGAGAAAAGTCAAGAATATCAGTGCAGAGATGGAGTATGGTGGGTAGACATATTCCCTATTTGAAAACCCTGATTGGCAAGAAGTTTTCTGCACTCTACATCTGCATGAAGTCTTTGAGCCAGTTCCAAGGTACCGATAGAAGATAATATTTGTAGTTCAGAGTCCCAAAGTGGGGTCTTTGGTGGTCTCTGAGCCTGATTGGTTTCTTGCAATGTTTCATTACCCAGCTAGGTATCATCAACAGTGCTACAAGGGAGCAGGGTTTGATCTCTGTTTATATTGTCTTGGTGGTTCCTTGATTGGGCTATTGATTAGGCTGATCATACTGATGAGACTGTTAATCAAGGAACCACCAAGAACTCTCCCATAGAATGAACCACTTGTATGTTAACAAAGGGCAAACCTTCTAGCACTGATGATATTACCTAGTTGGGTCATGAAAGGCCTGCAAAAAAAACAACCAAAGTCAGAGAGCACCAAGGAGTCCAGGGTGATGTTTGGATGAACTCTGCTGGATCAACACTAAGACCTGTTGTTCTCAGAATAGCCAAGCAGATGTACCAGCAGGAGATGGAGAAAGATACTCTTCGCCATCGTTCTTCTTTGCCATTGGTAAGTTGGATGTATGCTGCTGCCAACTTGGAAGCAATGTGGAAAATTCAAGAGCCATCCCCAAGGAATTGATCCGATGCCTCCTTAAAGGCATCCCAAATTAATTATGCAAAGTGTGAAGAAGGCTGAAACTCTTTTAATTCCTGCATAAAACCGTTGAACTGATTCATCTGGGGATTTAGAAAATAGAGTCCTTAGTATGTTGATCAGATCTCTATGAGTCAGCAGACATCTTCATTCGGTACTTGCTAAGGTAACTGGATGACAGGCAATAAAACGAAGCTTGAAATGTTTTGTAATCCTGTGTTAGAAGACATGCTTTCCCCCTAAAGGATCAGCTTGGGGATATTTCCAAATCCACCTTTATCATTAGAGCCACAAATATCGTGTAGAGCACCATGCAGCTTGCAGTAGCTTAAACTGGTATGCTCGCTGCCATCAATATGAACAAGGATCATGCAGATTCTCATTCTCAGATATCTTCAGGTCTAAGACTGGTGTGGTATGTAGGATACGGAGCTACCTTTGAAGACATTCCTGTTTCTTTGGTTAATATAGAACAAGGATCTTCAAACCTGGCAAGTTTAAGACTTGTGGACTTCAACTCCAAGAATTCCCAAGCTAACATGACTGGAGGAGGAATTCTGGGAGTTGAAGTCCACAAGCCTTAAAGCTGTCTATTTATTATGTATCATAAATCATCTATCTGTCTGTCCATCTATCTAGCAATCAATCAATCATTCATCTATATCAAGGGTCTTCAACCTTGGCAAGTTTAAGACTTGTGGACTTCAACTCCCAGAGTTCCTGAGCTAACATGACTGGAGGAGGAATTCTGGGAGTTGAAGTCCACAAGTCTTAAACTTGCCAAGTTTGAAGACCCCTGGAACAGATAGAGAAAAAGAGGTAGAATAGATAGAGAGAGAGGGAGAGAAAGCTAGAATAGATAGATAAAGAGAAAGAGAAAAGATAGAGTTAGATAGATAAATAAATAGAATAGATCTATCTATCTATCTCTATCTTTTCTCTTTCTCTTTATCTATCTATTCTAGTTTTCAAATTTGGCAAATTTAAGACTTGTGGGTTTCAATTCCCAGAATTCCTGAGCTAACATGACTGGAGGAGAATTCTGGGAGTTGAAGTCCACAAGTCTTAAAGTTACCAAGTTTGACCTTTCTGATCAACAAGTTCAGCATCTTAGCCACTGAGTCGCCGCATCACTTAATAGCCAGCCATCAATACCCCAATCAACAACTAAAAAGCCACAACAACCAGGCACCACATAAATATACACATAGATTAGCCCAAAGCACACATTCTGGAGAGTGAGAAGTTTCCTGAGGAAGGGCTCCAGCAAGAGTCCGAAAGTGTAGAAGGTCCAGGTGACTGACTTAGATTGGATCCTGCAACACTATCATGACACACATATATTTGCCTTCATGAAATACATCTTTCTTCTTCTGAGCCCTTATTTTTGAGCATTCCTAATACATTGTAGGGTTTTTTAATTAAAAAAAAATATTTTCTAGTTGTCTGTTCTGACCCAAACCTTGTTCTTAGGAAACAAACAGGAGACAAATGTAACAGCAAAACCTTTTAATCTTCACAGTTAAAAGGCTGTTTCAAACTAATTGTCTCTGATAAGAACGAGCCTTGCCAAGGTGGTGCAAGGCTGCCAAGAACATCAGATAAAATTACTAAGCAATAATTTCAACACAAAGAGTCTCCAGACACCAACTTAGGCTCGAGTATAAAACTTCTTTGCCTTCTGCAAAGAACTGCGGTTTCTCAGCTGGCTTTTATCTCCTCAGGGAGGGGCCATTACCCTGCAGCCTTACTCCTGAATCGCCCATGCTGCTGCAGCTGCTCTTTCCTTCGAGCAGCCCTGCGCACTGGGCACGGGCTCCTCGGGGGCGTCTTCCTCACTGCTGCCAGCCTCCACAATCTCTAAAGGCAGCACTCTACTCCCTGATGGTCCTGGCCCCATCCCTGCCTCACACACAGGCCCCTCATCTCAGTCCTCGCTCTCCGAGACCTTTCACCACTTTCTGCCGGCGAACTACAACATTGTCACATCATTCTCTTAAAGTATTAAATACTAGATATCTTTCCCATATCTTTGCTAGGATCAATTTTAGAAGAAACAAAACGCTGCATGCCAATATTACCCTTTCAAATTGGAGCAAAAGAATAGTTGCAAAAATTCAGAGGGGCTAAAAGACACAGATTGGATGCAGCCCTCTGACTCAGCCCAAAATCTTGATGAGATCCCCAACGCAGAATACACTACATGCTTACATCTGCTTTTATTATTTACTGCTATTACAAGAGGAGCATAAATCACTGATTTTGAGAGGATCAGCAAAGAAGGGCAAAAATGAAAGTAGGTGTTAACATTTTCAATCCTCCTGAACAACAAAGGCAATCCCAAAAGCAGCTAGGCACACAATTTGGTTAAAAAAATAATAATAATAAGGTGGGATTTTTTTAAAAAAAAAATCTGTCATGACAGGAAAATCATGACAAATGAAGCAATTATAGACACTGGTGACAGACGCACATGGGGTTTGGCTCGATCCCAAGTCAAACCTGGGACCTTCAGTGAGGCAAAGGAGTTCCTAAAGCAAAACTGGATGTCTAGTTTGAAGGTGGCAAAGCAAAACGTAGATCTTTCTGAAGTTTCAGAAACAATGCTTCCAAGCAGAGAGAGCGGGGAGAAGGGAGGAGAGGAGAAGGGATGCAAGGAGAGAGAAGAGAAGGAGAGATGGAAGGAAGACGAATGGAAGGAGAGAGAGGAGAGAAGAAAAGAAGGGAAAGATGGAAGGAGAATGGAAGACGAGAAAAGAGGAGAGATGGAAGGAAGAATGGAAGGAGGGAGAGGAGAGGAGAGAAGAGAAGGAAGAGATGGAAGGAAGAAGAATGGAGGGAGAGAGAGGAGAGAAGAGTTCTGATATAATAAACTCCAAACAATTTCACACTGCATTAAAGAAGATATAGTAGTTGAATCTCATCTACAGTTTTCTCCAAAGCCTGTTTTTTTCATCAGTTCTGCCTTTTCTAAGACTGTTTGAAGAGTTTTTCTGGTGGAGTCAAAGATAGAGACTGAGGGAGAATTTGTGATTTCTTATTCAATTTCAACTAGTTGCTTCTTATTCCAGCTTCCTAGGAACTTTTTTTCCTCCTAAAATCCAGATTGAATTAGACCCTAACAGCCTGATGACGGGGATACCTGCTTCCTGTCACATCCACAGATGACACAGGACTACTGTGGCTTCTTCTCTTCCCCATCTTGCTGTGGATTGGCAGGAAGAACAGCCAATTTCAATCAATTGCCAGTAGTCAATGTAATCTTCCTCTCTGGCCTTGCTCCTGGATGATAATCAATAAATATTTGTTTTTTTTTCAGGGCTGATTCTCTGGAGACTTAGAAACTGGAACCTGCTAGCGAGTCAGACCAACTCAAAACAGGAGTATTCCCTCCTGTTCCTGCTTAATATTTTCATTCTTTTGGGGGGAAAGAATTAAGTGATCTTTTAAAATAATTAAAAGATAAAATTTGGAAACGCTCAACATTTAATGACACTTCCGGTAAGAAGGTATTGTGAAATTGGGGTTATTTTTTTTTTAATTTTGAAAGGCAGCAGGGGTTCACTTGAGGGCACCAGAGGTATTGTTCTGCTAACCCTAAGAGATCAATTGTCTGGCTTAAGAGTTAATTTAACTTTCATAAACTCTTGTACAATGTACCCCTCTCTACACAGCAAAGCTTTAATCTTTTCCTTTAGTAAACCTTTATTTAAATTAAACATATATACCTATACTTGGACCATTTGGATTCACTTGGATTAATCTACATGTTAAAGATGACATTGTCATGTAATACTGTGTAACTCTTCCAAAGACACACTGAACAAGGTATTTTAAATAGCATTTTGGTTATACCAGTGGATCAAATTCACCAGAGTGCCACAAAAGAAGATGCCTGAATACTTGAATTAAACCATTAAAATGTTGGTATATTGTTTTTAAAAAGACCGTAAAGAATCTGTTTTTTTCTGAAAAAGGGCACAAAAGAATGCAAAATATTTCTTTTTATTAGCTGCATTACTACTATCCTCTCTGTTCCATTTCTCTTATTGATATCATTATTATGATTATTATTACTTTGATATATGATTATTATAGTATTACTCTGTTGTTTTGCATGTACACTGAGAGCTTCTGCACTGGAGACAAATTCCTTGTGTGTCTAATCCCACTGGCCAAATAAAGTTATTGTATTCTCTTCTCTTCTCCTCTACTCTCTACTTTGCATTCTATTCTATTCTATTTTATTCTACTCTCTACTCAACTCTCTACATTCTATTCTGTTCCGTTCTATTCTATTTCTATTCCACTCCACTCCACCCCACTCCATTCTCTATTCCATTCTATTTTCTATTCCTATTCCTGCTTCATTCTGTTCCATTCCATTTTATTCTATGCCATCCCATGCCATGCCACTTCTACTTCCATGACTTATCTGCAACATTCTTCATCTTGATCAAACCTTTTCTTTTTCAAGCTCTGCAGATTAAGGAGTAACTTGTAGTTTTGCAAATCAATCACCAGTGTTTCCTTTTTCTAGGTAATCAACATTTCAAATAGGATGGGCCCAAACATTTCATCCATTTGCTTGAAGAACAGCAGCTTTCTTCCAAATTTGTGACCATTAAACTCACTTTACATGGGTAACATGGTTATTATTTTTGTTTTTAAGTAGAGCTGTTTGTGGATTTCCCATGTTACACCCAGGGAAGTCCAAATTGCTTAATTTCATTTTGAGCACAACCGCAGTTCTTATCAGACAGGTTCGGAGCCACTCCAAATGGAACTGGGCAGCTTTCCAAATGGCATGCAATCAAGGCAGGTTTAGGATTCATGCATGTGGCTAAAATTAAGACAATCTTCAACATCAACCAACGTATCAATTTACACAAACTTTTTTTGATGCCATCAGCTACTCTCACAAAGAAGAATGGAATTTCAGCAAGTCTTACAGAGGGAAACAGGAAGCGAGGGATTAATAACCTTTGGGATTAATAACCTAAGGGTTGTAAATTAGGATAATCTAATTGGAAGAAAATTAGCAGGCATTTATGAAAGCAATTCAGTGATAGCTTTAAAGCGCAGGTTACCTCCTGCTTGTAAAGTTTTGTGGCTATGTGGAAAGTAACTGGTTTATCACTTTATCTCATACATATGCATGCAAATGAGACCAAAACCATCAAAGGTTCTTTCTGTTGTTGACCTGGAAGCAAAGCACTGAAGTCATATTCAGAATAATGCTTTCCTAATGTTTATCTAGCAACAGTTATTTCAGAAAACTAGATTAAAAGCCCATCAGGAGCCACAGTCTTCTTGCCTTCATTTATTCAGGGGTCTCCAAATTTGGCAATTTTGGACTTCAACTCCCAGAATTCCTCATCCAGTTCCCATAGACTTTGCCCATCTTATAAATACAAACACAAAATAATAACAACTCCTGAAGGTTTTTATGAAGACATCCTGGTAGGAAAACACATTGTCATGAGCTTGCACCTGGCGTCCAAAATTTGATTGTCCAAAATACACAACTTCAAAGGCAGCCCAGGCTAAAACAAACAATAAAAATCTAACCAAGCCAGGACTGCATGGAGAAGAAGAGCAGGCAGAATGGAGATTGGAGTTAAATATGTCATTAGTTTAGAGTCCATATGTTGCCACAAACAATCCAAGTGCAGACCTTGAACTCCTTTGACCCTTATGTAGGGTCAATTTAGTGCTGTTAGTGCTGACCATATTTTTGTATATTGGCTTGAATAAATCTTCTGTGCCTCAACCATAATATATAGTCTTGATCAGGGGTGGGTTTCTACTGGTTCTGTCCACCTCTGTAGAACCGGTAGCTCTGAAGAGCAGCAGACATGGAACCGGTTCTATGTCTGCTGATGTTTTTACCCATCTACCCACTTGGGCTCTTACCTGACCTTTATTTCCTGATTTTTTCAACTTCAGCTGCCGTGAGAGGCACAGCTGCAGTTAAAAAAGCAGGAAAAAAGGGCTCTTTGAAAGGCTGCTTCTCTGCACACAGCATGCTGATGACGATTTACAGACGGGAGCGGAAGCATGCAGGGAAGCACATCGTAGATCATTGAACCTCGTAAATGACCAACCTGGTAGTTAACCCTGTCGGATCCCACCCCTGGTCTTGATCCTTTGTGCCTGACATTACACAAACACATCAACCCTAGGCAGAAGACCAAAATCAAGTTCTTTAGGGAACTCTAGGAGAAAAAGCACTGTCTGGAGCCCCAAAGAGTTGTATCAGGTACTTTCAAACTGGTTGGAAGATACTACAGACTTGTGTGCATATCAATCCATCTGGATTTTTGAATCTCAGCAGTTCAGCTCAATGGTTCTAATTCAACGTGAGCCAGATCTGTAGTTCAAATCAAATTGTACACTAAAGTAAAAAAGAAACAAATCCTGAATTCAGATCAGATCTTGGCTAATTTGCACATCTCTCTCTAAAATCATGCATGTAACATCTACTGACTTTGTCTCCCCAAAAAGCTAAGCAGAGCCAGACCGGGCTATGGCTTGGATGTGGGAGACTTCCCAAAAAATCCCAGGACCAGAGGCTTAGACTGTGGAATAAAATAAATTTTTAAAACATCTCACAAATTCCTGAAAGAAGATGGTGGCAAGCTACTGGCAAAAAATATCCATCATGAACGTGTCCATGAAGTTATCCAAAGTCTAGCCAACTGACTTTGCTTTTTCCTGAGATGCTATATATCTTTGCTTTTCTTAATAGGATTTTCCTTGTGGAGTCCTTGGTCTTTTTTTGAGGCTGTTCTGAATTACCACTATTGGTAGGAAAACATCTGCAAAAATAAAGGCAATCTTTATACCATGGATCCAACATTTCAATCTTGAGTTAGAAACATTCTGCAGGATTTATTTTCTGGCTTGTTTTTAAAAACGGTTTCTCCCGAGAATGGCTTGCATTCAGTCAATGAAGACTCAATCATCCAGGGCAGAAGTGTCTAAAGATTGAATCATGGCAATTGGACCCAACGTTGTTAATCTGAGACATTTCTCATACTTTGCTCCGACTGATGAAGTTGTTTGGATGAGCAATGAAACATCTCAGGTTAACAAAGTTTGGTCTAGTTGCTATGATTCAATCTTTAAACACCTTTGGCCTGGATGATTTGAGTCTTCATTGACATATCACAAGCCATTCTGGGGCGAAATCCCTGATATTGGTGTGACAAGAATTGGTACATTTCAACAACTCTCTGCCTAACTAATTTTGCTCTGATGGATGAGAAGGAGGAGGAGAAAGAGGAGGAGGAGGAGGAGGAGAAGGAGAAGGAGAAGGAGAAAGAGAAGGAGAAGGAGAAGGAGAAGGAGAAGAAGAAGAAGAAGAAGAAGAAGAAGAAGAAGAAGAAGAAGAAGAAGAAGAAGAAGAAGAAGAAGAAGAAGAACAACAACAACAACAACAACAACAACAACAACAACAACAACAATGAAATGTCTCATTTTGGTTCTGTTGCCATGATT
Source organism: Bungarus multicinctus (assembly GCA_023653725.1). Lineage (NCBI taxonomy): Eukaryota > Metazoa > Chordata > Lepidosauria > Squamata > Elapidae > Bungarus > Bungarus multicinctus. The sequence goes on from CM042844.1 coordinate 96,283,838, forward strand.
CAACCTTTAGATATCTACCCAGTTGGTCAATTAAGGAAGATGGTGGAAATTTTGTCTCTAAAACGAGATGAGGAATCCTTGGTTCCTCAATACTGAGAGCTTTCAAAATTATCATTGGAATCTTTTCTAGATAACATAATAATTATGAAACGCCTCTATTTCAGCTGGTAAAGGGGCTTAGTTGGCACAGATCCAATAACATGCTGGTTGCTTCATCCGTTAATGCTATATGTCTAGCATCAAGGAGCAGGTGGGATGTCTGTTGGATTTTTTATTTTCTATTTTGAGTCAGGTGTTAAAATAACCTCAGAACATGATAGGGGAAGGCCGAGGATTTGCTGTTCCATCTCAGGAAGTAAAACCTTGGACAGGTCTCATCCTGGAATGAAATCCCAACTGACCAATCAGAAACCATGTTTTTTTTAAAAGTATATTTCTCAAACAATGGTTGAAGTTAGTAGTTTGGTACATTTCCTAAATTCACTAATGCTATGAGCCCCGTGGAGGTGAAAGCCAATGCAGGATGATTCTTACAGAGCTGGAAAGCAAGCAACAGAGTCGCAGTCCTAAATCATGATCACCATTCTTTTTTAACAATATTTATATTTGTCTATATGTATTTTAGTTGGCTGTTCACCGCCCTGAGTCCTTTGGAAGAAGGGCGGTATATAAAACCTATTAATAAATAAATAAATAATTAACCATGATTCAATTTTTCAAGTGTTAGCATATACATTTTCAAGGTTTGGATATAAACCCGAGCTTCTCCAGTACAAATTAATCCAAAGGAACTGTATCAAATGTGATGCTATCTTTGAGAGGCAGAGACTTAAATCCGACTCCCCACTTTTCTTTTCGGTTAGAGGAGATTTTAAAAGATGCAAACCATGTAAACTAGAGGGTGTTGTATTTCACAGAGACTTGCCTTGCCAAAAAGATAATACGCCAGTATCAGGGACAAACAAACAAACAAAAAACATGAAAGGAAGGAGTTTTGCCTGCAATGTATACATAGTGCATGGATTGATATAATTTTAGCATAATATAGCATGAAAGAAAGAAAGAAAGAGAGAGAGAGAGAGAAAGAGAAAGAGAGAGAGAGAAAGAAAGAAAAACAGAAAGAAAGAAAGAAAGAAAGAAAGAAAGAAAGAAAGAAAGAAAGAAAGAAAGAAAGAAAGAAAGAAAGAAAGAAAGAAAGAAAGAAAGAAAGAAAGAAAGAAAATAAAAACAGTGCAATCTTCGGCCAGTATGGTTAATCAAAACATCCAAACTTGTGGAAAACAAATAACTGAAACACAGAACACAGCTAGTCCTCAAAGTACGACCACAATTGAGCCCAACATTTCTGTTGTTAAGTGAGAATTTATTAAGTGGGTTTTGCCCCATTTTATGACCTTTCTTGTCACCGTTGTTAAGTGATTCCCAGTAGTTGATAAATTAATAACCCGGTTGTTCAATGAATCTGGCCTCCCCAATGACTGCATGGCAGAAGGTCGCAAAAGAGGATCCCATGACCCCAGGACACTGCAACCATCATAAATATGAACCAGTCTCCAAGCATCCGAATTTTGATCAGGTGAACATGGGGCTGCTACAAAAGTCGTAACTGTGAAAAACAGTCATAAGTCACATTTTTTTCAGTGCCTCTGTAACTTTGAATGCTCATTAAATGAACTATTGTAAGTTGAGGAGTATCTGTAGAACTTAAAACCAGCAATTATAAATTTGTTTATTTTCCTACCATCCCATTTTCTTCCAAACACTGAGAATGACAAAGAAACACCAAGTTTACTCAAGATGCTGCAAGATGGTTTAGTCAGGTGTAGAGAACCAGGAGTTCAAAGCATAAAACAATTTATTATTACTGTCTCTATCGCTATCTCTCTATCTATTTATCTATAGCAATACACACACAAACACACACACCACACTATACACAAGAAACTAGTCAATCAATGGTCAAAGCTAAACTGGCATTAGATAAGGGTCAATGGCATTCAAAGGGAAGCTGGATTGGCATCTCTTGTGGCAATGCAACGACTCCAAGCTGATGACACATTTAACCCTGCCTTCTAGCTCAACCTGCTTTTCTCCTGCAGGTTTCCAGAAAAAAAGGAGCGCAACTGAATGTGTGTGGAGATTCTCAAGCACCCAAGTCATGGTTGTCCCAAAGGAGTCAAAAGGCAATTGGAACCAGAGAGTGGGATGATAAAGCAGAAAGATGCTGGACCGCCTGGGAGAAAGAAGCATACACAGTCCATTGGGCCCAGCTGAGCCATGTGAGAAGCTTCAGCCAGCCAAGGTCAAGTAACGATATGCAGAGCTGGGAACCCAGAACCTGTTTCCATAACAATATACAAGCATCTGTTTGGACACCTACAGATAACCGAGGGATGGGATGGAATAGATTTATGAAAGAATGGAATGGAATGGAATGGAATAGAATAGGAATAGGAATAGAATTTTATTGTCACTTTAAATATACACTAATCAGCATACATTAAAATGAAGTTTTGTTGCATTCAGCTCCCAAAATATAGCCACATACACACACATACGCAGACATATATGACACAGAGAAACATCACAGTCTGAAGTGGTTGTGTAGGGTCTCTCACAATGCTTCAACCTTTAAACACAAAGCATTTATAAGAAGTATCCTGAATAATGGGGGAAGGGGTGGAATAGCTTGCTCCACCCCTGGAGGCTTTCAACAAGAGAATGGATAGCCGTTTGTCTGTTATGATGGAGAGTCTCCTGCCTGTATAGGGCATTGGAGTAGAAGATCCTCCAAGATCCTCCCAACTCTGTTATTCTTATAGCTATTTTCACTTTCAGGAAGCAATTGATTGTACAGTTACAGATTTACATTTTTGGCACAATACTGTGTCATTATGGGAATGAATATTCATTTATCTGGAACAGAGAACTGCATTAAAAGGAAATCTAGGGAACGAAGAGATGGTCTGGTTGAAACACAGTCAAGCAATTATCTAAAGCAAACGGACATCTAGAAGGTTTTTCTTCTTTAATCTACTAGTCTTGAAGTGAGGATTTAAAAGAAAAAGAAAATACATATTTTTTAATTTGGGAGAAAAATAAAATCAAAAGTGGCATAGCACACCAATTATTTTGATTACTCATTCTCAGAATATAAACATTCAGTATGCCCTGAGAGGATGATCACGAATGAGTTGCATTACTTCAGAGGGAGGTAGAAGTTTAAAGGACTTGAGTCTGACAAGGTTAATACCCAGCTTGACAAACCATTTCTGTCCAAAACTGGCAATATTCTCTGGAATGACACAATCTCACTGCTGGAGGTTCTTCTGCTTCCTCTTTCTCTCTCACCTGTTTCCTTGTTGGGAGTATCATTTGAACTCCCTCTAGAACCCAATCTGGAACAAACAAGATAGACGGCTGAGAATTGGCTCGTCTTCAGAAGTTGTTGGGTGCCTTTTGAAAAAGAGATTGGATTTGTCTGGAATGGCATAGGGGGTTGAACTAGAACAGAGGCCCCCAACTTTTGGGGCAGCAGGGACTGGTTCCGTGGAGAGAGGTTCTTTTCTGTGGACCGGAGGGGGTGTGGTTTCATGTGCTACCTGCATCCTGTGAATGGGGCTTCTCTTGTTTGCATGGCCCAATTTTTGGCATGCCGTGGCCCATTGCTGGTCCACGAACTGGGGGTTTGGGGACTCCTGGACTAGAAGATCTTCAAAGTTCCTTCCAACTCTGTTATTCTGTTAAGCAAGATAACTGGCTGAGAAACTTAGAAATTAGATAAAGGTAAAGGTTCCCCTCGCACCTACATCCTAGTCGTTTCCGGCTCTTGGGGGCGGTGCTCATCTCCGTTTCAAAGCCAAAGAGCCAGCGCTGTCCGAAGATGTCTCCGTGGTCATAGGGCCGGCATGACTAAATGCCGAAGGCGCACGGAACACGATTACCTTCCCACCAAAGAATATCCCTATTTTTCTACTTGCATTTTTTACCTGCTTTCGAACTGCTAGGTTGGCAAAAGCTGGGACAAGTAACGGGAGCTCACTCCATTACACGGCGCTAGGGATTCAATCCGCCAACCTGCCAGCCTTTCTGATCAACAAGCTCAGCATCTTAGCCACTGAGGAACTGTGTGGCCTAGTTTCTGGTATGCTGTGGCCCAATGTCTGGGGGTTTGGGAATCCCTGGACTAGAAGATCTTCAAAGTCCGTCCCAACTCTGTCATTCTGTTAAGCAAGATAACTGGCTGAGAAACTTAGAAATTACCAAAACGTTTATTTCTTAGCTCAAGAAACCATTTATTTCTCCATCCTGGTTCTCACTCATTAAAACAAACAAACAAATACTACAAAAGCAATACTAATGGGGGAAAAAAAATCTATGGCAACACTGAATGTCTTAAATATAACACCAAGAGAGCAACCTGGGTTACAAAAGGATAAGGAATAGTGGAAGAAGAAAAGCTTTCACCTGGTGTCTTTAAAAAAAAAAAGCAAAGTCATAAACTTCCTTTGCTAACAAAATATTTACATTCAGGCAAAGAACACAGGACTGCAGCCAGCTACAAAAAACTCTGTTCCTCTTCAACAGAGCAGAGAGAAGTTGTAAACGTGAAACAATAAAACAAGCAACCATTGTTATGGAAAACATCTGAGCATCATCTTTGTGGAGGCCAGTTTGGAGTTCCCTCCTTGTCTTTGCAGAACCGAGAGGAGAGTTGACTACCAACCCAACTAATTACACAGTAAGAATTAAATTGGAAGTGAGGATAGCTGTTCCTTCCTCATTAACTTCACTTCTCCACCTCCCTTGGCCTTTAAAAAGATCTTTCCTTTGGGGGGATTAATTGAAGAAGTTGCTCAGAGCAAAGTCTAACTATAGTGCTACATGCAGATTGGAACTAGATGGGCTGAGAAATCCCATTTTAATGATGCATTGCAATGTAAGAATTGTTGATTTCCATGCTTGCCTTTTATTTTATGAAATATATCCTTTTTGAGCTCAGTTGGGATGGTAAGCTGAGGACAAACTGTATTGGAAGGGTTGCTGTTAGCTATGGCCAACAATTTCTCAACAGTGTAACCATCAACATGATTTTATCATAGTAAAGTGGAAATAATCTTTTCATTTTCTTTCTGGGGATCCCATGAAGATTAAAATATTCAAATTAATGCCCTGCAGTCCACCAACTGTATAAGGCACAATGACTATCACACAACTACAGTAAGGAATCGCAGTTAGCCACACAACTAAATCACGACATTGCTATCAGAAAGGAAAAACATTGAGAAATAAACAGCAACGTATTTTTTCAGGGACGGCATATCTGAAGGACTGTCTGGTGTTATTCAGCAATAAGATTAGGATTGGAGGTTTAAGAAAAAAAATATTTGGAGTGTTAGGGGACAAAAAATGTAAAATGACTGCTGGGGAGGTTGTGGGTTTTTGTTTTTTTGGTGATGGTGGTATTAATTTTTAAGTGACAAATATTGTGCAAATACTTATATTCAGCTGCTTTTATCCAACACAGCAACTGGATAAATAAGGACATAGATTAATTTATAGGACTAATTAGGCAATTAAAAATCAACAGGTTATTCAATCTGCATGAAACAGACTCAAGAATTATTTAAGAACTCACGAGCAGATGGCTAGGGAAATCTAATAAGTGTTGTTTACTTGAGCTTCCACCAAGTTTTTAACAGCATCCTTTTCCCTGAAACTCCTGAGAAGCAAATTTTAAAATGGAATTATGGGAAAAGGCTAAGAGTAAAAAGATAGTTCTTGCACTAAACAAAAGCAAGCAGTGAGAGATTCATCTTTTCTGGAACTATTTATTTTATTTTATTTAATAATGTCCTTTGTGAACAAGAGGATGGCCAAGGTGATATCAAATTATCCAAGAAGGATCAAACCACTCCAAAACAACTTCAGAAATTATACTATGATCTTTTAAAGGCTGGGTAGATAAGCGACGGTAATGTACTTTCAGGGAATTGTTAACATCCAATTCCAAATACAAGTAGTCCTTGGCTTAAGACCACAAGTGAGCCCAAAATTTCCATTTCTTTAGCGACCATTCAAAGTTATGACCCGGAAAAAAAGTGGCTTATGTTTTTTTTCACACTTACAACTTTCACATTATCCCCAAGATCAAAATTCAGATGCTTGGCAACTGGCATGTAGTTATAACCAGGGGTCATGTGATCACCTTTTGCAACCTTCTGACAAGTCAATGAGGAGGCCAGGCTCACTTAACAACCCACATGGTCAAAGATCTGCCTCTGTGTATTTTGATCATTAGGGAAAGTGTGGCAACATGGAGCTGATCATACCATAAAGAGCCCAACCAAGAGGGAAAATGGCTTTCATTAACAGTGTTAAACATCTTCAGAACTACCAAAGACTTTGCTGATTTATTTATTTTGGATTCCTCTGGCATTAACAGAGAGATTTCTGTAAGAAGTGATTGTGGTCAAAGTAACATGAAGTATTTTAATAACTAGTTATAATGAGGCTGTGCTTTTTCCTTGGTGATGAACATCTTTGAAACATAGGGTGGGGAGAGAGAGAGAAAGAGAGTGAGAGGGAGAGAGAGAGAGATGGGGGGAGGGAGGGAGAGTTCCAAGAGTTATATATAAACTTCGTGATGGAATTCATTTTGCAACACCAGCTTCTCACTCCCTATTTCACCGGATCCAGCCTCAGGCAGGCAACAAAACAAAGTAGTAAGAAAACAAGAGCTCACAGCCTGTCCAAATATTTCCAGAGCAGCACTTATGCAATCTGTGGAACATTAAGTACTCAAGAACTGTGCTCTGTTGATAGGCAAAAGAACACATTTGAAAGGCAACTCCGTTTGCCAACCAGCTATCAACCAATATGTACACAAGATGTTCCTGTAGGTTTCTATTTGGAAGCTACCTGGTTTGCCTGTTCCTCTCCTACTTGAAAAGGTTTCATGATAGATTAACTAACCTGAAGGTTAAAAGAAAAACAAACTAACAAGCAAATGAGTAATTTACACAGGCAACCCCTTCCCGCAGAACTTGCTGGAAAACATCAGGAGATGTCAGAATTGTAGCCTAGTGGGAAATCAGATCTCCAAACATACGGACCCATCCTTTCACAAATGGATACAGCTTAGGTAGCAGAACCCCAAAATAACAAGAAAATATTCTGCACTTGGACAAAAAAAGTGGAGGCAGAATCTTCAGGAAAGAGACAGGAGAATTATGCACCTCCTTCTGCTCAAAATTAGGGATTCTTATTCTCCTGCTTCTCAACTTCACAGCTGGTTGTCTCTTTAGCAGATTCTGAATGCCGGTATAAATCAAGTTATAGAAGGGAATCTTTCTTGTTGCAGAATCCAATCTGGGTCGGTCACTGGGACCAGAAGTTTTGTCTTCTGAGTTTTCAGACTCGTGATGGAGCCCATCCTCAGGGAATTTATCTCTACTGAAATATATGCTTTGAGCTGTTCTGTGAATCTTGTTTATGTGGTGCCTTCCTAATGGCTGATTGGTGTGTTGATGACTGGTGATTGGTGGCTGCCCAGCCCTCACAGGTTTGCCTTCATTCGTGAGAATTATTAGGACAAATAGCTTGCACTCAGGCTAGAAACTAGGAGACTGGGAGTTCTAGTCCCACTTTAGGCGCAAAGTTAGCTAGTGAATTTGGACCAGTCACTTTCTCTCAGCCTAGGAAGCAAGCAAGGGCAAACCACGTTTGAAAACTTTGGCCAGAAGACTGCAAGGAGTAGTCCAGGTGGACCACCAGAGTCAACACCAGCTTGAACGCATCCTTCAATCTTGCTTTAGTCTCTAGCAACCCAGATACCTGTCAAATTCTTGGCAACAGAAAATAACACTCTCAGAAAGTCCTCTATAATCTGATTTACTAAAAGAGAAAAGGGATTAGGTTATGGAAATCTCATTAACTGGAGAACTTCTGCTTTAATGCCCACAATTTATCTCTAGGTTTATTATGGAAGGGACTTCTAAGATGGGAAAAACTGGTTGATGAACAAAATATGTGACTCTCAGGGAGGGAGGGAGGGAGGGAGGGTGGGAGGGAAGGAAGGAAGGAAGGAAGGAAGGAAGGAAGGAAGGAAGGAAGGAAGGAAGGAAGGAAGGAAGGAAGGAAGGAAGGGTCAAGACAATCACAAAAATTAGCAATAGCAAAAGCACTTAGACTTCTATACCGCTTCAACAGGGCTTTTCAGCCTTCTCTTAAGCGGTTTCCAAGTCAGCCTCTTGCCCCCAACAATCTGGGTCCTCATTTTACTGCCTCGGAAGGATGGAAGGCTGAGTCAACCTTGAGACAGTCAGAATCAAACTGCTGGCAGTTTGAAGAATTAGCCTGCAATACTGAATTCTAACCACTGTGCCATCCTGGCTCTTACAAAAGTAGTTATTCATATTTTGACTGATATGTCATTTGAAATTTGGGATGCGCCAGCACAGAAATTGGCAGAGCATAGAAGAGACAGAATTATATTCCACCGAAGAACAAGCAGAACATTAAAAAAATACAGTTCTCGAAGGTCTTCACTGGTTTTCTAAAGGATTAAATGTTCTCCACGAACATGTCAAAGACCAACAGATGACTTTCCATCCTTCCATGGATTGCAGAAGCGTCTGCAATACATTGAGGGAGATCAAACCCAGTTCAATTGGACAGGAAATCCCTACAAACAAGGTAAGCTCTTCAGAATTGTGTCAGGGTTTGTTGGCAAGGCTGCTTTAGCCTAGCAAATCTTTAACAGCTAGGAAGGGTGACAGCAGGTAAACTAAAGATTTTTCTGGTAATTCATTAAATGGGTTATGGGCCTGATAAGCAAGTTAACAACATAAATTACTTGAAATAATCTCCTGCCAGGCTCAGCCAAAACTGGAGATAAAACACCTTTTTTCATTAACATTGCAGACCACTTAGAGAAGCAGCAGTGAAATTCATCGTTTTCATAATCCTTCTGACTCCCATCAACCAGGGTGGAGTAATTCTATTTTTCCCCTCCCAGTGGTTGTTTTTAATGGGAAAAAAGGGGGATGAATTGTTAACTCTGCCAGCTTCTAATTGTTGCAGTTGAGAAAACAGATTCTGGAGCCAACCAATCCTAGTTCATTTTCTTCTATACAAATATCATCACTGGTGAATCCCTACTGAAGTTTCCACAGGCAGAATTAGGGTATTCCAAGAGGGACAAGGACTTCCATCAGTGTAAAGTCTTCCCTATCCCATCTTAAATACTTCCAGTGAGAAAATTCGAAGATGAGAGGAAATCTAACATCGGCGTTTCAGATAAAATATCTGTCTTGCATTCTCTGTAACTAACTTTAGATCTCTTCTCTTAAAGATGTTATAGGAACATGGTCTTGGCTGTAAACTATCTGGAAGACTCTGGCTACTGAGGTCTGGATGTCTCCATATCTTCAGAGTTCAGGGAGATGTTTACTGGTTGCTCCTTCAAGCTTCTAATAAATAGTGCAAGGGTATAGTGTGTTTTATTTCAGCTGATTTTATTTATGGTTTATGAGGATTATTATTTTTATATGAGCCACCAAGAGTCTATAGAATTGGTCAGGATGCCATACATGGAAATAAATATACAACTGAATTCCCTATAGGCTATCTTGGATGGACTATTGGATAAAAAAAACTTACATCTAAGGAACATAATGCAAGAACATTTTTGGAGATTCTCAGTCATTCCAGGTCATGGTTGTCTCAAAGGTGTTTTTTCAAGAGGCAACTGAGACTTTCAGGTTTTTCTTTGAAGATATTTTACTTCTCAGCTCTGAGCTGAAGAAGCTTCTTGGATGAGAAGTGAAACGTCTTCAAAGAAAAATCAGAAAGTCCAGTTGCTTCTTGAAAAAGTATCTTTGGGACGATAATGCAAGAATGTCAGCTAGGGGTCAACTGCTGCAGGAAGCAGACATTATTTGAGGAACACCAAACAAAGATAGAAATTCTTTGTAATGTCTGAGTAGGATTAAGATTACGCCACATTGATTTTGTAGAGGGAAGAGTTGTCCATTTTTGTTTTTTAAGGTTCCCTTTATTAGAATATTAGAATAATTTATCAAAATAACAGAATAACAGAGTTGGAAGGGACCTTGGAAAACTTCTAGCCAAACCTTCTGCTTGAGCAGGAGACCTTATACTGTTTCAGACAAATGGTTGCCCAATCTCTTCTCAAAAACCTCTAGTGATGGAGCATCCACAACTTCTGAAGGCAAGCCTCAACTGTTCTGTCAGGAAAGTTCTCCTTATTTATGTACATATAATGACCCAGATGTCTCACTTATTTCAGCCATGTCGTGCTGGGGAATTCACTGGAGAAAGCAATTAAGTTGGGAAAAGTGGTCAAAGGAAACCAGGCTTCCAAAAAACACAATGGCTAGACACCATCAAACTGACACGAACCAGAGCATAGAACAACTCAAAGAAGTAGCGCAAGATTGGAAGATGTGGAGAGACCTGACCCATAGAATCATCAAGAGTCGGACACAACTGAATGGATGATGTCATCATCATCATCATCATCATCACCACAGATTCTATTCATCAATACATCCAAGATGTGTTCCATACATATTTTCTCTCCATTCTACAATTCCTTTTCAGCAACTGATTTCCATATTTTAATTCCCCTTTCCCATTATGTCATTTTTCACAGGTGTCAATTTAATTCTGTTACTACTTGACCTAGGTACAAATTTAGAATGACTTCAATCAAATGTTTAATTTGGCATTTTTGTTCAATGACTAACTTCATCCCTCTATTTGAGTTGGTACCCTCTGCTTTTCTTGTATCCATTGGAACTAATATATTGTGCTAAAACATTTTTTTATAAAGAAGACTATTACTTAATGTGATTTTATCTCTACTTGGGTTCAGTACTGAATTCTTTGAATTTCTTTCAGCACTATTTGGAATTCCTTCTGTTGTTGCATTTTTTAAATAGTTTGGAGCATTTTTCTTATGTAACATATCCTTTTCCCCATCCAAATATTTATTACAAGGTTTAACTGGGTTGTCCACATTGAAAAGGTCAGAGTTCTTTTTTTCCCATCTGAACCTAAAGTATTTAAGTAGATTTATGGTAGCTATTACTGCCTCATCCCAATATTTTTCCTGCTAGGGTACAGCCAGCATAATTCTTGTACTTAGGTATGTTCTGTTTTCTTTTGCATTGGAATTTCCATGAGATTTCAAACAGCATTACATTCTTCCAGTAAAATCAACACATTCCTACCTTTGTTAAAAATGGTTGGAATTAAAAAGGATTATATATCATGCTTACGAATTCTTATATATTTTTCAAATCCTTAACCTTTAGCTTCTGGATAGCATAGGATAGGATGTAGAGTAGAATGAAATGGAGTAGGAATCAGAGTAGAGTAGAGTAATAGAATAGAAAAGTAAATAGAGTAGAGTAGAGTAGAGTAGAGTAGAGTAGAGTAGAGTAGAGTAGAATAGAATAGAATAGAATAGAATAGAATAGAATAGAATAGAATAGAATAGAATAGAATAACTTTATTTGGCCAAGTGTGATTAGCCACACAAGGAATTTTTCTCCAGGGCAGAAGCTCTCAATGTGCATGCAAAACAACAGAGTAATAATAATCATAAAAATGATATCAATAAGCGGAGGCAGTAGAGAAGGTGAGAAGGATAATAATAATACTACATCCATGCTACATGGGTAAATCTTCTTAGACATGATACAGTACTATGGGAATTAGGTGTTTAGCAGAATGATGGCACGAGGAGAAAAAAAACCTGTCTCTGGATCTAGTTGTACAATGCTCTACAGCAGCTCCCCCGAGGGAAGAAGTTGAAGCAGTTTGTGTCCAGGGTGTGAGAGGTCTATAGATATTTTCTCATCCCTTCTTCTGACTCGTGCAGTATACAGGTCCTCAATGGAAGGCAGGCTGGTTGCAATTGTTTTTTGTGCAGTCCTAACTATCCATTGGAGGGTTGTACCTTTCTCATTTGGTCACTGTACCCAAACTATTATATACCATCAGTGAATATAATACTTGGATGGTTATCAATAAAAGCCATTACATACATATATGCTTCTGGAAGGTCTTGGGTTTTCACTGATCCTTTAAACATCAAGAGGTTTCTGAACAATGTTTTGACTTAGATTAGACAATGGTTGTGTAAGTTAGCTTGCTGTTGAGGACGCTTTCATTTCAAAGCATCTGTCTCTCTCAAAATCCTTTGTTAACTGCTGTCTCTATAATTCCAGCATGCTGTCTAGAAGGCTACATCTTACACAATAGGGCCAAGTGCAAATTCATTCATTTGTGTGGCTTATTTGGAGGGAGCTGTCTTTTCTTTCATTGTACACAGTCGCTACACATCTAGAGGGCACATCTTTCCATGCTCTGGCAATGACTCCTGACTGGTACATTTGTCATCTTTAAATAGAACCATAAATCCCCCCTTCTTTTTTTTTCCTCTTAAGGATCTCACGCACAAAAGGTGGAACACATACAAGACCTTAGCAGATTTGAAGGGGCTCATTTTCACTGCTGCTCACCACAATTCCTCCAGCATTCACGACCTCTCCTTCCTCAGGTTACATCAGTTTTCTGTCAGATGCCTTGTCAAGCCAGAGAGTCAACTCACAAGCCTTTTGAAAAACTTTTATCTGGTTTGCTGCTTTAGCCTTTTCTCTATGAATCTAAGAATTTCTGAAGAATTACTCCACTTTTCCCTGTCCGTTCTTCTTCTACCTATTACAGGTGGTCCTTGACTTACGACCACAATTGAGCCCAACATTTCTGTTGCTAAGCAAGACAGTTGTTAAGTGAATTTTTCCCCATCTCCTAAGGACTTGTGTTCCTTTCCTTCCATGTTCCTTTCTGGCCACAATTGTTCAATGAATCTCCACAGTTGTTAAATTAATCACTGTTCTTACCTATGCTTCCCCAACAGCACGAAGCCGATTCCTCGTCCTGATAAACCCCTTTTATTTAGTTTACAGTGAATTCCTTTCCAGCAAAGTCCCAGCCAACAGTCATTTCAATATATTCCACAATTACAGACCATTATACCTGTTGGAGAGTTGCCAGGCCAATATCTTTCAGATGCCACACTGTAGCAGATAATAATGAACAAGAATGCAGGAACAAATCTTCATCCAAATGAATTGAACAAATTGTCTCCTGCAAAACCCCACTCCCCTTTCACTCTTCTTTATTCCCTATGGGAGGAGTCATTCACCATCCACCTGAGCCTTTATTCCCAAGTTCCTTAGCTGTTCCCTTCATCTGGCAGCTCTGTGCATGCGCACACTGGGAATAGGCTCCAGCTGTTCTTCTGCCTCACTGATGCCCGACTCTGAAGGCAGCTGATAACTGTCAGATGGCCATAGCCCCATCCTTGCCTCCAATGCAGAGCACTGGTCAGAGCCTTCCCCAGACTCCAGGACTGGCCCACGTTCCTCCCCAACCTCCTCACTGTCCGAATCTGAAAATCTGGCTTTCCCACCAACTTAGTTTGTCCAAAGATCATGAAAGGGGATCTCATGACCCCCGGGGACACTGCAATCATCATAAATATGAACCAGCTGCCAAGCATCTGAATTTCGATTATGTGACCACGGAAATGCTGCAATGGTCATAAGTGTAAAAAATGGCCATAAACAAATTTTATTTCCAGTGATGCTGTAACTTTCAACGGTCACTAAGTAAACCGTTGTAAGCTGAGGACTATCTGAATGCATCCTAATTTCTCTTCAGTACAACTTATCTGCCATCTCTAAGGCTGCTTCCTTCCTTATTTCCTCTCACCATCTCAGTTCCGCTTTGAAACTCTGGCAAAAGCTTTCCTGGAGAAAACGTTAATGGTGGTCCATCATTTGTAAGAGATTTATATGATTCACTGTCTTATCAGGGATCAGAAAATATTTACTCTTCTCTGTGCTCAAGAGTTAAAAAAGCTAGAGAGTGGAAAAAGTCACTAAATTTATTTATTCTTGTTGTGATGGAGGTAGAAAGTCCTTTATAGATTTATTTTCTCTATTATATAGTTTTCTTCTTCCTTTGTTCTCTTTTTTCCTTTCACATTTTAGTCCTCTCTATTCTCTTTTCTTTGAGTTTAGCGTGCATTCGATTTTACTATTATAATAAAACATCATATAAACAGAGACAAAAATACACAAACACACGCATACACACACACATGCACACACCCCGTGAAATTTAATTCAGCTCGGGGCCATCAGTGCTTTTTCCTGTATCCTTCCCTCAACCTCGCCATCTGCACACAAAATAAATAATGCAAATTGATGTTTTATGTATTTAGTTACTTTGAAAATTAGATCTTAAAATGGATTATGCACGTATCTGGTGGACTGCTTGGCAAGAGATGGAGGAGTTACTTCCTGTCGAGAGAGCAATAGAGACGGAGGTTAAGACCAAGCAGCAAATACAGAAAATGGAATATCAGCCACAAGAGAATGTTAATGAAGAAGACAGGTGCGTATCATTTCTAAGCCTGGTTACAGAATTTCCCATTTGATCTCTGACTCCTAAACCTTGACTGTACATGGTCCATGAGTACAAAAAGTGAACTTATGCGTCTAGACATCTCTTCACATAGATGACGTGGTTTGATCTGAAAAGGCCGAACAGTTTGAGATCTGGGAAGTCTTTGGTGCTCTCTGAGCTTGGTTGTTTCCTTCGAAATATTTCACTACCCAATGAGGTCATATCATCAGTGCTAGAAGGAAGTGGGGCATACAGAGAGGAGAAGGAGGATGCCTGTGTGATTGTTGGTGTTCTCTGAGCTTGGTTGTTTTCTCGCAGACGTTTCATTACTAAACTAAGAAATATTATCAGTGCTAGTAAGGGTGTAGAGTAGGGGTTTTCAAACTTGACAACTTTTAAGACTTGTGGACTTCAACTCCCAGAATTCCTCCTCCAGTCATGTTAGCTCAAGTTTGGAGACCTCCTGGAGCACTGGGGAACTACCAGAGGACTGGAAAAAAGCTGATGTGGTTCCCATCTTCAAAAAAGGAAAAAAAACAGACCCAGGAAACTATAGACCAATCAGTCTAATATCAATACCTGGGAAGATACTGGAAAAGATAATAAAAAAACAGATCTGCCAACATCTAGAAACAAGTAAAGTAATAACTGGCAGTCATCACGAGTTTGTTAAGAACAGATCATGCCAAACCAATCTTATTTCATTCTTCAACACAGTGACTAAATTAGTAGACCAGCAAAATACTGTGGACATAATATATTTAGATTTCAGCAAGGCACTCGACAAAGTAGACCACAACCTACTTCTTAGTAAGCTAGAAAAAAGTGGAATAGATAGCACCACCACCAGATGGACTCACAACTGGCTGGCAAACCATACTCAAGGAGTAATCCTTAATAGGTCTAAGTCTACATGGAGGGAAGTAAGCAGTGGGTGCCACAAGGTTCCGTCTTAGGCCCAGTACTCTTCAATATCTTCATTAATGACTTAGATGAGGGAATAGAAGGGGAACTTACCAAATTTGCAGAGGATACTAAGCTGGCAGGAATAGCTAACACCCAAGAAGATAGGCT
Source organism: Bungarus multicinctus (assembly GCA_023653725.1). NCBI lineage: Eukaryota > Metazoa > Chordata > Lepidosauria > Squamata > Elapidae > Bungarus > Bungarus multicinctus. The sequence goes on from CM042844.1 coordinate 96,299,420, forward strand.
CAAGATCCAGATGGATCTTGACAGACTAGAACACTGGGCCATATCTAACAAAATGAAATTCAATGTAGAGAAAAACTTAAACAAGAAAAACCAAAAGGACACATATAGACTGGGTGAAACCAGGCTCAATAGCAGTAACAGTGAGAGGGATCTTGGAGTCTTGGTGGACAACCAGCTAAATATGAGCCAGCAATGTGCAGCAGCAGCCAAAAACGCTAATGCAATTCTAAGTTGTATTAATAGAGGGATACAATCAAGATCAAGGGAAGTACTAATACTACTCTGTAAAGTCTTAGTTGGACCAATAATCATAATAATAATCATCATCATCATCATCATAATCATAATCATAATATATTTATTTATATACCGCTCCTCTCCCGAAGGACTCGGAGCGGTGCACAGCCATACAATTAAAACAATAAATATATAAAAATTAAAACTAAATTAAACTAAAGGCCCTGGCTGAAAACAATTAAAACCCCTCCCTAAAACCCTAAAATTTAATATAAAAATTAAAATACCCAAATCTAAAATCAGCCGAAGCCAGCCTGGTCAAAGAGCCAGGTTTTCAAGGCACGCCTGAAGGTCCCCAGGTCCGTGGCTGTACGTAACTCCGGAGGCAACCCATTCCAGAGGGCAGATGCCCCCACAGAGAAGGCCTTATTCCTCGGGGTCACCAGCCGACACATAGATGCCAACGGGACCCACAAGAGACCCTCCCTGTGAGAGCGCACTGGACGGTGAGAGGAAAATGACAGAATGCGGTCTTGTAAATATCCTGGTCCAATGCCATGAAGCGCTTTAAAAGTTATCACTAAAATCTTAAAGCGCACCTGAGAGGCCACTGGCAACCAATGCAGCTCACGCAGGAGGGGCGTCATATGAGAGAACCTAGAGTACTGCATCCAGTTTTAGTCACCACATTATAAATAAGATGTTGAGACTCTAGAACAGTGATTCCCAAAGTGGACGGTACCACCCCCTGGAGGGCGGTGGGATGCATTAGAGGGGCGCTAAGAGGCATGGAGGCTGGCAGGGGGGCGCTAAGAAGCGGCAAGGGGGCGTTTGAGGCACCAGCCTCACAGGCTCACCCATTGACTGTTGCACCACTCCAGAGCCAGCGCCTCCAATGCAGCAGCACTGTTGGGAAAAGCCACCGCCACTGCTTTCCCAAAGTGCTGCCCCTGTCGCATTCTATCTGTCCATCCATCCATCCACCCACCCACCCATCCAAAACGTCTGTCTGTCTATCTACCTGCCTTCCTGCCTACCTACCTAGATACCTGCCTGTCTTTCTGTCTACCTACCTACCTACCAATATATCTACCTACTTATCTACCTACCTACTTACTTATCAATCTACCAATATATCTACCTACCTACCTATCTCTATCTATCTATCTATCCGTCCATCCATCCATCCATGTTCGAAGCGCCGGCCCCGCAGGCACATTAGGAAAGTAGAGAAAGCCAGTCTGGGAAAGAGAGGAGAGAGAGAGAGACAGACCTGATGCATCAGATTGAATGAGGCCTAGTTTAGACTGAGGCCCTTTTCCACATTGAAACCTCTTTGGCTTCTATTAAAGGTTTTGTGGATGAAACATGGCCAAGACTATCAGGAAACTCTCAAATTTTGTTGAGGCTTTAAACAGGATCCATTGGACCAGATCTCCACCCTAAAAATTACTTTTCCCCAATGTATTACAATGCCAATTCTGAAGAAGGCAAAACCAAAATGTACTGGTAAATTACAAGGAGAAACACACACACACAAACATTCCCTTCTAACCCTGCTGGAGCAGGTGATTGGACTAGAATAGATATCTCATTATCTTTCTCCTCCCTTTTCTCTTTCTTTTCTTCCTCTCTCTCTTTCTTTTCTCTCTCTCTTTCCCTCTCCCAGACTCACCCCATTGATTCGGTGCACCACTCCGCTCAGACTTGCTTGGGCAGGTGCCTCCGGTGCAAGAGGCTCAATGGGGTGGACCTGCGGGGCCGGCACCTAGAACGCGGCAGTGGTGGCATGTTTGAAAAGTAGAGCAAAGCCAGAGGTCAGTAATTTTTGCTGCAAAGGATCACAAAAGCTTCTGGGTTGTGCCCAAGAAAGGGACACACATGTCAATGCAATTCAGCAACATAAAATAAAGAAATACAAATAAAAATCAACAAGAATCGGCAAAGCATCTCTGGTTAGATTCTGCCAGAGATGCTTTGCCAATTCTAGTCCAATGACCTGCTCCAGCAGGGTTGGAAGGGAGCGTGTGTGTAAGTGTGGGCATGGCTGTCAAAACTCCAAAAACAGGTCAAGTAGCTCTGGGGAGGCCAGTCATAAATTAGAACACTTGCTAAGTGGCCATTAAGTGAGGACCACTTGCATTTGGTTTGCCAGTCACCTGGCCACGCCCACCCAGTCACATGACCAGTAAGCCACACCCTCAAATTAGGTGATGTCCACAGAAATTTGAATCCTACCCCTGGCAGCGAGGATGAGTTTGTAGCACCAAGGGGGCAGTGGACTGAAAAGGTTTGGGAACCACTGCTCTACAAAAGGTACAGAGAAGAGCAACCAGGATGATTAGGGGACTGGAGGCCAAAACATACGACAAATGATTGCAGGAACTGGGCTTGGCTAGTCTAGTAAAGAGAAGAACCAGGGGAGACATGATAGCGGTCTTCCAATATTTGAGGGGCTGCCACAGGGAGGAAGGGGTCCTCCTCCTAGTTTCTAAAGCGCCTGTAGGCTAGACAAGGAATAATGGATAGAAACTGAACAAGGAGAGATTCAACCTGGAAATAAGGAGAAACTTTCTGACAGTGAGAACAATCAACCCATGGAGCAGAAGTTACCCTCAGAAGTTGTGGGAGCTTCATCATTGGAGGCTTTCAAGAAGCGATTGGACTGCCATTTGTCAGAAATGGTGTAGGGTCTCCTGCTTGGGCAGGGGGTTGGACTAGATGACCTACAAGGTCCCTTCCAACTCTAATTATCTGTTATCTGTTATCTGACCCCTGGCGTAGGGTTTGTTATCATTTAAAATTTCAATTTAGCATTTAAAATTTCAATTCAGCAATTAAAATTTCAATTCAGCATTTAAAATTTCAATCCAGCATTTAAAATTTCAATTTAGCATTTAAAATCTAAACTTAATATTTAAAATGAGAGCAAATTCTATTCCCTTACCAGCACTGATGATGTTACCTAGTTCGGTAATGAAACATCTGCAGGAAAATAACCAAGCTCAGACAACATCAGTAGTTGGATACAAAAAAATTTACTTGAGTTTTTCATAAAAGATATATTCCTAAAAAAGTCATTCTTTGACACGGTCAAAGGAGTTAGATGGGGCTTTTTAAAGGGTTTATAGATTGTTTCTTTTTTCTATCATTTTTCCCAATACTTATATAAAACAAGAGTTTCAATTAAGAATAGCAATTAAATAATTGTAAGCAAAGCACCCTCATCCAATCAAATGTATGCTAAACAGACATGAACTGCACCTTTCTTATTTCTGTTTTTTCCTGTATAATTTAAAGCTGATATGCCTTCACTTATAATGTTTACACTATTAACAACTTCCAATGTGAGAATACACCTTATAAGAGCTTGTAACTTGTTCACTGGATTAAATTGCTTTCCAATAAACTGTAACATCCACAGTGAAATGCTGCTTATAGCATGCACTGTACAGCCACAAGTGCAAAAAATGTAGGTTTTTACATGTTTCCTCAATTAAAGCAATTTTCTTTTTCTCGATCCTGAACTTTAATGAATTTTACACCCCATCAATCCAAGCACAATATAGCCAAATCTCTTCACAAATTCCAATTTTGGGGAATATAATTTAACAAGGCATTAACCTCCTTAAACCTCTTTCCCTGTACTAAGTTCATCATAGAAATAGTATGAATTCTTGAGAAAATTATGATTATGCATTACATAATCCTGGTGTACCTCAATCTCTAAAATTAATCAGCTGTGAATCTTTGAACTCTTTTGTTAAGAGTTAATGTTGGGCAATATGATACTATATGGCTAGGTTTAAGGAAAGAAATTATAATAATTTATTTGTGCATTTGATATCACACCCACTTCTCAAAAAAAAATTAAATGTTTGACATTTTAGTTATGTGGTATAATTGGAGTTCTTGAATTGTCCCTATTTTTACATTTGCCTTTTTGTTCTTTTTTATTGTTTTAGTTTGTATTAATTGATTTTTCTAAAAACATATAATTTTTTTTTCTCTTTCATAGCTTAAAAGAAAAAGCACACATTTTGTTCATACTTGCTCTGACCTGCAGGGTTTTTAAAAAAAATTCAACAAAATAGGGAAAAAACAGGCTTCACATATTAGAGTGAAGAACTTTTTTCAGTGTAAGTTAGTGGAGATCCAGGTAGTCCCCATTTTACAACAGTTTGTTTAGTGACTGCTCGAAGTTGCAATGGCACTGGGAAAAAAAATGAGGTATGGCCATTTTTATGAAAAAGTACAACATCCCCATATTTGTTGTGGTTCGCCGGCAGCCAGTGCAGACAGCAACGGAGTCGGACAGTGGGGAAGAACGGGGACCAGTCAGGGAGTCTGGAGGGGACTCGGACGAGGGCCCTGCGTCCGACGCAAGGATGGGGCCAGGACCATCTGGGAGTGGCATGCTGCCTCTAGAGCCTTTGGAGTCTGGCAGCAGCGAGGCTGAGGAACAAGGGGAGCCTGTTCCCAATGCACGTGTGCTAGAAGGCAAGAGCAGCTAAGACAAAAGGAGTGACTCGGGAGTAAGGCTGGGAGGTGATTGCCCCTCCCGTAAGGTATAAAAGTCGGGCCAAGATGACAAAACCTTTGTAGGAAGCAAAGTCGTTCAATTGGTTCAGAGCCATCCTTGAAGCTCTTTGTACTTCGGTTGTTGTTGTTTTTTTACTTCGGTTGGTTTCTTTTCTAGTTCCTTTGATACTTCTGTTTCTGGTAGCACTTCACAAAACTGAAAGGTGGGTGCTTATCTCAGGGGACTGTTTGAGATTAATTCTGGCTGGGAATGAAAACAATTTCCAACATTGCAATAAAAGAAATCTTGTTTTTAAAATAAGTTTGTCCGTGACTACAGTTTAAGAAGCTTAGGTCAGAACAATATTCATGTAATCAAAATTCAGACACTTGGCAACTGACTCACATTTATGGCGGTTGCAGAGTCCTGAGGTTATATGATCCCCTTTTCCCACAGCACAACTGTGGCAAGAAAGGTTGTAAAATGAGGCAAACCTCTCCTAACAACTGTCGCACTTAGCAACATAAATCTTGGGCTCACTTGTGTGGTTGTGGGCCTGTACTCTCTTGTCTCATGCTCATATTAGACCTCTTACTTTCAGTTTCTCTTTGCTATTGTAAGTCAATGTTGCTCTTTCAACAACCAGCTCTTCCGTTTAACTGTTGGCCTATTTTGGATCGTTTTCAGTTCCTCTCTCATCAGTGCATCCGAGGAAATTCAGAGATGGCTACGCAAGCATTAGCGTCACAATTTTTCCTTAGCCTGCAACATCTGGAAACTTCAGAGCAGGGTAGATCTAGAGTTCACAGCAGTTGTCCCAGTGGTGGAATTCAAGTTTTTTTACTGCCAGTTCTGTGTGCGTGGCTTGGTGGGCATGGTGTGGCTTGGTGGGCGTGGTGTGGCTTGGTGGGCGTGGCAGGAGAAGAATACTGCAAAATCCCCATTCCCTCCCCAACCCATTAACCTGCTTTCCAGCTCCATTCTCCTGTGCAGGGTAACAACAGAAGGCCCAGCCGATCAGCTGGGACTTAGGAGGCAGAGAATAGATGGGGGTGGTCCAGTCAGAGATGGGATTTGCCGGTTCTCCGAACTACTCAAAATTTCCACTATCAGTTCTCCAGAACTGGTCAGAACCTGCTGAATATCACCTCTGGCTAATACATTTAACTAAATAAATCAATAATCCCCCAGTTCATCTTTCATACTGTGCATGAATGAAGCTGACATACAAATCAGGACTGACACCCTAAAAACAGAATAACAGCCAAGAAAAAAAGATAGCCCTGTACTGATTTAACACCTAACTAAAACTGATATGGGCTGTTTTGTACTTGTGGATTGCTGTCACCTATTTCTCTAGGTGTGCAATGCCAGTTTTCACCTGTTTCATCAAAGCAACTTTCCATTCCCCCCCTTTCACCTACTCATATTTGTTTCTTGTATAGACTATATATCTTGTGTTCTGACCAAGTTAACGGACCCCATTTTCGTTGCCCAAGAGAACAAAGCTAACAGCAATAACTACTCCTTGCTAGGTAATTATTACAGAAGGAATTTTTTTTAATAAATGCAAATGAGCCTTAATCCATCTCTCACAATGGCGAAGATTTATTGAAGAGTTCATTCTAATTTGGCTAATTTAGAAGACCACCCTGAAAAACGCATCAAACTGCTCGTTCAAATAAATCCTCCACTTCAATGCAGTTCTTTCAGGAAAAATACCAAGTATTTGTTCAGACACTTTTGTGATCCAAGGATTTCATTCAGGCTGAATTAACCATTAAGCAAGCATGCTCACTTATGATGTGCCAGCCTCATGGGCACAGCCTCTTCTAGATTAGCACCATTTCTTTCTTTCTTTCTTTCTTTCTTTCTTTCTTTCTTTCTTTCTTTCTTTCTTTCTTTCTTTCTTTCTTTCTTTCTTTCTTTCTTTCGTCCTTCCTTCCTTCCTTTCTTTTCTGGTTTTTTTCAGGAAAAACCAAAGGTACAAATACAGATTAGGTGAAATTTGGCTCACAAACAGTAATTGTGAGAGGAACCTTGGAATCCTAGTGGATGATCGCTTAAACATGAGTCAGCCCTAACAATGCCGTAACAGCCCAAAAAACCCCAATACAATCCTTGGTTATATAAACAAAGGCACAGAATCAAAATCATGTAAAGTATTAGCACCATTTTATCAGGCCACACCTGGAATACTGTATCCAGTTTTGGTCACCACATTACGAAAAAGACGTTGAGGCTTTGGAAAAAGTGCAGAGAAGAGCAACTAAGATGATTAATGGCCTGGAGACTAAAACATATGGAGAATGGTTGCAGGATTTCGGTTTGGCCAGTCTAGAGAAAAGAAGGACTAAGAGGGACATGATAGCAGTGTTTCAACACCCTAGGGGCTGCCACAAAAGAGGAGGAGGTCAAATTATTCTCCAAAGCACCAGAAGGCAGGACAAGAAACAATGGATGGAAATTAATCAAGGAGGGAAGCAACCTGGAATTAAGGAAGAAACTTCCTAACAGTGAGGACAATTAATCCGTGGAACAAAAGTTGCCTTCAGAAGTTGTAGATGCTCCATCATCGGAGGTTTTTAAGCAGTGTCTAGAGAGCCATTTGTCTGAAATGGTATAGCTGGACTAGAAGACCTCCAAGGTCCTTCCAAATCTGTTATTCTGTTCTGAGATTCTTGAGTAAAAGCAATTACACGAAGCAAAATTGGGAAGTGATCGCTATTGAACATAGGCTTAACTTACAACTTATTGAAGAGCACAGAGGTAGATTTGTACAGGTTCATAAGCCAACTCAACAAAACCAGGCAATGCCTTATAGTAATCTACTTATTTCATGGATACTTTGCTTTTAGCTATGCTTTGACTTAAGAAAAAAGCATTCCTTCTATGTTGGGGTTACCTGAAACAGCATGATTTTTGGGAACAAATGTCAACCACATTTTTTTAAAAAAAAATACAACATATCATCACAAACAAGGTCTAATTACTTCTCAACTCGCACAAGGCAAAGGGCAACTTGCTACTCATCCCAAACCATAAACACCACTGACAAAACTTGCTCACACTTTGCTTAATGTTTTGAATACAGCTCCACTTCATTAAAATATGCTTATAATTTTACGCACTCTTGTTTGATTCATTAACCCCTGGATAAAATGAATGAGCTGTTGATTTAAGGATTCTGTTAATGGGATGCTGAGGATATTATGGATCAGTTGCTTCCAATCAATCCCTTTTTTGGCATTCTATCTTTCCTGAGCTGGGCTCTGCCCTTCCCTTCTCCTTAAATGACAAGAGCAAACAATATGGCCTGGTCAGGGAGCTGTTAGATGCACTACATTTACTGTCAAGAGTCTGGAACTACAGAACATAGAATAATAGAGTTGGAAGAGACTTCAGAGGTCTTCTAGACCAACCCCCTTTTCAAGTAGGAGACCCTATATACCATTCCAGACAAATGGCTGTCCAGTCTCTTCTTAAAAAGCTCCAGTGTTGGAGCACCCACAACTTCTGAAGGCAAGTCGTTCTGCTGGTTGATTGCTCTCACCATTAGGAAGTTTCTCCTTAGTTCTAGGTTGCTTCTCTCCTTGCTTAGCTTCCATCCATTGTTTCTTATCTTGTCTTTTGGTGCTTTGGAAAATAGCTTTGACCCCCTCTTCTTTGTAGGAACCCCTCAAATATTGGAACAGTGTTATCATGTTTCCCCTGGTCCTTCTTTTCATTAGACTAGTCATACCTAATTCCTGTAACCATTCTTGGTATGAAACTTGGAGCAAAGTTGAAAGAATAAGCTAGAGGCAAGTTTCCTGATTTTTTTTTTTTAATTTTCAATTGATCCACAGGCTATGGGGGACTTTCCAATGGAGGATAAGATTAATTAAACAAAGACAAAACAATTATAGACATGATTACCACAGTGTAACCTATCCATATTCGAATAGAATAGAATAGAATAGAATAGAATAGAATAGAATAGAATAGAATAGAATAGAATACTTTATTGGCCAAGTGTGATTGGACACACAAGGAATTTGTCTTGGTGTAAATACTCTCAGTATACATAAAAGAAAAGATACATTCGTCAAGAGTCGAGAATCATAACGTAATTTGTAATACTTTATGGGATCCTTTTGGATCATGGGATAGGAACAGAATAAGCAAAACCACACTTCCGATACACGCAGAGAGAAAACAGAAGTCTTCCTTTTATTTCCATAGAAAAACCCCATATACTCCCAGGTATACAAATAAAGATAAAACAAAGCTGTTTGTTTTATCTTTAGAATGGAAGATAAGAAGAAAGGGAAGAATCTATGAAAATATCAATAGTATAAATGCAGAATATTTTGGTTCGGTATTCTGCTATGGCCTCTTGCAATTAAATATTCTACTATATCAGTGACAGAATCAAAACCACCTCTGGTTTGCATTTCTTTAAAAGCTATTTGCTCTCAGGTTGACCATGGATGATTGAGGATAGGAAATGGATTTTTGTTAATATTTTTTTCTTTTCTATCGATCTTATTTGTGTGTTCTTTTAAGCACTCAAATGAAGTACGGAAACGTCCCAGTATGAAAACCAACCCTGAAAAATTGAGTTATGCAAAACAGAACTACGGATTTCACCTAGAGTTGCCTATTTCTTATGATATGTGAGCAAATTAAACTGAACCTTCCACAAATATATTTAGAAAAAAGAAAAAAGAAAGCACAAAACAAGTCCAGGTGTTTCTTTTCTATCGTATTGTCTCTCAATAGGAATTTGAAACTGCCATGGTAAGAGGCACTAGAAAAATTTATAGCCGGGCCAGTAGGTGTATGAATGTTATCTGATACATAAAACAAATTATATCGTTTTAAAGAATTAGATTTAAGGATAGCTGCTTGGCAGTATGTGCGGTTTGCAACATGTACTTTATTAAAACATTAAAATAAAATATTAAAATGCCAAAAAAGCCAACACAGTTCTAGACTGCATTAACTGAGGGATAGAATCAAGATCATGTTAAGTGTTAATACTACTTTATAATGCCTTGGTTAGGCCACACTTGGAATACTGCATCCAGTTTTGGCCACCACAATTTTAAAAAGATGTCAAGACTCTAGAAAGAGTGCAGAGAAGAGCAACAAAGATGATTAGGGGACCAGAGGCTAAAACATATAAAGAATGGTTGCAGGAACTGGGCATGACTAGTCTAGCGAAGAGAAGAATTAAGGGTGACATGATAACAGTGTTCCAATAGCTCAGGGGTTGCCACAAAGAAGTGATGGTCAAGCTATTCTCCCGAGCCCCTGAGGGCAGGACAAGAAGCAATGGGTGGAAACTAATCAAGGAGAGAACCAACCTGGAATTAAAGAGAAATTTCCTAACAGTGAGAACAATTAATCAGTGGAACAATTTGTCTCCAGAAGTTGTAAATGCTCCAATACTTGGAAGTTTCTAAGAGATTGGACAACCATTTGTCTGAAATGGTATAGGGTTTCCTGCCTAAGCAGGGGGTTGGACTAGAAGATCTCCAAGGTTCCTTCCAACTCTTTTACTCTATTCTATTCTATAATATCATGAAACCATAAAATGACATTTCAACTGCCTTTTGACACACTTCTATTGTAATGTTGTGATCACTTTTGCTAATCCTTAGAAGAGTCTCACAAGCAAGGCCTGTAAGAATCATCAAAGAACTGCAATCTTGAAGTCTCGATATCTGTAAGAGGAATAAATCCATAACTTCTGAGATTACAAGTATGAGAGGCATCAAGAACTGAAGAAGCTTTTTGGATCGTTTTCAAAGAAAACACCAAGAAAGTTCAGTTGCCTTTGGAAAAAGCCCTTTGGGACAACCATGACCTGGATGGCTGAGAATTTCCATAGACATGAGAGACACCAAGGCTATGACATCTTGAGGTGGCATCTTTCTGAGGCTCAGCAAAATAACACCAAAAGAGAACAGCAAGATGGACCACAACACCCATGGTTCCTCAACAAAGGATCAAGAAGGCTCCATATTTCCTCATTTTCTAAAAGAGGACCATGTTATTATCTGTACTTTGGAAGCAAGAATTCAGTCAGAGAGGAGATGACTCTTTGCCTTAGATCACCTAAGAAATTTGCCCACAAAATGTGGCCGAAGGAAGTAACTTCTCTATTCAAAGCTGCATGTTGAACGTTGCAAGCTGGGGGACAAAAGTCAATTGTTGCCCCATTGTGGTGGGGAAAAAGTCCATTTCTAAAGAGGGGCCAAAGCAATTGGAGATAGATTCAATGAAGCCTATGTTATTGGCATGCACAAACTGCAGTGGCCACTGGACCCCTTCCTAATGGAAGGCAAAAAAACCAAAGGCCCAGATAAAGCAAGGTCAAGCAAAACAAAGAGAAACAGCAATCTGGTTTTAATTATCTCCCACTTCTCCAAGGTCACCAGATCTAGCTTTCTGCTTTTGCTCAGGACTGTACTGCAGTCCTGCTTTAACCATCTGTAATTAAAAATACTGGAGATTTTCAAGAAAGGAACAAACAGCTATTTAGTCCGGGATGGTACACGTATTCAGGGTTTAATTTAAATAAAATGTGAAAATAATGTTTAAAATCTACTGTTGGCTAATCTTGTCGTCAGTTCAAGATTATTTCACACACATCTCTATACTAACCTAACAGATGTCTAGGAATAGGATAGATGGCATAAAATCTGCCTCAGGTGCTCTATATCTTCAACAGTACTTTTGGTACAGTAATGTTTTGTTTAGCTTCTAGGGCAATAAATACGTCTGATCAATTATCGGTTAAAACAATTTCTATTTGGCTTCTTTGATGTGAGAAGATAAAGGGATGAATCCCAATAAAGAATAGGACTCAGCTAAGATCTCTTCAAGGAATCCATGCATGACACCTCATGATGTTCTCTGGCCACCTGAATAAAACTGGAGAGGTCGCGGGGTCAAAGGCTGGACTCAATTCACTCGACAGTTTCAACCTACCATCCCAATCCATTCAAATTTTAGAGTCATCTCAGAATAACAAGAGTTGTTAGGGACCTTGGAGGTCTTCTAGTCCAACCCCCTGCTCAAGCAGGAGATCCTATACTATTTCAGATAAGTGGTTGTCCAATCTCTTCTTAAAAACCGCAAGTGATGGAGCATCCACAACTTCTGAAGGCAAGTCCTTCCACTGGTTAATTGTTCTCACTGTCTGGAAATGACTCCTTAGTCTGGGTTGGTTCTCTCCTTGATTAGTTTCCATCCATTGCTCTGTGTTCTGCCTTCAGGTGCTTTGGAGAATTGGTTGATCCCCTCTTCTTTGTGGGAGCCCTTCAAGTATTGGAACACTGCTATCATATCACCCCTAGTACTTCTTTTCATTAATCTAGATATACCCAATTCCTGCAACCGTTCATCATATGATTCAACCTTGAGTCCCCTAATTATCTTGGTTGCTCTTCTCTGCACTTGTTCTAAAGTCTCAACATCTTTTTTATATCATGGCAACCAAAGCAGGATGGAATATTCCAAGTATGGCCTTACCAAGGCATTATAAAGCTGTATAAATTCTTCACATGATCTTGATTCTTTCCTTCTGTTAATGCAGCCCAGGATTGTGTTGGCTTTTTGGGTGGCTGCAGCATCTCCGCTGAAAAGTTTTTAGTGCTCCTTCAACTTGCTTATAAATCTTAAAGGCAGCATACAATTTATTAACATTTAATTGTAAAAGTTGATATCTATATTTTATTTTTCATCTTGTTTACAACCATCTATACTTGTGTAACAGTCTGTTTATATTGCACACATGATAATGTTGAAATTCATACATATGTACAATCATGTGAAATTATGCTATTATTAATACTTGTTTTGCAAATATTCTATTTACCACCATAGGTGGGCTGTTTAGCCAAATGAATCATAATAGTTATTTTTGCCAGTTTATTAATAGGTGTTAGGTAGAATCTAAATGTTAAGTGGATACAAAGGAATTTAAAAAAAAAACCACAATCAACACAATCTTGATTAATATTGTTACTTTTGTGAACCATCCACATATGAACAAAGTACGATACCCTCTATTTTAAGCAGATGGTTTATTAAGCTTAATTTCTAAAAGTCCGCACAAATATAATGTAAGCACTAAAAGCACTTTGTAATAATTTTCTCATTGGATATTTATTAATTTCCTTAATAAATAATAATTGATTGATCAGATGTAAGGCTTCTGATTTGTTAAAAGAAAGAGAATTACAGCTAGAAACAAAATCAAAGAAAACTTCAAAGGGAACTCATCAAAGTTGCTACAAAATGCAGCTGCTTTAATCCACTACAGAGCAGTGATGTGTCTGCACAATACTGTTCATGAAACAATGGTTCTGACAAATTGCACAGCCCTCGTTTGTATTCTCTCTGACACAACAACTTCATATACAAGCTAGCCTCGATTACTGAAGTCTTGTGATTATTTGGAAACTTTAAATGACTATGCCCAGAGAGATGAACAGGCTAAAGGTATGGAAAGTGCTGAATTAAAGCAGTCATTAGCAGGAAATGCCACAATATTACTTTTCACGCTAAAATTGCAGGCCCTTTATTATCTTCATGCTCAGACATGTGGAACTTATCGGAGGTAACCTGATGATTGCAAATGACTAATTAGCTGAAATTTAGAAAGGCAGATATAAAAGCAATTGGGGGGGGGGGGGGGTATAATACAAAGTTTGTCCTGCAGCCATATCAGATACTATTTTTGCAGTGCTTAATTTTTCTCCCTCCTCCCTCCCTTTCTTCATTGTTGAAAAATATAAAACAATTATGCTTTTCATTTTTGAGTACGCAAAATTATGCCAAGAATGGAAAAAGAGCCAGAAAGAATAAGACAAAGAAATTAAGGAAACGTAGCTAAACCTATTTTCCATCAACACCTTTTCATTGTTTTTCTCCTAGCCTTTCTATCTTTGCAGACAATCCAAACCTCCACCACTTCCCTGCCTCTCTCCCTCCATTTCAAAATATTATTTCAGCGCAGATTTCAAAAGCTGAACCAACAGCTGTCATTTTTATACGTTCATTTGTCCCCTGTCAGAATGCCATAGAAGCCGATTTCACATGCCAATCCAAGTATCATTGAAGACTCCAAAACAATACATGGATATTGTAAAGCAGACGTGTTGACCTAAATAAATCTCAATCTTTTTAAAATTGTGGGTTTGGATTTTTTTTTTTTAGCATGGACTTCTGAAAATTTCGACATCCGTGATTCACTTAGCATCTTTAATCTGCACCAACTAATTACTCCCAAGTAGTCTTTTAAAAAAGTCTCAACAACTATGAAATAACAACTAGCCAAGAAACACAGAACATCTTTCTTTGAGGAGTGGACTTAGGAGGAGGAAGAGGGGCAGTGGAAGGATTCAGTCAGTTCGCAGCGGTTCATGAGAACCGGTTGTTAATTTTCTGAGCAGTTTGGTGAACTGATTGTTGGAAGAGGTCATTAGGGCAGAGAACCGGTTGTTAAATTATTTGAATCCCACCACTGTAGAGGAGATAGAAGATAAAGTAGCTTTCATAACCTAAGATCATCCATTCAACTTGTTGTAAGGGAATCTGAACAGCCCCCAAGAGAAAAGATAAGTGAAGAGGTTGCTTCTACAGGGTAGTCCTCAACTTACGACCACAATTGAGCCCAAAATTTCCATTGCTAAGCAAAAAAAAAGTGGTGAAGTGAGTTTTGCCCCATTTTACAATCTTTTTTTCAGACATTAAGCGAATGACTGCAGTTGTTAAGTAAATAGCATGGTTGTTAAGTGAATCCGGCTTCCCCATTGACTTTGTTTGTGAGAAGGTCATAAAAGGGGATCACTTGATCCTGGGGATGGTTGCCGTCATCATAACTATATGCCAGTCACCAAGTGTTTAAATTTTGATCAGGTGACCACGCGGATGCTGAGATGGTCGTAAGTGTGAAAAAGGAAGCCACTTTTTTCAGGTGTAACTCTGAACAGTCACTAAACGAATGGTCGTTAAGATGAGGAATACCTGTATTCTATGCCACCCATCTTGGATTTAACCATTATTCCACCAAGAAACCTGCAAAAAAGGCCTTTTAACACAGTCTGTCCTGATCACGAGAAAACATGTTGGGCTGGAAAGGAAAAATAAATAAATGTTTTCATTCAAAACTGAGCAGAGCCAACTTTTCCCCCTCCATCTTCTCAAGCCAATGTTTCTCTGGAGCTTTCCAGGATCAGCAAACCCAGAAATCCGGCAACTTGGTTAATCAAGATTAAAAAGAATTCAGAGCAATTCTACCTGACTGCCTCTTTGATTATATTTTACTTTTCTTAGGTTTTAATCTCAGCATTCCTGTTGGGTTTATCATTGCCAGCCTGGCCTGATAGCAGAACATCCAATCGACATTCACAGCTAAATGTTTATGCAGGGGTGGGATCCTACCAGCATAACAACTGGTTCAGGGAGCATGCACATGCGCGCCAAATGCACACTGCACGCGCACTACCGCCTCCCGTGAGCATTTACCTTCTCCAGCTAACGAGTGGCACTCAGCTGTGCCACACAAAGCAGCTGAGGAGGTAAAAGCATAGGATAAAGGACAGCCTAGAGCCTGGGTGGGCCAAACACACGACCAGACGGTCGTCACAGCGAACTGTTTCGGTGTCAGCTGCTCTTCGAAGCTACCGATCCAATAGAAACGGGCTGAACCAGTAGTATCCCACCCCTGCGTTTATGCAAGGCTTGGCCGTGGCTATGACTGGCAGAGAAATTATTTTCTAGACCAAAACCTGAGCAGTAAAAAAAAGGAACGATGAGGCTGCACAATCTCCACGACCTACCAAAGGATTCTAGAAGTGAAGTCAATTTTCTAGGCAGCAAAAGCAAACCAAAACAACGTACAGGGAGAGTCCTACTGTATAGTGCAACATCAGGGGTTTTCCATTCAGTTGCATAGAATGCAAAAGATGTGTATTTGTGTTTTTATTGTTATAGTTACAATGTACAGTGAAGATGGCATTTAATTTCATTGTATGAAGTGCAATGGCAATAAAGTAAACTAAACTAAGCTAAGCTAAACTAAACTAAATTAAACCTGTATACCTGCAATATCTTCTCTGATGATATAATTTCCTAAAAAATGTGAAGGCAACTGACTCCAACTAAGATGTTACACAAAGCTAAAAGTTTCCAAGCCATCTCCTTCAGACCTCACCTGTTTTTCTTACCACCCCTGATGAGGAAATTTAACAAGCTGAGCATTAAATGGGCAAATAATTACCTTTTAACTCTTGGAAGAGTCCAACATCAATTAACACACAGGAGCTCTTAACAAACAGAGAGAGGAGGAGGTGGGGCCCAGAGCAGTTCCTGCAGTCATCAAGGTCCTTCCTAACAGGAGGAAAACCAAAAAGAAGAGGGAGGAATTGGTTAACTATTAATTTTCATAACCCCGATGCTGTAGAGAAGATGCTAACCCCCAAACATGAAAAGAATAATCAAGATGTAGGCTGTGAGGGCTCCAACAAATTCACTCCCATTCAAACCATAAGTCTCTAGAGTAAAACAACTGATTTATTAGGAGTGGCCATGTTGGCTTTAGCTGGGTGCAGTCGACACTAAAATACATCATTCATTTCCCCCTTGAACCTGGTCTTCCTCCCACCCCCTGGATGTATATTCTCCAATGGAACACATCCATAGCCAAAGATCATCCATCAATCATGCTCTCCAGTAATAATCTTGCTTGCCAACAGCTTCGGCTGCCTAGGCGATTATCTGAGGCATTTAAGGAATGGACTGCTTTGCCCCACTCCCTTTCTGCTGGCAGCTAAAAAGTCCAAAGGAGTATTTTTAGTTGATAGTAGGCATGATATTTAATCTTCCATGATTACACTGCTAAGCAAGGCAGATATTAAGTGGCGTTCGCCCCCATTGTACGACCTTTCTTGCCACCTATTGTTAAGAGAATCACTGCAGTTGTTAAGTGACTGTCATAAATATTTAGTTAGTTTCCAAAGCATCCAAATTTTGATCATGTGACCATAGGGATTCCTGCAATGTAAAGAACAACTAAGATAATTAAAGGCCTGGAGACAAAAACATATAAAGAACGGTTGCAGGATTTGGGTTTGGCCAGTCGAGAGAAAAGAAGGACTAGTGGGGACATGATAGCAACCTTCCAGTATTTGAGGGGCTGCCACAAAGAAGAGGGGTGGGGGGTCAAGCTATTTCCCAAAGCACCAGAAGACAAGAAACAATGGATGGAAACTATTCAAGGAGAAAAGCAATTTAGAACTAAGGAGACATTTCCTGACAGTTAGAACAATTAACCAGTGGAACAACTTGCCTCCAGAAGTTGTGAATGCTCCAACACTGGAAGTTTTTAAGAAGAGATTGGATAACCATTTGTCTGATGTGGTGTAGGGGTTTCCTGCCTAAGCAGGGGGCTGGACTAGAAGACCTCCAAGGTCACTTCTAACTCTGTTGTATTCTATTCAGTGGAACGGCTTGCCACCAGAAATCGTGGGCACCCCATCACTGGAGGTTTTTAAGAAGAGACTGGACAGCTACTTGTCTGAAATGGTATAGGGTTCCCTGCTTGAACCGGGGGTTGGACTACAAGACCTCTAAGGTCTCTTCTAGCTCCGTTCAGATTCTTTCTGAGTATTTGAGACTGTCTTATGGAGTGTACACACTCTTCTTCTCACCTTTCACAAAAATCCTTCCTTGTAGTAACCAACCTCTTGAAATGCTTCCATTAAAGGTAATAAACTGAGAACACTAAGCTGTGGGTGCTTCATCACTGGAGGCTTTTAAGAAGGGACTGCACAGCCACCTCTCTGACATAGTATAGGGTCCCCTGCTTGAGCAGGGTGAAAACTGGTCATGTCACCCTTTTCAGGGCTGTTGTAACTTTAAATAGTTACTAAATGACTAGTGATACATTGAGGACACCTACAATAATGGTGAGCTGAAAAGGAGATGGGAGAAGGGAAAAAGAAGGATAAGCTGAAATCTCCATTCTATGTATGCATCTCATTTGTTCATGTGCTTGCAGTACCAAGCATTTCTTTTTCCACTCCAACCGAGTTGCACCTATGTATAGGCAGACGCACGGCCCAGTGCATGGAAATCACAACAGCTTTAGCAAATGTTGCATCCATCACCACCCCAAAATCTTAATGCACAATCTCATCAAACCCCAGTGATAATTAATGAGGAGATAGCTGCATTCACAATCCTCTGCAACTGTAAATTTTTCTAATGGGTTTGGGGCCAACCACTTTCCCAAGTCATGCTATTAGCAAAACATAAAATAAAATAAAAAATGAATGAGCCTGCAGCCAAAGCAGCATGTGCTAGGATTTCATTACAGCTCCTGCTGAGCAGGGTAATTTCTGGTCAGATCTTGGGCTTAAGAGAACCAAGATTAAATTAGGTACCTTGGAATACATGTTTGCTGCACTGTAGTTTACTTATTGAGTGGTTTACTTTTTTAGATTTCTAGCCTGTTGTAATCGACTCAGTCTTATAATGTTTTAGCTTTTTTTGCTCACAAGAGAATATGTATATGTATAGAATGTGAATATGTACAAGCATGTCAATACCACCACCCCAAAAAAAACATTAAGCGCCATAGTGGAGACTAACTCACTGCTCACTGGCAAGAGTGCGATCCTGACCGGCTCAAGATTGATGCAAGATGATGAGTCTGTAAACTGTTTAGGGAGGGCTGTAAAGAGTATATAAGTGCTATTGCTATTTTCCTTCCTTCCTTCCTCCCTCCCTCCCTCCCTCCCTCCCTATTAAAGATTGACTCAGCCTTTCGTCCTTCTGAGGTGGGTAAAATGAGGACCTGGATTGTTGGGTGCAAGAGGCTAATTCTGTAAACCGCTTAGAAAGAGATGTAAAGCACTATGAAGTGGGATATAAGTCTAAGGGCTATTCCTATTAACCCTTATACTTTACTAATTAAAATGTTGAGCTTCATTTGTGTTATTCATTTATGTAGATTTTTTAGCAGAACTATGTAACTAGATTCTTTTGTTTTCTTCTGGTTTGGTTTTGTTTCAAAAAAGGTTCCCATCCTTGCCTCTCCAGAACATGGTGACTGAACTTCCAGTTGGCCTCCCCTTCAAGTATATCAGAACCCAGTGGTTGGAATTGTGTTTTTTTTTTTCAAGTTCAAAATAGGAGATGAAGCTACAATCTCAATTCCAAGTTACTGAAACCATTTCTTTCAACCTAGAAAGACTTTCAGAATAGTTAGAAGGATTCCAGAACATTTCTGGAAAGATGTACATGCATACCCAAAAAGAAGCCAGGCAAATAAACATAAAACATTGCAAATTCAAGCTGTTTTGCAAACACCCACACCCATGAAATAGGCTTATAAGGGGGAAAATCATCAATGAAAGTTTGCTTGGCTATTAAAGCAAGAAAGGAGGGAGGAAGGAAGGAAGGAAGGAAGAGGGAGGGAGGGAGGGAGGGAGAGGAAGGAAGGAAAGAGAAAAAAGAAGGAAAGAGAAGAGATAAAGAAAGAAGAAAGGAAGAAAAGGAAGGCAGGAAGGAAAGAAAAAAGAAGAGAGAAAGAAGGAAGGAAGGAAGGAGAGAGTGGAAGGAAGGAAGGAAGGAAGGAAGGAAGGAAGGAAGGAAGGAAGGAAGGAAAAGGAAAGAGAAGAGAGAAAGAAAAAAGGAAGGAAAGAGAAGAGAGAAAGAAAAAAGAAAGAAGGAAGGAGAAAGTGGAAGGAAGGAAGGAAGGAAGGAAGAAAGAAAGAAAGAAAGAAAGAAAGAAAGAAAGAAAGAAAGAAAGAAAGAAAGAAAGAAAGAAAGAAAGAAAGAAAGAAAGAAAGAAAGAAAGAAAGAAAAGATTTTTATTATTATTTATTTATTATTTAACTTTTGTACCACCCCCTCTTCCAAACAGGGAACTACACTTGCAAGCTCACCCATCCATCTTGAAAGAAATTAAAACAGAATAGAATAGAATAGAATAGAATAGAATAGAATAGAATAGAATAGAATAACTTTATTTGGCCAAGTGTGATTAGCCACACAAGGAATATTTCTCCAGTGCAGAAGCTCTCAATGTGCATGCAAAACAACAGAGTAATAATAATCATAAAAATGATATCAATAAGAGGAGGCAGTAGAGAAGGTGAGAAGGATAATAATAATACTACAGCCATGCTACATGGGTAAATCTTCTTAGACATGATACAGTACTATGGGAATTAGGTGTGAATAGAATAGAATATTCTTCATTGGCCAGTGTGATTGGACACACAAGGAATTTGTCTTCAGTGCACAAGCTTTCAGTGTGCATAAAAGTGATTTGTTGCTAATTGAGACAATTGCTATGTGAATTTTGCCCCATGGTTGTTAAGTGAATCATTGTTCCAGGAATTGTGCAGCAGCTGTCTGGCTGAAGTGTGGGCACACCAATACAAATGCGGGGTTCCTTTATATAAATATACAGCCAAAGACCTCTCACACCTTCAAACTTGCTGATGTTGAGGATAATTGGTGGGATCTAACACCTATTTAGATTTAACTTATTTAAATTTAACATTGACATTTATGGTTATTTTTTTTGTTATCATCCGCAAAAGGAAGAGAAGGCAGGAAGGCAGGAAACATCGTGAGGTAAATCAAAACAAGTCTACAGAACACACTAGACCGAAAATGGCGGGGGGAAAGGGAGACGCCCACTTCACACACCACAGCCAATCACAGCGCAGGCCACTTCAAGCATGAATCAGCACTTTCTAACTACAACCGTGTGTTCTGAATTTTTCACTTTTCGTTTTCTATAAACATATCAATGCGTGAATTTTATTTTGATACAAATAAAATAGTATTAATCATATTTGTTCGGTTCAACAAGCGTATATAATTCTAGTAATAACACACATATTTTTATTAAATTATAATCTTTCATTGTTTAATTATTCAGTATTTCAATGGGTCATTTTTATGCCAATCACCCTATTCTAAGTTTCATACCTTTTAATACAAATAGAATATTATTAATCATATTTATTACATTTAGCAAAGCTTATATAATGCTAATAATAATACAAACATTTATGTTAAATTAAAATCTTCCATTATTGTCTCATTCAACTTATAATCTTTCATTATTTCAATATGCTATTTTTTATGTCAATCACCTTATTCTGTATGTCATACATTTTAATACAAATACAGTATTTTTAATCCTATTTGTTGCATTTAGCAAACATACACATATTCATATTGAATTATAATCATTCATTATTTATGTAATCAATAGTTCAATATATTGTTTTTATGCCAGTCACCATATTCAATAGTACAGACCTTCAACTTTCTAGGTTCCATCATATCACAAGACCTAAAATAACCACTTAACATCAAAACCATCATCAAAAAAGCACAACAAAGAATGTTCTTTCTATGCCAACTCAGGAAGCTCAAACTGCCCAAGGAGCTGCTGATCCAGTTCTACAGGGGCATGATGGAGTCTATCATCCGCACCTCTATCACTGTCTGGTTTGGTTCTGCAACCCAACAGGACAGACACACACTCCAGAGAGCAATTAGGACTGCAGAAAAAGCAATTACTACCAACCTGCCTTCCATGGAGGACCTGCATCCTGCACAAGTCAAAAAGAGGGCTGTGAAAATATCTACAGACCCCTCACATCCTGGACATAAACTCCTATCCTCAAAGAGACGCTATAGAGCATTGCACACCAGAACAACTAGACACAATGATAGTTTTTTCCTGATTGCCATCACTCTGCTAAACAAGTAATTCCCTTAACACTGTCCAACTATTTACAAAGTCTGCACTACTATTACAATTAATCTTCTCATCACTCTTTATCACACATTCTCTCTCACTTGTGACTGTATGACGGTAACTTTGTTGCTTGTATCCTTACAATTTTTATTGACTGTTTCCTAATGTGATTTGATTGCTTATTGTGCCCTATAACTATTATTACGTGTTGTACCTTATGATTCTTGACTCTTGACGAATGTCTCTTTTCTTTTATGTACACTGATAGCATTTGCACCAAGACAAATTCCTTGGCTGTCCAACCACACTTGGCCAGTAAAGGATCCATTCATTCGTATTATTTAGGTATACAACTGTGTGTTCTGGCCAGCTGTACCTTGTACTGTTCCCACTACTTAAATTCAACATCCTAACAATCACTACGGAACACAATTCATTTTTTTTCTACTTGGAAACCGCTTCTGGGCTTTGGGCTTGAGGTGGGGAAAATAATAAAACTTCGATTTTTTAGGCTTTTGCTGATTAGATAGATTTTTGTTGTTACAAGAAGTCCTTGACTTACGACTGCAATTGAGCCCCAAATTTACGTTGCTCAGTGAAACATTGGTGGCATCAGCTTTGTGCTCCATTCTACTGCCTTTCTTTTGCCACAACCGTTAAGCGAATCATTACAGATGTTAAGTGAGACATGCAGTTGCAAAGTGAACCTGGCTTCCGCCATTGTCACAAGGTTGCCAAAGGGAATCTCATGACATCCCCTCCCCCCCGGGACCCTGGCTACCATCATAAAGATGTGTCAGTTGCCAAGTGCCTGAATTTCAATCACGTGGCTGTGGGAAAGGCTGCAACTGCCACAAGGGTAAAGGTTGTTAAGTGTGAAAAGCACGTCACAAGTCACTTTTTTCAGTGCCATTGTAGCTTTGAAACAAACTGATGACAGTCAAAGGCTACCTGTATCATTTGAAGGAGAGGTGTGAAATTTAGTAGACGATGTCAAGCAGAAGAGCCTTCTCTGCCAATTTATATGCATTTTTAAAAAAAATTAACAAAGAACAGAAGAGCAGATTTGGAAGGGACCTCATAGGTCATCTAGTCCAACCCCTTGCCCAAGCGGGAGACCCTATACCATTTCTGACAAATGGCAGTTCAGTCCTTTCTTGGAAGCCTCTAGTGATGAAGCTCCCACAACCTCTGAAGGCAACTTCTGTTTCATTGCTTGATCGTTCTCCTTGTCAGAAAATTTCTCCTTATTTCCAGGTTGAATCCCTCCTTGTTCTGTTTCCATCCATTATTCCTTGTCTGGCCTTCAGGTGCTTTGGAAAACAGCTTGACCCCTTCCTTCTCTCTGTGGCAGCCCCTCAAATATTGGAAGACTGCTATCCTGTCTCCCCGGTCCTTCTCTTCACTAGACTAGCCAAGCCTAATTCCGGCAACCATTCATCATATGTTTGTGCCTCCAGTCCCCTAATCATCCTGATTGCCCTTCTCTGTACTTTTTCCAGAGTCTCAACATCTTTTTTATAGTGTGGTGACCAAAACTGGATGCAGTACTCTAGGATGTGGCCTTACTAAAGCTTTATAGTACGTCCCTTGATCTTGATTCTATCCCTCTGTTGATACAACGTAGGATTGCATTGGCAGTTTTGGCGGCTGCTGCACACAAGTAGATTCATTGGAAGTGGATAAATATAACATCAGGGAATATACAGTAAGGAGACCAAGCAAGCAGGCAAAAAGAAACCATCCAGGAATTCAATTCCAAACAAGTGGCCATTGCCAGCCAAGATAAATCTTTTAGAAGATGAGCAAAATCTATAAGGGAATGGCCTTTTTTATTTTTTATTTTACAAAGCTCTATTCTCTAATAAAAAGAAAGCCTTGCATTACTTTAAGTACCTTTCAGAGTATATTAACTTAGTTTTTCTGAAATAAATTACTGGAGCCTTTTACAATCTGGTCTCAGGTCGTGCTGCAGGAGAGGAGGAATGTTTGAACAGAGTCACCTTATAGATAAACGTGAATTATAGTAATATTTAAAAAAATATGAGGGGAGACAGGATAGCAGTGTTCCAATATTTG
This sequence comes from Bungarus multicinctus, assembly GCA_023653725.1. Taxonomy (NCBI): domain Eukaryota; kingdom Metazoa; phylum Chordata; class Lepidosauria; order Squamata; family Elapidae; genus Bungarus; species Bungarus multicinctus. The sequence continues at coordinate 96,323,044 of CM042844.1, forward strand.
AGGGGCTGCACAGAGAGGAGGAAGGGGTCAAGCTATTTTCCAAGGCACCCGAAGGCCAGACAAGGAAGAATGGATGGAAACTGAACAAGGAACCTGGAAATAAGGAGGAATTTCCTGACAGTGAGAACCATCAACCCATGGGACAGAAGTTGGCTTTGGAAGTTGTGGGAACTTCATCACTGGAGGCTTTCAAGAAGAGACTGGACTGCCCTCTGTCAGAAATGGTATAGGTCTCCGGCTTGGGCAGGGGGGTTTGGACTAGATGGCCTACAAGGTCCCTTCCAACTCTGTTAATCTGTAATTTGCCTGGAGGAGCATTCAAAAGCTTCAGCTGGGGCAGAATGCAGCCGCGTGGGCAGTAAGTGCTATTCAACAGGTGTAATTTTCCAGGTGTAATTCAAAGAGATGCTTGTCACCTTCATGGCTTGGGACCAGCTTACCGGAGGGATCTTCTTCTCCCATTTAATTGTTTCTACCCATCCAATCCGGTCGGACAGGATGAGCATGTTCTGAGCACCATCCTCCAAGAAATGTCAGCTGGAGGAGACCAGGGGAACGTGCTTGTTCTAATGTGGCACCTGCTCCCTGGATCATCCTCCTCCAGAGTTTAGGATGGCCCTGGTCCTGTTGGGCTTCTGGGAGACCCTTGAAAGGCCAGGAGTCCAGGTGTGGAGTCCCAACTGCATGAAAGACCTTGGTTATGTTGACACTAATTGATTGGTATCTCTTAGTTGCCCCTGTATTTAATTTCTCTCTCTCTCTCTGTCTCTCTGTGTCTCTCTCTTTTGACAATTTTAACTGTTTTTATCATTGTTCACCATCCAGAGTCACTGTATAAGAAAGAAAGAAAGAAAGAAAGAAAGAAAGAAAGAAAGAAAGAAAGAAAGAAAGAAAGAAAGAAAGAAAGAAAGAAAGAAAGAAAGAAAGAAGAGAGAGAGAGAGAGAGAGAGAGAGAAGAAAGAAAGAGAAGAGAAAGAGAAAGAGAAAGAGAGAGAAAGAAAGAAGAGAGAAAGAAAGAGGGAGGGAGGAAGGAAGGAAGGAAGGAAGGAAGGAAGGAAGGAAGGAAGGAAGGAAGGAAGGAAGGAAGGAAGGAAGGAGAAAAGAAAGAAGGATAGAGAAAGAAAGAAAAAACAAAGAAAGAGGGAGGGAGGGAAGGAAGGATAGAGGGAGGGAGGAAAGAGAGAAAGAAAGAAGGAAAGAAGAAAAAAGAAAGAAAAAACGACAAAGAAAAAGGAAGAGAAAGAAAAAGAGAAAAAAGAAAGAAAAAGAGAAGAGAGAATGAGAAAAAAGAATTAAAGAAAGAAAGAGAAGAGAGAATGAGAGAAAAAAGGTAGAGAGACATTGAGAGAAATAAAGCATTTAGAAGAACTTTTTTTTTTTTTCGGCATGGAAGTTTCCACCATCATTCAACAATTCTAACTGAGCGAACAGCAGAAATTCTCTGCAACCTACAGAGGCTGAACGTAGCTGGCAAAAGGCAGCTTTTGGTCTGTGACAAGTCTTACTTGTTTTGTGCAACAGCCTGTTTTTGTCACCACTCAACTGTCATCTCCTGCTGTTTTAACAGGAGTTTTGGTTTGTCTTGACAGAACTCGCTCTCTTCCTGCCTTGCCCCGTGACTGTTACGTTTATCTGCCCATTAGGAAAAAGAAATGCAAGATAACTTCCAAGCTTCTTACACACACAAACACCCACAAACACCCACAAACACCCCCCCACACACACACACAGAGGAAGCATTCTGCATTTAAAGGCCAACAATAGCTTTTTAGTTATCTCCACCAGATGATCAAAGTCCATATTTTCTAACAAAGCCTCCGACGGAAAACTTTTAATACTGTGATTCATTACAGCCAGAGTTCCTTCCTACAGACATCCTTTTTAGAAGTTAACAGTTACATTTCCCACACAGCTCCGTTTCCTGCCATCGCCAGACCATAATAGCCGGCAGCTGTTCTCAGAAAGCTGGTGGACCACAGCTTTGAGAAGGGAATACATTTGCCACTTTGTCATTTCTTTGGGGCCATCGAAAAAAGAAAAAAGAACAAAACAACCCACAATCTCTATCCCTGTAATCTAGTGGAAGGAAAGAAAAATGCATAAACCCTGTCACACTCTTTCTTCTTTCCTTTCTCCATTCATTCCACTGACAGCAGGCACCGTCAAAAAAACGAAGAGGAGGAGGGGAGGGCCATCTCAGAAATTTTGAAAACAAACACCCCCCCTCCCCCCAAACAACCTGCAGCTCGGAAACACTAATAATTGGGAACCTCTCCAACACAACCATGTGTCTTTCACTACAACCAGACATTCTGAAAGGGGTTTAAGGTCACCAAATGTCCAATCTAATTACTTCTTCAACACCCTCTGGTGATGGGAGCACTCACAACTTCTGAAGGCAAGCTGATGGATTGTTCTCACTGTCAGGAAATGTCTCCTTAGTTCTAGGTTGTACTCTCTGTGGAATCAAGAGGTGGTAGGACCCACGGGTAGTAGCTGAAAATAAATAAATGCAGCGTTTCTGCCTGTTGGTAATGATCTTTAAGTTCTTTGAAGGAATGCTGGATGTACCGTAGGCAGAAAGGGCAGACCAGAGGTCTCCAAACTTGGCAGCTTTGAGACTTGTGGATTTCAACTCCCAGAATTCCTCTTCCAGCCTAGCTGGGGAATTCTGGGAGCTGATGTCCACAAGTGTTAAAGTTGCCAAGTTTGGAGATCCCTGGGGTAGATCCATTTCCTGCTTTTGTTGTAACCATGAGACTGCATAAAGCAAAGGAGACTATTAAACAAAATTGACAAGATATGAAACTCTAGAATAACCCCAAGATGTAAATATAAATACATATAAGATGTTACCAACCCTACAATGAAACAGGAAGACTGCAACCTTTACAATATTTATACCAGTTATCGTATCCCAAATATTAGGAGTCTTCAAACTTGACCTCTTTAAGACTTGTAGACTTCAACTCCCAGAATTCTCCTCTAATCATATTAGCTCAGGAATTCTGGGAGTTGGTCCACCAGTCTTAAACTTGCCAAGTTTGAAGGTCCTTGTATTAGAACATAGAATAATAGGGTTGGAAAGGACCTTGGAGGTCTTCCCTGGTCATGGCAGGAGATCCTATACCATTTCAGACTTTTTTTGGGCTTGATGGGATGGATGCATGTGATAATAGAAAGAATAACAGAACAGGATTATAGAATTTGATCTAAATCATACTTCCAACGCTCTTTCCGATGTCATTCTAGATGATTAAGGCATCATGGATGATAGGTACAACCAGAAACCCATTTTGCACAGCTACTGTCCCCGTGCCTTTGATGGAACAGAAACCCTAGAACACCTCTTCCTAAGTCCAAAAGGTGCACTTTTTCAAGAGACAACTGGACTTTATGGTTTTTCTTTGAAGACGTTTCGCTTCTCATCCAAGAAGCTCCTTCAGCTCTGACTGGGTGGTGAAGAATGGAAGGATTTATGCTTCTTGCAGACAGTGGGTCATTTGCATCCTTTTAGAGAGTCGTTGAGGCCACTTGGAGGTTTGTCTGTGTCCTCGGGGTCACCTGAGTAATGCAAATGGCTGTAGAGCCTTCTTGGAACCGCTGAAAGGACTGTGTTGTAGACTGGAGAGAGATGATGTCCAGTCAGAGCTGTAGAAGCTTCTTGGATGAGAAGTGAAATGTCTTCAAAGAAAAACCAGAAAGTCCAGTTGCCTTTTGAAAAAGCACTTTTGGGACAATCATGACCTGGATGACATAGAAGCTCCATAGACACCTCCTTCTAAAATGTGAATGTTACAAGGACTTGCATTCCCAATTAATTCATCAATCTCAACAATGATATTTAGATTTTTTTTTCTGGAAAGATAAGCACCCTTAAATCGCTTATACCAAAACTAAATTCTGGATGCAAGGCTGAGTCAGTAGCATTAGCACTAGCACTTACACTTCTATACTGCCTTGCAGAGCTTTACAGCCCTCTCTAAGCAGCTTATAGAATCAGCTTCTGGCCCCCAACAATCTGGGTCCTCATTTGACCCACCTCGAGAGGATGGAAGGTTGAGTCAACCTTGAGCCTGTCAGGATCAAACTCCAGGCAGTGGGCAGAGTTAGCCTGCAATTCTGCATTCTAAGCACTGCACCACTGAATTTAGATTCAGATCTTCAATATGATTTACTTAATGCATCAGATTTTATCGTATTTTAAAATTGTGCTTGATTGTTTCAACTTTTATGGCCTAGTTGTCAGGCGAAAGCAACCACAAGTGCAACCAGAACCACTCACGAAAAGTCCCAACGGTAGTTTTATGGTGGGTCAATTATGTTAACAAGAATCTGACCAGACCTGCATTTCTTTGGGAACAGTAAGATAAGGCTTCAAAGATACTTCAGCCCTCTTAACCCCTTCCTCCAGCCTATCTGGAAATTCCACCACATCAATCTTGTACTCTATTAATTAATGTGCACTGTTGGAGTATAAAAAAGAGAATAAACAGAATAAAAAATAATAATTTTATCTTAGCTACAAGAAACATTAAAAGAAAAACAACACCTAATCTGCCCCTCAACCTAAATCAAGCCTGAAGTCCGTTTAGAAAACTATTCCACTGGGATAGAACATGTGTCTCTGGAGGGAAATTTAGGGCAAAATAATCATTCATTCTCCCACATGAAAAAATATAACTTTCTAAACATTTTTTTATTTTTCCTAATTTTGTATCCAAGAAGAATAGAGGGTCGGATTTCCACCAAAATCAAGGTGGGGTTGGTGAGCCCTTAGCTTTATGGTTTTCAGATATACTGTACCTGATGGAATTTACACAGGCGATATTGCCATCGTTGGAGAAAAAACCCTTAACAAATTTTAGGTAAAAACACCGAGTGGGCTTTATGGCCAGAGAAATTGATTTTTTCTTTTTTTTTTGACAAGTTATGATGATGCTCCTTTCTGAACTCAAGTCTATTGGAGAAGACTATTGGCGGAGAAAGGCAGTGAGATGAAAGTAGAATACATTAACTTCACTTTGAATCAAGACCCCATCACTTTTAGTCTGACCATTGCACTTGCTACTCTGGTCACAGGTTGGGAAAGATTCCATCCATGTTAACAAATCACACGAGCTGTGAGCCTCTCAAACAGTGATTGAGTATGTTGCTGATTAATATATTGAATATATTGTTGATCAATATACTCAGGAGGCAAGAGACTGGTGTTTCTCTATCTTGGCAACCAGACAATGTGTGTATTTCTAAAGTGCAAAAAGAGCAACTAAGACGATTAAAGGCCTAGAGACAAAAACATAGGAAGAATAGTTGCAGGAATTGGCTAGTCTAGAAAAAAGAAGGACTCGGGGGGGGGGGGGGGGCATGACAGCAGCATTCCAGAATTTGAGGGGCTGCCCCAAAGAAGAGGGGGTCAATCTATTCTGCAAACCACCTGAAGGTAGGACAAGAACTAACAATGGAAACTAATCAAGGAGAGAAGCAACTTAGAACTAAGGAGAAATTTCCTAATAGTAAGGACAATTAACCAGTGAAATGACTTGTCTCCAGAAGTTATGGGTGCTCCATCACTGGAGGCTTTTAAGAGACTGGACAGCTACTTGAGCAGCGGGTTGGACTAGAAGATCTCCAAGGTCCCTTCCAAATTGACCCCCTCTTCTTTGTGCCACAAGAAGAGAGGGTCAACTTGTTTTTCAAAGCACCAGAAGGCAGGACAAGAAACAATGGGTAGAAACGAATCAAGGAGAGAAACAACCTGGAATTAAGGAGAACCTTCTTAACAGCGAGGACAATTAATCAGAGCAACAGCTTGCCTTCAGAAATTGTAGGGGCATCATCACTGGAGTTATAAAGAAAAGACTGGATAGCCACCTATCTGAAATGATATAGGGTCTCCTGCTTGAACAGGGGCTGGACTAGAAGACCTCCAAGGTCCCTTCCAGCTCTATTCTGATTGATTGAATTCTGGGAGTTAAAATCCACACATCTTCAAGTAACCACGATTGAGAAACACTGCAATAGAGAGAGACATACGCTTGGCCCAACATGAATAACAACCCCAAGAGAAACTGGACCTGTATCGGAGTCAGAGCTTTGACAAGGAGACCTGACCACCCATCTCTTCTAGAAGACAATTCTCAAGGTGCAAACCACAATGATTAAACCAAGTGCCTTGGCAAGCGTCAACATACGCCTGGGTTCTCAAAAGAGACCAAATGATGCACATCAATAAAATGGTCTTCTTTTGGCAACTAATCTTGCCAAACTCAAAACACTTGCTGTCCTAAATTGATGCCTCCATGATAGCAGACCTTTTTGCTTAGATTTTTGCCATCGCTTCTTCTTCCTCTCGGCCATTTAGAAAAGCAGAATCGGAGACTGTTATTTTTGGATCAAATATTGCCATTTGATGTCAAGCTTGGCATGAATAGAAAGCAGCTGTTCTCTTGACTTCCTCCAGAGAGTATAATTCATCATTAAATCTTCCCAGCCCGTTTAAAATCAGGCAAGTGTTGTGAGGGGTGTTGTTTTTTTTTTTTTTAAAGTGGAGTGCCCTTTCTTAAAAACCCACTGTGAATTCATTAAATTATTCATCACTCTTCAATGGGCCGAGAGGGGGTTAAACTATCTCTAAGCCTTATCAATCATTAATGCAATTTCCTGAGAAATATTGAGATATCTTATAGGAACACAAAGCCAGGTGGGATGGGGTTTTTTTTTTTTACTTTTGGCAGGAAGAAGGAAAAAAATTGGTAAAATCAAGATTTTACAGGTCAATGACTACTTCAGCTTCAACCGCAACAATACAAGAGCACACAACAGATATGTTAACCGCTCCAAACTTGATTGCAGAAAGTATGACTTCAGCAACAGAGCGGTCAATGCCTGGAATGCACTACCTGACTCTGTTGTTACATCCTCAAACCCCCACTCCGTTACCCTTAAACTATCCACTATTAACCTTACCCCATTCCTAAGAGGTCTGTAAGGGGCGTGCATAATTGCACCATCGTGCCTACCGTTCCTGTCCTATTGTTCCCATTTATTCGTACCTCTTTCCTGTATTCTTATTCATGTTTATACTTACACCTATCATCTTGTAACTGATTGACAAATCAAATAAATAATAAAATAAAAAATAAGGAAGGAAGGAAGGAAGGAAGGAAGGAAGGAAGGAAGGAAGGAAGGAGAGAATAGAATGGGGGGAGGAGAGAAACGAAGGGAGGGAGCAGGAGGAAGGAAGGAAGGAAAGGAAAGGAAAGGAGAGCATATTCATTCCTAAGAGGCCTGTAAGGGGCATGAATAAGTGCACAATCGTGCCTACCGTCCCTGTCTTATTGTCCCCTTTTATTCGTACCTATTTCCTGTATTCTTACTCATGTTTATACTTATACCTATTATCTTGTAAGCAATTGAAAAATCAAATAAAAATAAATAAATAAAGATGAAAAGAGGGAAAAGATAACGTCTGTTGAAAAAAAAAAATAGCCCCTTAAGAATAATGTCTAGGTGTAACTTTGAACAAAAGCCTTATCAGAACTGAATACGCTATCATGCCCAAAAGCCAATTTACACATTGTGCAACTACTACTCTACTTGTGTACAGATAGTCTGGGCAAGCTAATTAAATTTACCTGGGGTGCTTGCACAGCTGTGTAGGTACACAAACACACACATCTCTTGTATCCATCAAAGCTTTATCATGGTCAAAAACTGGCATAAATGCATCTTTTATATCTGAAAACATACTGGACACAGAAATGCACAGAAGTTACCCCCAAGACAAATACTGATCACAGAAGAGGATATTTGTAGCTCAGGGTTGAGCTGAAGGGCCCTTGGTGCTCTCTGAGCTTCACTCTTTTCTTGCAGACGTTTCACTGCCAAACTAGCTAATATCATCAGTGCAAAAAATGAGTGGGGTTTGCAAAACAAGCATAGGCAATTCCCTTCTAGCACTAATGGTGTTTGGTCATGAAAGGCCTGCAAGAAAACAACCAAGCTGAGCGAGCACCAAGGAAATAACAATATTGAGCATGTTTTTCTCCTTTGTGTTAAAAATTTTAAGTACGATCATCCCTCACCAAGAAAGAGTTGCGATAACATGAAATGGATTTAGAACAGCTTTCTTGCTTTTTTTAAAGGACTCTTAACTGTGTTTTTCATTAACATATCTCAATGTCTCAATACAAATCTTCTCCTACCATTTTTCATAAATTCTTCTCCTCCTTTTCCTCAAAATGGTTCCCTGGTGTTTTTTTTTTTTTTGTTTGTTTGTTTTAATCTTCCAGTAAACCAATAGATGCATATGTCCAGATATTGCAGGTTTCTTTTAAAGTGTTTCTCACTATTGGATACATTTTTGAAAATCCGAAATCCGGTAAAGATAAGCCTGGAGAGTGTACAGTACAAATCAATAACAATGCCAGCATTATTTTTTGCCAAACTAGCACCCATCAGATATTTTTTCAGGAGAAAGTTGTTGTTGTTGTTTTTTTTAAGAAAGAAAGAAAAATGCATGAAACAAAAAGACCCACTGAAAGTGGCAGGCAAGCGTGATAGAACATGAAATAAAAGCAATTGTTTTGGAAAAACTGGACCCTGCGAGAGTTATAATCCACTTCAGACGTAGTTAAAACTTAACTGCTGTGATAATAATTAGTCTGAACATTAATGGTTAATAGACTCCATCTCAAACACTGACAAAGCAAGCTGGGTGAACGTCACTGGAAATTTTTTACATTATGCTTAAAGATCATGAGAAAGTTAAACAGTTAAGAACCTCTCAGCAGCAAAGTTATTGGCATCTATCTCTGATTTCTGTGTACTGTGATGTGATCGATATAACCATTTATTTTAAGGCAAGGGGTGTCCAATTTTTGGCTTGCTTGGGCCTCGTTGAATGAAGAATTGTCTTGAGCTACATATAAAATATAGTTTTATAATATAAATTTATATTACATTATAAATGTAATATATATTATAAATATAATATATAAATATAAATCTCTGTAGGAAGTTAGCACCCACCCCTCTCCTAGAAAATTTGAAATAGCCTAGGAAATATTAAAAAGGCAGAATATTTCTCCTAAAAAGAGTAGTCACTCAAGAAGCAAAATCTCACCCCCACCTTTGTTGTCAATGGGTGGGCCATTAAGGCCTGGGCCAGAATACTTTACATAAGAAGGAACTCCAGGTAAAGCTATAGAAATTGCCAAAAGCCCTTTTAAGGGTATAATCACCCAGCAAGGCTAGACCAAGCCTGGAACTCAGGACAGCCTATAGACATGCCCTGGGAGTCTGACAGCCAATAGGATTCCTTTCTTGCACAGGAACAGGAAAGCACTAAGGTGGGGCCCAACAGAGGTTATATAAGGGTCTCTCAGCATCTAGGCTCCCTTTCTTGACATCCTCTTCTCAACTTGAAGGATGTGGTCATCCTTCCTTCTCACTCTGGAGCTCCAGGCCATGTGGTCTTGTACACCATTAAACTTTCCAAGCAGCCTCCATGTTTCCTGTGTCTTTTCCCCCACTTGGAACTGAACCCAAAAGGATATTTCTTTCAACATCTCTATATACAGTATAAAAGTGAAATACCCCTCACACATCATCACAAAATCTCCAGAACCGTAAAGCCTACAAACTTGAAATTTGGCACCTATGTTCCTTTTGGCTTCTAGGAAGGAGAATAAGAAAGGATTTTTCCAAATGACCATCAGATCATTTGTATTTAGTATATTATTATTAACATGCTCTGATGCTAATGAGTTCTACTCTCACGCCCCACCTGAAAAGAAATCTGTTCCAAAGGCAAAAGACAAGCAGAGGAGAGGAGTTTCAGTTTCAGTTTCACAGCACTAAGCAGCTTTAGTACAGAACAGTTGTGCTAAGCCACGCCCAGGCTCCTTGCTGTCTCCTTCTTGCTCACACAGCAAATACTATTTCAGTTTCCAAACAGCCTTCAACACTCACACACTGACAGGATGCTAGCCAGATGAATTCCGATGGATGCTGGCACAATTCCCCCCACCCTTATTTTCCTCCCCAAAAACTTGCCAGATCACATAGCTTCATAGCGAAGCACTGATACCCTGATAGTATAAATATATAAGATAAAAGAAGAGGGGCTCAACTAATTTTTCAAAGCACCAGAAGGCAAGACAAAAAGCGATGGATGAAAACTTATCAAGGAGAGAAGCAACCTGGAACTAAACAGAAACTTCCCAACAGTGAGGACATTTCACCAATGGTATATAAGTCTAAGAGCTCTTGCTGTTGCTACTGAAAACTATAATGCTCTACAATATAATGCTTTTCCTTGACACTGTGAGGTGACAAATTGTGATCTTGCCAATCTTGTACAAACACACACACACACACAAACACCTCTGCCTTGCAGTCCCATGTGCCAAGATAGCACAGCCTGAAGATTGGGCTGTAACAAACATTGTAGTTATTTCTCAGTGAAGAAACAACTGCCCTTTGGACTCAACTCTACACCTTTAGAAAACTTGTCTTCATCTGGTTTTCCTGCTACAACCTGGAAGCTGGGAAGCTGTGGGCATTAACAACGTCGAAAAACAACATTAAGTCAGATGCCACATTTGCAGCATCGGGTTCCAAGCTTCAATGTGATATATTTCTACATAATTTTGGTTCTGGTTAGCTAAAAACCCTGGCTCCGAGACATTTTCCTCGCTAGAGAAGGCTAAAGGGTCAAGAAATCCAATATTCTGTTTCCAAGGCAGGCAGCTAGATGGTTTTAGAAGATCACAAGCAGAGTGTAAGCGCGGTCATAATTCCATTTTCCTCCCAGCTTCTTATATCCTGAGAAAATTGTCTTTGCACCTGGGGATTCTATTTAGTATCACAACTAATAGCTCCTGGCAGAACCATTCTCTGTGGTGTTGTTCAGTCGTTTTAAAGTCAGGGGCTTTCATGGAGGCAAATTTTGGTGTGCCGTGACGACGTCCATCACTAACGGAGAATCCAATCCAATTGCAGCTTCCCAAGAACTCCATCTTCAAGAGACAGGATTGCAGAAAAATCTTGTTAGCTCTTAAGAAGTTCAGCTGGGTCAAACACGGCTTGGCCGAAATTGGCATCAAACTACACAGCCACATAGAAACCTAGGCATTGTTCTGTGCATAGCACCAAGACACGTTCAATGGCGTTTAAAAGCCTATGCAAGCCAACTATCTTTTTTTTTATCAGCCCATATCAAAATTTATCAAATAATTCCTTTTGGGTACTTCCCTCATTCTATAAGATTCCAGAATGCAAACTATTGTGCAACTTCTCAAATATGTTGAATTCAATTTATTCTCCCTCTCTCTTTCTATCCATCCATTTATCTCTCCATCCATCCATCTATTCGCCAATCCATCAATCTATCAATCTATCATCTATCATCTACCTACCTACCTACCTATCATCCATCCATCCAACCACCCACCCACCTATCATCTATCAATCTATCTGTCAGCTTTAAAATCCAGCTGTCACATTTCATGGAAGGGGGAGTGGAGGAGTTGAAAAGTTCAAGGTTATTCTATATGTTGTATTAAAAAATTCCAGCGGCAGTTAATTGGTTCTCATGATTTATGAAGTGTAGAAGTGGGAGGAGAAAAGGGAGGAGAGAAGGTAGATTCTGTGTAATGGGCGAAAAAAATTTTCACCTTGGGAAATGCCTTTGACATGCCAGATCTGTTTCTAAATAAATCAATTCGAGAGAAAATATCTCGGAGTGATTAATATCATGGATACTTTCTGGATGCCTTACATTTATTTCCCAAAGTCTTCTTTTTATTTTTGAAAGGGCTTGGCTGATACCCCTGAGTTCTTTTCCCAGAAATGGAGAGAGATCAACAATCAGCCAAAGTTGGAGATATGCAGGGGGGAGAGTATGGGGCCTCTCCCTACAGAACGTTAATTGAATCTGCCAGCCCTTGTTTGGAGGAGATGATGGATGCTTTCAGAATGACAGTAGAGGAAAAAGATCTGGGAGCTATACCGAAGCGTTTCAACTCAAGAAGTTGTTATAACCCAGAGGTAACCCAGCTGTTTGAAGAGAAATCTTTCTCAAGCCCCAGGCAGATTGCTATTCTGTCCTATTGGAGGGAGGAGACTATATAGATGCCAGGTGGAGGAAGCCAGAAAGACGCATCAACTGACAGAGGTATGTTGCAGCCTCCCAGGCAATCCCCTCATTTTCCAGAGGAAATTTTGCCCCCTATAGACAGTATCCCTCCAGGGTGGGGATTTTATCCAGGCCAGGGGTGGATTCAATGCCAATGGCAGCCAGCACCAACCCAGCCATGGTCTGAAGGGGGTTGCTCAGACAACAGACAGCAGCCACTTCCCCTCCACCCGACCAGGGAACCAAGCCACACCCATCTTCCTCCTGGCAACCACAAATGCAGCCCCAACTTGCAGCAAGCCCACAGGGATCCCTATTCCAGAGAAGCACCATCCAGCCAGGATACAGGGGGCCTACCCAGCCTACGTACGCCACCAGGCCAGTTCCTTTCATTCTAGTTCAACCTGCAGGGGTCTGGCATGTACCACCTCCCCAACCACGACCCAGGCCAGACCAAATACCCTTTAAAACCATATTGGATGGCTGCCATGAACATTTCAATTACTTCCTCACTTGAATCCGATCCCATATAGAACAATTTGGAGATCAATATGCCACAGAGCGTGATTTGGTTATGGCCATAACAAATGGGATGAATGAAGGGGATGCTTCAGACTGGGTCGCTCAATTACACAACAAACAAGCCCCCGAATTACGTTATGTAAATGGATTTATTCAATTATTAAGACTCAGATTTGAAAATCCAGACAGGGTAGCAGAGAATGAAGAGAAGTTAATGGAAATGAGGCAAGGCAAGCGACCCAAGTCAGAATTTATTTGGGACTTTAGAAGGGTTGCAAGCCACCTCATGGATTGGCCTGAAAGAATGACCGTACACTATTTTAAAAACGCCATTGATCCAGAAGTAAAGAAGGCCTGTGAAATTAGGGGAATCCCAGAGACCTTACAATCGTGGTATATCGCATCCCTCAGCTTAGATCACAGCATCAACCCCTTCTGGCAGCTCCGCCTAAGAGAATTGTGGCTAGGAGAACACCAACCGGATCAGCCGAAACTGCTCACACCCAACCTACCAGGGTGCTGAAATGTTACCGATGTGGCCAAGCTGGCCATAGAGCAGCAGACTGTCTGGCCTCTGCTCCTGTACCACAAGCTCTGCAGTCGAAGTCTAATCCTGCAGTTAGAGATCAGAAGAATCAAGAAAGACCTCTGGCCAGGGGCAGGTTCGCCAAACACAGCTGGGAAAGCCCCCTCTGCACAGATGGGAGCAACAGACCACCAGACCACCACCACGTCCCCAAGAACCTGCCCTGAGAAGATGACCCAATGGTGAGTGATCCCATCATATTTTTTACAATCAAGGTCAAGTTAGTGGTATCAAACACAGGGCAGGCTGGAGAGTTAGAAGCTGTCATTGATACTGAGTGTTCTAGATGTCTTATCAGACTCCCCATCGTTGAACAATTGGGTATAAAGATTAACCCACTAAAACAGCCAATCAGATTTGAGCAAGTGGATGGAACCTTAATTCGGGGACCCCCAGCCACTCAGATGACTGAATTTATCAAGATGGAATTAGGGCCCCATCGCAAATTCATATGCTTCATAGTGGCCCCCAAGATGTCAGAATCAATCATACTGGGACTTGCTTGGCTAGACAAATGGGCCCCAATGATCAAATGGGAGGATGGATTCAAAAAAATCCTCATTGGACTGGGCCCGTTGCCCTCTTCCACCCACTACAAAGCCACCAGTCAGCTTGAACCCAGAGCCTGAGCCAGCATCCATGGCATCTCCCAGATAGCCCCCAGGTACCCAACCAATACAAAGACATGGATGAAGCATTCAGTGAAGAAAAGTGTAATTCTGCCAGCGTTCTCCAACAGGCCGATGCGTTCCCACAGAGAGGGTCTGCTCTGGGTGCCGTCGGCCGCTATGTGTCGTCTGGCGGCGCCAAGGAGTAGGGCCTTCTCTGTGGGTGCCCCCGCCCTCTGGAATATTCTGCCACCGGAGCTTCGTACCGGCACGGACCTGAGGGCCTTCAGGCGCGCGTTGAAGACCTGGCTCTTTGAGCAGGCCGGCCTGGGCTGAGAAAATGATTTTAAATTTGGTCTCCATTTTTAAGTCTAAATTGGGTTTTAAGGGGGGGGGGCGGGGTTTTAGTCTTATTATGCAGCCGATTTAAATTTAATATTTTTTTAACTTTTGTATTCTCTGTGGGGTTTTTAGATGAGCTGTTCACCGCCCTGAGTCCCTCGGGAGAAGGGCGGTATATAAATGGAATTAATAAATAAATAAATAAATAAATAATAATGTTTTACCTCCCCCTCAAGCCACTGATTGCGCCATAGAATTAGATCCCGGGGCAAAATTACCAAAACCAAAGATGTATTCCATGATGCCTGCTGAAATGACTGAATTAAGGAAATACATCAACAGCAATTTAGAATGAGGTTTTATTGAGCCTGCCAAATCAAGACTAGCTGCCCCCGGGTTGTTCAAGGAGAAGAAAGATGGCGGATTGAGATTGTGTGTTGACTTTAGAGGCATGAACGCTGTTTGAATCAAAAACATGTACCCCCTCCCCCTTATGAAGGACTTATTGAGCCACCTGTCGAAGGGCAAGATATGCACCAAGCTAGATCTCAGGGAAGCTTATTACTGGGTCCACATCAAAGAAGGTGATGAGTGGAAAACTGCTTTTAACTGTCCTCTGGGTAGCTTCAAATTCAAAGTCATGCCTTTCTGACTTCAGGGGGCTCCTGCAGTGTTTATGCAGCTCATCAATGAGGTGCTACACTCGCACCTTTACCGGGGGGGTCCTGGTAAGGTTCCTGGACCATCAAACTGAGTTGACAATGTATGATGGACTAGCTTGGAAAGGGACTAAGCTTTATGTACCCACAACCCTAAGACTACTGGTACTAAAGCGTAGCCATGACTCCTGGCTGGGAGGCCACTTCAGATTCCTAAAAACCCTACATTTACTGAGAAGACAGTTCTGGTGGTCAAAAATGAAACCTGATGTCGAGGACTATGTAAAAAGTTACTCAATTTGTGCCACAATGAAACACTGAACTGGAAAACCCCCTGGCCTTCTGCAACAAGTTGCTGAACCAACCCAACCTTGGGAAGAGATCGTAATGGACTTTATTGTTGAATTACTTAAGAATGAAGGGAATATGATCATTTGGACTATAATTGACTTATTCTCTAAACAGTCCCATTTTATAGCCTGCAAAGGACTTCCATCTGCGAAAAAACTTGCAAAGCTGTTCGTGAAACATATATATAGACTACATGGAATACCTCGTAGAATAATATCAGACAGAGGGGTACAATTTACTGCAAAATTTTGGAGGGAATTTCTGAAATCTATTGGTTCCTCTCAAGGGTTATCCTCAGCTTTCCATCCTGCTTGTAATGGAGCAGCAGAGAAAGCTTAGCGCCATGATTGAACAATACATTAGATGCTATGTAAATTATCAACAAGAAAATTGGGCTGAGTTATTACCTTTTGCAGAGGTTGATTACAATAATGTAGTACATAGCAGCATGGGATTGACTCCATTCCAAATCAACATTGGAATGGATTTTGTCCCGATGCCAGAGTTACCCAGACAACCTCCCTCATCCATGTCCCTAACAGAATGGATGAACTCATTAAAGAAAGGATGGGAAGATACAAAAAAAGCTTTGACCGAAGCTGCAAAAAATTATAAAAAACAGGTGGATAACATACTGTAAATCCCTTCAACCGCCTTTTAAAGTAGGGGACAAAGTATATTTGTTGACCAAGTATCTTAGGTTGAAACTGCCCAGTAAGAAGCTGGGTCCAAAATTCTTGGATCCATTCCCAATTTCAAAGATAATCAATCCGGTCACTGTCCAATTAAATCTTCCTCGAATATTGGGGAAATTTCATCCGGTATTCCGTTGTAGTTTACTAAAACCAGCTACTACATCAATGATAAGATCACCGCCAATTGCTTCCCCTAATGGTAGTGGTACAGGGGGAAACATACTATGAAATTCAAAAAATTCTTGATTCTAGATTACACCGTGGCCAATTGCAATATTTGGTCTTACGGAAAGGATACCCCCTTTCAGATGCTAGTTGGGTAAAGAGTTGGGATGTTCATGCTGATCAATTGGTTAACCAATTCCATGAGGATTTTCCCCACAAAAACTGAAGGGTCCTCATGGAGTGGGGAGAGGGGGTTAAGGACAATGTGTTAACCCCTGTATCTGTGTTTTTCCTTTTCTTTAAGGAGGAGGAGATTTCAAGGGAGGGACGCCTGTCAGCTTTAAAATTCAGCTGTCACATTTCATGGAAGGGGGGTGGAGGTGTTAAAAAGTTCAAGGTTATTCTGAATGTCGCATTAAGAAATTCCAGTGGCAGTTAATTGGTTCTCGTGATTTATGAAGTGTAGAAATGGAGGAGAGAGGAGAGAAGGTGGATTTTGTGTAACGCGCGAAAAAAAAATTCACTTTGGGAAATGCCAGATCTGTTTCTAAATAAATTAATTATAAATTATAAATAAATCAATTGAAAAGAAAATGTCTAGGAATGATTGATATCATGGATACTTTCTGGATGCCTTATACTATCATCTATCTATCTATCTATCTATCTATCTATCTATCTATCTATCTATCTATCTATCTATCTATCTACCTACCTACCTACCTACCATCTACCTATCATCTACCTATCATCTATTTATTTATTTATTTATTTATTTATTTATTTATTTATTTATTTATTTATTTATTTGATTTATACACTGTCCATCCTGGGAAATGACCAAAATAAAGATTTGGGTAATGCCCAATCTTTAAGATGAAGCCGCTGTGCGTTTTCACCTCCATTATGACACCAGATAAAAATTGATGAATTTTTAAAAAACAAACAAAACAAAAACAGATTTTTAAAAAATTTAAATCGGA
The DNA here is from genome assembly GCA_023653725.1 of Bungarus multicinctus. NCBI lineage: Eukaryota > Metazoa > Chordata > Lepidosauria > Squamata > Elapidae > Bungarus > Bungarus multicinctus. Next base: position 96,340,097 of record CM042844.1, read on the forward strand.
TTTTTTTTATTTTTATCAAATTTATTTTAATAAAATGCTTTTGGAGTAAAAAGCTGTCTTAAGATATTTTTCTATTTAAGATACATTCATAATTTAGTTCGTCCGGCATGAAATGGAGCTTAGTTATGTAGCATGAAGCTGTGTATATTCTGCAACATTGGGACTGTTGGTGAGTCAACATAGGTCAGAGGAGAAGCCGCTGCGGGGCAGAGATGACACAGTTGCTCTTTAAAAATTGTGATTTAAATCGAGTTGGTTTAAACCAAGCCCTTTTACTAGTGATTTAAGCCAAGATTTAAATAGACTTGGTTTAAATCAAATCCGTCCTGTACCGAACAATTCATTCATTTTTTTTTTTAAATCCTGCTCTGTCTCCCCAAGGATCTCAGGACAACTTAATTGCATTCGATCCTGCAAAGGAGATAAGAAATATGGTGTGGTGTGTGTGGGGGGAGGGGATGAGTGGGGGAGGGGACAGAGAAAGACTGAAAGGAAAAAGACACGTAGGCCTTCACCATGGACCTTTTCAGAATAGAATATCTGTAAAATCCCATTCAATAGATGCTTCTTTAGAGTCCTGAACTTACGATTACAATTGGGTCCAACACTTCTGCTGCTAAGTGAGACAGTTATCAAAAGAAACCCCCAAATTTATTCCAAAATTGGAAAATGTTTTGTAAACTTGGAAGTCCTCGGCTTACGACAATTTGCTTAGTGACCATTTGAAGTTGAAACAATCGACGTGTGACTGTTTTTTCACACTTACAACCCTTGCAGCATCCCCCGCAGTCACGCAATCAAAATTTGGAAGGTCAGTAACCAGTTGTTATACTCCTGGCGGTCGTAGCATCCCAGGAGGGAGAGGGGTCACGAGATTCCCCTTTTGAGATCTTCTGACAAGCTAAGTCGTTGGGGAAGCCAGTTTCCCTTCCCAACCAAGTGACTAACTTCTTCGCAACTGCAGGATATTCCTTTAAGAGCAGTGGCAAGACGGGTCATAAAATGGGGCAAACTGAGTGCTTCACTTAGCGAACAAAAAAAATTGGGTTCGATTGTGGTCAGAAGGACTCCGTGTTCCTGGGTATCCTTCAAGCCAAGAACATCAGGCACACTGAAGTCAAGAAGGTTAGAAGTGAGCATGGAGAAGATCTTAAAACCCAAATTCAAGATATACCATCGAGGCAAGGAACACATGGGCAATTCCAGCCTTTAGACACACAGCTGGAATATTAGACTATGGAGTCAACAGAACTGAAGGCCACAAATAGGAAGACAGAGAGAAATAATGACAATAAATCATGGCCTTCATTTTGATACACACATACACACATCATCGAAAAAGCAGAGTGAAGAATGTTCTTCCTGTGCCAACTCAGGAAGCTCAAACTGCCCAAGGAGCTGCTGATCCAGTTCTACAAAGGAATGATGGAGTCTGTCATCTGCACCTCTATCACTGTCTGGTTTGGTTCTGCAACCCAACAGGACAGCAACAGACTCCAGAGAGTAATTAGGACTGCAGAAAAAGCAATTACTACCAACCTGCCTTCCATCGAGGACCTGTGAGTCAAAAAGAGGGCTGTGAAAATATCTACAGACCCTTCACATCTCGGACATAAACTATTTCAACTTCCACCCTCAAAATGATGCTATAGAGCACTGTACACTAGCTAGACACAAGGGGAGTTTTTCCCTGAATGCCATCACTCTGTTAAACAACTAACTCCCACAACACTATCAAATTACTTAGTAAGACTGTATTACTATTGTTCTTCTCATCCTTCCTATTACCCATCTCTTCCCACTTATGACTATAACTGTGTTTCTTGTATCTTTACAATGTATATTGTTCTATTTGTTTCCTAGTATGATTTGATTGCTTATTAGTAATCTATGACTATCACTAAGTGTTGTATCTTATGATTCTTGATGAATGTATTTTATTTTTTCTTTATGTACACTGAGGGCTTATGTACCAAAGATAAATTCCTTGTGTGTCCAATCACACTTGGCCAATAAAGAATTCTATTCTATTATGTTCTAAATCATGCCCTTCATTTTGACACACACACACACACACACACACACACACACACACGAGAACCTCCCTCGGGAGCAAATTTAGTGGAGACAAGATGGAGGACAAATAGAGCAAGAAGACAGACACTGTTGGCCAGATCCGTTGTATAATCAGGTTACATAAGGGATCCTCCCTGCCTGGACAAATTTTGCCATAAGCTGGTGTGAAGTATGGATTTGCGAACAACAAAAGCAACCATTCTTTTCACATGGAACATGATTGACCTTCAGAGGTCATGGGAATTAATAAAATTACATGACAGGATTTGATCCACAAGGTTGAAGTGGTGTCTTACAAGAAGGCAATGGAGCAGCAGAGACAAAACATTAAAGGGAGCCTTGGAAAGACACATGGGTAATATTGTTTTAAAAAATTTTTATGGCTTATTAATAACTTGGAATAAAAATATGGGCTTGAAAATGTGGTGCATTGCTACAGCTTTGCTGCCAGAATTTCCTAAGTAAGATTTTGGTCTTACAATGCAATTATTTAATTAAAGAGAGACAATATAGCACAGTGGTTAAAGCATTGGTCCAGGACTGGAAGGAAGATCGAGGTTGACTAACAAGGCATTCTGGGTGACTTTGGACCACTCCAAACTGTCTCCAACATTTATTGGGGCATAATGCCAATAATGATGGACAACCTTGGATGCAATCCCAAAACAACTGGCGCACCACTTGAACCCCATTGGCATTGACAAATTCACCATTAGTCAATTGCAGAAGGCAGCTTGACCCAAAACAACATACATCCTGCGACAATATCCATAACACCATCAAGCAACAACACCTGTCCATTCCAGGTCCTTGGGAAATACTGGCTATGGGGACAAAAATGCCAAATCCACTCTGAACATCTGGCAGACTATGTGACCAGCCATAATAATAATTTATGAAACTTGCCTGATTCTGGGTGGCTCAAAACAGTCAAATAAAAAGTACAATACAATATAATACAGAAGGAAGGAATGAAGGAAAGAAGATGGAGGGAGGGAGGGAGGGAGGGAGGGAGGAAGGAAGGAAGGAAGGAAGGAAGGAAGGAAGGAAGGAAGGAAGGAAGGAAGGAAGGAAGGAAGGAAGGAAGGAAGGAAAGAAAAAATGAAGGGAGGGATTAAGAGGGAGGGAGGAGAAGAAGGGAAGGAAGGAAGGAAATGAAGGAAAACATTGCAAAGGTGGTAATAAGAATTACCATCCTTTTTAGCAAAGACTGACAGAAGTGAAAGTAAGGTCCAAGATATTTTTAAAAAAGAAAATCAGGATAAATAATAGCACAGTGGCAATGATGACCCAGAAGAAAAGGGATGAGATGTTTCAATATTTACTGCTTATCAAGGAGAGCCATCAATACAGTTGCACCTGGCTGACGAGAAGTCCCTCGCAACCAGCAAGGGGAAGAAAAGGTGGGATCCGGTGCTTTATTACCTCTTGATCTCTTCATATTTGGCTGGGTGGGATGCCAATCCAAAGACTGTCTTACAGGAGGAACTAGAACGGGGGAATGATCTGCACTGGCATCTGGAGGCTCTACATGCTCCCCTCTTACGTGCTCCATAGCACATCAGTATCTCTTCTGGAAATGGATTTCTCTCTTTTTCATCTTTGTGATGGATCACCCAGTGTCATAGGCTGCATCAACAGAGGGATCACATCAAAATTATCTAAAGTTAATTATACTACAGTGGTGAGACCACACTTGGGATAGTGCATCCAGCTTTGGTCGCCACAATATATATAAAAAAGATGTTGTGACTTTAAGAAAGAGTGCAACGTAGAGCAACGAAGATGATTGGGGAAGTGGAGGCTAAAATATACAAAGAACAATTGAAGGAATTAGGTATGTCGAGACGAACAAAGAGAACTTACTAGGGGTGATATGATAGTATCATATACTGAGGGGCTGCCACAGAGAAAAGGGAGTCAACCTGTGATGACCCAGGGTGGGATACAAAATAAATACAGTCACAAAAAACAGGTGAAGCCCCTTTTATTCCTTCACTTTGCTTCCAAGTTCCAAATATCCTTGACTGGAGACAAAAAACTCCCACACAAGCAGTTACAAGAAGGAGGAAATGCCGTTTAAACTAAAAATGCCATTTAAATTATAAAGAGTAAAAAACAACACAAACCAAGCAAGATAAGGGCTTGAAGACGTTCAGATATCAGAACACACACTGGAAAGGACGCCAACTCAAAGGAACAATAAACTAGAGATATTTCCATGCTTTGTTTCCAGCACTCGCCTGTATGCATGTCCATCCTCTTATCCAGTTGTCATAGCTGCAGCCCATGAAGAGGACCAAGGCCCTCTCCTCCCCAGTAGACCACATCTCTCCCTTATCCTCTCCTCCCTGCTTGCCCTAGGATGGAGAGAGAATGGGCCTGGGTCCTCCTCTGACTGCCCAGCTGGCCTCTGCCCTTCCCCAGCCTCCTCTACAACCTCAGGAGCCACACTTCCACTCCCTGTTGGCTGTTCCTCCTCTCCCTCAGAGTTAGCCTCCACCAGGGGCATGACACAACCTATTCTCCAAACCATCAGAAGGCAAGACAAGAAACAACAGATGGAAACTCATCAAGGAGAGAAGCAACCTGGAACTAAGGAGGAATATCCTGACAATGAGAACAATTAATCAGTGGAACAACTTGCCTCCAGAAGTTGTGAATGCTCCATCATTTGAGGTTTTTAAGAAGAGAGTGAACAACCACTTGCCTGAAATGATAGAAGGTCTATTCCTTGAGCTGGAGGTTGGACTAGAAGACTTCCAAGGTCCCTTCCAATCCTGTTATTCTGTATAACTGAGCCCCGGGGTGGATTGGCAATCTTTTTTTAATGGTTGAGGACATTTTAACGGGCTCCTAATAATGGGCAGGGTAGCCCACGCTCTCACAGAGGCTTTGAATGATGTCACTCACACACTGTGAGCAAGGTTTTTCTTCTCACTCTTTCCAAAGCTCAGTTTCTACACAAGTGAACTTCACAACACCACAGCAGTCCGACAAATTGATTCCAGCAGATTATTTCAACTAGGTGCGCTCTGCAGCTCCATTCATGGGCCTTGTAAAACGTTGAGAGAAGCTTCCAAAAAAAAAAAAAAAATGACAAGGCAGGGCACCTTTAGAGATGTAGAAGCCTCCAGGCTGACAGCTCTTCTCAACAAAGCATCAAAAATTCTCACCCTCCTCCTATCCAAAGTAGAAAGAGCAAGAAACGTGATGCGACTAAGTGGTAGAGAAAGCCCGCCATTCAGAATAACAACAAGAGGAAAAGTCTGTTTAGATATGCAAGGATCCCATCTGTTAGAGCGACTTAGCAGATGGTCTTTTGACCACATCTCTTGGCAAAACCTATGCTCTGTTCTGGAAAAAAAAAGCATGCCTCTTCCGTGCTTGGAACTGAGATCATTTGAAACCAAGTGTTTCTTTTTTCCCCTCTCTCCCATCTCCAGCGGGTTCCCAGTGTCCTCAAACAGCGGGAAGCCCTCGTTGGCTTCTTTCTAAAGCTTCCATGTCACTCCCCACATATATAGCAGCAGGTCTCTTCTCGCCAGGGAATCTTCTTCCCAATTAAATCAGAAAGTCTAACTCTTGTGTGGCTGTTAACTGGGGTGGGGGAGAAAAGACACTTGGGTAAGAAAAGTGGCACAACTTTTAGATGGTGTTCTGACCAAGGCTTCCTGAGATAGTAACAATCACACGCTGTTCCCAAAAACCTTTTTCAAAATTTCAACGGCTGGGAATTATATGCCTTCACAGCCCATTAATGAGTTCCAAACAGTTTGTGAATAGTCCAACAGAAGTTCGCCAGTCTTTCGAGATAAGGCTGATAAGCACCCACCTTTATTTCCCTTGAAATGCTGCCAATGACTAAATTGCCAATTAGTTATACAAGGCCAAATGGAGAACAAAGTCCACCCAAAGCTTCGGAGCTTCAGAGTTTAAACCGACCAGAACGAACAAAGTTGCTTCCTGCAAAGGCTCCTGTCCCTTTGCTTCTCCTTTATGTATTATGGGAGGGGCCAATCACCTCTAAGCCTTACTCCTGACTCACCCCTTTTGTCTTAACTGTTCTTGCCTTCTGGCAGCTCTGCACAAGTGCGTACTGGGAACAGGCTTCCCCCTTTCCTCTGCCTCACTGACGTCAGATTCAGGATGCTCCAGTGTCAGCACATAAGTCTCAGATGGCTCTGGCCCCATCTCTGTGTCGGACGCAGATCCCTCGTCCGAGTCCTTTCCAGATTTCAGGACTGGCCCATGTTCCTCCCCACTGTCCACCTCTGCTGCCATCTCTGCAGGCCGCTGGTGGACCACAACAGATGGAAGATGGAAGCCAATATGTAAGCAACCGTTTAGGTTGCAGAAGCTAATCTAATGAAGACATAAACTAGAGGTGACTAGACATTTGAGAGACTATCCCAAAGAAGAGGGAGACATCCTATTCTCCAAAGCACCTGAGGAGAAGACAAGAAATAACGGATCAAAATTTATCAAAGAGACAGCTGGTATAGGTTCTCCTGGTTGAGCAGGTGGTTGGACTAGAAGACCTCAGAGGTACCTTCCAACTCTGTCATACTGTATTTTGGGATACAGTATGAGGGTTGGAAGGTACCCTGGAAATCTTCTAACTCAACCAGGAGACCCTTCCAGACAAATGGCTGTTCAATTTCTTCTTCAAAGTCTCCAGTGATGGAGCACCCACAACTTCTAAGCAAGTTGTTCCACTGATTAATTGTTCTCACTGTCAGGAAATTTCTCCTTAGTTCTCTTTTGGATACATTTCTATCTTTTACTTCTTGTCTTGTCCTCAGGTGCTTTAGAAAATAAGTTGTCCCCCTCTTCTCTGAGACAGCCTCTCAAATATCACATCCCCCTTTGTTCTTCTCTTCACTAGACCAGACCTAACCAATTCCTGAAAATCTAAAACGCAAGAAGAACTAAATTATACATTTGAACTCTTCACTTTCCAAGCTGTTGGAAATTCAAGTGAATTCGGTATCACAAAAACCCAAATCAGACTTTGGGGAGTTTTCAAACAGCTCCGGAAGTTAAGAGTTCAAATTCATGATTTAGCTCCTTTTATTTAGTTAATTCTGTCTTGGACGGTAGAAAAATTATTCAAAGGGTCCAGCTTTTTGGTAAGTAAACTAGAACGATGCATGGAAGCACAAGTTCCTGAACTGAAGCCAACTTTTTTTAAAAAAAAAATCTGAACCAAGGCAGGGCAACACTAGAGTAGAATTTTTTCCCCACGTGGCCGTTTCTTTTTTGTCTGTATTGCTCCTGTATCTTGAAAAGCTTTTGGGAAACAGCTGGAAAGTTCTGCAACCATTAAAATCAGATTTGTCCCTTTCTGCTTTTTTAATACATTCAGGCTCTCCCTAAATGGTCAAAATGCAATTCGTTGTGACTTTTTCATGGCTTACCTTAATTTCTCAGGATTCCCCAAACTTGGCAATTTTAAGATAGGTGGACTTCAGTTCCCAGGATTCCCCAGCCAACACGAAGTCCACAAGTCTTACAGTTTGTCAAGTCTGGAGACCCCTGTGAATATTGAAGAAGCAGGTAAAGTTTAAAAAAATCGGTCCAAGACTAGATGAAAACAATCATCCCAAACTTAGTTGCTAGGCTGGCTACGTTGTCAGCCTATAAACTGAGTCCAGTTTCTAACACAACCGCTCTTAACACTTGTTTGTTCTTAGCAAACAATGCTTGTTTATATTTCCTTAAACCTCCAGATATTGGTCTTACTTTCCATCCATTTATGCCCTCTTGACCTAATGTTCCCAAAAGGCTGTCATTTGATCTTTCCAATAACTAACAACTAAGTTTGGCCAGAGAAAATATTCCCATCCGGGGCGACAGTTCCTATGCTTTTTGGTGACACGGGAGCCTTTTTACAGAGAGTCCTCGACTTACAAGAGTTCACTTAAGTGACCATTCAAAGTTACAATGGCATTGAAAAATAGTGACTTTTTTCACACCTACAACCGTTGCAGCACCCCTATGATCGTGGGATCAAAAATTCAGAGGCTTGGCAACGGGTTTGTACAAAGATGGTTGCCACATCCCCAGAGCACGTGATTCCCTTTTGTGATGGTTCTGACCAGCAAAATCAAGGGGGGGTTATCAACTTAATGACAGCAGTGATTTCCTTAACAAATGTGGCAAGAAAGACTGTAAAATGGGGCACAAACTCATCTTATCAAGCGTCTTGTTTAACAACAGAATTTCTTGGGCTCACTACCTGGAATAAGCTCAGATCATGCACTACCGAAGGCCACCTTCAGTTTTTACACCCAAGTAACAATCTATGGTAGTGTGGTTAGCCAGCAGCAGGTGCAGATGGCTGAGGAGAGCGAGGACTCTGATGAAGGGCAGGACCATCAGAGAGTGGACTGCTGATTTCAAAGATTGTGGGGGCTGGCAGCAGTGATGAGGAGGTTCCCGAGGAGCCTGTGCCAAGTGCATGTGCACGAAGGATTGCTCAGAGGAAAGAACAATTACAGCAGCACAGGCGACTCAGGAGTAAGGCTGCAAGGTAATGGCCCCTCCCTCAAGAGGATACAAGCCAGGTTTGGAAAAGCGTTCTTTGCAGAAAGCAAAGAAGCTCTGAAACTCAACTGGTGGACATCTTCGTTGGTGTTTGGAGAATCTTGTAAATTAGTTCTTATCTCTGTATTTTTGGCAGCCTTGACAAACACCTTGGCAAGGCTCTTTCTTGTCAGAGCTAATAGTTGGAAAGCAGCCTTTTATCTGTAAAGGAACAGAATTGTGATTAAACCTTAAAACCTTAAAAGGTGGGGGCTTTGCTCTCTGGGAACCCGGTTGGGTCAGAACAGGTAGCTATTTGCTGTGATGAAAATTCAATCAGCATTCAAATTGTGCTAGTTTTTTTTCTACCTGTTGGGATATCCTTCTTCCAATTCCTCTAACTTGCCTGCAGTGAAAATCAAATGGGACAATGTGGGCAGCACCATCAACAGGAGATCAACTCCAGAAGATCAGGTCACAGCTCTGAAGGAATGATTTATGATCAGGTGGCCAAATTGTTGCCTTGGGTAGGTTTCCAGGTAGAAGACCCTGGGCTCAATTCAATATATTTAAAACCATGGTCTGCAGAAATAAAAAGACAACCATTACATGGTTTTTAAAAAAGGTGTTGATACTCTGGAAAGAGTGCAGTGATGAGCAACCAAGACAATTGGTTGCTCCCCCGGCCATAGTTTCAAACCTGCTTTTGAAGCGCTTGCTTCCAAGTGAATCAAGGTGAATTTGAGAGCAGGACAGAGGCCTTCTCCCTCTAACTTGAGTTGTCTTCCGCAATGCTATAAATAAACTCCCCAATTAGGTAAAGAAGAACTCTGCAAATCCAGTTGTTACTTCTTTAGAACTAATCCTTCCCTCTTTCTCTTCCTCCCTCCCTCTCTTTCTTGATCCTGAAACCATTGAGCTTGGAGCAATGGTGGGATTCCAAATTATTTCTTACCAGTTCTATGAGACAACACCATCATAAACCGTCTTCTGTGTCAGCGCTAGTGAAGTGAACTGTTTTTTAGCTCAGCTGAGGCACGGCAATTCGTTCCGCCCTGCAAATCAGCTGAGCTAAAAAACAAGGGAATATGGAAGAGGTAAGAGCAGGGGCAAGTGGGCAGGATCAGCCAGAGGTGGTGTTTTCCAGTTTGCTGAACTGGCCAAAATTTCCGCAACCGGAACGCCAGAACCAGTCCGAACCGGCTGAATACCACCTCTAGCTTGGATACCCCGGCTCTTCTTTTGGAAATAATGTCTCCGATGTGCAGCATTTAAAAAGCTCAGCCTAGCAGCCACTGAGGGGGAAAAAAAGCAAGGAAACACACACACACACACACACACACACACACACTGTGGGTAGCAAGCCAAAGACAGGGAAGAGACAGGAATTGATAAAACCTTCATCACGTCACTTTGACACTCCATTTATCAAAGCCCTAAATCTCATTCTCTGCTTGCCTCCATCAAAGGCTGCCAGCTGCACATTCATTGAGAGGCTTCAGCCTTGACGGGTGGCGTATTGCTAGCATTAATGATGGGGAAACAGTCCGATTGATTCATATGATGATGATGATGATGATGATGATGATGATGATGATGATGATGATGATGATGATGATGATGATACGTTGTTCCTTAATGTCTCATTTTCTGCCAGCCTCCTTCTATACCAATTTTTTTTGTTTTTGTTTTGTTTAGCAATAACCGAAATGGTTTCAAAGCTTCCCACAAATACATTGGGGTGAAAATCAGGTTGCAACTGTTTCCTTTTCTTTCACCCCTCGTTTTTGCAAGACTAGGACACACCTATACCTACCCAGGCACCCTGGGTTTTCTGTGAATTATTAGTGGAAAAAACTCATTTACATTCTGCCAAGCAATAAATAGGAACCTGCTGATATCTATTCATTCAAGCGGGAAGGCCTTGAAAGGAAGCAAGGAGATTTCATCAAGGACTCCAAAGACAGAGAGAATGGTTAAATATCTGGATCCTTCCAATCTTTAGCGGCTCCACAGAGATAGTTTGCTGTTTTGCAACCATTTGGGAAGATTTTCTTTTTTCCAAGTGCCCAGAACCTTCAAACGTATGAGTGTCTAAAACACCAGAGGGAAAGATAAGTAACAATGGATGGAAACTGATCAAGGAGAGAAGCATCCTGGAATTAAGGAGGAACTTCCTAACAGGGAGGATAATTAACCAGGGAAAGAGAAGTTGCCTTCAGAAGTTGTGGGTGCTCCATTACTAGAGGTCTTTAAGAAGAGACTGGATAGTCATTTATCTGAAATGGTATAGAGTCTCCAGCTTGAGCAAGGGGCTGGACCAGAAGACCTCCAAGATCCCTTCCATCTTCTCTCCTCTACTCTCCCCTCCCTTCCCTTCTATTCTATTATTATTAAACCTTAATGATGTAGTACGCTTGAAGGCAGGCACTAGTAGATTGTTCTCACTGTTAGGAAATTTCTCCTTAGTTCCAGGTTGCTTCTCTCCTTGCTTAGTTTCCATCCATTGCGTCTTGCATTGCCTTCAGGTGCTTTGGAAAATAAGTTGAGCCTCTCCTCTTCTCTGTGGCAGCCCCTCAAATATCAGAAGGTTATTATCGTGTCATCCATCCCTGGTCCTCCTTTTCACTAGATTGAACAAACCAATCCCTGCAGCTGTCGTTCATATGTTTTAGCCTCCAGCCCCTTAATCATCCTGGTTGCTCTTCTCTGTATTCTTTCCTGAGTCCCTGCATCTTTTTTTAATAACATGGTGACCAAAACTATTCAAAGATGGTTTTATGAAGGCTTTATAAAGCGATACTAATACTTCACATAAACTTGATCCTCTCCCTCTGTAAATGTAACTTGGGATTGCATTGGCTTTTTTTGGCTGCTGCCACACACTGCTGTCTCATGTTTAAGTGATTGTCTACTAGGACTCTTAAGATCTCTCTTGCAGTTACTGCTATTGAGCTAAGTTTCACCTAATTTCTACCTCTACATTTGGCTTTTCTTGCCCAAGTGTAAAACTTCCTTTTCCTTACAGTGAATTTCACATGGGTGGAATGGAATGATCATTTTCAACTGGAGTGGATAAAAATTGATGATTTTTTTAAATCAAAAAAATCAGATTTTTAAAAATTTAAATCGATTTTTTAAAAATTTTAAATCAAATTTTTTAAACTTTTATCAAATTTATTTTAATAAAATGCTTTTGGAGTAAAAAGCTGCCTGAAGATATATTTCTATTTAAGATACATTCATAATTTAGTTCGTCCGGCGTGAAATGGAGCTTAGTTATGTAGAGGGAGGCTGTGTATATTCTGCAATATTGGGACTGTTGGTGAGTCAACAACAGGTCAGAGGAGGAGCCGCTGCGGGACAGAGATGACACAATTGCTCTTTAAAAATTGTGATTTAAATCGAGTTGATTTAAATCAAGCCCTTTTACTAGTGATTTAAACCGACTCGATTTAAATCAAATCCACCGTCTAGCAAACCTTAGAGATGAATGGAAGCTGGAGTATGTGTATGTATGTATGTACAGTATGTATTGTTCAAAGAAATATCCTTCTGGGTTCAGTTCCAAGTGGGGAAAAAGATACTGGAAACATGGAGGCTGCTTGGAAAGTTTAATGGTGTACAAGACCACATGGCCTGGAGCTCCAGAGTGAGAAGGAAGGATGATCACATCCTTCAAGGTGAGAAGAGGAGGTCAAGAAAGGGAGCCTAGATGCTGAGAGACCCTTATATATCCTCTGTTGGGCCCCACCTTAGTGTTTCCTGTCCCTGTGCAAGAAAGGAATCCCATTGGCTGTCAGACTCCCAGGGTCGGGGGTCTTAACTTTGTAGGCTTGGTCTGGACCACATGGCTTCACCTGAATGCTGGCTAATGCAATTTTCCCAGAACATGTGGTGAGATGGGTAATCCTATCATTTCTTGAGGGCCATCCTTAATCCCATCACCCTGGAGCTGAAGGGGAGGGGCAGGGAGCTGCAGGAAGCTGCTTTGTCTTTAAAACATATTTCTCCTTTTCTCATCCAGGGAGATATAATATTTTGCCTTTTAAATATTTCCTAGGCTATTTCAATTTTTCTAGGAGAGGGGTGGGTGCTAACTTCCTACAGTGTGTATGTTTTTTTTTTTCCCTAACAGACTTTGAGTGCTCTTTTAGCACCTGATTCATTCAGCATTTGAAAGCAGAGTTAGGGAACAAACTCGAACTAAGAGAGACACCCAATTGATTTTCTTCTTCAATCCCTTTTCTTTTTAAAAACCTGTTGTTGCGCATCTCCACAGCCATAGAAACTCATCTGCGGAATACAAATAGGGGAACTGAGGGAGGCCCTCCCCTTGCAAAGAAAGAGGTGATGTTGTGGCTTCCAAAACTAAAATATGAAACCCGACATTTTCTTGTAAATTCTTTCCTTGGCTGCAAGGCTAACTGCAGCCTCCAGAAAGGAAGAAGGGGGAGAATCTGTTTGATCTCTTCCCAGGTCAGCTTAGAGGATCTGCTTTCAGCTGCTGAGTTATAAAGGTAGCACCATTATCAGCAAGCAGGAAGTGCAGCTCCTGTTTCTGGCTGGTGTAAATTACAACTCGAAAGAGGCTGCTCTGTTGTGGATGAAAAGAAGGACGGGCTTTGTGGGGAAGGAAAAAACAAAACAGGAGCTCTTTTCTTAACCTTGTCTTTTGTAAAAAATACTAAACCTGCTCTGGAGATAGGAAAAAGGATTTTTCTCTCACCCACATGCTTCAAAATTTTTCCTGAAGATTTGGAAAAGGAAGGAAGGAAGGCAGGCAGGCAGGAAGGAAAAGAAGAGAATGAAGAAAGGAAGAGAAAAAGAAAGAAAGAGGAAGGAAGGAAGGAAGGAAAGAGTGAGGAAGGAAGGAAGGAAGGAAGGAAAAGGAAAAGGAAAAGGAAGGAAGGAAAGAAAGAAAGAAAGAAAAAGAAAGAAAGAAAGAAAGAAAGAAAGAAAGAAAGAAAGAAAGAAAGAAAGAAAGAAAGAAAGAAAGAAAGAAAGAAAGAAAGAAAGAAAGAAAGAAAGAAAGAAAGAAAAAGGCTTGTCTGGGCCCAATGGATAGCCGGACTGTCTGAATTCAGAGTAATCTATTTTTTTATTTACAAAACTAACTAAAATCAGCAGTTCCTGGCTGGAAAAACCCTTACACCACAAATCCAATTAATGATCTTAAATCAATCTATTTCAGTCCTAGTTTCCCTTAAGCATTATTCTACTGACTTTCCTTACACAGCAATAGTAAGGGAAATGCTAAAATGCTATAAATAGCATTGCAATCTGAAATCTATTAGGAATTATGCAGTCTATATGACAAGTCTCTGTGCATGATTGCCAACAACACAAAGTGGCTACGCAGCTACAGTATCTGGATATGAAGAGGATCTGGGAGCCTGCAGCAAACGCAACTTTTATCCGGATAGTCATGTAAAATCAGATGGAACCAAAGCAGTTGTAGAATGGATCCCACTTGATCAAAAGAGTCCACGAAAGAAACCTAAAATGAGATGGATGGATGACATCAGCAAGTATGGCCGGCCCAACTGGCAAAAGAAAGGAGCGAATGAGTTGGAAATATGGAGGAGAGGCCTTCATCCTTCAGTAGACAGACAATGGCTAGAAGGATGATGAATAGAGAATCACTTGGGGTGAGTATCAATGTAGCTTTGGTGTCTAGCACATTCTTCATACCCAAGTCCCGTCGTTCTAGGAGGAAGAAGGTTCAAAACACTACTAGAAGCATCAGGACAACCAAGCATGGCAAGAAGTCCAGGCACAAAGTGAGAAAGTTAAAAGACTAGTTTGAGTACCCCATGCTGTTGAGGTATAAGATTTAATAGCTGTCCAGCTGCTGTAAGTCTGATGCAATGTAAGGCTGATGAAATAAGGACAAATCAACATAGCATGGGTATTGCTCTTTTAAGATGAAGAATAAGTCCACCAAACTTTATATAGGGCAGCCATTAGAGGCTGTGTTCTCTCTCCTTGTGTCCGGTATTCATTGCAGAGTTCTCCGTGTAGAGTTAAGAAGACTGATTGCTTGTAAGGTATTTTGCCTACCAGTATATTTCTGTATATGTCTTGTAGATAAACCATTGTTAAAGGTCTTAAGTCTCTGTGTGCTGTGTTTTGCTCCTGGGTTGTTACATAATAGTGGTCATGCTGCAAATGCTCTGACCCTTGCTGTCTATAACTGGCCTGGAGAACAGAAAAAAATTGAAATAAAGTTTTAAATGAAAGGGGTGGTATACTTCTACTCATGCCAAGAGACTCTTAAGAGCCAGAACATGCACATGGCAAACAGATGTGTTTTAATTGCAGAATTCATGTTCTGTCTCCAGCAACCCTTCTACTTTTTCCACGCATGTTTTTTTTATTTATTTGTTTATTTATATTTCATATTTCTTATCCGCCTATCTTAGTAAATAACTCTAATAATAAGCCTTGATGAGAGATTAAGGATAATCTGTTGAAGCAACATGATCAAGATTATGTGTGTGTGTGTGAGTGTGTGTGTGTGTGTTAAGAATGAATAAGTCATAATTAGACAAAAAATACCGTTATATCATTTACAAGAGAGGGCGTAAGCAAAACAGAAAGTTACTGATTCTTAACTCTGGAAATGCTAATTCTTAACACACTGGAACTGTTTTTTTTTTTTAAAGGGTTCTTTTGGTCATATATTAAGCAATATACGATAGAGACATGATAGGTAGGTAGGTAGGTAGGTAGAGAGAGAGGAAGGAAGGAAGGAAGGAAGGAAGGAAGAAAGAAAGAAAGAAAGAAAGAAAGAAAGAAAGAAAGAAAGAAAGAAAGAAAGAAAGAAAGAAAGAAAGAAAGAAAGAAAGAAAGAAAGAAAGAAAGAAAGAAAGAAAGAAAGAAAGAAAAAGAAAGAAAGAAAGAAGAAAGAAAGAAAGAAAGAAAGAAAGAAAGAGAAAGAAAGAAAGAAAGAAAGAAAGAAAGAAAGAAAGAAAGAAAGAAAGAACTCTTTATTGGCCAAGTGTGATTGGACACAGAAGGAATTTGTCTTGGTGCAAATGCTCTCAGTGTACATAAAAGAAAAGAGACATTTGTCAAGAGTCAAGAATCATAAGGATAGATGAATAGATAGAGAAAGATAAAGAGGGATAGTCATATGGAGATATAGAGATAGAAGAGAGAGGCGAATATTTGTGTGTGTGTGTGAGTGTGTGTGTGTGTGTTTGTGTGTATGAGAGAGAATATGTATAGAGAAAAGGGAGGGAGGGGAAGGGAGAGGGAGAGAAAGAAAGAAATGAGGCCTGGAAGAAATACCATACATTATTAAGAGCCCAAGACCCCTATCCTCAAAGTTTGCAAGTGCAGAATGCTGTCATGACAACCACATGTGCAAGACAACATGTCAGACAGAAGACATCTTATTAATGACAGCTTACATCAAACAAACGGCTTCTTAAGAAAAGCAGCTAATTATCCAAAGACATGAATTGTACAAGGATGTGAAATGTGCTCAGCCCTACCTTCCATCAGGAGATTAATTTAAATCCCCGTGTCACCCATATTACTCAATTTAAGCCAGGCAATGCTACAAACACTGCAAAAATCTTGGAAAGCAAATTTTGCTCTCTCCCTCTCAGTCTCTCATTCTTTCTCTCTCATTCTTTCTCTCTCTCTCTCCCCCTCTCTGTCTCTCATTCTCTCTCTCTGTCTCCCTCTCAGTCTCTCATTTTCACTCTTTCTTTCTCTGTCTGTCTGTCTCTCTCTCTCTCATATTCTCTCTCTCTCTCTTTGTGAAACCACACATTAGAAAATGCTCGCAGAAGATTTGGTAGCTGTGGGATGGTTAAAATTTCACACATATTAATTATATTCTTATAATTAGCTCTCCTGTAATTAGACCATAGGCAATAAAGGGATTTCCTCCTTAATAAATAGATCACTCCATTGCAGGCTACTTTATGTGAGTTGTACAAAAACCAAACCACTAAAATATAGCAGGAAAGAGATACAGAAAACTCTGCTGCGGTTTGGTGGTCTTTCCACATGTTTACCACCCCACATCTGTTAGTTTTATGCTACCTGTTCATTGTGGCCTTGCAATCTCCAGCTCTCACTGGCAGCCTCCAAAGGCATGAATTAAATCTGAAAATATCCATATGCAAAATAGGGGCTCTGCCACTGAACTACAGTCAGTTATAAAGCAATTTAAACAATTGCTTACAAACACAGCATGGATTATGTTACTTAGTTTGGTAATAAAATGTTTGCAACAAAACCACCAAGCTCAGAGAGCACCAAGAACCCCACAATACCAATTGTGTTTTTGTGATATTACTAGTTGGGTAGTAAAATGTCTGCAACAAAACCACCAAGCTCAGAGAGCACCAAGAACCCTTCAGTTCAACCCTGAGATACAAACATTCTCTTCTGCCAGCCAGATGACATATATTAATCAATTATGTGATCCTAGAATAATAGTCTGATAAGGAGATCCATTATGAACAGGTTTCATATTTGCTTTAATTATTTCAAGACTACAATGATCTTTAATAGGAAGTCCATACAGTAACCAGTTTGTACTGACCTCCCTCATACTACAGGTTCCTTAAGAATGAAATATCTCATCTTAGTCATTCCTTCAATCTAAAAGACTCAGTCCACTCACCTGCATTCTTGTACCCCAGAAATCACCCTCATTGCTTCTCATTCAGCCATCTTAGCTTAAGCCACCTGCCTGCGTGAAGGTATGAATCAACAGTGTGTAGCCAAAAAAGCCGATGCAATCCTAAACTGCCAGATCAAGTGAGGTGGTAATACAACTCTATAAAGCCTTAGTAAGGCCACACCTAGAGAACTGCAACCAGTTTTGGTCACCACACTATGAAAAAGATGTTGAGACTCTAGTCTAGAAAGAGTGCATAGAAGAGCAACTAGGATGATGAGGGGACTGGAGGTTAAACCATACGATGAACGGTTACAGGAACTGGGCATGGCTAGTCTAGGGAAGAGAAGTACCAGGGGAGACAGGATAGCAATTTTCCAATATTTGAGGGGCTGCCACAGAGAGGAGGAGGGGGTCAAGCTATTTTCCAAAGCACCAGAAGGCTAGACAAGGAACAATGGGTGGAAACTGAACAAGGAGAGATTCAATCTGGAAATAAAGAGAAACTTTCTGACAGTGAGAACAATCAACCGATGGAACAGAAGTTGCCTTCGGAAGTTGTGAGAGCTTCATTACTGGAAGCTTTAAAGAAGAGACTGGACTGCCATCTGTCAGAAATGGTGTAGGGTCTCCTGCTTGGGCAGGGGGTGGACTAGATGACCTACAAGCTCCCTTCCAATTCTGTTAATCTGTTAAAGGTGAGACAGAGCAGGATGGTTATATAGGGTGGGGGGTGGGGAGAAACTCATGTGGACCTATTACAGAATTCCTTTCATTTGCTATAGCTAGAGACATCAAACTAAGGAATCCAAGCTTTCTTCCCCAAAAGACTTAAACCTTAGCATCTTTCTGTCATAATAATACCACCCCATCTCTCAAAGGCATTTTGAGAAGGGCATACCGGCTACCCAACTGACTGCCAAGAAGCCATATCACACTGTCCTTCGCCCGTTTCTGTCATTTCAATATTATTTTTTATCCATTTATCAAAATATAAAATAAGAGAAGTACGCTGCTACTAGCGAAGCCTCACCCTTACTCTGGGGATAAAAGGCAGAGGGCGGGGATGAATAGATATGGCAGAGAACCATTAAACCTTCTGGCCGGCCAGTCTTGTTAGCCTGCGAGAGGAACTTTTTGCCAGGGCTGCCAGAGCAACTAATAAAGGAATCTTTTGAGTTCACGTCAGAGGGTTTGTCGTGTTTGGGGAGCTGAGTCAGAACACGATAGTTCATGTAGTGACTGTTCAAAGTTACAATGGCATTGAAAAAAAGTGACTTAGGACCGTTTTCTACCCTTACAACTGTTGCGGGATCCCCATGGTCACGTGATCAAAATTCAGACGCTCGGCAAGTGGTTCACATTTATGACAGTTGCAGTGTCTCATCTTTAAGCGTGTGGAAAGTGTTGTTCTGGCCAAGGCTTCCTGAGACATCAACAAACACACACGTTAGTGCCAAAAACCTTTTGTTTTATTTCAACTGCTGTGAATTATAGTCGTTCACAGCCCGTAATGAGCCTCAAACAGTTTGTAAATAGTCCCCCAGAAGTCTGCCGAAGTCCTTCAGGATAAGTCTGATAAGCACGCACCTTTATCTTACTCGAAATGCTGCCAACAACTAAATTTCCAATTAGTTATACAAGGCCAAATGGAGCACAAATTCAACACAGAGCTTCAGGCTTCAAACTGGCCAGTACGAACAAAGTTGCTTCCTGCAAAGGTTCATGTCCCTTTGCTCCTCCTTTATGTCTGGTGGGAGAGGCCAATCATCTCTAAGTCTTACTCTTAGTCACCCCTTTTGTCTCAATTGTTCTTGCCTTCTGACAGCTCTGTGCATGAGTGCATTGGGAACAGGCTCCCTCTGTTCCTCTGCCTTGTTGCTGTCAGATTCTGGAAGTTCCGGAGTCAGCGCAGAACTCCCAGATGGCTCTGGCCTCATCTCTGTATCGGATGCAAAATCCTCATCCTTCTCCCCAGACTGCCCATGTTCCTCCCCACTGTCCAACTCTGCTACCTGCTGGCTGACCACAACAATGTCAGAGTATATTCATGAACTGGAATAGAGCTTAGTAACAATGTCAGCCAATGAGAGCTGAGTTGAGGGCCGAAACTTAAAGAGAGAATCTGGGCGTGGCTTATCTCCGTTCTGTGCTCAGCTCTAAAGTGAAAGAGAAGCTAACTTACTTGCTTGCTTGCTGAACTAAAGTGAAACTGATGTCTGTTTCTGAGCTCCTGGGTTGCTGTTCTCCTCTGAACTCTTAACATGTCTGCTTCCGTTTGAGTTTGCTCTATGTTGGAGAAATCTACAACTAGTATTGTTAAATTTACTTCATATGTTTATAAAGAAGTTAAATGAAGCCTCAGCCATCTGTGTTTACTTTCCTGGCGCTGCATTTATGCTTTAATACTCTGAACATACAAGTGTCACAAGGCACCCCACTTTAACAAATTTCAGAATGTCAGAGATTTCTGACATGATCAGCCAACACACTCTCAAGAGTGTGGCTTTTGTGTAGCACCATCAAACTGTAACGTTCTTCTCAAAGGTTCTGCGAACCCTTAATTATTTTTTTATGCTACTTCATTCATGGACCTTTGAAGATGGTGTCAGGTGTTCTGTTTGTTTCCTCTCCTTGAACTCTCCAGGATCAAAAGGGATAACTTGACCCCACTTCCTTCAAACACTTCCTTCAAAATTCCACAATTATAACACAACGCCAAAAATATTGACTGTAAACAGGTCAATAGCTGTCAAGGTCATTTTGCTTGTAAAACCAGAAGAGACACATACACAGAGAGAAAAGAAAACCACATTTTTAAATAGCAAGAGCAAAAAAAAATATATCCATTCAAAATTTCAGGACTCTCTCTCCATTTTCCACTGCAGTGTGTAATATTCCTGATAGCAAGATTCACAAGAAGTTGGAGATCTCGCTAAGGGATTAAGACTGGATTGTCCAGAAAACCAAACACAAACTTTCAGATGAAGTGTAAGGGCCTCCCAACTTTCCAGTCACGTTTGTTCTCTTTGAGTTAATGGTTACTTTTATTTATTATAAGCTTATACGCCATACAGGAAGTACCACTTCCTCACAATTCACGCATTTGGTTTTTAGTTATTATTTAACTCTTTGTTAATTTTAATTGTTTTATATTTACTGTTCTATAAGCTGCCCAGAGTCACTTAGGAAGAAAAGAAGGGAGGGAGGGAGGGAGGGAAGGAAGGAAGGAAAGAAAGAAAGAAAGAAAGAATGAAAGAAAGAAAGAAAGAAAGAAAGAAAGAAAGAAAGAAAGAAAGAAAGAAAGAAAGAAAGAAAGAAAGAAAGAAAGAAAGAAAGAAAGAAAGAAAAGAGGGGGAAGGAAAAAATAAAAAGAAAGAGAAGGGAAATAGGGAGGAAAGAGAATGAAAAAAGAGGGAGGGAGGGAGGAAGGGAAGGGAAGGGAAGGAAAGGAGGAAGGAAGGAAGAAGGAAGGAAAGAAAAGAGGGGAAATGAAAGAAATAAAAAGAAAGAGAAGGGAAATAGGGAGGAAAGAATGAAAAAAGAGGAAGGAAGGAAGGAAGGAAGAAAGAAAGAAAGAAAGAAAGAAAGAAAGAAAGAAAGAAAGAAAGAAAGAAAGAAAGAAAGAAAGAAAGAAAGAAAGAAAGAAAGAAAGAAAGAAAAGAGGGGCAAGGAAAAAAATAAAAAGAAAGAGAAGGGAAATAGGGAGGAAAGAGAATGAAAAAAGAGGAAGGAAGGAAGGAAGGAAGGAAGGAAGGAAGGAAGGAAGGAAGGAATTTTCCTGAAAAGAAACATGGTGAGATCAAGGAAAAATCCACTTTCCCCTTTTGTTAAACCTCTAGTTTTGGTAAAATTAGGCTATAATAAAATTATTGATCCAGGATAATATATTGAGCTTCATGGAAGGATATTCTTTTGAGTCCAGATTCTTCTAATGTTAGTCTAACATACTCATTTCACACAGTTCTGACCGCTGAAGCATCCCCATAATCAGGGGATCAAATTTCAACTGATTCATACTTACAACGGTCGCTGCATCCCAAGGTCACGCGATCCCCTTTTGAGGCCCTCTGACAAGCAAAGTCAAACGGGGAAGCCAGATTCACTTAACAACCAGGTTACTCACTTACCAACAGCAGTGATCCACTTAACAACTGTGGCAAGAAAGGTCGTAAAATGGGGCAAAGCTCACTGAACAAATGTCTCACTTAAAAAAGGAAATGTGGGCTCAATTGTGGTCATAAGTCAAGGACTACCTGTGCAAAGTTTAATACCTCATTAAAAAAGAAAGACAGCTCAACATCCATCCTAACCCATGCAACTTCTCTAAATAAGACATTCAAACTCCTACCTTGGAGTACCTGATATCCACTGAGTTGGGATGTTGGCTTGTAGATGTTTCATTTACTAGGTAAATGAATTAGGTAACCTTATTATGAACCTGAAACATCTACAAGTTAACAGCCAACCACAGAGAGCACCAAGGATGCCACAATTCAACCTGAAGCCACCTTAATTCTCTTCTACTGCAGCTCCTATCTTGCAGGCCAGTTCAGCCATCAGACGAGGAAGGCAAGAACTTTTTGGTCACTGATATATATATATTTGTGCTATTAGATTTTATTTTCCCACCCAAACAGCCTGCTAGAGCAATTACGAAGCTGGCAGGACTAGCCAACACTGTCCAGAAGATAGGCTCATGATGCAGAAGGATTTTGACATTGGGCACTATCTAACAAAATGAAATTCAGTGGTAAAAAAAGGAAGGTTCCACATTTAGGCAAGAACAACCAAATGCACAGGTATAGCACAAGCGGTACCTCACTCAATAGTAGTAACTTGAGAGGGATCTTGGAGTCCAAGTGAACAATCACTTAAAGATGAACCAGCCCTGTGCTGCAGCTGCCAAAAAAGCCAACACAGTTCTATGTTGCATCAATAGAGGGATAGAATCAAGATCACATGAAATGTTAATACCACTTTACAATGCCTTGGTAAGGCCACACTTGGAATATTGCATCTAGGATATAAAAAAGATGTTGAGGTTCTAGAAAGAGTACAGAGACAAGCAACAAAGATGATTTAGGGGACTGGAGGCTAAAATATATGGAGAAGGGTTGCAGGAATTGGGAATGTCTGGTTTAATGAAAAGAAGGACTAGGGGAGGCATGATAACAGTCTTCCAATATCTCAGGGGATGCCACAAAGAAGAGGGAGTCAAGCTATATCTCCAAAGCTCCTGAAGGCAGGACAAGAAGCAATGGGTGGAAACTCATCAAGGAGAAAAGCAACTTAGAACTAAGGAGAAATTTCCTGACAGAATAATTAATCAGTGGAACAAATTGCCTCCAGAGGTTGTGGGTGCTCCAACACTGGGTGTTTTAAAGAAGAGATTAGATTTGTCTGAAATGCTATAGGGTTTCCTGCCTCAGTTGGAGGTTGGAGTAGAAGACCTCCAAGGGCCCTTCCAATTCTGCTATTCTATTCTATTCCATTCCATTATTCTATGCTACGTGACCCTACCCTATCCTACCCTATGGTATTCTATTCAGATGTTTGGGGTCTCTCACAAAAGAAAACAAGTCATTCATTCCAGGATTGGTTTTTATTAAATTGTTATTGCAAGGAGAGTCTCGCAGAGACGTGTTTTCTTCTGCAGTTGCCAGAATCCAGTGGACAGACATGGGAATTAGGCAACTTGTCTTTGGAGGTGGAGCAACAACCACAAGCCAGAGACACCAACAAAGCTTGCAAGGCCAGAAATAACTTCAGTTTCCAGTTACAGGCCTCCTGGCAGCCACAATCATGAATGCTCTTTTCATGCTCTTCTTCCAATTCTGTTGGCATCTTTTGCCAGATAAGATTGATGGGATTCTACTCAGGACACCCTGCTAGTATCATTGGCCTACTGTAACTGGGGGATGCGGTGGCTGAAAACAATCCATAAAAACGGCCAAAAACAGCCTGAAAACGTCCTGAAAAATGGCCTGAAAACAGCCTGAAAATGGCTGGAAAAATGGCCGGAAAATGGCCGAAAATGGCCCCAAAAATATCCAAAAAAGAGGCACGTGTGCACCGGCCAGCTGGTCTTTGGTTTTCCGGTGCTCCAGCACCTGCACGTGTATGTGCATGCACGCGTGTTCTGGTTTGGGCACTCGCTGCTGAAAAGGTTCTCTATCAGTGGTTATTTTCTCTGGAAGGCTTTTTGAGGAGGGGAAATGAAATCTAATAGCAAAATATATTAGTGACCAAAAAACTCCAGTATTTCCAATGAGTCAGCCAGTCAAAGATTGGTACCTAAGTAGGAAGTAGCAAAGGCCTTGCCTTTCTTTTCCTTTTTTTAAAAATGCATTTTCCTACTGTTACAGTAGGAAGAATAAAAGGACAAATGGTTCATGGGGAAAATACTCTTATCTTCTTCCCTCTTTTTTTTCCTTCCTTTTTGAATCACCGACCTTGGAAAGAGAAAGTCAAAGAATCTGAGGAGCTCTGGAGTCACAGGGCTGCATCTATGAAGAGAGGCCTTGACATTTGAATCTCCCAATCAAAGAAACAGTTGCTTCATTTGATTGCAAGAAATGCGTAGACTCTGGAAGATTATCTTGAAGGAAAACCTTGAGTTCTTTTCGAGCTTCCAGAGCAAAGGCGGGCAGAAAAACAGCCCCCTCGTTTGCGAGAAGTTGAGTTGAAAAACAGCTGGGAATTCGATAGACAGCAGCTTAATGGTTAGACCGAGAAAGCAGGATGCTGGAGACCCTGAACTTCTATTAAACATTTATTATTTATTTATTATAGCAATTTTATTTATTAGACTTATTTCTTCGACTTATTTGACCTATTTCTCTCTCTGGGCACAATGAAAATATATCTGCCAAACAAAACTCTGCATTGGTGACAGGAAGAGCATCCGGCCATTAAACACTCTGCTAGCTCCATTCAGTTGCCCGAACTCCACCCCACAAGGGATTATGATATCATCATTAAAAGATGATGTTGACAGCAATAGGCCGTAGACTTATATATCACTTCTTGGTGCTTTCCAACCCTCTCTAAGCGGTTTACAGAGTCAGCCTCTTGCCCTCAACAACCTGGGTCCTCATTTTACCCACCTCGGAAGGATGGAAAGCTGAGCCAACCTTGAGCTGATCACGATCGAACTACTGACAGTGGGCAGAATCAGTCTACAATATTATATTTGAACCACCATGCCACTACAGGTTGTTATTAATCCAAAACAGAGTGGTCAATGTCTGGAATACTCTACCTGACTCTGTGGTTTCTTCCCCAAACTCCAAAAACTTTAACCTTAGATTGTCTACTTTTGAACTCACCCCTTTCCTAAGAGGCCTGTAGGGGACGTGCACTAACTAAGCGGCAGAAACCATTGACTCTTGTAACTTCTCTTTCTTCTAAACCCTGGATGTGAATGCAAAAAATCTACCTTAAAAAAAAAAAAAGGACAGAATCATACAATTGGAAGGGACCTTTGGAGGTCTTCTAGTCCAACCCCTTGCTCAGGCAGAAAACCCTATACCATCCCAGACAAGTGGCTGTCCTGTCTCTTCTTAAAAGTCTCCAGCGGGTTGGAGCATCCACAATTTTGGGAGGCAAGTTGTTCCATGGATTAATTGTTCTAACTTCACTTAGGACTTCATCCTGAACTCCAGAAACCTTGAAAACCTGCCTGCCCTGTTTCAAATAACCTGAGATAACCTTATAAAAGTACTGCCTTAAATATTAATTGCTGGTATTTATTTTAGAATGGTTGATAGAATAGCCTTGGCCTATTTGTAAGATAAAAACTACGGTTTGCAAACATGTCTATTACAAGGTTCATTTTCCAAGAAGTAATAGCTGGTTGCAATTCCCAGCTGAACTCAAGGGGAGATCCAAGTTTGCCACTGGTAATCTGTACAGTCTATATATTATACGAAGTTGAAGCTTTCTGCCACTTCTGTTTATGTTTGAGTAAGGCTTCAACTTATTCCAAAAGTCAAACATTATTGCAGCGATTATATTACAGTAGCTGTAAGTAGCATTATTTTAAAAAAAGAACTTGCAAACGTACATACATAGTC
This sequence comes from Bungarus multicinctus, assembly GCA_023653725.1. NCBI lineage: Eukaryota > Metazoa > Chordata > Lepidosauria > Squamata > Elapidae > Bungarus > Bungarus multicinctus. The sequence continues at coordinate 96,365,423 of CM042844.1, forward strand.
CATACATAAAGCACAATTTGTGGGCAGAAAATTTGCTTCCTCATTTTATGTTTTTATTTTTTTTCAATAAACTTTATTAAAGATTTATATATATATTTGCATATACACACACACACACACACACACAATATAGGACATTTCATTACAAAAGAAATCATTGTGAAAAACAAAACTTATACACACAAAACACATACGTTTCTCATCAATTAGACGGTGTGTTCTTTCCTCAAAGACAATTTTCCTAATATTCATTTCCTATTGTTGGTAAATATTCTTAATCTAACCCCTTTATTTTTTCCAATCCTTATCTTTTTATTCTCTGGTTTTTATCCTTAATCCAATTGTACCATTTTTCCCAAATTGTACTATATTTTGTGTCTACCTCTTCCTTTAGTTTTTGGATAAGTACATCCATTTCAGCTCAGTCAAGGACTTTCTGGATTATCTGATTGTCTGTTGGCATTTGGTCACCCTTCCAGCATTGTGCCAACGCAATTCTTGCTGCCTCATTTTAAACTTTGTTGTTCAATCCAGAATTCCCTAAAACATCTTCAAAATTGTTATTAATAATAATAACAGCAATGTTCTCTCTACTTCCCCAGGAAAGGCAGGTGCATCTGAAAGCTGCTTAAAGATGAGGTATTATTTATCTTCAAGAATATAACTCAAGCTGTTTAACAATTCCAGGATGGTAGGGAAGGATGGAAACCAAAATATCGGGGGGTGGGGAGTTGGCAGAAAAGAAAAGACCACTCAAAACACTCACAGAAGACCAAGTGAATATTTGCACATTATGTATTCAATACAATTCAGATTCTCTCAGTGGACAATTTCCCCAATGAAGAATTAAAATATACAACAAAAATAGCAAGGGTGGGAAGAGAGAGAGACAGAGAGACACACACAGAGAGAGACATATATATATAGTGAGAGACAGAGACAGATAGAGAGAGTAATAGAGAGAGTGTGACAGAGAGAGAAGAAAAAAAGAAAGAAGGCAGGCTAAGGCAAAGAATTCTGAATTTGAGGTTTCTTTCTGAGTTTCTTAAAATATTTTGAACAGAAAACATTATATTTTGTAGTACTATGTAAAACGTTTACAAAAGAAAAAGACTACATAGTTCAATTCTCTTCAGATTTGCCATTCTTGCAGCTGTAGTTCTTGTGAACGCAGCAAAGAAGAGCTCCTTACACAGGCTATCATGTCTAAAGAGGCCAGAGTGTTCTTCTTCGATTCTGAAGAAACATTGGGAAGAAAGAAACACACCACCTTGCTTGTGGAGTTACATACCCCAAAGTATTTTTTCATCAGCAGTAGACTTCAAACTCTATGAAAACAAGGATTGCAGAAAAGCCATGATTTCCACATTGGCCCCAACAAGATCTCAGAATTCCTGACTCACCATCCTCCTCTATCTGGGTCCTTTTGATTGGGAAATACTTTGAAACTCCTACTCAGCTCTTACCATCCTACCCTCACAATGTCCTAGTTATTCCGTCTGCATTCTGGGATGGAAACATTTTGTGTTCAAAACATTTTGTACAACCACTGGTATCTTTTCCTGTTTTTTCCCTTACTAGAGGCCTGCTCATTTTATTTTAAGTATTACTTAATAGAGCAGCTGAATACCACTGGCTTTTTTTCAGCAAATTCATACAAAATATTGAGAGGATACAACTGGAGTGCTTGGTACTTTGGAGGGGTCTATGACAATATGCCAACTCACCATAGCCAACTCATTATCATGGCCAACTCACCATGGCCATCTCACCATAGCCATCTCACCATAGCCAACTTGCCACAGCCAACTCGCCACAGCCAATTCACCATGGCCAACTCACCATAGCCAACTCACCATGGCCAACTCATCACGGCCAACTCACCACAACTTGCCACAGACAACTTGCCATGGCCAACTCACCACAATCAATTCACCATGGCCAACTCATCATGAGGCAACTCACTGCTGGACAAAAATTACAATAATATCAAAGAAATGGTTGATGACAATCATTAAAGAAAGGGATGCAAAAGGAGGGGCAGAATGAGATGTGAATGACAAAATTTATTTTTTAAAAAAATATTTTAAATAATTAAATTGAATTGTGAAATTGTCCTGTGGCAAGTTGTCCCACGGCATGTTGGCTGTGGTGAGTTGTTCCACGAGTTGGCCTTGGTGAGTTGGATACTGCAAGTTGCTGTGGCAAGTTGTCCCATTCTGACTTGGGAGACAGCAGAGTAGAATAGAGTGACTTGTGTGCTTTGCTTATATGGTTCCTAATGGATACGACTGGGTCAAGTCTATCAAGGAAACTAATGGCTTGGTCTAGGCATGGAGTTGGTCTTGGACAGCAGAAAGCGATGCCTGAGGAGCATCAATTTGGACAGTAGTTTCTTCTCTGTCCTGTCCTGTCCTGTCCTGATCTGTTCTTCTGCTTAGAAGTTTCTTCTCTCTGGATGAAAAATTCCCAAGTTCCCAAAAGAAGAAACATGAACCCTTTGAGAAACCTCAGTATTCTTATCAAGTTTCTCTTCCTTCCACTACTCAATTTCTTCTTCCCAGTGAAGGGAATTGACAAGTACAAATATGAGTCAAGAAATAGCCAGGAAAACTGTTTCTCTTTCAGCTTGGAGTAACGGTTAAAGATCCTGGGTTCAAAAATGGGAAGCAATGGGTTCTAGACTTGCCTTGGCCATGAAGCTAGCTAGGTGGTCTTAGGCCAGCCATTCTTTCTCAGCCCCAGGAAGAAGGCAATGGTTAGACTTAAGCGTAGCACACAAAATTATCTGCTACAATGTCCTACCAGTCAATGACTACTTCAGCTTCAACCACAATACAAAAGCACACAACAGAAACACAAATTCAATGTAAACCACTTCAAACTTCATTGCAGAAAGTACGACTTCAGCAACAGAGTGGTCAATGCCTGGAATACACTACCTGATTCTGTTGTTACATCCTCTAACCTCGACTCCTTTAACCACAAACTATCCACTATTGACCTCACCCCATTCCTAAGATTTCTGTAAGGGGCGTGCATAAGTGCACCATCGTGCCTACTGTCCCTGTCCTATTGTCCCCATTTATTCGTACCTCTTTCCTGTATTCTTACTCATGTTTATACTTATATCTATTCTCTTGTAAGCGATTGACAAATCAAATAAATAAATTAAATTAAATAAAACCTTCTTCCAAAAACACTGCCAAGAAAACTACTTGAATTATTCCAAGCAATGGTCAAGAATTCAAGTCAAAGCTGAATAGAAGGAGCACATATGAATCCCCACTTACACACAAAGTCTAACATTCAAATGTTTATAGCTTGGGACCATCCATCACTCAACCAAGGCTACTGGTAAGAATTGTGTTATCAAAAACATTATTTTAATCAAAAACATTCATCAAAGGGAAAACTTTGGACATTTACTCTTTTACTCAACTGATCATTGATGGTGTTCCTTAAAGAGTTGCTCCATAACCAGCCTCAACAACTTTAGTACCCCAGCAAACTACCAATTATTATTTATCTACCTAACTAGCATGTTCATTTTATTTCTTTTTATTATTATTATATTTTAATTTTTAATACAATCATTCCACCTTCAGTTGAACAGTATGTTGTCTGGGTACAAGCATCTTTGTTAAACAATAATCAAAGTTACATATTAATTCATTACATATTAATTCTGCAGTACTTAACATAATAACGTCCACCTATTATATATAGTATATATATAGTATAATCTAGTATATATATAGCATAGTATAGTAAGGGAAATGCATATTTAGTTATTCATATATTGATTTCTGTTAGAATTGTATTTGTGCAAAATTGGAAGAGTGAAGAGATACCTACAGATGAGAATGTGATTAGGAAAATATTAGAATGTGTGGAAATGAATAGGTTAATTTTGGCAATTAAGGAGAAAGAGTAAACTGATTATTATTTGGCATGGGATTTATTCTATCAATAGTTAAATAATAAAAATGGAAGTTAGAAATAGGGAAACAAAATAAAGATGATGTGTTAAAAGAGATAAGTTAATATGTTGACTGACATCTTGCATACTACTACGTTAATACTGTATAATCAATTAGTATTATTAATAGGTAGCATGCTCATTTTGAAGCCCTCCAACAATTTGAGCATTGTGATTGATTTCCTGTCCGGATCTCTAGATCCAGCAACAACATGAAATAGTTCCTTCCCCACTCCAACAGATCTCCTTCTATCCCTGTCTACCTCTTCTAGGTTTTCACACTGTTCTTCCCATCACCCTCAATACTATTGTCTGCTTCCCTTTATTTCAGAAAAAAAGGAAGAATAAAAGCAGAACACAACAGGAAGACCAAACGACGTGTGTTTATCTTTTTAAAAGAAATCTAGAAAACTTTCAAAGATCCTACTCAACTCTCAAAAAACCAACTCAATTGGTTGCAGCTTTTTTTCCAGGAGCTTTGACTGCTATTTAAAACAAGAAGCATGTCTTCTAGATCTCATAAATGATGCAATTATCCTCGTTTAGAAGACGGGTTAATTTGCGAGCTGAAATCTTGGAAACTGGAAGAGCAGCTGAAATATTTCCAGTCGAGAAAAACAGGACAAACTCAACCCCCTCCCCCCCTCCCCCCCCCAAAAAAGAGCAAGGATGATTGAGTTAGGGAAAGCAAGGATGATTGCAAGAGGGAAAGAGACAAGAGACTCTGCTGTATTTATATAATTTATGCAGAGACCCGAGTTCAGTTTAAGTTTAGATAAGTTTAGTACTGAAGAATGGATGCTTTCAAATTGTGGTGATGGAGAAGACTCGAAAGTCCCTTGAACTGCAAGCAGATCCAATCAGTCAATACTAAAGGACATCAATCCTTCTTTGGATGGAAGGACAGATCCTGAAGCTGGAGCTCAAATACAAGTAGTCCTCAAAATTATGCCCATCATTGACCCGAAACTTATGCTGCTAAGTGAAACATTTGTTAAGTGACTTTTGCCCCATTTTATGACTTTGCTTTTCACATGACCCCAGAACCACTGTAAGTGTGAAGCAGCTGCTAAACATTCCAACGAAACTCCCCATATTCAGAAGCCAAGTTCATCCAATTAAGAATTTATTAGAGAAGTCATATTGGCACATCTGGGACAACCCAAATCTGAGAGTTCCAGGTATTCCCTTTCCAAAGAGAAATTCAAAGATCCATCCCCTGCATCCACCAGTCCATCATATGACTCAATCAAACATCGTCCCACCTGGAGACCTTCCTCCAGATACTCTCCTCCAGGTGCAGGGCAACATGTCCTTGACTCTCTGAGAAAGAATGTTGTTGAGTCTAATCTTCCGCCTCTTTATGAAATCCCCCGTCCCAAATTCCCAGGCATTGAATGTGGCAGCCTTGCAGCCTCTGAATAAAATATGGCTTCCAAGGCTGACACACATGACCATGGGGTGGCCTCAACAGTCCTAAGTGTGAAAAATGGACATAAGTCACTTTTTTCAGTGCCATTATAACTTTGAAGGGTCACTGTTGTAAGTCGAGACCTATCTGTGCTTGGCCACCTAATGAGAAGAGAGGACTCCTTGGGAAGTCCTGATGTTGGGAAAAATGGAAAGGACAGTAGAGGATGAGAGGATCAGATAATACCATCAATGCCACAAATGTGAATTTTGGGCAAATTCGGGGGCAGAGAACAGGGGAGTTGGGCATGACTTAGTGACTGAACAACAACAACAGAAGCTTAGATTGCCTGAAAATAGAATCTTAATAGAGGGGACACATTGGCTCAGAGGCTAAGACGCTGAGCTTGTCAATCAGAAAGGTGGGCAGTTTGGCGGTTCAAATCCCTACTGCCGCATAACAGAGTGAGCTCCCGTTACTTGTCCCAGCTTCTGCCAACCCAGCAGTTCGAAAGCATATAAAAATGCAAGTAGAAAAATAGGGACCCCTTTGGTGGGAAGGTAACAGTGTTCCGTGCGCCTCTGGAGTTTAGTTATGCTGGCCATGGAGACGTCTTTGGACAGCGCTGGCTCTTTGGCTTTGTAACAAAGATAAGCACTGCCTCCTAGAGCCAGAAATATGCGAGGGGAACTTTACCTAGAATCTTAGTATGTAGCACCAACTTCACATAACTCCCATGAGATGGAGGCCATATATCATAAGACCTTCCTTTATCTGCCAAAACTTGACTGTCTCAGGATATAAGAGACAAGGATACTTTTGAACTTTTTAGTTTAGACCTTACTCTCTGCTCTCACGCTGCCTTTCTTCAAGCAGTCACTGTTCCCAACCCAACCATCAACGTTCTCAAGTCAAAAAAAGAATAGAGAAGGGAATATGCAGTGGTGGCGCAGTGGTTATAATGAAGTACTGTAGGCTGACTCTGCCCACTGTCAGCAGTTCAATCCTCACAGGCTCAAGGTTGACTCAGCCTTCCATCTTTTCAAGGTAGGTTAAATGAGGATCCAGATTGTTGGGGGCAAGAGGCTGACTCTGTAAACTGCATAGAGGACTGTGAAGCAGTATATACATCTAAGTGCCATTGCTATCTTCCTTCCTTCCTTCCCTCCTTCCTTCCTTCCTTCTTTCCTTCCTTCCTTCCTCCTAAAGATTGACTCAGCCTTCCATCCTTCCGAGGCTGGTAAAACGAGGACCCAGAGTGTTGGGGGAAATAAGCTGACTCTGTAAACCGCTTAGAGAAGGCTGAAAAGCATTGTGAAACTGTATATAAGTCTAAGCACTACTGCTAGTGCTATTTATAGAGAATATACATTTAAAGAGTTTACCTTTCTAGCAACCGACTGCCTCCTCGCCACTTCTCCCTGCGTATGATTGAAAAATTGGTCCCAATCTACAGACCTCCATGTGGTTACAATACCACCATCATTTCAGCAAGCTCCTTTGCAAGAGATGGAAGCTTTTCCCCACCGCGGGAAAGCGAAAGGCAAAATCCAATACTAAGATTCCCTTCTCCCTCAATTTCCTGGACATTAATTTCCCAACAGGATCTGGGGCTTTGCAGATTAAAGAAGAAAAGCTCCTGCTAAATTCACCAGGAATTGAAAAGGCAATCCCCAGCAGTGTAGGTACACCCTACCAAGTCAGGAACGTGACAGCCATTCTCTTTAATCATTACAAGCTTTGACTCTCTCTCCCTGCAAACACAGAACAACACCTAAATATGCAGGAGAGGCAGTTTTTAAACAGCTTACCAGAAGCCAGAGCAATCATTCTTACCTGGAAAGCAGCTACTCGCAGCTGCTCGGCTACCTGTCACCACAAACACCTCCCTCTCTCCTTATGATTTACGATGCTCTGCCCAGCACTGAACCTTGCATTACTATCCTCCTTTATTGCCTGCAGCTGTCATTCTTCCGGGTAATTCACCCACTACCCTCAGTTTCATAGAGGGAAGCATTGGAAAGGCAGAGACACTGATTTTAATCAACTCAGAATCGACAAGCTGCACCAAAAGATCCCGAAGACACAGACTGGGCAGCAATAAATGAGGAGGGATTTTCCAGGGAAGGACCTCGGCTCACATCAGCCTCTGAAAGGACAACAATGCAGGTTTACCCTACAGCAGGGGTCTCCAACCTTAATGACTTTAAGGCTTGTAGACTCCATGTCCCCGAATTCCCCAGCCAACTTTGATAACCTTAAGACTTATGGACTCAGTCTCCCAGAATTCCCAGCCAATCTTGATAATGTTAATACTTGTTGACTCCATCTCCCAGAATTCCCCAGCCAACTTTGATAACTTTATGACTTGGGGACTCCAACTCCCAGGGAGTTGAAGTCCACAAGTCTTAAAGTTACCAAAGTTGGAGACCCCTGCCCTACTCCTACTATCTCTACTCTGTCCTACTATTCTGAAGTGTTAAGGCATGCTGTGCTAATAGTATTAAACATCTCAGCCAAAATGATACATCTGTATTACAATATTCTGTACAAAAAGATCAAGGGAAAGATTTCCCCTATCCAGTTGAGTCTGACTCTTGGGGCAGTGCTCATTTCTGTTCCCTAACTGAGGAAGCCAGCACTGTCTGAAGACCCTTTCCATAGTCATGTGGCTGGCATGATTATACACTGAGGCGCACAGAATGCTGTTACCTTCCCACCGAAGCGGTACCTATTCATCTATTCGCCTTTGCATGCATTCAAACCGCTAGATGGGCAGGAGCTGGAGCAAGGAACGGGAGCTCAACCCATCCCGCAGTGCTTGGGTCTCAAACTGCCTACAAGCTCAGCATCTTAACAGCTAGGCCACCAAACCCCTCTTATTTTCTTAATATATATCCCAGACATGGAATATATATTAAGACAATAAGACCATAAAGAGTAACCCTGCTGGGTCAGACCATTTAGTCCAGCAGTCTGTTTTCACACCATCCAACTTATTGTATAAGGAAGCCTAACAATCTTCCAATAGATGGAAACCTTCATTACTAATAGCCAAGTAAGCCATAACTTCCACAAGATTTGTCTAATCCCTATTTGGAGCCAGCCAAACTAGTAGCCAACATCCCATCTCTTGGTTGTGAATTGGAAAATTTAATTACACTTCGTATAAAAATGATTTCCTTTTGCTCATCCTGATTTTTTCAGGATTCAGGTTCACCTCTGGGCATTTGGGAAAGGACAGACAAATGTTCTTAATAGGACCACTATAACTTTTAAATAATGACCCAAGAAAGTTCCAAAAACCAGGACATTTCGGAGTCCGTAATTAGACAGAAAATTCTTCACAACTATAACAAGCAAGAAAAACCCCAAAAAACCCATTAAAATATTATATGCCTATGAATTTATATCATTCCTATTAAATACAGATGCATATTATATAATGTATAATATTGGAAATGCCAACAAGTTGATGGTACCTTTTATCATATGTGGTGGTTATGCCCCAAGACTAAGACATATTGGACTAAAATTAAAAATTGGCTACAGGAAATCACAGACTACCAAACTGAATCTAAACCAGAACTTTTTCTACTAGAAATTATTAAAGGTCAATATCCAAATATATATATATATATATATATATATATATATATATATATATATATATATATATATATAATTTTACATATCTTAACAGCGGCTAGGATAGCTTTCGCACAAATGTGGAAAACGCCCAACATCCCCAGTGAGGAATTAGTCCAATAAAAAATAATGGGACTGTGCTGAAATGGACATACTCACATTAAAAATGAAAGAGAAAGAGGACTGCAAGGATTATTCAATCTAGCACAAATGGTATGAATGGATAGGAAACAGATATAAGAAATAAGATATGAAGACTAACTGTAAGAGACCTTAGGAAAATAATTTGTAAGTATGTAAAATATATAAGAATATATGATAGAATCAATTATTGACAAAGATAATAGTTATTGATAGTTGTATATTAAATGTATTAAGACTTATAAGTTAATATTTGCAGATGTCAAAACGCTGTTGAAAATGAGATTATGATTTGAGTTGTATTGGTGGAAAACACAATAAAAATCTATTAAAATAAAAATAAATAAATATAGATGTATACAATATTTTTTTGCCCTGGATTCACCTGCAACGCTTCAAGCATTCAGGTCTCCTTAATATTTAGCAAGCTGTTGTCTGTTTGGCTGTTTCTATTGTTCTATACATTCCTCCATCCTATAGCATTTTAATTAGAGTGTTTGTTAGTTCCTCTTAATTAGTGGATCTTGGTGGATGTTCTTTTGGTTGCTTGCACTAATCTATTTAAAAATAAATAAATAAAAAAACATGGTGTCAAATAAGGACTTTCTCGCTGGCCAATCTTGTGGAGAATTTCTAAGAAGACAAACTGAACTGCGTTCGGTTGGACTTTACTCTCAAACAAGGATAGGATTTCAAGAGTAACTCGCAAGCAGGAACAAACACACCCCACAAACACACACACTACACCTTTTCAGCATATCTGCTATCTGTATTTTTTTCTGCTGTTTAAAGGGTTTCTGAGGAAAGCCAGCCAGCCAGCCATCTTGATTGGAATGAAATGGCCCACCTCACTTGTCATATGAAGAAGCAGTAACAGACAAGGAGAGAATTCACATTTTAGCAACAAGGGAAGTCCAGATTATATTGTTCATCTTCAGGTGAGGTAGGGAGGGCTCCTTACAAGGTTGGAGACCCCTGAAGTAGAACACTACCAAGAAGAGAACCAAATAAACATTATCATATGTACCTGATACTTTTAGAACCACAACTGAGCCCAAAATTGCTGTTGGCTAAGTGAAGCATCTAAGTGAATTCTGACCCACTTTACAATTTTTCATGCCACACTCTCCAAAACACCTGAGGGCAGGACTAGAAGTGATGGGTGGAAACAAATCAAGGAGAGAACCAACCTAGAACCAAGGAGAAATTTTGTGAAAGTGAGAACAATTAACCAGTGGAACAACTTGCCTCCAGAAGTTGTGAGTGCTCCATCGCTGGAAGTTTTTAGGAAGAGACTAGACAGCCATTTGTCTGGAATAGTATAGAGTCTCTTGCCCAGACAGATGGACTAAAACACTTCCAAGGTTTCTTCCAACTTGTTATTGTGTTATACTTCGCAATAGCCCCTATGTATTTTTGCTATGTGAAATGAATGAATCACTTATCCACTGATTATAGCCCGCGATAAATGATCAGCAAGATTAATTTATTGTAGCTCCTGATATCCGAAGGAAGAACTAAATACAGCCAGGAAATTCTGTTAAGCTGCCCTAAAGGAAAGTTTAGAAAAAGCAAAAATCCCATTGCCAAACTTGTGGTATTTGTCATTCTTAGCAAAATCTCTTAGCAAAGACCAGCCAAGGTTAGTCTTCCAAGCCTTCAGACCTGCTTGGAAAGGGAATTCAACAAGACACTCCCTTGCATAACTTATCAAATATTTAAGTGTAGAGAATCAATGATTAACCCAACTTAAATACCCAAAGCTACCCAGCTGAGAAAAAATATTCCAGGAGTCCTTCTCTTATTCAAAAAGCTCCCAATTACGTCTTTCTCTTACTATTTCTTTGGTAACGAGAAGCCACGATTGAAAAATAAAATAAAATTATTCAGACTGGTTACTGGATTCCTCGACGATTGCCTAACAAAACCAGCCTTCTTGCAAAACCACAAGTCATTTCAAGTGTGTTAACCAAGTAAATTATAGCCTTGTTTTCGAAATTACGGCAGTGGCATCTGAGTGACAGGGAAAAATCATAGGTAACCGCTGACCTGTAAGGTAACAGGATAACAATGGAATCGACAGGAAAAGCTGAGCTGAAGGAAAAAGAGAAGAAGGAAGAAGGGGAAAAAAAGAAAGACAGGCTTGTGTTTGTCTATGTGGATTTCTATCTATTGAAGAGAACCAGTTGTTTTCATGATTGGTAAAATGTATTTATTCCTCCAATTTGGCATGTCTCCAATCTTTGGCAGTGCAAAAGTGCAGAAGAAAGAACAAAAGGAAGGAAGGAAGGAAGGAAGGAAGGAAGGAAGAAAGAAAGAAAGAAAGAAAGAAAGAAAGAAAGAAAGAAAGAAAGAAAGAAAGAAAGAAAGAAAGAAAGAAAGAAAGAAAGAAAGAAAGAAAGAAAGAAAGAAAGAAAGAAAGAAAGAAAGAAAAGTGCTGCAAATACATATTTGACAATACGAGCTGCACTTGTAGAGCAAAGACATTTCTCGTAAATATTTGCACACACGAAATGTAGCCTCATGAAGAAGGGGGAAGCCATTTGAAGCAGACTGGTCTATCTGAAGAAAAGAGACGCAGAGGAAAACATGAAAATTAGGGAAAAATTATTGCGCAGCGTGTAAACTAGCTAGGGGTCTCCAACCTTGGCAACTTTAAGATTTGTGGACTTTAACTCCCAGAATCCCAGAAATTTGCCTAGAGCTGATCTGAAGAATTACAGCTAGTCCTCAACTTACAACAGGTTCGTTTAGTGACCGTTCAAAGTTACAAAAAGCATTGACAAAAATGACGTACAACCGATTTTTCACATGTTGCAGCCTCCCCATGGTCAAAATTCAGACGCTTGTCAACTGACTCATATTTATGACAATGGCCGTGTCCCCAGGGATCATGCATTGTCCCCTTTTGTGACCTTCAAATGAATGATGTCAGTGGGGAAGTCTGAGTCACCTAACAACTGAGTTACTAAGACTATTTGCCTAACAACTGTCGCAAAAAAGGGTTGTAAAATGGAGCAAAAACTCTTCTTCACAACTGTCTCATTTAGTAACAGAAATTTTGGAGCCGGTGGTGGTAAATCAAGGACTACCTGAAGAAACAGATCTGGCCAATTTCTCCCTGAAAGGCTATAACCTTGCAGGTTATCTAATTCAAGGTAACAGAATAACAGAGTTGGAAGGGACCTTGGAGATCTTCTAGTCCAACCCCCTGCTCAAGCATTGGAAGACCAATTTAGCTCCTTAGTTTTTCCTTCAAGAAAAAAAAGTTGAGAAAACTGGGGTTTAAAACCTGTTTTTAAGTCAGCGTTTCTCAACCATGGGGACTCCCAAGATGGGTGGACTTCAACTCCCAGAATTCCTCAGCCAGGGGAATTCTGGGAGTTAAAGCCCAGCCATCTTAAAAGTCCTCAAGGTTGAAAAATATGATTTTAGATTGAGAAAAATGCTCGCTCTCCTGTTCTAGGCCTGGAGAAATGTGGGAACCAAACCTTCCCTTATTCCCACCTCCAACAAAATACAATTTCAAGGCAAACAAACGTGACTTATAGTTTTAGAACCGTTTAGTTCTCTGGTATGTTTGTTTTTCAATTCAGTTTTTGGTGTGCTTGCTTTTACAGTTTGACGAAGACAAAAGAAAGTATAAACTTTAGAACTTGGAACAATCATCAAAAATAAAGCAGGGTGTTCCCAGAAAGACAAAAGGAAAATCCTATGTAACGATGGATAAAAAGAATTGTCTTTTAAATATTAAAGTGGCCTGATTGTAAGCTAAACGAGGCAGAAATAAAATTGGATAAGGGAAATATTAGAACATCACTTTTTTATAGAATGAAGACAAAGAATAGATAGAAGTTTAGAAAGATTAGAAGTTTACAGATATTAGGCATTTTTTAAAGTGTATGTTTGGATAATGTAATGAGAATTACTTAAATTTGATAAACAGGATAGAGATTAATCAACATTGTTAGCATGAATTGGACCAATATGAGTGATACCCAGAATTAATTTTGTTCATATATAATAGAGAAATGTTTAGATTGAACAAGAAAGTTATAGATGAAGATAGAGACAAAGATGAGGAATTAGGCATTTTTTGTTAATGTATGTTTAAACAATATGAGGATTATTTAAATTTGATGAATGTGATAGAGATTACTAATATTGTTATTGTGAATTAATATCAGTGGTGGGATTCAAAATTAATATCAGTGGTGGGATTCAAAATTGTTTTACCACCGGTTTGGTGGGAATGGCTTGGTGGACGTGGGAGGGCCAATCTTGCACTTTTCTCTTTTTTTTCCCCTCAGCTGATCGTGGGCTTTTTTTTTACTACCAGTTCAGCTGAACCAGTCCAAACTACTGGCATACCACCACTGATTAATATGAATGATACCCAGAATCAACTCTGTTCACACACAATATAGACATATACTGTGTACTGCACGAGTCAAAAAGAGGGCTGTGAAAATATCTACAGACCCCTCACATCCTGGACATAAACTGTTTCAACTCCTACTCTCAAAACGATACTATACAGCACTGCACACCAGAACAACTAGACACAAGGACAGTTTTTTCCTGGACACCATCACTCTGTTAAACAAATAATTCCCTCAACACTGTCCAACTATTTACAAAGTCTGCACTACTATTACTACTAATCTTCTCATCACTCCTTATCACCCATCCCCTCCCACTTGTGACTGTATGGCTGTAATTTTGTCGCTTGTATCCTTATGATTTATATTGACTGTTTCCTAGTATGATTTGATAGCTTGTTGTACCCTATGGCTATTATTAAGTGTTGGACCTGATGATTCCTGACGAATGTAAATCATTTCTTTTATGTACACTGAGAGCATTTGCACCAAGACAAATTCCTTGTGTGTACAATCACACTTGGCCAATAAATAATTCTTTCTTTCTTTCTTTCTTTCTTTCTTTCTTTCTTTCTTTCTTTCTTTCTTTCTTTCTTTCTATCCTTTTTAAAAAATAAAATAAAAAAATATATATTTTTTTAAGAAACCCTGATGAACAGGGTGTTCCCAGAAAGACAAAAGGAAAACCCTGCGTAATTACCCAGTTAACATAATTAACATATGAAATTTATTACCAGAGGATGCAACCATGGCCATTAGCTTAAATAGCTTTTCGACAGCATTGGACAAAATGCAGGGATGGCAGGTCTCTGTCTGTGTCCATTAAGCTTTTAAGAATTAAAATGTAATTTCTGCCTTCCTGATCTGTGATGATATCTTGGCTCTGTGGAACCCAGAAGAAATCTGTTATCTTTAGGCCATCTGGCTTTAATCACCAAAGACATGAGGCAGATAACCAGACTTCAGAATAATCAGAAGAGAGGATGAGGCCACCAACAGAAAAGTAAAACCGGTACGACCGAGATGAAGGTAATTTTGCTCTCTGCTCCACTACACAGTGGGCTTAAACGTTTTAGGCAACGTCAATCATTCCAGAAGAGTCTCTCTTTTTCTGATTTGGGAGGAGGAGGAAGAGAAAGAGAAGGAGCATTTTTCCTTGGATCAACAGCTCATGGCCTTGCATTCACAGCAACCCAGTTTTACAACCTTGCAGAAACAAGAACAGAACAGAGTAACAGAGTTGAAAGGGACCTTGGAGGTCTTCTAGTCCAGTCCCCTGCTCAGGCAGGAAACCCTCTACCATTTCAGACAAATGGTTATCCAACCTCTTCTTTAAAAACTTCAAGTGTTGGAGTACCCACAACTCCATTCTACTGGTTAATTGTTCTATCAGTCAGGAAATTCCTCCTTAGTTCTTCTAGGTTGTTTCTTTTCTTGATTAGTTTCCATCCATTATTCCTTGTTTGGAAAATAGCTTGTCTCTGTGACAACCCTTCAAATATTGGACGACTGCTATCCTGTCTCCCCTGGTCCTTCTCTTCACTAAAACTAGTCATGCCCAATTCCTGTAACCATTCATCGTATGCTTTAGTCTCCAGTCCCCTAATCATCCTGGTTGCTCTTCTCTGCACGCTTTCTAGAGTCTCAATATCTTTTTACAGTGTGGTGACCAAAACTGGATACAATATTCCAAGTGTAGGCTTACCAAGGCATTATACAACAATGCTAACACTTCATGTGATCTTGAGTCTATCCCTCTTGTTAATGCAGTTTTTTTTGGAAGCTGCCCCACACACCTGGCTTACATTTAACTGATTGTCCACTAGGACTACAAGATCCCTCTCATAGGTACCACCTATATTGTAACTGTGCATTTGGTTTTTATTGCCTAAATGTAGAACCTTTCTGTTTTCCCCACTGAATTTCATTTTGTTAGATAGTGCCCAATGTTCAAGTCTGTCCAGATCCTTCTGAATCTTAAGCCTATCTTCTGGATAGGCTTCAAACTTGGCAAGTTTAAGACTTGTGGACTTCAACTCCCAGAATTCCTGAGCTAACATGACTGGAGGAGGAATTGTGGGAGTTGAAGTCCACCAGTCTTAAAGTTGTCAAGGTTGAAGACCCCCTGATCTGGAGGAATGCAAAGACCCACCTGAGCTTGGACTCAACTCAACCATCCTTCTTCATGGCCATCACTGTTGCCAACTTTTTCCAGGCCTGTCGGGCACATGCTTCCAATGTGGATGGTTCAAAGGCCTGGACTTTTATTTGTTTATTTATTACTCAGTGGATACACCAGGTTGAGGTCAAGAATCCATCCAGTCTCTCATACATATAGTCATTGACTTAGAACAGTTCGTTTAGTAACCATGCAAAGTTACGACGGCACTGAAAAATGACTTATGACTGTCGTTCACACTTACAACCCTGGTGGCATCCCCATGGTCACGTGATCAAAACTCAGGCACTTGGCAAACGACTCATATTTATGACCATTGCAGAGTCTCGGGGTCTCATTTTGCGACCTTCTGACAAGCAAAGCCAACTGGGAAGCCAGATTCACTTAACAACGGTGGCAAGAAAGGGCATAAAATAGGCAAAACTCACTTAACCAATGTCTCACTTAACACCGACAATTTTGGGATCAACTGCGGTCATAACTGGAAGACTTCTCTGTAGTTGCAGCCATCCAGTTAAAAAAGTTTAAATCTTAATCATCGCTATTTTAAATAACTTTTTTTTTAAAGAGAAGAAGAATGAAAATCGTAGAACATACAATGCCTGATTTAATGTATACATTTTTTTCCTAATCTGCGGTAGTCACTGTATACATGATGTGCCTAATAATATAAACCAACCTACTGTATACATTTTTTAAAAAACTGTATACATTTTTTAGAAAACTCGTAGAAAAAATTATTGTTGCTTGGCATAATGTTACCTCTGCTTCTGTAGAATCAAATAAGCCCATTAAGGGGGAAAAAACATATTTTGAAAGTTTATTCATGGAGATATTTAACAGAGTTATTTCTCATCTCTGTCTTCATAAACCTTGCGAAGAAGCTTGCTTGTGAAGTCCAGATTCTTAAAATTTCCTTCTCTTCTTCCAGCATTCCCTCCATAATAGCGTTAACAGTTATGGTTCAAATTTGTCAGTACCAATTCACATCTGGCCTGAAGCTATCTTTGACTATCCTTGAACATCCTGTGCCTTTGTGCTAATAACAGCCAATGAACAAGAACTGGGAATACGCTTGTCACCACCAATCTTCTATTCACTTTCACCTCCTGCTCAAAAATTAAGGCTGGGCCGTATATCATTCCATGCAAATTTATGGAAGGCATTGTTTTAATTCCGGATATTCAGTTAAGCCTACTTTGGAGGCACTGCCAAGTTTCCTATCTTATCTCCAAATTCAGCGGGCTGGGATTGGCACAAATCAGGAAATATTTTTTTTGAAAGGACGCTGTATCATCGTTCTACAAAAAAAACCCCATCCAGAAAACTCTTAGCCACAATTAAAAAAAACAACAAAACTATACAAATATATAAAGGCATTTTACAATCAGCTCGTCATCTTTAAGAGTTTCTGAAATTAAGTGCTCAGTTCTGACCAAAAAGAAAGGAGAGCTCTTAGATCAGTTACCAAAAGAGAATGTTATCTTTCGTGTACATAAATTATAGTGCTTCGTGGGGGAAAAGACAAGTTCCTTTAATTTGATTGAGCTTATTCAGCTTTTAACCGACACTCCAACCATTACCTAAAATTATCCTAAGATAAAGGTATCTGCCAAAATACACCCATCCATCTCTCCCCTCCCCCCACCTCTTTCTCTCTCTCTCTTTCACAAGGTGTACTAAAATAAACATTGCCAAGCTCTTTGTATTTTGCAGTGTTATGGGGAACAGGCAAAAACTAGACACTAAAAATCTCTCTTTCTTGGGGAAACGAAAAAATACATTTTTGTCGGAAATATCTCTGATGAAAATAAGAGTTACTTGGATTTCCTTCAATTTCCTTGTTGACCAACACATAAATAAATGCCCAGGTTCAGTCCCTAATCGACTTTTCTATGCTAGGCAGGCTTGGACTGAATAACAAAATTACAGAGTTGGAAGGGACCTTGGAGGTCTTCTAGTCCAACCCCTTGCTCAAGCAGGAGACCCTATATACCATTTCAGACAAGTGGCTATCCGGTCTCTCCTTAAAAGCCTCCAGTGTTGGAGAATTCACAACTTCTGGTGGCAAGTCATTGCTGCTACAGAGTGGCGTTTGGAAGGTAATCAGCCTGGCAACTTCCAAGCCCGATAAAGGTCTGTAGTTGTGAAATCTCTTGGAAGACTATTTGCCGGGACTTAACCTAAATAAAAGGGGTTTTATCGGGATGAGGAGTTGGCTTCGTGCTTTTGGGGAGCCTACATCAGAACATAGAAACAGATGTGTTTATCTCTTAAGAAGGACTTTCAAATTGTAGGAAGAGAAGACAAATGTCCCCAGAAAGGCTAAGAAATACACAGTTGAAAGGATCTGATATATTAGAAATTTGGGGGACAGGTTTCAATCACCTTCCCTTTATTCAGAGTTCCAAGGATTTTGGGAAAAGGAGAGAGCCTATTAGTAAGACTATGCATATTAACTAAGCAAGCATATCAGTTCTGAAAGATGCCTATTGTTTATCTGTGTTGACTGAAGCATGAATCTGGAAACATCTGCAGGGAAAGCTGTATTTCTTATTTGCTTTATGTGCTTATAAAAACTTATTATACCACTCACCACCACAAGACTCTTAATCTTCACCTGGGAGCTTTGATAAAATTTCATTAGCTCAATTCCATATATATATATATATATATTGTGTGGGGTGAAGATGGTTGCTACAATCAGTGATAGGATTCAATTTTTTTTACTACCGGATTCTGTGGGCATGGCTTGGTTGGAATGGCAGGGGAAGGATACTATAAAATCCTTTCCCTCTCCACCCCATTAACCTGCTTTCCAGCTCCATTCTCCTGTGCAGGGCAACCAAAGGAGACCCAGCCAATCAGCTGGGACTCAATGGGAGGCGGAGAAGAGATGGGGGCGGGGCCAGACAGAGACGGTATTTGCCGGTTCTCTGAACTACTCAAAATTTCCGCTACTGGTTCTCCAGAATTGGTCAGAACCTGCTGAATACCCACCTCTGGCTACAATGCAAACAAAACTCATTGGGAAATTTCCTAAGAAGCGACAGATTATGATCTAGTTCAGATTTAACAGGATTTCTTCCTGTTAAGGAATTCCCAGTGGATCTTAAAAGTTGTTGTTGGGTTTTTTTTCCCCTTCTCTTGTCAAGGAACAATTGGAAGACAGTGAGAACAATTAACTAGCTTGCCTCCAGAAATTGTTGGACATTCTTGAGAAGGGCTACCCAGACTCTCCTTTGGCTTCAAGGATGAGGAAATGCCATAGAAATAACACACACACAAAATCACACATACACACTCCTTTCACTACCTGACAGGTTGCCTGCAGTTCCCACAAGACACTTAAGCCAGCTAGAGCTACCCAAATGCTTTCTTAATTCCAGCAAAACAGGCCTTGAGCAGACAGTAATAATTCTGAGTTGGTAATAGGGACCAAGTGGGAAGAAAATAGAATGTTTCCACTGAACAGGAGACCCTACCAAGAAGAGATCAAATCGCCGAATGAATAGAATAATAGAGTTGGAACGCTCGATGACATTGGGCCAATCACCATGAGACTATGAGTTCTAGTTCTGCCTTAGGCATGTAGCTGGCTCAATGATATTAGGCCAATCACCAGACAAACTGTGAGTTCTAGCCCCACCTTAGATATGAAAGCTGGCTCGATGACATTGGACCATGAGTTCTAGTCCCACCGTACATGTGAAAGTCAGTTGAGTAACTTTGGGTCAGCCATTCTTTTTCATCCCAACTCATCTCCTAGGGTTATTGTTATTGTTGTTGTGGGGGAAATTAGGAAGACGTATTAGGTAGATTTGCCACCTGGACTTACTTACAAAGTAATAAGAGCAGGATTAAAACAATCCTAAGTAAATCTAAGCAAGTAAGCAGTTAGCAAGAGCAACCCAGAAAAGTGACGGTGGCAAGCCCCTTTTCTGCTGGTGCCAAGGAATTTTTACAAATCAAGATCAACAAAGTAACCAGGAATCAGGGTCAACCAGAAGGTGCCTTTTTTTATTCATCTTTAATCAGAGGAAGCGCAGGGATCGAACCAGTCCACAGGTACAAAGGAGGGCATCCCTTTGTTTATTTCACATTCCCCATCAAAAACAAGCAGAGCCCTGGAATCCTCTTCAAAGCCAGGATCCAAATAAGAGAAAAAACAAAAAAATGGAGAGATCAAAAAAATCTAATCAGGCTCACTTCCTATTATCCAATTTTCCTCCTTCCAAGGAAGCAGAGGTGGTATTCAGCTGGTTTGGATCGGTTCTCATGAACTGGTAGCAAAAATTTGGACCGGTTCACAGAACCGGCAAATACCAACTCTGGCTGGCCTTACCCACCTGGCCCTGCTCTTACAGCTGTGTGAAAAAGTCCTGAACGCTTTACGGTTTATGACATTTTTTGAATAGGCCATTGATTTTATGATATTTTATGCTAACGATGCTGCCTGGTGGTAAGCAATAAGGGCTGGCCAATTTCATATTAGTAACCATATTTGGATACCTAAATGGTTCTTTTCAGGGTCACAAACAATAAAAATGTTAACAAAACACTAGCATCGGCCTTAGTAAATGCAACATGTATGCCACTGGGTATGCATCAGTTAATCTGTTTTCATAGTCATTGTAAGTATGCATTGTAAGCATGCAAGGAAATTCACAATCCCCATCCAAACAGCACCAAATTGTAAAAAGCTTATGCTTTTCATTTAAAAACCACCAGTATTTATTTAAATATAACAATATTTGCATAGCAGTTAGCATACAATATCATAAAATCAATGGCCTATCCAAAAAATGTCATAAACCGTAAACCGTAAAGCGTGCAGGACTTTTTCACACAGCTCTCCTATATTCTATTGTTTATTAGCTCAACTGATCTGCACAGCAGAGCAATTGCCGTGCCTCAACTGAGCTAAAAAACAGCACCGCTCACCAGCATAGATGCAGAGGATGGTCTCTGAGCGCATGTGCATGTTAGGTATGCCTGCACAGCTCACTGGTGTTGATACAGAGGGCGGAGTTTGAGCCCTGCACTCAAAGCGAGCTCTTCGAACCGGTAGGAAACATTTTGGAGACCCACCACTGCAAGGAAGGACCCACACCCCAAGTAGAACATCCATCGCATGCGCCGATTAAGCTTTTGTCAACACTACTAAGCGGCGCTTGCAGCCTTCCAATTTGTTCTGACACTCCTCTGTGGAAAAACAGCTCCATGGCCTTGTTTGTGGCTTGCCAAGAAGTTGATCCATTCTTTGTTTATGCCAATTTCGAGCAAGCAAAAAAAAAAAGAGAGAGAGAGAGAGAGAGAGAGAGAGAGAAGATTCTTCAAGGAGGATATTCCCCCCCCCCCGCAAGCTTGAAATACAATCTTTATTATTTTGCATTGTGACACAATTGCTGGTTGCAATTTGTGTACTGTTGTTATTGCCACTAGTGCATAGCAGTCACTTAGGGCTTGGTTTCCATTCTTGCCAATTAGAACCTAGCTGTTGCTTTTCCTCCCCAAGGAACGTTTATAGTCCACTAAAACAACAAAGTAGTGTTTCCATTAGGAGCACAAGAAAGGGGATGAACTGTGATATGAGTTTGGGTCAAACCAATTTTCCATTTTAGCAGAAAACCACCTGTGCACAAGAGAACTGGAGAGTGGTGCATTGAATTAAGGCAGGGGTTCTTCAACTTTGACTCCTTAAAATCATAAATTAACTTGACTTCACATAATGGATCATGTCCTTCCTCTCTCTCCCTCCCTCCCTCCTTTCCTTTCCTTCCTTCCCTCCACCTTCCTTCCCCCCTCCCACCACCTACCTTCCTTTCTTTCTTTCCCTCCATCTTCCTTCCTTACTTCTACTCTCCATCCACCTTCCTTTCTCCCTCTATCCACCTTCCTTCATTCTCTCCACCTTCCTTCCTCCCTCTCTCCCTCTACTTTCCTTCCATTCCTTCCTTCCCTCCACCTTCCTTCCTTCATCCCTCCCTCTACTTCCCTTCCTTCCTTTCCTTCCTTCTCTCCACTTTCCTTTCCTTTCTTCCTTCCTTTCCCTCCCTTCCTTACCTCTACCTACCCACCTTTCCTTCCTTCCTCTTTTTCAAGTCTTTGATTCTTCACGTCAGAAGTATCAATTTTTTTCAAAAGGCATATAACATTTAAAATATAAAAGATCAAAATATGTACTAGTTTAAAAAGATCTTGTCATAAACTAACAATGTTAATTGCGTTCTGCCGTGCTACCATGAGGTGCACTGATCAGACACAAGGGACAGGTATATGTATGTGCGTGCGTTGTTGTTGTTGTCTGCATGTCACAATCACGAAGGGCAGAAGTCACCCACAGAGCCCCATTTGTTCAGTGTTCCTGCATTTTGTTGTAGCCACTGAGTATCAGAGCTTGCAGATAATGTTTTCTGCTCCCTACCCACTTTCTAATCCTCCCAGCACTCAGACATGTGCAACCCCCTTCCAAAATATGCTTGCAACTCCCACTGGGCCAGGAGAACCCTTGACTACATTTAAGGGACTTTCTAATTTTGAGTGACCACCAAGGATCCTTTCGATTATTCTCAGAAACACAGCAGCTGTCCTCTTTTGTGAAAAGCAGGAGTTTCTTTGTTTTTTTGGAATTTCTGCTGGAGAATTTCGGCAATGGAAATCACTTAAGAAAACAGATTTGCTGGGACCTAAGAATTCAGCCAGAAAGTTTAGAAACCCTGGGAGAACTGGTACGAGTGAAATAAACTTGGCAGGAAAGATTCCGTTGAGAAGGGGAATGTTCTGATTCTTTTTAAATGCTGGCTTGCTCAATTGGGAGTGATTTTATAGCTGCTCCAACTTTCTCACTTCCTCTTTGTTTACTCAGATTATCTAAGGCTAACTTTAGAAGGCAAATGGTAGCCTCCTGCAGCTTGTAGTCCCAGAGGTGCTTTTTTCAAGAGGAAACTGGACTTTCTGGTTTTTCTTTGAAGACGTTTTGCTTCTCACCCAAGAAGCTTCTTCAGCTCTGACTAGATGGTAAGGAATGGAAGGATTTATACTTCTTGCCGACAGCTGGTCATTTGCATCCTTTTGGAGAGTTGTTGAGGCCACTTGGAGGTTTTGTCTGTGTCCTCAGGGTCACTTGAATAGTGCAAATGGGCCTTCTTGGAACTGCTGACAACATAGTCTTTTCAGTAGTTCCAAGGGCAAAACGCAATGACTTTTGCGACCATTTTGCGACCTTCTGACAAGCAAAGTCCATGCAGAAAGCCAGATTCACTTAAGGACCATCTGACTAAAACTTAACAACTGCAATGATCCACTTAACTGTGGCAGGAAAGATCCTAAAATGGGACAAAATTCACAACCAATGTCTTGCTTAAGAACAGAAATGTTGGGCCCAAAAAATATTTATTTATTTATTTTATTTGGTTTGTCAATTGCTTACATTAATTAATTAATTGATATTAATTAATAATAATAAAATCTAGTTGTCCCAAATAACTTTTCAAACACACTTGTAAAGCCCAATCATATGTTAAGAATCATGGAAAATACATCTAGAACCTAGGAAACTATGATGCTGGAGGAGGAGGAGGAAGAAGAGGAAGAGGAGGAGAAGAGGAAGAGGAAGAGAAAGAAGAAAAGGAAGAGGAGGAAGAAGAGGAGGAGGAGAAAGAAAAAGAGGAGGAAGAGGAAGAGGAGGAGGAAGAAGAGGAAGAGGAGGAGGAGGAGGAGGAGGGGCTGTGGGGTCCTTGGTGCTGCTCTCTAAGCTTGCTTGTTTTCTTACAGACATTTCGTGATCCAACTAGATAACATCATCAGTGCCAGAACCTTGCTTAGAAAAACACCAATAGAATTCCTAGAAACAATTAAGTTCTCCCCTCCCCATCTGTAGATTGGCACACTGTGGTGTTACTATTTGTTTTGATTCAGATATTTACTTCCTAGCAAGTGAGCTGTGTTTAATTTCACTCAATTATAACACATCCTTTATCGCCAAAGCTGCCACCGCATTGTTCCAGAGCACTCTTTCACAGATAATGCTGCTAATTATAATTATTAATCTGTTTTTTTTCTTTCCCCCAACATCCTCAATCTTGCTCGAAGTTTAGGGGGCTGCAAATATAATCAAACTTTGAGCCCTCCTTCCAAGTTCTTTTTTTTTTCTTCAGCAAGCATGAACCTAAAATTCTGTTTCTCAAGAACAGCAAGCCCATCTTTGGATTCCAAAACCATTTTTTAAAAAATTGCCTTTGTTTTTAGAGAGAAACCCAGATTTGAAAGGCAAAGTGTAAAACCCTACATAACTTTAAAAGAGACAGAGAGAGAGAGAGACACAGAGAGAGAGACAGAGAGAGGGAGACACACACATAGTGAGGGAGAGACAGAGAGAGACAGGGAGAGAGACAGAGAGGGAGAGAGACAGACAGACAGAGACAGACAGAGAGACCAAGAGAGGAAAAGAGAGAGAGAGACAGAGACAGACAGGGAAAGGGGGGAGAGGGGGAAGAGAGAAAGAGAGGCAGAAAGACAGAGAGAGAGAGACAGAGAGAGAGAGACAGAGAGAGGGAGACACACAGAGTGAGAGAGAGACAGAGACAGGGAGAGAGACAGAGAGAGGAAGAGAGAGAGAGGGGGGGGAGGGAGGGAGACAGAAAGAGAGACAGAGAGAGATAGGGGAAGAGAGAGAGAGACAGAGAGAGATAGGGAGAGAGAGAGACAGAGAGAATCTAAGTCAACTTCTATATTTCGCAAGTCAATGAAGATCTATATCACAAGCAGGACTGAAAAGCAGCACTTTAGAGCTTTATAAGTGGCACAAGATTACTCAGAAAACTTTCCAAAAACTACCTTTTGAAAATATATCCATTATTCTCAATTCGCACCAGCAGAAAACTTTTTGGAAGCTACCACTTGAAAATGGTTTTACACTCAACATACATATAAATAGTTCTCTGCATACGACCACAATGGAGTCCAACATTTCTAGGGGTTAAACGAGATGCTTCTTCTATGAGTTTTGGCCCCATTTTACAATCTTTCTCGCCACGCTTCTTATGCGAATCCCTGCGCTTCTTAAATTAAGAACACGGGTGTTAAGCAAATCTGGATTTCCCCGTTGAATTAGCTTGTCAGAAGGTCGCAAAGGGGGAATCACGTGAGCCCCCCCATAACCCCACAACCATCATAAATATGAGTCAGTTGCCAAGTGTCCGAATTTTGATCTCATGCACAGGGAGACAGCAACGGTTGTAACTGTGAAAAACAATCATAACTCACTACTGGTAATTTCAGTGCCACTGTAGCTTTGAACGATAACTGAACAAAATGTTGTTTAAGTCGGGGGCTACCTACCCTGTTTCCCTGAAAACACAACCTACCCCAAAAGTAAGTCCTAGCTTGATTTTTACACATGCACCTAATATAAGCCCCACCCCCCAAAACAAGCCCTAATTAAGACTCCGCCCACTCCCAAGTGGATGGGTAAAAATTCAGGTTGGGTGGGGATGGGGTGGTTGTGGAGCTGCCCTACTACTTATCTTTGGACAGTTGCAGCACACCCCAACACCTGCCTTGCTGGGCCATTTCTTCTGCAGCTGGCAAGGCTTTCCTGAAGGCCTCTGTAGTTGAGAACAAAGCTCGGGATCGATCCAGAGCAGAGGACTTCAGGAAAACCTTGCCAGCTGCAGAAGAAGTTCCTGAAGACCTCTGACAATGAAAAGGCAGCCGGGCGCGCAAGTGAGGTTAGTCAGTAGACCTGGTGCCTTTTTTGGTGGCAAAAAATATAAGACAGGGTCTTATTTTGGGGAAAACATGGTATTTCTGTGCCGTTGTAGCTTTGAACAATAACGAAACAAATTGTTGTTAAGTTGGGGGCTACCTATATATAATTTATTTTGCAGGCAATAAATTTTTGCATTACTTTTTCAGCATTGCCATTTCAAAATTCAACATCGTTCAAGTCTTTTACAAGCCTGCTTTTAAACATTAGCTGCCAGCCCCGCCTTTTCTCTTACTCTGTGTAGTATCCTTCACAGTCCTCATAATGAGGGGGAAGAGCTTTAGCCACATCCATGGAACCACCCACATATTCCATTGCAAGATCTTGCTTTCAGTGGGCCTTTTGTTCCATGGCTGGCATTTCACCATTCTCAAGCTGAACAGGAAAAAGGTCACCCCTGATCCTCTTGGCTTTCATACATCTGACAAGAGATCAATCCTAACAGAATAACAGAGTTGGAAGGGATCTTGTAGGTCATCTAGTCCAACCGCCCCCCACCCCAGCCCAAAAAGGAGACAAGAAGCCAGGCATCTTCAGAACCCTATCTGAAAATTGCTATCTCTGCTAATTCTCTGGGTAAATTGGCTGCTTTGATTAAAGAAAAAAAACACAATTACTTTTGTTTTGATCTGGAAACAGCTTCTGGACTTTGTGCTTGGCGTGGGAGTAGGGGGAAATGAAACTCTGATTTTGGGTTTTGTGGATTAGATAGTTTGTTGCTGCAGAAATGGCTAGTTTATGGCTATGTAAAAATAAAAAGTTGGGATTTGATGTTACTATATTTAACAGATTAACAGAGTTGGAAGGGACTTTGTAGGTCATCTAGTCCAAACCTCCCCCCCCCAAGCAGGAGACCCTACACCATATCTGACAGAGGGCAGTCCAATCTCTTCTTGAAAGCTTCCAGTGAGGAAGTTCCTACAACTTCCGAAGGCAACTTCTGTTCCATGGGTTGATAGTTCTCATGGTCAGAAAATATCTCTTTTCTAGATTGAATCTCTCCTTGATCAGTTTCCATCCATTGTTCCTTGTCTGGCCTTCAGGTGCTTTGGAAATAGCTTGACCCCCTTCCTCCTCTCTGGGGCAGCCCCTCAAATATTGGAAGACTGTTATCATGTCTCCCCTGGTCCTTCTCTTCACTAGACTATCCATGCCCAGTTCCTGCAACCGTTCATTGTATGTTTTAGCCTCCAGTTCCCTAACTAAAAAAAGACTGATGTTGAAGAGTAGGCAGCATGGAGGGAGGGAGGGAAGGAGAGAGAGGGAGGGAGGGAGGGACAGGGAGAGACAGAGAGACAGAAAGAGAGAAGGTGAAGTGAGCACCAACGTTGCAAGATGAGCTTCCAATTTGCAGAACCAACCACCATGCCAGCAGAAGTTTGCCAATGGAGTCTCCTTGCAGTTGCACTTCTCAGTTATAGGTTGTTATTTCTCATGCAGTGATGGGTTTCCATTTTTCCCCCTACAGGTTTGAAGAGCATGCTCCTCTATTCAAAATTTCTGCAACCGGTTCATGAGAACCGGTCCGAACCATCTGAATATTCCCCCTTCTGTTCTCACACTTAACGTCCTTTGCCCCATCCCCAAGTGGTCACGTGATTGAAATCCAGATGCTTTGCAACTGGTTCATATTTATGATGGGATCGTGGGATTTCCCCCCTTTGGCAATCTTCAATGGAAAAACCAGATTGACTTAACCACCAGGTGACTAACTGGACAACTGCAGGGATTCGCCTAACCAACGGTGGCAAGGAAGTTTTGTAAAACGAGGTAAAACTCACTTAGCCACCGTCTCATTTAGTAACAGAAGTGCCGACTCAACGGCGGTCGTATGTCCAGGACACCCTGTATACGAGCATGAATTTGGGAGTTGTGTTTGGAGGTTGAACTTCCAGTCACTCCTGACCAAGTCTACAAAAGGCTTCTTGGAGTTCTTTTAAGGAATGACACAAATGTTATGATAACAGATGCAGCTTCTTTCCATACACCCCGCCCCCCCCCCCAAAAAAGAAAAAAATAGGGAAAGGGTTGGATTTTCATCATACCACCTTTTCTTTCCCTAAAAGGTTGAACTTTTAAAACCAGTTCCCCCCCCCCTTCCAGCCACCTTGTTGTGTGGTCTGTTGGTCATCCAGGCCTTTTTTGCACTGACAAGACCCTCCTTGTGGAAATATTACAAGCCTGCATTCCCTTACAGCCGCCTTTAAGCCAAGATCTGACTTCAGTTTAATTTATGACGCTTGTCAGTTCCAGGCCACGGCCCCAATATTGCTTCTCTCCGGTTAAGGCTCCTCGGGTGAGAAAAAAAGACAGTATATATATATATATTTGCAAATGGACAAAGGCCAGGAAAATCATCATCCAATCCAGTGAGTGAGGGGCTGGGCTCCCCCCCCCCCGAAACTCCCTACCCCAGTCTGACTCTGACCCTTTTAGAGGCTACACCCAAGGGAGCCCACCCATCCTGGCCCTAATCTCCTCTTGCAAACCCCCTTCCCCCCAATGCTAGCATATAATTATGCCACCATTAACCTTTCCAGTTTCTAAAAGCCAAAAGCCCATATTGCAAATCCAAGCATCCTTCCCCAGGCCCCCTCTTTCCTCATCTATCCAGGCAGCCTTGGGACTCCAAAGCTTTTTGCCCTTTCAGAGGGTCTCTCAGTCCCACTGGATTGCGCCCCCCCCCCCCACTCCCAGAGGCATCCAGTAGCTATTCAAGGTTTCTTTTTAAAAAAGCCATTTCACCCCCCCCCCCAACCCTCCCTCAAAAGAAAGCTCAGCCCATTCCATTCATGTGCCTTTCAATCCTGTTCCTGCTTTCTTAACTGTCTCTTGGAAACCTTTCAGAGGGCATTTGTTCAACCTGCCAAGTTAAATCCTTCACTCTCATGTCAAGGGGGACAGGAGAATGAAAGGAGGGGAGGGAGAAAGGGAGAGACAGAGAAAGAGGGAGGGAGGGAGAAACAGAGAGAGAGACAGAAAGAGAGAGAGACAGAGACAGAGATACAGAGAGAGACAGAGACACACAGAGAGACTGACAGAGAGAGAAACAGAGAGACAGAGAGAAACAGAGAGAGAGAGAGACAGAGAGAGACAGAGACACACACACAGAGAGAGAGAGACAGACACAGAGAGACAGAGAAAGACAGAGAGAGAAACAGAGAGACAGAGACACAGAGAGAGAGAGAGAGAGACACAGAGAGAGACAGAGAAAGACAGAGAGAGAAACAGAGAGAGACAGAGACACAGAGAGAGAGAGAGAGACAGACACAGAGAGAGACAGAGAAAGACAGAGAGAGAAACAGAGAGAGACTGAGACACAGAGAGAGAGAAAGAGACGGACGGATGGATAGATGGAGATAAGAGAGAGAGAGATTGATCAGAACACCCAGTGTCACATTAGAGTCATTCTTCTGGCCCCAGAACATCATTGAAGAGATCAGATCAATAATTCCAGTTTTGTCCATCTGTCTGTTTGTAGGAGACATGTGCAGGCCCCAAACACACACAACTCCCAGGGATGAGAGGGGACGCCAGACTTCCAGCCCAACCTCTCTCTCTGTGAGCCAAGTCAAACGTCCTACCCTGTGGCCCAGGCTGAGCTTCCCAGTCCCCTTCCTCCCTTTTCCTTAGGCCCATGTTTCATTGCTGCTTCTAATTCAAGAGGAAGGGGGGGGTGTCTTTTGGAAGGGGGGGGGGGGAGTTCCAAAATGGAAGCCTTCTCCTTCCTTCCCCTGCTCCTTCCCATGTAAATGCTTCCAGGCAATGAACACCACACCTTCCCCCATCCCCCCAAAAAAGTTTGCAGGACAGAAGAAATAAAATACTTTGGATTCCCCATTCCCGCCCCTCCCCACCCTCTCCTTCCCCTTCCTGCCGGCCCCCTCCCCTCCTCCTGTTCCTAAATCAGCCTGGGAGACTTTCTCCAGGCAGGAACTCCAGGCTCCTGTTTGAACTGCTTGCATTGCTGGACCATTGCGTCCTTCTGCTTTATTTTTAATTTTACCAGCTAACATTCCAGCCAGAGAGGAAGGAGGGAGAGAGACCCTCCTCATACTCCCCATTTTAAGCAGTCTGTGTGTGTGTGTCTGTCTGTCTCTTCACCCCCTCTCTGTCTCTCTCTCTTTCTCCCTCTCTCCCTCTCTCTTTCTCCCTCCCTCTTTCTCTTTCTCTCCCTCTGTCTCTTTCTCTCTCTCTCTCCCTCTCTCTCTCTCACACACACAGACCCTTTCCCTGCTCTCCCCCTTCTCCTGGCCTTCCTGGACAGATGTACGAAGGGAGGGGGCGGCTATTCCAAGCCCTTCCCTCCCCCCCACTCTCCCTCCCACACGCCAGCCTTAGCTAGCGAGGCCTCAATTCCCAAGCCCGATTCTTCCTTCCCAACCGGCTCTTCTTCCCCGCCGCTCGCACATCCTTTCCACGCGCCCCCACCCCCCCCCCCCTCACCCCCGATCCAGAAAGGCACCGTTGTTTTTTGTTTTTTTTTTAAGGAAAAAGCGCTTTTTGCCGGAGTGGAAAGCCGGGTCAGGAGCCGGGAGGGAGGGCTTTTTTTTTTTTTGGAAGGGGATCGGTGGGAGAGCCAGGAAAAGCACAGGGTTTGGAAGGGGTGGTGGAAACCCGCCCGCACCCTCAGTCCCGCCAGCCAAACCAGCAGCTTTATTTTTAAACCTCCTTTGTTTTTTTTGGTTTGGTTTTAACGCCACAACCGAGCCTCGCGCTCTGCTGTTTTTTTTTGTGTGTGTGTTTTGCTTTTTGTTGTTGTTGTTTCCCTTGCAAAAGGCAACCTTGTTGCGGCTCCTCCAAACTTCAGATCCACAAACACAACAGACACACACACACACACACACACAAAAAGAAAC
Organism: Bungarus multicinctus; assembly: GCA_023653725.1. Lineage (NCBI taxonomy): Eukaryota > Metazoa > Chordata > Lepidosauria > Squamata > Elapidae > Bungarus > Bungarus multicinctus. The sequence continues at coordinate 96,395,794 of CM042844.1, forward strand.
CCCGCTGGCGGATCGATCAGGAGGGAACGCAGATTTATTCTTGCCCGGGTTTTTATTGATGATTTATTGTCCTTGCACGCTTCCGCGTCTTCTTCTTCCCCGTACGGATTACTAAGATTATTTTTATTTATATATATTTATAAGGACACCAAATAAAACACCTGGTTTCTCTCTCTCTCTCTCTCTCTCTAAACCCATCCCACCCCCCTCTCTTGGCCACCGCGGGGGCAAAAAAATGGGAAAGAAAAGAAAAAAAAAATAAGAAGCAACTTATTTAATCTCTCAGGCCAATCAATTAAGCGCATCCCTCTTTCTCTCTCACCCCCCCCTCCTGCCCCCCCTCAGGGAGCTCCCAGGCTTCCCCCCACCACCCTCAGCGCGCGCGCCTTCAACAATTCCCGAAAAGCACCCCGGCCCCTTTAAGAAGTCTTCCCACACTCTACCGCTGGCAAGAGACCGTCGCTGGAGACTGTGAGAGCCCCCCGTTTTTTTTTTTTTGCAAGCTGGCTACCCAAACCCCAACCGCTCGCCAGCTCCATCCAAGCCCGCCTGCCCTCCGTTTCGCCTCTCGTGGGCTTCCCATTGTTTCTTTGCAAAGGCCCCCCGGCCGGAGGGAGGGAGAGGGGGGAGAAACCCACCCACTTACCTATCCTCCCCCCCCCCCAAAAAAAAAACGGAAGGACTGCCGGGACCCCAGGACGCAAAAACTTACCCTTAAGCTTCGGCGCTGGGAGAAGCGGAGCAGCTGGGGCGACCGGCGGGCAACAAACGCATAGGGAAGCCGGCGGGCAAAGGCGAGGAGAAAAAAAACCATCCAAAGGCCAAAAAGGGAGAAGCGGCATGGAAAGAAGGAGGAAAAAAAAACAAACCCTCCCAATATTGTCGTTTCTTCCACCTTCCACCCTCCCCTTTTTCCTCGCCCTGCGGATTGCAGGTCGCGCGGTCCGGCGCGGCTCGCGGGGGGGGGGGGCGGAGGGGTGGGGAGGAGGTGAAGTTTTGTGTGCGTGTGTGTGTCTGTTTGTGTGTCTTATTCCCTTGCTTTTTCCGGGGGAAGAAGGGGAGGAAGAGGCGAAGGGAGAAAATAATGAGAATTTTTTTTTTTTTAAAAAGAATAATTAAGAATTTTTTAAAAAAGCAACAACCACCACAACCAACCACCCTCGGCCTTCACCCAGCCAAAGGGGGGGAGGGGAGGGAGGAAGGAAAAAAATAAATAAAAGAGCACCGCGTTAGTAGAAAGAATAAAAGTGAATCAACTCGGCAGAGAGAAGCCCAGCAAGTTGAAGTGTCAAATTACATGGGCTATTTTATTACCAAAGGGCCCCGCGCTGCTGGCTGTTGGCAAAACCTGTCCCAGATTCCTCTCGGAAAGGGAGCTGCGAGTAGACGCCTTCCGCTGGCGCTGGATGGCTCCCTCCCCCCCCCCAGCTCTCAGCCCCCCCCTCCCTCCCTCCCTCCCTCCCCAAGCTCCCTTCGCTTCCACTCCACCTTCTTGACCACCGAAAGTTACAGTCTTGAAAAGCCAAGTTGAACAACGCAAATAATTGTCTTTCGATCTCTTCCCTCCCTCCCCCCCCCCCGCATCAAAGGGGAGAACTTCCTGTCTGGGGAAGCCAGCTGAATGGCAGCCGGGCCCGCTGATTGATAAATAAATAAATAAAATCACCGGCGGAGGGGGGGCGAGTGAGAGAGAAAGAGACCGAGAGAGAAAAAGAGAGAGAGAAAGAGAAAGCGAGAGACGGAGAGAGAAAGAGAGACACACGGAGAGAAAGAGAGATATACAGAGAGAGAGAGAGAGAGACCTAGAGAGAGAAAGAGAGAGACAGACACAGAGAGAGAGAGAGGAGGAAGGGGAGAAAAGGGGGGATCCCCCACCCCCGCGAAGCTTTTGGCACTTTCTTCGCCGTTCTCCGCAGGGGGAAGCCCTCCTCCCCTTCCTTCACACATACACACAAACACGACTCGCTCGCGTGCAAAACCAGCTGCCTTCCGCTTTGCACGTTTATTGTTCGGCGTTCCGGGGAGAACGCGGAGCTGCGGGAAGGGGGGGGGGGTTGAGAGACGGGGTTTTCCTACGAGGTTGGACTGGTCGCCCCCGACCCCCTTCCTCCCCGGTCCTTCCCAGACCGACTGACCCCGGCTTGGGTCCCTGGAGCGCAGCGGGCTCCTGCTTTCCTCCCAGGATACCGCGCAAACCAGACCGGTGCCCGATGGGATGGGAGAGAGGCGAGCCTCTCTAAGCCACCCCGCGATTCCTAGGTGTGTGTGTGTGTGAGGGGGGAGGGTGTAGGGTTTGCTCCCCAGGTAAGCGGAGCCCCCACCCACTCACCCGCGCGCAAAAAAAACCCTTCTTTCTACCTGTTTGGAGAAGAAATCTGGCCGGAGCCTCGCGGGAGGCTCACTTCGGAATAAAAGCCAGTTTACTCTTGGCGGATCGTTAAAAGGCGTTGCGAGAGTCGAGACCCAAAAAAATCTGCCGCGTCTTACATTCGTTTTTCTCTTTTTTATTTATTTTTTATTAGCGGTGTCCATTTATTTTTTTTATCTATTAATTAATTATTTTTTAAAAAAATTGTTTTATTTTATGTATTTATATTTCATTTATTTATTTATTTTTCTTTCATTATATTTATTTATTTTTATTTGTTTGTTTGAATTCATTTTATCTTTATTTAATCAATTAATTTTCTTTTTTATTATTTATTTATTTTAATTTATTTACTCTATATTCATTTTAATTTATTTATTTATGGTTTTTTTATTCCTTCCTTCCTTCATTCATTCATTCATTTATTCATTCATTTATTTATTTTTAAACGGCAGGCGCAGGGAAAGAGCCTGGCCGGGCCAGCCGAATCCCCAAAAAGATGCCCACCCCCAGAGGGAAAGTCCCGATCTTGAGATAACGCCGAGAGAGCTTCCCTGGGTAGGTGGGAGTGTGAGGGAGGGAGGGCCAACATGGGAGGGAGGGGCTCCTGCTCCAGGGGGGAGGGGCGGAAGGCGTGGATTTAAAAACGCCCCCTCCTGCCTGGGGAGGGGTCTGTATGGAGAACCCCTTCTCCGTTTCCCTCTCCCCCGCACGCCTTTTTTATAAAGGGGTTCCTTCCTCTGCCCCCACCCCCACCCCACCCACCCAATAGAAAGGAGCGTCTCTTTCCGTCCGCCTTCTTACGACCCTCCTTCCCTTCCCTCCAAGGGCCGGGGGGGGGGGGGGAAGAGAAGTCGGGTTTCGGCGCCGCGCAAGAAGCGCGATCCTGGCCTGTCTGCTTGCCGTGCCCGGGATCGCGCAAGCAAAAGCTCCTTTGGAGATTCTCCCCCAGCCCCGAAATAGTTTCAACCCCGAGAACCGAGCTGCTCCAGCTCCAATCCTACGACTTTATGGGGGCAAAAGTCAGAAACCTCCCCCCCCCAAAAAAAGTCAAGAGAAGCAAACGAGCCCTGAGCCTCAGAGGTGCTGCCTCCAAATGCTTCTTACCCTTCCTCCTTTGCTCCCCCATATTTCCAGGCCAACCACTGGAAGGGAGCAAGATGTGCCTTCAGCCCCACCCCCCCACCTCCCCAGCTGCTGGGAAAGGAGGTGGGGACCTCAGCGTCACCCTAATTCCAGCGTTTCTCGGCCTGCTTCGTTTTGTGGGGGTACCAGGGAAGGAAGGAAGGAAGGAAGGAAAGGAGGGGAAGGGGAGGGAAGGAAGGAAGGAAGAAAAGGAAAGGAGGGAAGGGAGGGAGGAAAGAAGGGAGGAAGGAAAGGAGGAAGAGGGAATGAAGGAAGGGAAAGAGGAAGGGAGGGAGGGAGGGAGGAAGGAAGGAGGGAAGGAGGAAGGAAGGAAAGGAGAGAAGGAAGGAAGGGAAGGAGGGAGAGAGGGAAGGAAGGAAAGAAGGGAAGGAGGGAGGAAGACAGACAGACAGACAGAAGTTGATTTTCCATCTTTAAAAAGGAAGAAGAAGAAAAAGAAGGTGGAGGCAGGCAGGGAAGAGCTTCATGTCAATCTCCTGCAATCCTATGCCCGGTATCCTAAATGGCACAGGATGAGGGGAGGGGGAATCTTCGATCTCTAGAGCAGCAGTCACCAACTGGTGGCCTGTGGATCACTGGTAGTCCGCGAGAAAATGTTGGTGGTCCGCAGAAAAACTATTTGCATTTTTTTTAAATATTGCACTAAATACTATTTATCTGTTTAAAAAATTCGTTATCAGTGGTCGGAAGGATTTAAAAATTCTGAATTTAGTGGTGACCCCCTGCTCTAGAGCAAAAAAGTGCTGGGAAAAAAACGACAGAATGCCTTGGATTGAGTCATAGAATAACAAGAGTGGGAAGGGACCTTGGAGGTCATCTAGTCCAACCCCTTGCTCGAGCAGGGAGAGTCTATTCCAAATCTTACCCTCTCCCTAAGGATCGAACTCTCTCCAGGCCATTCCAGGATTGGGCGGTCTTGCTAGGCTGATCCTATTTCACGGGGCAACTTTCCAACCCAGCATTCCTGATCTAGCAGGAACCTCCCCTTGGATAGATGTTTTAACAGTTTAACAGGGTTGGACCTTGTAGGTCATCTAGTCCAGCCCCTCCCCGCCCAAGCAGAAGACCCTACACCCGTGATGGCGAACCTGTGGCATGCGTGCCGGAAGTTTGTGCACACAGCCATTTCTGCCAGCACGTGAGAGGTCAGCTGGAAGAGTCCCACCATGGATGTGTGCGCGCCCTACCGCCAGCCAGCTGATTGCCGGGTATCTGCCGTACATGCCCAGAGGGAGAGGCATCCTTGCGCAGGAGTGTGTGATGTGGAGGAGTGGCGTGCACAGAGGCCCAGGGTGAGCTTGCAGGGGTCGTGCATACATGCGCAGGGGACGGGGAGGGTCGCGCATACTTTGCCTTGTGAGTGCACACATTTGAGTGCATGCGCACGCAGTTGCGTGCGCCTTCGGCACGCGACGTGGAAAAGGTTAGCCATCACTGCCCAACCCCACATCTGATAGATGGCAGCCCCATTTTTTCTTGGGAGCCTCCAGGGATGAACCTCCCACAACTTCTGAATAAAAGAACAGAATAACCAAGATGGAAGGGACTTTGGAGGTCATCTAGTCCAACCTCCCCCACCATCACCCAAGCAGGAGACCCTATACCATTTCTGATAGACAGCAGCCCAATTTCTTCTTGGGAGCCTCCAGAGATGAAGCTGTAACAGGCAATCTTCGAATTACAACAGTTCCTTTTAGCAACGGTTCCAAAATCCCAACGGCACCGAATGAAGTGGCTTCTGACCATTTTTTTCACACTTTACGACCCCTTTCTAGCATCCCCCCCCCAATTGTGAATCAAACTTCACAGGCTTGACCAACTGGTTCATATTTATGACGGTTGCCCCGTGTGTGTGTGTCCAGCAAACTCAAGGGGGAAGAAGCGAGATTCATTTAACAACCGGGGGGGGGGGGAACTAACTTGCAACGATTGCAATGATTTGCTTAGCAACGGGGGCAAGGAATGCTCCTAAAATGGGGCAAAACTCAAAAATGCCTCACTTAACGACAGCAACTTGAGGCGTGGGGGGCTCAGTGTTGATTGCAAGTCAAGGACTACCTTGACTGGTAGTAAAAAATGTTGAATCCCACCACTGGGAGGGAGCCCTCATCCTGAACTTCCTTTCCTTTCCTGAAAAAAAAAATGATATTTTGGGGAGGAAAGCCACAGAAAAATCAGCCGAGGCGCAGCCACATGTTTAAAGGTCGTGAGGAGGCCTGGAGCTCACGGGGCTCGGCCCCCATTCAGCCTGGAAAGCCTTTTGCAAAAGGTCTTGTGAAGTCAGATACATATACACAAGCCTACCCAGCTCTGCCCCTAAAACCACGAATGAGCCCGGTCCGCCCTGCGCATAAAAACACTTGTGGTTATTTTGTCAGAAATGGTGTGGGGCGGGTGTCGGCAACCTGCGGCTCTAGAGCCTTATGCGGCTCTTTGGTCCTTCTGCTTGTGGCTCCCCTGTTGGGTGATTCTCACCACTGAGTAGCCCTGCCCCTCGCCCTCCCCTCTCCGTCACTCCTCACCGGGCCTGAGAAGGTAAAAACACAAAAAAACAGAAATGAGAGAGAGGGAGAGAGACCCATTTCCCTCAGAAAAGGGGTGTGTGTATATATGTGTGTGTCATGTGACTGGGTTGGAGTGACTTGAGTTGGCCACGCCCACCCAAGTGTTGAGGCTCCCCGTGTTTTCTTTTCAGTGGGAAACGGGTCCAAATGGCTCTTTTGAGTGTTTAAGGTTGCTGACCCCTGGTGTAGGGTCTCCTGCTTAGGCGGCGGTGGCAGGGGTTGGACTAGATGACCTACAAGGTCCCTTCCAACTATCTGTCATCTGTTTCTGGATGTCACAACCACCTCTTCCCTCCCCCCTGCCCCGAGGATCGCAAGATCGTCATGCACCATCTTTAGGCAACCTTCCTATCCCCGTTCCTACGCTTTTGAGTCTCAAAGGCATTTGCTTTTCCACCTTGGGAACTCCTCACCACTGGATTTGCAAAACCACCCCCGTTGCTTTTAAAAAAAAAAAACACAGAAAGTTGACTGAAGTCTCTGGCTTATGCCTAGCGCGCGCACGCACGCGCACGCGCACGCATACGCACACACACACCCCTCTTCTTTTCCTGGCAATCCTTCCTTTGGCTTAAAGGCGGCTCCGCTCCGCTCCGGGTGTTGAGAGCGCTCCGCCTTCCGCGTTTTGCAGCCAGCCCCGCCGTGTCAGATGGAGAGCTTGAATAACAAAGGCAAGTTTGGAGCGCAGCAGCACAAGCAACGTTGGGGCTGAGTGACGTCAGGGAACAATGCCCGTGCCAGCAGCAGCTTTCGCCTTCGCCGAGGTGCGCGCGCATCGCCCCGACGCTGCTGCTGCTGCTGCTGCTGCTGCTCTGCGGCTTCTCCCCTTTCCGAAGCCGGACTCCGCGCTGGGACGTGGAGCTTCTTAAAGGGATATACACTTTTTTTAAATGGACTACCAAAAAAAAAAAAAAAGAGGGGGGGGGGGGGGGAAAGCGCGATTGGATGCAGCTTTTCCTAAAGGTTCATTCTGCAAAAAAAGCGCCTCTCTTTTTTGTTAGTGAAACGGCCCCTGGAGGCTAAACCATACCAAGAAGGGCTTGCAGGAATTGGGTATGGCCAGGGGTCGCCAACCTTGGCCACTTTAAGCCTGACCAAAGTTGGAGACCCCTGGTCTAGACAACAACAAAGAAAGTTCTTTAAATGCAGATGAACAAAAGGGAACTCCACAAACAAAACGAAACAAAACAAAATGCAAAGCCCCTCTGGCTAGTAAGGAACACATTTCAGAAACTATGTGTTTGGAGTACATGCACAATTTTGTATCTTTATTTAGTTAGTTATATTATGTAGGGTATATTTGAGGTGGTGAACTTTTGAGAGCCTTTTGCAATAAAATTTCACTTTAATGTATGCCGAGTACTAGTGTACATTCAAAGGGACAATAAAGTTATTTATTCTATTCTACTATTGTATTCTATATTTTATTCTATATTCTATTCTTATTCTATTCTTATTCTGTGTTATGTTCTATTCCTAATTCTTATTCTATATTCTATTCTTCTATTTTATTCTATTCTATATTCTATTTTATATTCTTATTCTATTCTATTCCTATTCCGTGTTATGTTATATTCCTAATTCTTATTCTATTCTATATTCTATTCTATTCTTATACTATTCTATCCTACCCATACTCCATATTCTGTTCTATTCCTAATTCTTATTCTATTCTATTCCTTTCAAGACATGCCAAGCCTTTCGGGTTGACCCCCAGCCAACTCTTGGAGATGCCTCTTCATCACTCCTCTGTTCATATGTAGCTGCTTACCTGAGTTTCATAATAGAACGGAATAATAAAAATCGGAAGGGACCTTGGAGGTCTTCTAGTCCAACCCCCTGCTCAAGCAGGAGACACAGGTGGCACGCAGAGCCATTTCTGCCGGCACGTGAGCCGCATGCAAACTTTCCTCACTGCGCATGTGTGCGCCATACCGGAAGTGATGAAACAGGCCTATTATTCGGCCTGCAAAACCTGCAGAGGCTTTTTTCAAGCCTCTGGGAGGCTGAAAAAGGCCTCAAACCGGCCGACATTCAGCTCTGAGGCACAGTGCAAGTAAGGGGGGCAGCATGGAGGATTGTGCGTGCATGCACAAGGGGCATGGGAGGCGCATTCCCTTCTGGGTGCTGGCATGTGAACGCATGTGCTCAAGTGTGCACACCATTTTTGGCACAGGAGCCCAAAAAGGTTAGCTACCATTGCCCTAGGCCATTCCAGACAACTGATTGTCCAGGGTCTTCTTGAAAGCCTTAAGTGATGGAGCACCCACAACCCGCGACTCACATAATTTACTTATTTATTTGATTTGTCAATCGCTTACAAGATAACAGGTATAGGTATAAACATGAGTAAGAATACAGGAATTAGGTATGAATACATGGAGACAATAGGACAGGGATGGTAGGCACGATTGTGCACTTATGCATGCCCCTTACAGGCCTCTTAGGAATGAGTATGTTCTTCTTTCCTTCTTTCCTTCCTCCTGCTCTCTCCCTTCTTTTCTCTCCTTCCTTCCTTCCTTCCTTCCTTCCTTCATCCTCCCTTCTTTCCTCCTTCCTTATTTTATTTTTTTATTTTATTTATTTATTTGATTTGTCAATCGCTTACAAGATGATATAAGTATAAACATGAGTAAGAAAACAGGAAAGAGGTACGAATACATGGAGACAATAGGACAGGGATGGTAGACACAATGGTGCACTTATGCACGCCCCTTACAGACCTCTTAGGAATTGGTATTCTCTCCCTTCTTTTCTTTCCTTCCTTCCTTCCTTCCTTCCTTCCTTCCTTCCTTCCTTCCTTCCTTCCTTCCTTCCTTCCTTCCTTCCTTCCTTCCTTCCTTCCTTCCTTTCTTCCTTCCTTCCTTCCTTCCTTCTTTCCTTTCCCTTACTCCTTCCTTCCCCTTTCTTTCTTTCCTTCCTTCCTTATTTTAATTTTTTATTTTATGTATTTATTTGATTTGTCAATCGCTTACAAAATGATAGGTATAAGTATAAACATGAGTAAGAATACAGGAAAGAGGTACGAATACATGGAGACAATAGGACAGGGATGGTAGACACAATGGTGCACTTATGCACGCCCCTTACAGACCTCTTAGGAATTGGTATTCTCTCCCTTCTTTTCTTTCCTTCCTTCCTTCCTTCCTTCCTTCCTTCCTTCCTTCCTTCCTTCCTTCCTTCCTTCCTTCCTTCCTTCCTTCCTTTCTTCCTTCCTTCCTTCCTTCTTTCCTTTCCCTTACTCCTTCCTTCCCCTTTCTTTCTTTCCTTCCTTCCTTATTTTAATTTTTTATTTTATGTATTTATTTGATTTGTCAATCGCTTACAAAATGATAGGTATAAGTATAAACATGAGTAAGAATACAGGAAAGAGATACGAATAACTGGGGACAATAGGACAGGGACGGTAGGCACGATGGTACACTTATGCACCCCCCATACAAATCTCTTAGGAATGGGGTGAGGTCAATAGTGGATAGTTTAAGGTTAAAGGAGTGGGCGTTAGAGGATGTAACAACAGAGTCAGGTAGTGCATTCCAGGCATTGACCATTAAGTGGTCAATTTCACTGCCATAAGTTGAGGACAGACTGTAGTGGGCTTTCTGAAGCAATTATAAGATGGCTTAGCTCTTTCGTTCTCTGTTTAATTCATTAATACAAAACTATTAGCGCATTAAATATATAAAGGTGCCCACCTTGGTGACAGCTCTGGGTAACATACCAGAGCCAAATCATTACTAAAAAGATAAAAGTAATTTATGCATTGGCTTCCACAAAGGTTTGGCTTTGTTTTCATTTGTTTGTTTGTTTGTTTTCAAAAGCAAGGATGAGGTTTTTGAGCCAACCAACCAACCAACCGAACAGGAGAAATTGAATGCTCTCAAGGTCCATCCAATCTGAATGCCTTCATTTGACGGCTCTTACACCACGGTGTCTGTATGTGCATTCACACACCACTTAATAATATTAAAAATTGATTTTAAGCAGATCGATGCATTTTTTTTAGGGACCTGATCTGTTTTGTATACCTTGTCAGGATTCCTAAGTGCTACAATTAGGCAGAAGTGGGTTTTTTATATATATAATTTTCTTTGTAGATCTCAAGAATACAAATGCAAAAAGCTAGCTGGACGTTCCATCAGGCAGACTAACCAAGTTCAAACTAAGATGTCACCTGCCTTTTTAACCAGCTAATTGATGAACTGATCTCATTCCAATCCATTTGCATTTTGAAGGGGAGGGAGAAATTCAATATAAGCATCCTTTCAAGAGGTTGGAAGAGTGAATTAACTCGTAATTAGTAAAAAACTAATTGTTAGAAGTAAATGTTTTCATACTCACACACCCCTTTTGCACTAAGATTGCAGGATGGAAGCTGCCTCAGAAGGGCTCAAAAGTCTGAACCCCCATTGATTAAAATGTGGCTTTCTTTGCTCAAGTGTTCTGACCCAAAACCTTTTAATGAGTCTAACCCTGGTTAAAAGGCTGCTGCAAACTAATTAACTTTGATAAGCACAAGCCTCACCAAAACTATGTGAGGCTGCCAAGAATAACAGATAAGAAATATTTCACAACACAAGAGTCTTCAAATACCAACTTAAGATACTGCAATGTCCATGAGGCTCAAAACATCTTTGCTTCCTGCAAAGAACGTTCGCTTCACAGCTGGCTTTTATCTTCTTGAAGGAGGAGCCATTACCTTGCAGCCTTACTTCCAAGTCCGCCCATGCTGTTGCAGCTCCTCCTCGGGGACCTCCTCATCACTGCTGCCAGCTCCCACAATCTCCCTAATGGGCCTGGCCCCTCATCTGAGTCCTCGCTCTCTTCAGCCGTCTGCACCTGCTACCAGCTAACCACAACATCAAGTCTACCTCAGATAATAATATACATAAAATCATCCTGTAAGAATCACTAAAGCTCTCCTCTTTATTTTGGCCACCACTTTATAATATAAAATGGTGATGATGTGAGAACGATCCAAACTTATTTTATTCTTGATGCTGTTTCCATCCTCTCTTTAAAATATTAACAGAATCCGCAGTGCTTTGAGAAGCAGTGTCTCCACTAGATAATTGACTGTCAAGCTGAAACTAAGTTAATTAAACTAAAATTGGCAAATCCCAAATAAGTTACCCAGATCTAATCTACATATCAAAGGATAAGGTCTGCACACACAAACAGAATTAATTCAATTAGGTCCCCCTAATTGTTCACAAGAATAAACATGTTCACAAGAATAAACATACTTACACACATGTACCCACATGCCCCTCAAGTGTCACTCTAAAATCGGCACGTCGGCACTTTCCCTCTATGAAAAATCTGCTATTGTACTTTGTAAAAAGTGCAAAGAAGAGCAACTAAGATGATTAAAAACCTGGAGATTAAAATATATGAAGAACTCAGTGGTAGGATTCAAATTTTTTTACCACCGGTTCTGTGGGTGTGGCTTGGAGGGCGTGGCATGATGGGCATGGCAGGGGAAGGATACTGCAAAATCCCCCTTCCCTCCCCACCCCACTAACCTGCTTTCCAGCTCCATTCTCCTGTGCAGGGCAACACAAGAAGACCCAGCCAATCAGTTGGGACTCGATGGGAGACAGAGAATAGATGGGGGTGGGCCAGTCAGAGGTGGCATTTGTCAGTTCTCTGAACTACTCAAAATTTCTGCTACTGGTTCTCCAGAACCGATCAGAATCGGTTTGTCAAAGTGAAAAAATTCAGCTTTATAAATTAGAGGAAATTAATCGTGTTTTTCTGTTGCCAGCATACTTTATTTACACATAACTAGAGAGAACAAAAGAAAAGCAATATATTCTAAGAAGCAAGCAAAAGTAAAGTAAAGAAAATGAAAGAAGTAAAAAGTAAAACTCTTCCCCTGCACACACGCGCAGTAAATCAAAAATCACAAGACACTCATATCTTGGTTACTATGGTAACCATTCTGGAATATTCTGGAAGCTCAACAGACAAACCAAAATTAACGCAGTGACACGGTTGAAGGCCACTTCTGCCTTGGAGTATCTCTGCTGTCTTTATTAAAGAGGTCCTGGCAGCTTGTAAGAGATTTTTGGTATCATCTTGCTCGGTATGTGTGCTTTTTATGTTATGCCTTTTAACTCTGTTTGTTTGAGCTAATTATAAAGTTTAACTCCCTTTACTTACTGGGGTGTTCATTGTTTCCGAATACAAAAGGACCAATTGCCTGGGCATTTGATTGCTGACACTTGGCACAGCAACCTTCCCAATGAGCTTACTCTCATGTCACCTATACCCTCTTCCGCCCACCCACCCCCACCGAGGAAAATGACTGGCACATGACAAAATAGGGAAAACCCTGCCTTTGAACAGACAGTAATACCCTGGCAGGAAGAACTATTAGACTCCTTAATGAGAACTCAGAATAACCGAGTTGGAAGGGACCTTGGAGGTCTTCTAGTCCAACCCACCCACCCACCCACCCCTGCTTAAGCTGGAAATCCTAGACCAGTGTTGGTGAACCTTTTTGGCACCAAGTGCCGAAATGGAAGCGCACACATACCTTGGGCAGCACCGGAAACCAGAACAGCAGCTCCCTGGCATGCATGCATGTGCCAGGAAACTGAGCATCCAATGTCCAGTGTGCTCTTCACACATGCATGTGTACCAGAAACCAGAAGACCAGGTGGCCAACATGCACATACCTAGTCTTCCGGTTCCTGGTACGCATGTGCGCGTGAAGAGCAGCTGGCCAGTGTGCATGTGTGCACTGGAAACTAGAAGCTCATCAGGGAGCTGCTCTTCCGGTTCCCAGCACTTCCATGCACATGAAGACCAACTGGCTAGTGCATATATGTGCACTGGAACCCAGAAGAGCAACGGGCGATGGCTGGCGTGCCCGGAGAGCTGGCTCTGCGTGCCATAGTTGCGCCATCATAGCCCTAGACCATTTCAGACAAATTGTTGCCTGATTTCTTCTTAAAAACCTCCAGTCTTGGAGCAACCCACAATTTCTGCAGGTGAACTCTTCAGAACAATAGAATAGCAGAATAACAGAGCTGAAAGGGACCTTGGAGGTCATCTAGCAGGAGAGTGAATACCATTTCAGACAAGGGACTGTCCAGTCTCTTCTTGAAAGCCTCCAGTGATGGGGCTCTTGATCATATTGGTTGTTCATATTATCCGACAGTGTCTCATTCTGAAACCCAGCCATCCCCCTCATCTCATTTCCTCCAAAGCCCATCATCCCCAACTAACAGAAAGCTCAAAGTGCCCAAGGAGCTGCTGATCCAGTTCTACAGAGGAATTATTGAGTCTATCATCTGCACCTCTAGAACTGTCTGGTTTGGTTCTGCAACCCAGCAAGACAGACACAAACTCCAGAGAGTCATTAGGACAGCAGAAAAAACCAATTCCTACCAACCTGTCTTCCATAGAGGACCTGTATCCTGCACAAGTCAAAAAGAGGGCTGTGAAAATATCTACAGACCCCTCACATCCCGGACATAAATTGTTTCAACTCCTACCCTCAAAACGACACTAGAGAGCATTGCACACCAGAACAACTAGACACAAGGAGAGTTTTTCCTCGAACGCCATCACTCTGCTAAACAAATAATTCCCTCATCACTGTCCAACTATTACAAAGGCTGCACTACTATTACTGTTAATCTTCTCATCACTCTTTATCACCCATCCCCTCCCACTTGTGATTGTAGGACTGTAACTTTGTCCCTTGTATCCTTATGATTTATATTTACTGTTTCCTAGTATGATTTGATTGCTTATTGTACCCTATAACTATCATTAAGTGTTGTATCTTATGATTCTCGACTCTTGATGAATGTATCTTTTCTTTTATGTATACTGAGAGTATTTACACGAAGACAAATTCCTTGTGTGTCCAATCACACTTGGCCAATAAAGTATTCTATTCTATTCTATTCTATTCTATTCTATTAACACAGCCTCAGGAACCATGCTGGGAAACCTCCAAGAGCAGATGCTCAACTGCCTTGAATCTCTCCTAGTCAGATGATGATAGGCAGAATCTACAACCGCCTACCAGTTATTTTTAGATGGACCATGTTTGATTGGGGTTCTCCATCAATGTTCTCAGAAGCTCCAGAAGGACTAGGGCAACGTTATTGCCACAGCCAGTTGGATGGTGATTGGTTTACCCTTAATTTTTACACTTGCCTTTCCTTTGAGATGAACATAAGCCTCCCTAATTTTATCCAGCGGACCGGAGATTAAAAAGATGGATACTGCTTAGTCAACGTGAGCCATCAATCACAGCTTCTATGCCTGTTATTAAAATTGGGATGGGAAAAAAAAAAAAGATAGCCAGCCTTCTTTTATAAGTGATGACATGGCGCCGATGCATTCATTTCATTATAATAACATAAATGATGTGCCATTAGCTTCTCACCTTAATAGCATGTTAATTTGCAATTAATTTTCTTTTCTTATTGAATGGGGGGACCGGGGGGGGGGAGGAACGGCTCAGCAAATAAAGATGCAGAGCTTGTCAGCTGGAAAGCTGATATCCCAGGTTCGAGACCTGAGTGCCACCAGTGGGGTGTGCTCCTGTTCCTGCCCTAACCCCTGCCCCCACCTAGAAGTTTGAGAACAGGCAAACACAAGTAGATAAATAGGTACCACTTCGGTGGAAAAGTAACAGTCTTCCATGCAGTGGTGGGATTCAAAATGTTTTACTACCAGTTCTGTGGGCGTGACTTGGTGGGCGTGGTTTGGTGGGCATGGCAGGGGAAGGATACTGCAAAATCCCCATTCCCTTCCCAATCTTGGGGAAAGGTTACTGCAAAATCCCCATTCCCTCCCCACCCTACTAACCTGCTTTCCAGCTCCATTCTCCTGTGCAGGGCAACAAAAGAAGACCCAGCCGATCAGCTGGGACTTGGGAGATGGAGAATAGATAGAGGCGGGGCCAGTCAGAGATGGGATTTGCTGGTTCTCTGAACTACTCAAAATTTCCACTACCAGTTCTCCAGAACCGGTCAGAACCAGTTGAATACCACTTCTGGTTCCATATGCCTTCAGCTTATAGCCATGCTGGCCACGTGACCATCGAAAATGACTTCAGACAATCAGTGGAACAACTTGCCTCCAGAAGTTGTGAATGCTCCAACTCTAGAGATTTTTGAGATGGGACAGCCATTCATCTGAAATGATATAGGGTCTCCTGTTCCAGCAGGGGGTTGGACTAGAAGACCTCCAAGAACCCTTTCAAGTCATTCCATTATATCCTGCTGTAGTGGTGGCTCTCTCAGTCAACAAGAAAAGTGGAATAAGTTAATTAAGTAGGTCATAATCCCTAGAATTTATGATGCATTGATCAGTTTTCCTTTCATCTTCCTTTAAGGCCTTGGTAAGTCTACAGTAGGCTCTTTTTTATCATTGTCTATCGAGGCCTACAACCCAGCCTATCAATATTATTTAGAAACACCCCAACTTAATGGATCTCAGGTGAAACAAACCACTGCTATTAAATCAAGGCTCCACCGCAAATGACATCACTTCTGTCAATTACGTAATTAGACAAATGCCGCTCATTGATGCAGGTAACATAAATCTAGCTTTAATGTACATGTGGATGAACTGACACACAACCCCTTCCTCTTTCCAAGCTCCTTTAAATCAAGGATTTATTGTAATGCATACGAGGTTTGGCATTGGTGACCCTCCTTGCTGTGAATGGTTGGTTCCCAAATTGCCCCCAAGAATTGGTCAAGCCAAAGAAATTTTGGTCATGTTTCATGTTTAGAACATACTTTGCTGGTTCAGCACAGCAGGAGACAAAAGTAAAAAATACAGAGAAGAGCAACCAGGATGATTAGGGGACTGGAGACTAAAACATATGAAGAACAGGTGCAGAAACTGGGCCTGGCTAGTCTATTGAAGACAAGGACCAGGGAAGACATGTTAGTTGTCTTCCAATAGGGGTTGTTTTCCAATAGGGGCTGCCACAGTTGTCTTCCAATAGGGGCTGCCACAGAGAGGAGGAGGGGGTCAAGCTATTTTCTAAAGCACCTGTAGGCCAGACAAGGAATAATGGATGGAAACTGAACAAGGAGAGATTTAACCTGGAAATAAGGAGAAACTTTCTGATAGTGAGAGCGATCAACCAATGGAACAGAAGTTGCCTTCAGAAGTTGTGGGAGCACCATCACTTGAGACTTTCAAGAAGAGATTGGACTCCCATCTGTCAGAAATGGTGTAGGGTCTCCTGTTTGGGCAGGGGGTTGGACTAGATGAACCTACAAGGTCCCTTCCAACCCTGATTATCCGTTATCTGTTATAAAGAGGGAGCTGGAGGTTAAATGTTTGCAGGACCTGGTTCAGTGGTGGTATTCTACCGGTTCGGCCTGGTGCGACCGTACCATTTGCGGCGATGATCATCTGTGAGTGAACCGGTTCGCTTCGATGATCAACTGCTGAGCCCTCCCACCCAACCCAACTCTATTCTGTGCTTTATTTCATGCTTTTTTTAAAAAAAAAACTTTATTGAATACAAAAAATTAAAATATATGAATATACAAATTCGAAAGACTCATACAAACAGACGTCACAATAATCTCTGTACTAAAACTAGTTAAACATTTGACAGTGAGTTAAATATTTCCTAAATTATATTATGTGGCAATTGTTTCTTTTTACTTATAGGTTGTCTGTTATTTATATTCTATCAAACATAATATTCTGTTATTAATATTTGTTGTTGGATTATACTTATTTATTTTTACCAATAAATTCCTTCTATTGATTGTTTAAAAGGCAAGAAAGTCTAAGTCTAACATTAACATTCCTGTCTGTTTTTCTATATGTCATAATCTGTATCATAAATTTGTTGGTTTCCTTTTTTTTTTTTTTGCGTTCTAGCCATTCATACCACTTATTCCAGATCAAATAAAATTCTGCCTCCTCTTTTCCTTTTAATTTTAATGTAAGTTCTTCCATTTCTGCACATTCACAATTTTTTGGGATAATTAGTTGTATTGGTGGTATATTAGGCGATTTCCAGAATTGATCAGCTGCTGAGCCCTCCCACCCACCCCAAGTTATTCTGTGCTTTATTTCGTGCTTTTCAACCTCAGCTATTTCGCATAGCACAGCAGTTTTCCACGCGTCAGCTGTTGAAGGCACAGGGAGAGTGTAGGATTGCAGGAGGAGCTTAGTAGCAAACCCTCTGCGTGCACACAAAGTGCGCCCACCAAGCCATGCCCACAGGAACGGTGGTAACAAAATTTGAAGCCCACCACTGACTTGGTTATGTCTAGTCTAGAGAAAAGAAGGACTAGGGATGACGTGGTATCTGTCTTCCAGTATTTGAGGGGCTGCCACAAAGAAGAGGGAGTCAAGCTATTCTTCAAAGCACCGGAGGGCAGGACAAGAAACAATGGTTGGAAACCAATCAAGGAGAGAAGCAACTTAGAACTAAGGAGAAATTCCCTAACAGCGAAGACAATTAATCAGTGGAGTCAAGCTACTCTCCAAAGCACCTGAGGGCAGGACAAGAAGTAACGGATTGAAAATCATTCAAGAGAGAACCAATCTAGAACTAAAGAGAAAATTCCTGACTGTGAGAACAATTAATTCATGGAACAACTGACCTCCAGAAGTTGTGGGTGCTCCATCCCTGGAGGTTTTCAAGAAGAGACTGGACAGCCATTTGTCTGGAGTGGAATAGAGTCTCATGCTTGAGTGGGGGGTTGGACTAGAAGACCTCCAAGGTTCTGTGACTCCATTATATCCTCCTCTAGCAATGGTTTTCTTAGTCAACAAGAAAGGTGGGATAAGTTAGGGTCTCTTACTTGAAAGGGAGGTTGGACTAGAACCTCTCCGACATCCCTTTCAACTCTGTCATTCCTTTATATCCTGCTGTGGCAGTGATTCTTTTAATCAACAAGAAAAGTGGGATAACTTAAGGCTTGAAACAGGAAGTTGGGCTAGAAGACCTCCAGGGTCCCCCCCATTATTCTGTAATATCTGTCAAGGAGGGTGATCATGGTCTCTGCTGGTTTCCCAGGGGCCCCTGGCTGAGCCTGACATCTGATACAACTGTCCATCCACAGTAATGCTGAGCCTGAGATGTAAAGTCAGGTCTTCCTCACCCAGACCCTTTGGGGTAAAAAGAGGCAATTTAGGAGCCATTTCCATGTCAACAAACCAGAAGGTTTTCTCAGAGAAAGGGAATGTTTGCCGGACTTGATTAACTGGCTTTTCCAAGGCTGAGAGGTCACCACAGCAAACCTACCCATTGATATTTTGCAGAACAAGTCAATCCCTTCTTGTCATCCCGGTCTGGCCTAGGGTTTTATAGGGTTTTAAATTTGGTTTTAATTGGTTTTAGTTCTTATTTTTAAACCCTTGTCTTGTTTTTATTATTCAGCCACGATATTTAATCTTTTTAATTGTTTTTAATTATTATGTTAATTATTATTATTATTTTTTAAATGGCTGTACACGCCCCGAGTCCAGCAGGGAGAGGGGGACGGTATATAAATCTTGTAAATAAATAAATAAATAAATAAATAAATATGTCAGCTGGTGCTCCATTCAATATCCAAGAAAGAAACACTTAAACTCCATTTGGTTAGAGTAAAAATATCTTTTACTGGAAATCAAAGTGGTAGCAACAAAAGAATTCTGAATCTGAAGAAATGAGCGCGAAAAACACATATACAAAGTGATGGCAACGTTCCCACCCCCAACAGTCCATATTGCTCCTCCAATGAGGAAATATGCATAGCATCATGTGGGCATCTTCAGGTGGTGATGAGGCCTCTGTCCGTTGACCTTGGCATAGTTTTGATAAGGAGTCGCAGTTGCGCATAGCAAGGAATAGAAAAGCAAGGAATAGAAACTTAAGTAAAACTCCCCCTCCCCTAGATATACAGTTTCGTTTCCTACACACTCCAGCACGCTTCCCAAATATATCATAGCCCATATCCCCCCTCCCGTTACTTATGGCAGCCGAAAGATGCAAAGCAGAGAAAAAGAAATAAAGGAAGAAATCTTGAAGGCTGACAAAATAAATCATTGACAGCCCCTCTAATACTGGAGGATGTCTGTTCCAAACTTTCTCTTTGATAAGCTACAACTATCTAACTTCACCCGCTGTTCATTTTACAGTTTAGCCTCCCATGTTGTGACCTGCCAGAGGCCAGGAGAGCTGGCAGCAGACTCAGGCAGTGAAGAGGTTGGGGAGGAACATGGGCCAGTCCCAGAGTCTGGGGAAGGCTCTGACGAGGGCTCTGCATTGGAGGCAGAGATGGGGCCAGGGCCGTCCGACAGTTACCAGCTGCCTTCGGAATCAGACATCAGTGGGGAAGAACAGCTGGAGCCTGTTTCCAGTGTGCGCATGCGCAGAGCTGCCAGGAGAAGGGAACTGTTAAGGAACAAGGGTCAACTTGGGAGTAAGGCCACAGGTGGACAGTGAATGGCCCCTCCCATAGAGGAGCGAAAGGGGAGTGGTGTTTGCAGGAGACAATTAGTTCAACTCATTAGGGTGAAGATCTGTTCCTGACTCCTTGCCAAGTAATTGTTGCTATAGCGTGGTGTTTGGAAGATATCAGCCTGGCAACTCTCCAAGCCTGATAAAGGTCTGTAGTTGTGAAATCTCATGAAAGACTGTTTGCTGGGACTTTGCTGGAGAGGAATTCATCACTTTAACCTAAATAAAAGGGGTTTTATCAGGACGAGGAGTCTGCTTCATGATATTGGGAAGCCTAGGTCAAGAAAACTCCAGACCCTTGGTCATCTTTCTTGCTCTATTTTGTACTCTGTCCAGGCAGGGTCTTAGCATTCTGTTCACTAATTCTAATGTGCAATTTTGTTTTATTTTTGAAGATCTAGCAAGATCCGTAGGAGTTAAAATTCAGAACAGAAATGGCAGTAGACAAGGAACCTTAGCTCTGATGCCCACGAAGGAAGGTAACCACAACAGCTCTCTGATTTCCACAAGAGGTTTCCCAGAATGCCAACCCTGGAAAAAAAAAAAAAAAAGGAGAAGAGAGAAATGCTTCAGCAAAATGTGGGAGGATAGAAACTCAGCTTATGACATGATCCTTGGTGGAAGAACAGAGACACAATGTCCCTAATTTTTTTGCCAGTTAAACGTGGGAGGGTTGACAACAACAGCATTAAGCAACAGCTTAGGAGAGAAATCCTAGACAAGATATGTTCGATTTTTCAGCAGAACTCTCAGGGGCCTGTTTAATCTCTTCTGAAGATGCTACGTATGCACATACCCCCACACAACTAAATCAAAGGAACTATAGTGACCTCAAGTGTTAGAAAGTTCCTATGGATTTCATCCCTGTGGTGCAGTGGGTTAGAAATGGAGGCAGATATTTCTCTCTCTGGGCACACTGAGAATATATCTGCTGTGAACTCCACATTGGCAACAGGAAGGGCATCCAGCCAGTAAATACTCAACTCCATTCAGTTGCCCCAGACTGCACCTCACAAGGGATTATGGGGCCATTAAAAGATAAAAAAAAATACAGCCCTGGACTCAGGGTAGACTCAGAGAGAAAAATTAGCCCAAAGCCACCTAGTTGCCACATCTAAGGTAGGACTAGAACTCACAGCCTTCTGGTTCCTTAGCTAATACCTTAACCACTAGACCAGTTTGGCTCCTAAGTATGTCCTAGTGAAAATCAGTGATAAATATTTTTTATTTTATTTATTTATTTTGTCAAACAATTATTAGATAACAGGTATAAGTATAAACATGGTTATAAATACATGAAATGGATACAAATAAGAAAAAAAGAAACAATAGGACAGGGATGGGAGGCACGTCTTGGTGCGCTTATCACGCCCCCTCCAGACCTCTTAGGAAAGGGGTGAGGACAATAGTAGACAGTCTAATGTTGAAGATTTTGGGGTTCGGAGAAGAAACCACAGAGTCAGGTAGAGTATTCCAGACATTGACTACTCTGTTGCTGAAGTCGTATTTCCTGCAATCAAGTTTGGTGCGGTTTGTCTTTAGTTTATATCTATTTTGTGCTCTTGTATTGTTTTGGTTAAAGCTGAAGTATTCATTGATAGGTAGGACATTGCAATATATATAATATATAATATATTATATAATTATATATATTATATCATATATAAAATATAAAAAATAATATATAAAAATATAATACAGGTAATGTCCAACCTTCAACGTTTTAAGAATGATGTATCTCTGACCTTATTGCATGGTACATCAGTGGGCATAATTCAGCAGCAGAATTATTGTTTTCAAATGAGCGCAGTTACAACCTCGCTGGCTTCATTTATGGTAAGTGCCCCTAAACTTATCCTAAATCCCTGGATGGGGGCAGATTATAGGTAAAGAATTAAGGTTACAAATGTACTTGACACCCTGCTCATATTATAAATTGTTTGCCCCCTCCCATTATTACTTGGGAGACTAATCTGTTCTGGCAACAGGAAGATTGGAGAGGTTTAAATATTATTTATGCCTCAACGTGCTTATTCCCTCCCTCTCCATTAAAGTTTACTAAAGGATTGTTAGGACACCATTGTAGCCAGTAATTGTGTAGCAACCCGTGATAATTGCATGAATTTGCACTGATTACGTAAATGCACAATAATTATAACTTAAGCGGCTTTCTGTGGTCGAGCTTTGAAATATATATGGTTTGTCACTGGAAGAAAAAAAACAACAGGATTGTAGGGAAATGTGGGGTGGAGCTTTTCAGGTGTGATAGCATTTCAAAACTGCGGCTTGCTTTTATTCTGAACATTTGGATCTTAAAGCACAGCTAGTGATTTCTTAAATGTTTCCATCCAAACCCTATCAAATTTGGGATGATTGGTTGCTTTCGAATAAAACCCGAAATCCTATAAGAAGCACCATAACGGCGGTAAAACTAAAAGATAGTAGTTTGCAAGACTTGTTGGTCACTCGATTTCAAGTAAACTGATAATTCCTAAACCTCAACATACAGTTCCCAATTATGGGTATAACAATGTATCTCTATTTAAAGATGTATTAAAAATAATGATGATGATGATGATGATTATTATTATTATTATTATTATGTTCCTTCCCTCTAAATCTCTAAAGGAATTGCAGATAATAATAGAGATGTCATAGGAGCCAGTCTCCTATGGGTCTATCACCGGGACCAGAAGTTTTGTTTTCCGAGCTTTTAGACTTGTGCTGGAGCCCATCCTCAGGAAATTTTGGTTGCAGGAACTTTGCAGGAACTGGGTCAGTGGTGGGATTCAAAATTTTTTATTACCGTTTCTGTGGGCGTGGCTTGGTGGTCATGGTGTGGCTTGCAGGGGAAGGATACTGCAAAATCCCCCTTCCCTCCCCACCACACTAACCTGCTTTCCAACTCCATTCTCCTGTGCAGGGCAATCAAAGGAGACCCAGCTGACCATCTGGGACTCAATGGGAGGCAGAGAATAGATGGGGTTGGCGGGGCTAGTCAGAGGTGGGATTGGCCGGTTCTCTGAACTACTCAAAATTTCCACTACCGGTTCTCCAGAACTAGTCCGAACCTGCTGAATTTCACCTCTGAACTGGGTATGTCTAATGTAAAAAAAGGACTAGGGATGACATGATAAGTCTTCCAGTACTTGAGGGGCTGCTCCAAAGAAGAGGGAGTCAAACTATTCTCCAAAGCACCTGAAGGCAGGACAAGAAGCAATGGGTAGAAACTCATCAAGGAGAGAAGCAACCTGGAACTAAAGAGAAACTTCCTAACATTGAGAACAATTAAGCAGTAGGATGGCTTGCCTCCAGAAGTTGTGGATGGTCCAACAATGGAGGCTTTTAAGAAGAGGTTGGACAACCATTTGTCTGAAATGATATAGGGTTTCCTGCCTGAGTAGGGGGTTGGACTAGAAGACCTCCAAGGTCCCTTCCAAGTCTTGTTATTTTAAATACCTTATTTCGAAAGCCAAGGGAAAACCCCTGAGAATTATTGAATTCAGAAAACACAATAAGGTCTGTTACTTTTAAACCTGATTATTTTAACTTTTCTTCCTGTTAGGCCCAGTGAAATTTTCCCTCCCTGCTCTAGAATAATGTGTGAGCCCTGCCACTTTTCACAGTTCAGTATACTGCACACTTAATTTGTTGTGCTGTCAGTTATTTTGGTAACCACTTGAAGTATGTTTTGCAAAACCAACCTTTGCTGTAAATATTATTTTCACTTGTAACCTATCTTGATCTAACAATGCAAAGCACCCTATATACTATGTGAGATATTAATGAGTGATTAATCTCTGGATGAGAGTAACAGTGAGATCTTCAGATTTCTTTTGGCTTCCATCTAGTGTTGGCTTGGATTTTTGCAACCTATACATACTATACCTATACTAATCATATTTGATTTTTCTGGAGAATACACTTGGCGTAATAACTGATCTGCAAGAAATAATCAATGGAATGAAAGCAGAGATTAAAATAAGGGGAAGGTTTTTTTTTCCATTTTAATACACTAATTTCTACCAAAGAACCACAATCCCATCAACACTGCACTGCACTGAACACCTGAACTAGACACAAGGACAGTTTTTGCCATCACTCTGCTAAATAAATAATTCCCTCATCACTGTCCAACTATTTACAAAGTCTGCACTACTATTACTATCAATCTTCTCATCACTCCTTATCACCCATCTCCTCCCATTTGCGACTGCATAGCTGTAACTTTGTCGCTTGTATCCTTACGATTTATATTGACTGTTTCCTAGTATGATATGATTGCTTATTGTACCCTATGACTATTATTAAGTGTTGTACCTGATGATTCTTGACTCTTGATGAAAGTCTCTTTTTTTTATGTATACTGAAAACTTATGCACCAAAGGCAAATTCCTTGTGTGTCCAATCTTACTTGGCCAATAAAGAATTCTATTCTATTCTATTCTATTCTATTCTATTCTATTCTATTCTATTCTATTCTATTCTATCCTATTCTTATTGTACTCTATGCTGTTATTAAGTGTTGGACCTTATGATTCTGGACTCTTGATGAATGTATCTTTTCTTTTATATTCACTGAGAACTTATGCACCAAAGACAAATTCCTTGTGTGCCCAATCATACTTGGCCAATAAAGATTTCTATTTCTATTTCTGATGGAGCAAGCCATTAGAATATAAACTGAAACTGAAAGCAAACTCCACTCCCTTCTAGCACTGATAATGTTACCTAGTTTCGTAATGAAACATCTGCAAGAAAGCAGAGAGCACCTCTCAAACAAAGAAATGGACCACAGAACCAATAAATCCAAAGTTCTGGTTCAAGGCAGAAGTTCTGACCAAGTTCAACTTATCATGCTTTGTGACACATCACAAAGAGGCCCAACTAGCTTGGGAAGTCCATGATGAGAAGATGAAAAGCAAAGTGGATGGATTTAACTTAGAGCAGCAATGGATGCCCAATTGGAAGACTTTAAAATCTAGGTTTTGAGGATAGAGTGATCTGGGGAAAAGAAAATTCAAACAATGCGACTACTAGGAGCCAAAACATACTTGGTGGCACGTAATTGATCCATCAATATTCAATCAATTGAATAAGCTTAAAACATCGGATTTAGGATTATAGGACTGGAAGGGACTTTGGTGATCCAATCTCCTTCTCAAGGCAGGAAACGTATACTAATTATCATTCCAGTCAGACTGCCCAAGGAGCTGCTGATACAGTTCGACAAAGGAATGATTGAGTCTGTCATCTGCACCTCTATAACTGTCTGGTTTGGTTCTGCAACCCAACAGGACAGACACAGACTCCAGAGAGTAATTAGGACTGCAGAAAAAACAATGGCTACCAACCTGCCTTCCATGGAGGACCTGCATACTGCATGAGTCAAAAAGAGGGCTGTGAAAATATCTACAGACCCCTCACAACCCAGACATAAACTGTTTCAACTCCTACTCTCAAAACAACACTATAGAGCACTGCACACCAGAACAACTAGACACAATATCATTCTGCTAAACAAGTAATTCCCTCAACACAGTCTTATGCCCTGGGATGTCAAACTACCTAATAGTATAGTTGTATAGCTTACTATTACCGTTCTTTCCTATTATCTAGTTCCTTGGCTTTTTATGATGATAGCTGTGTTCTTTGTATCTTATAATTTATGTTGATTGTTTTTATTTAGTATTCTATTATGATTGATATTGCTTGCTTATTTGGTATCCTATGACTATCACTGAGGGTTGTATCTTATAGATTTATATTGAATGTATTTTATGATGATTATGATTATGATTTATCACTTGTTGCTTGCATGTACATCGAGAGCTTCTGCACCAGAGACAAATCACATTTGGCCAATAAAGAATATTCTATTCTGTTCCGTCCCGTTCCGTTCCATTCCCCTGTTTTCCTGCCTTCCTTCTTTCCTTCCTGTCTTCCTTCCTTCCTTCCTTCCCTCCTGCCTCTTTCTTCTTTTCTTTTCTTTTCTTTCTTTTCTTTTTTCCTTTTTTCCTTTTCCTTTTCCTTCGCTTTTCCCTTTCTTTCCTTTCCTTTTCAGATCAAAGAGATACTGAAACACCTATCCTTTAGGTAATGATACCATTTGTAGGCAGAATTGAATGCAGCAATGAAGGTAACACCGCATCTGGAAAGAGAATCTGGCAGCATCTTCAACGGGACGTTTTTGGTGCTTAAGGAGTTGCTGCTCTGGGTGCAGCACAACCCTTTCTTATACGCGGCCAGACTGACGTGACATAAAAGCCCTCGCGAATAAAGAAATTAAGAAACACAGATTAATCACAGGCAGTGCTGGGAGGCTCAGAGCCAGCTGATCATCAGAGGTAGAGGTTCACCCAAACCGGTCCAAATCAGCAGAATCCCACTCCTGATCATAGGGCCACGTACTGCAACATAGCGTTGAAGCTGTGGGCAATGCAGGCTCCCAATGAGTGCTTGGTTGAGTTTTATTGTTTGTGTTTACAACACAAACACCAAAATTGTAAATTCCATTGCTCTCTGTCCAACCTGCCACAGAAGATGAGTTTTAAAATGTGGGTTCATCCAAGACTGCACGGCTGTGAAGGAATGCAATTGAAGTTGTTTTAAAACTTGCAGGTTCTTCTTCTCTGCAAATTTCTTTTCCCATCTGAGGTCAGCTCTGAACAGAAAGCAGCAAATCTCAACCACAAAATGTCTTTTTTTCCCAGAACTCTACATAGTTCATTAACCTTTAATGTTCTTTTCATTTTCCTTTTATTTTACTCCTTCAGGGAAAGAAAGAAGATTTCTCTCTCTCTCTCTCCCTCCTTCTCCCTCTCCCTCCCTCCGTCTCTCTTTCCCTCTCCCTCTCTCTTTCCCTCTCCCTCCCTCTCTCTTTCTTAAATAAAATAACTTCTTGTGTTCTGCAGCATTTGGGAGAGGAAAATAAAGCTAAAGGCTAGCTTTATCCAGCTATCTATGGCTGGAGGGAGGTCTGAAACTGAAACCAGCAGAGAAAGAAGCGAAGAGCAAAAGGAGTGGAAGAAAGAAGAAGGAGAAAAGAATTCACTAAGGCCACAAGAGAGGAGAAGAAGACATTCTGCGAAAGCCAAACACTAAGATGAGCTGGCGAAAGCAATTACGTTTGGAAGAGTTAGCTGAAAAAGGAATCTAGGCTTACAAAGAACATGATGGCTGAGCACCATCAAAGGTGACACCAGCCAGAGCATAGAGCAACTCAATTGAGTAGTGCAAGATGGGAAGATGTGGAGAGACCTGGCCCATAGAATCACCAAGAGTCAGACACAACCGAATGGATGACACCATCATCATCAAGCTGAGCTGGAATGACTGAACCCTAGGAGAGCAACCCAACCAGAAGTTCTCAATTTAGACTTGCCTTCTGCACTGAATTGGGGTACTTCCTCTTGGCCTTAAAATCAGTCTTGGGCAATTACATACAAATCAGAAATGGTTTGCCATTGCATAGGGCTGGGAGGGAATGACTTGCCCAAGGTAGAATAGAGTAGAGTAGAGTAGAATAGAATAGAATAGAATTAGAATAGAATGTCTTCTAGTCCAACCCCCTCTTCATGCAGGAGAACTTTTATCATTTCAGATAAGTGACTGTCCAGTCTCTTCTTAAAAACCTCCAGTGATGGAGCACCTACAACTTCTGAAGGCAAGCTTTCCACTGATTAATTGTCCTCATGGTTAGGAAATTTCCAGATTTCTTCTCTCTTTGATTAGTTTCCAACCATTGTTTCTTGTCCTGCCCTCTGGTGCTTTGGAGAATAATATCTTCTTTGTGGCAGCCCCTCAAATACTGGAATATCATGCCACCTCTAATTCTTCTTTTCTTTAAACTAGCCAAACTCAAATCCTGTAG
This sequence comes from Bungarus multicinctus, assembly GCA_023653725.1. Taxonomy (NCBI): domain Eukaryota; kingdom Metazoa; phylum Chordata; class Lepidosauria; order Squamata; family Elapidae; genus Bungarus; species Bungarus multicinctus. The sequence continues at coordinate 96,423,201 of CM042844.1, forward strand.
CCATTCTTCATATGTTTTAGTCTCTAAGCCTTTGCTCATCTTAGTTGCTCTTCTCTGAACGTTTTCCAAAGCCTCAACCTCTTTTTTGTAATATGGTGACCAAAACTGGTTGCAGTACCCCAGGTGTGGTCTTACTTAGGTTTTATAAAGTGGTACTAATATGGCTTTGTGGCCAAAATGGGACTAGAATCCTGGATCTTGGAGAGACAAATACCAAGCATATTGTTTGATCCCACCCCATTATCCATCAGCCCGCACTCTTGCAACAAGTGCATGCTGGGCAGCCAGACTCCATTTCCTTTAGCATTTGGAGAAGGTAGAAGCACAAAGAAAAATTCAGCTTTATCTATGGTGCATGGTCATCCAAGGACAAATCCACATCCCACACACAGAAAATCGCTGGTGAGATTTAAATTATTTGTATTTATTAATTGTTACATTCAGCAGTAACTTAATACTGTCTATTTTGTATTTGGTTCTCATTGTATGTATCCCTATTTTTCCCAGTTTCTCCATATCCTGTTCTTTCAATAAAGTATTCAGATCTACACACACAGTCTGTTTTATTGGAGGATAGATGGGTTTAGCTGCATGTTGAGCTGCACACAGAGTAACATGTTTTTAAGGAAGGGAGACTTCGATTTTGATAATTCCAGTCCCTAGAAGGTCTTATTTGTTTAAATAATAATAATCTCAGCTAAACTGATTTATGAAACGGAATCACAGTTGCCTATTACTAAGACAGTAATTAGCTGTACATACTCACAGATAAGTTGAGAATTTTAGGTGCCAAAAATATGCCCCCAAAATTGGCTTCGGTTTATATGTGAGTATATACCTCTATTTTTTTCCCTCAGCACTGAGGAATGTGCAAAGCAATTCAGAAAGTGACAGAGTAAAAGCTGCCCTTGATATTTCTCTTTTTAAGTCCATTTAAATCGTGCCCAGTGTTGTGAGAATGAAAAAAGCTTTAAGTGTGGATGCACACTATCTCATTCCCCAACGCTCTGATTTATTTATTTTGTCAAACTTACTGTATCCTAGCTGCTAAGGTTTCCTGTTGTCTTATGATAATTGATTTAAATTTAAATACAAATTAAAAACTGCGATGAACTAATTAATCAACTCAAATGTTGATTAATTTACCAATCTTTTATTAATCTTGGCAGTTAATCTTATCCACTCCAAGATGGCACTGAACAGCTTTCATTGTAATTTGAAAACAGGATATAAAGACTTTAGAAAAAGGGTGTCGCCATATTTTCTTTAAAAAAAGAAATCCCTGTTTTTGATATGAATTGCATTCTGATATGCTTAATTCAACTGCTCAGCTACAGCCCAAGATCTGGTTGTCCTGTTATTTTAATCACAGTTAGGTTAGCAATGATTTGTGCAATACATCATACTTGAACTGCCTAGATTAACTTTGTGGTGTGAACTCAGATGAAGAGTTTAACAACGTTTAACAAATGGATAGGGAGAAGGTTTTTTTTAAAAAATATAGATATTCCCCAAGTTTTGAAAAGGAGTGTACAAGATTTTGCATTGTATAATTTCATATAAGGTGGTAGCCATCTCAATGGTAGTAATCTCAACTAGAGGGATCCAGATCAGTGGTGTGTTTCAAATTTTTTTCCTACCACTTTGGAACTTGCTTCACGGTCGCATGTGCAGTGCTCAAACTCCGCCTGTTTGAATCTGAATCAAGGCTGGTGAGCTGCACAAGTGTGCCTATCACACGTGCATGCCCAACATGTGAATCACACACATGCAGGGATGAAAGTCAGCCCTTCCCTGGTGAGCTGTGCTGGTTTTTTAGCTCAGCTGAGGTGCGGCAATCTGCTCTGCCACCAAATCAGCTGAGCTAATAAACAGCAGAATATAGGAGAGGTGAGAGGTAAGAGCAGGGGTGGGTGGGCGGGGCCAGTCAAAATTTTCTCTACCAGTTCTCTGAACCAGTCAAAATTTTCCCTACCGGTCTGCTAGGACCGGTTAGAACCAGCTGAATACCACCTCTGATCCAGATGTCCTAGGGGACAATTGCTTAAATATGACTGAGAATCTCCATAGGCACAGAATAACTGAGTTGGAAGGGACCTTGGAGAACTTCTGGTCTAAACCCCTGCCCAAGCTGGAGACCCTATACCATTCCAGGCAAATGAATCTCCAGTGATCCCTTTCTCTCCTTTTCTTGAAAGATAAAGTCCATTATTGTTCAATGAAGAGAAAAACGAGGGGTGACATTTTAGCTCTTTTCCAATATTTGAAGGGCTGTCACAGAGAAGGAATCAACCTCTTCTCCAAAGCACCTGAAGCCATGAACAGAAACTGATCAAGGAGAGATTCAACCTAGAAATAAGCAGAAATTTTCTGACAGGGAGACCAATCAACCAATGGAACAGAAGTTGCCTTCAGAAGTTGTGGGACCTTCATCCCTGGAGGCTTTCAAGAAGAGACTGGACTGCCCTCCGTCAGAAATGGTGTAGGGTCTCCTGCTTGGGTGAGCGGTTGGACTAGATCAGGGTTTGCAAACATTTGGACCTCAGGGATCACCAAACTCATAATTTTAAATCCCGGGGACCACTAATATGAATTTTGACTGATGGTGGCTTGCTGACGTTGGTGGCGGGGGAAGAGAGAGAGAGAGAGAGAGAGAGAGAGAGAGAGAGAGAGATCTGATCTAACCCCCCCCCACCCCCTCCTCTTTCTCACACACACCCATAAACACAGAGGTAGGGTTAGGATTCAAATTTCTTAACAACCAGTTCTATGGACGTGGCCTAATTTGTGGGTGTGGCTTGGTGGTCATGTGACTGGCTGGGCATGGCTTGTATGTAAATATTATAAATATTTATGTAAATATCGATTTCTTTATTTTTTAAAAAAGCAACTTTTACCCAAAAGCAGGCAGGTAGATTGAGTTGCTCACAGAATCATAGATTCATTCAGAGATCTATCTATCTGCCATCGGCTACCTGAATCTGCACTGACAAATAGAAGCTTCAGTCCTAAGGAAGGTTCGGCTCTGCTTTTAAGCAGAGATCTAAAAATTAGCTAGAAAGCAAGAAATCCAATGGTTTCCTGCTTTCTAGCTAATCTAAATCTCCCAGCACAGCAGAACAGCTGATAGTCGGGGAAAGAAAAAGGAAAAATAGCAATTTAGCAGGCAAGTTTGCCAGGTAAGGAGTGAGTGGGCGGCGAGGGTTCCTGCGGGCCATGTGGGCTACACAGTCTTGTGTTCTCAACAGTGGTGGGATTCAAATTTTTTTGCTACCGGTTTTGTGGGCGTGGCTTGGTGGGCATGGCAGGGGAAGGATACTGTAAAATATCCAGTCAGAGGTGGGATTTGCCAGTTCTCCAGAACTACTCAAAATTTCCGCTCCCAGTTCTCCAGAACTGGTCAGAACCTGCTGAATACCACCTCTGGTTCCCACACAGCCTGGATTAATTGCTTTGCGGGGTGCTATGGGGGTGGCATTTCTCTGGGGACCACCAAAATTTTCTTGCAGCCCACCAGTTGGCAACCACTGGACTAGATGACCTACAAGGTCCCTTCCAACTCTGTTAAACTGGAGGGACAGGAAGTTTCTGAAGAAATCCCTGTGAGCATATCAGAATCTAAAATGGAGTAAAGGTGCTCCATTCCAATTCTGTAGAAAATGCTAGGTGGAGAGATGTTTTCTAGAAATAAGACTGAATTCCCCAGGATATACATAAGTAGGTCATGTAAAGCAGTAGCAGATGCATGTGTACAAGATGTTAAGCTTAGTCATTTTTGATCCTGGTTAGATCTTTCATGTCTTGGGTTAAATAAAGCCACCCCCAGTTTGGTTTCTTCTCAAGTCAATATAGTTTGCCCACCCAGGACACGAGTTAAGTCAATATATAAACTAGATTTGTCTTATTTATTAAGCTTGAATTCTACGCATGTTGTGAACTTGACTGGTTTGGTATCTCTAGTGTTATTTGATACACCATCTGCTTTCTCCCACACAATGAGTAATGAAAGCAGAAGCATTTCTTTATATAGCTCCTTCGCTTGATGGCACAGCAATTCTGAAATTCAGCATCCCCTCTGAAAATCTAATTAAGTAAGGCTTCAGCTGGCGGTCCCCTGAACTGACCATTCTGAAGAGCAAAGTTGAATAAATTTAAAGCTGACAGCAAACTGCCACCGTTGTCTTCAGAAGATACAACAAAATGAGAAACAAAGTCAGTGATTGCTGGTTTGCACTGGTTCTAATGATCTGGTTGCACTGGTCAGCAGTTGGTCCCTCTCCCCACTCCCCATCCTTTCCTGTCCTATATTTCCTTTGTTTGTAGCTCCGCTGATAGGTGTGACAGAACGGATTGCCATGCCTCCATTGTTTTACTCACCAGCACTGACGGTAAGTTTTCATGCTTAAAATTGCTCATTTTAGAATGCTCTGTACGCACACGAAGCACGTGTTAGGCACGGGTATGCCCACAGAACCAGTAATAAAATATTTTGAATTCCACCACTGAACAAGACTGTGAAGGATATTGTTCGCAGTGTCTTCCATTGTATGAATTGTCTGGCACGCAACTTAAGTACTTCTTGAGTTGTGGAAAAGAAAGAAGCAGAGGTAGTTATTACTATAGAGTGGAAAGATAGCTAGTCTTATAATTCTGAATGACCACAAAGCACCTTCAAGTGCTTTGGAGAATAGCTTGACCCCCTCTTCTTTGTGGCAGCCCCTCAAATATTGGAAGACTGTTCTCATGTTACTCCTTGTCCTTCTTTTCATTAGACTAGACATACCCAATTCCTGCAACTGTTCTTCATGTATTTACCCTCGAGCCCCTAAGCATCAGAAATAGCTTTATCTACCACAATTGAGCCCAAAATTTCCATTGCTAAGTGAGGCATTTGTTAAGTGAGTTTTGCCCCATTGTATGACCTTTCCTGCCACACTTGTTAAAGGAGTCACTGCAATTGTTTAAGCTAGTCACCCGGTTATAAAGTGAATCTGGACTCCCGCTTGGCTTATCAGAAGGTCGGAAAAGTGGATCACGTGTCTCCCTGGAGGACACTGCAACCGTCATAAATAGGAGTCTACTTCTGTTGACTGCTGGCTGCCTGTAATTTGGCAGATCGAATCTCACTAGGCTCAAGGTTGACTCATCCTTCCGTTCTTCTGAGGTGGGTAAAATGAGGACCCAGATTGTTGGGAGCAAGAGGCTGACTCTGTAAACTTAGAGAGGTTTACAGAGAGGGCTGGAAAGCACTGTGAAGCAGTATATAAGTCCAAGTCCAAGTGCTAGTGCTATCTGCCTGCCTGCCGATCTATCTATCTATCTATCTATCTATCTATCTATCTATCTATCTATCTATCTATCTATCTATCTATCTATCTATCTATCTATCTATGGATGTACATACATACATGTATGTATGTACATACTGGCTTCAGCAGAATTACTTAAAGCAGAGGTGAACAGCTCAAAGATCAAAGATGCTCTCAATCATTTATCTTGTGAGTTGAAAGGAACCCCGACTTGTCCTTGCTTCGTGGCAAGCTGACTGCATTAAATTCTCTATTTACACACCTATTTTACTATTTTAACATGCCTCCTGGCCAATGGGCTCAACAGTACACATATCATGTCAATGCGGCCATGAGGTCTGATTCCCCCAAAGCCATAAATATGAAAATATTCTCCAGCAGAATACTGATTGCTCATTCTGGTTTAGACCAATGCAGCTGAGTTTTGGGGTGCCGTTCAGATGGATGCGACTTGTCCAGGATTGTCATCTAGTTCTTCTCCTCCCCCAGCCCCTTTTTGGGTGCAATGCCCATGTTTGTGATGGGATTGTAGTTACTTCCCATCGCTGTAAAGATAGCATTCTCCACCACCTGCCTCCTTGTCTCCCATCGGTGTAACCTGAGAATAGAATCATTCAGTTAGTTTCTGACAGCCTTTGATAGATGACATGCGATCGTATTAAGTATTTGACAGCCTACACTTTGTCAGATATTATATCCACTGCTTGCCAAAAGCTAACGCTCTAAGAAGTGTCAGTTGAAAGTTGGTGGATTTCATTCCAGAGGTAACAAACAAAAATCATCTTCAGACCCTGGGACTATAATGGATCTTTTACTATTCCAATGCTTGAATGCTTGGACACATTTCAAGTCTAACATGGAGTCCCTGTTCTTGATGAATAATTCAGATGGCCACAATATGGATTGGAGAGAGGCTGGAGAAAAGAAATACTACTGGATTTAGAGCAATCAGTTAACTGAGGGACTACCTCTTGCTGATCCACCTGACTTGCTAGAGTTTATGTCTAGGATGTGAGGGGTCTGTAGACATTTTCACAGTTTATTGTATGTAACGCTAACTCAATTTCCTGGCTCAGACACCACAAAGGAGGTATTTCCTCCTGGTAATATTTCCACTCCTTTCCTTCCTCCACATTGTTCACAATATAAAGAACAGGCAAGAAACACCAAGAGTCAATCAGAGCTCTACGTTTGACATGTCCTGTGGTATATAGCTTTCTGATAGTTTGCAATAAAAATAGCAGCTATTGTAAAGGAGGGTTCCAAGACACCATTCCCATGATGTCACCATGATGTAAACAAGATGTTGAGACTCCAGAAAGAGTGCAGAAAAGAGCAACAAAGATGAGTAGGGGACTGGAGACTAAAACACATAAAGAATGGTTGCAGGAACTGGGTATGTCTAGTTTAAAAGGAAGAAGGACTAGGGGGTGACATGATAGCAGTATTCCGATATCTCAGGGGCTGCCACAAAGAAGAGGGAGTTAAGCTATTCTCCAAAACACCAGAGGGCAGGACAAGAAGCAATGGATGGAAACTAATCAAGGAGAGAAGCAACCTAGAATTGAGGAGGAATTTTCTCATATTGAGAACAATTAACCAGTGGAATGACTTGCCTTCAGAAGTTGTGGGTGCTCCAACACTGGATGTTTTAAAGAAGAGATTGGATAACCATTTGTTTAAAATGATATAGGTTCTCCTGCTTGAGCAGGGGGCTGGACTAAAAGACCTCCAAGGTCTTGTTGCAAGAAATATCCTTCTGGGTTCAGTTCCAAGTGTGGAAAAAGACACTGGAAATATGGAGGCTGTTTAGAAAGATGGTTTAATGGTGGACAGGACCACATGCCTTGGAGCTCCTGGATGAAAAGCGGAGAGATGCTGAGAATCCTTTGGTTTTACACTCTCTGTTGGGCCTCACCTTAGTGTTTCCTGTTCCTGTGTAAGAAATGTATCCCATTGGCTGTCAGACTCTCAGGGACGGGGTGGGGGGTGGGGGCATCCTATCTAACTTTGTAGGCTTGGTCTGGACCACATGGCTTCACCTGAGTTCTGGCTGATGCAATCTTCCCAGACCATGTGGTGAGATGGGTAATCCTATCATTTCTTGAGGGCCATCCTTAGTCCCATCACCCTGGAGCTGAAGCAGGGGCAGGGAGCTGCAGGAAGCTGCTTTGTCTTTAAAACATATTTCTCCTTTTCTCATCCAGGGAAATGTAATATTCTGCCTTTTTTAATATTTCCTAGAATATTTTATTCTTCTAGGAGAGGGGTGGGTGCTAACTTTCTACAGTCCCTTCCAACTCTATCGTTCTATTCTGTTCTGTTCTGTTCTGTTCTGTTCCGTTCTGTTCTGTTCCTTATTCTATTCTATTCCGAGGAAGAGACTGCATAATATATGCAGTCTTAGGCTGCATCAACAGAGGGATAGTATTAAGGCCACATGAAGTGTTACTACCTTTTTATACTGCTTTGTGTATTGCACCCACTTTTGGTCACCACAATACAAAAAAAGATGGGGAGTCCCCAGAAGAAGTGCAAGGAAAGGCAACTAAGACGATTAGGGGGCTGGAGGCTAAATCGTGATGTGTTGAACTGAATACGTCTACTTTTAATGAGGAGAAGAATGAGGGGTGACAGGATAGCAGGCTTCCAATGTCACGGAGAAGAGGTATGCCGTTCCAGCCAGTCTATGGGAATTGGTTAGTTACTTAGGAATTGTGAGCTGTCCCCTTAAGGGAATGCATCATGGGAAATGTAGTTAAAGGTATCCTGGGAAATATAGTTCATGTCATGTGGCCACATCTGTAATCCGGATTGGCCACTAAATTGACCCTCGAAGGGTTAAAGGAGGTTGCCCTCCATTCTTGCCTGCACTCATGGACTGATAACGTCTTTCTTTCTATCGCTACGTGATGGGTTAGGAAAGGAACCATTTTTTACCTGCATGCTGATATACAAAGGATTGGTCATTATAGAGGAGCTTCATCACAAATGTGAGTCATGAGGATACCTGATGTACCAATAAATGTACTTTGTTATGGATGTTTTGTGGAATTGTCTATCTGCATCTGCACTGCCACAAATCCACCTATATGCACGAGACAGACAGGAAAAGAGGTGGGGCTACCTATTCTCCAAAACTTCTGATAGCAGGACAAAAAATAATAATAACGAGGAACAGATCATTAAAGAAAGATCCAACTTGAACTAAGGAGAAATTTTTTGGAGGTTAGATCAATAAACCAGTGTAACTGCCTGTCTCCAGAAGCTCCATCACTGAAGATTATTAAGAGGAGATTGGATGGCCATTTGTCTGTAATGGTATAGGGTCTCCTGCTTGAGACAAGGGTTGGACAAGAAGACCTCCAGGGTCCCATCCAACTCTGGTTTTCCGTATTCTGTAAGAGGAATTCCTATTGCTAACTATCACTGTGAAAGGACTACACATTGGCAATTTCCCCAGAAACAGAGTGGGAAATACAATCTAATAGACTGGCACCAGGAACAGGATGTCAAAGTTCAGGAGACGGTCCTGAAACACCAAATATATTTTTTTAAAACTCTCTACTTTCCTGCATCTAAAAGGGAAACAAAAGAAATTACTAGAAGCCTTCATCTACAAGCAGATAGGCAAATATATTCTCAGTGCCAGCCAGGTTCCTTTCTTTCGGCTATGATGCATGCATAAATAGTTGCAAGGATCTTCAAAGGCTCTTTATTGCTTTGTAAACTGGAATTAGCAGAGGTAGATGCATTTGCCAGTAGGTAGGTAGGTAGGGAGGGAAGGAAGGAAAGAAGGGAGGAAGAGAGGGAGGGGGAGGATGGAAGGAAGAAGGGAAGGAGAGAGGAAGAGGGAGAGAGAGAGGAAGGGAGGGAGGGAGGGAGGGAGAGAGGGAGGGAGGAAGAAAAGAAATAAGAAAGAGAGGGAGGGAGGAAGGAAGGAAATAAGGAAGTGGGATGGAGGAAGGGAGAAGGGAGGGAGGGAGGAAGAGAGGGGGGAAAGGGAGGGAGAAAGGAATGAACGAAATAAGGAAGAGGGATGGAGGAAGGAAGGAAGAAGGGAGGGAGGAAGAGAAGGAGGGGGAAGGAAGAGAGAGAAGGAGGAAGGAATAAAACAGAAGGAAGAGAGAGAGGGAGGGAGCTGAGCCCAATATAAATCCCTTTAGCCACATGGCCCAGAGAATGATGGCATGAGAACCCAGATGTCTAAAATTGATTTTGGAATGGTTTGATCTCTGGGCAGAGGTCATGCCTGCCATGTGAATCTACCTCTCTGAATATTATTAGCCCTGGAAAGAATGCAGGGGAGAAGTGCCAGTGAGCTCATCTGTGAGTAGGTTCTTACATGGCACTATTATGGATTGCTTTTATGGCAGCTTATGGCTTTGCACCATGCTGTGAAACACAATAATTTGGGGGCAATGCAAGAGAATAAGCCAAGTTCAGACAAACCCTACTAGGTCTTAGCAGTGAACTTAACTTAGTACTTCGTTACTTAGCACTCAAACTTAGGAGTAGGGGTGACATGATAGCAATGTTCCCATATTTAAGGGGCTGCCACAGAGAAGAGGGTGTCAAGCTATTCCCCAAAGCACCTGAAGAGAGAACAAGAAGCAATGGATGGAAACTAACCAAGGAGAGAAACAACCTAGAACTAAGGAGAAATTGAGAACAATTAATCAGTAGAACAACTTGCCTTCAGAAGTTGTGGGTTCTCACAGGTTGAATTATCTGGATAGACTCCATTTTGGGGCCAAAATCTGCATGAATGAATGTAATCAATAATAAGAGTTTATTTGTCTGTAATAATAGCAGCCCTGGCAACATCCTGTAATGTTCTGAGAATACTTTACAACAGCTTGAAACAGATCATTTCATGCTTCAACTAAACAGAATAACAGAATTGGGAGAGACCTTGGAGGTCTTCTAGTCCAACCTCGACCCTAGACCATTTCAGACAAATGGTTGTCCAGTCTCTTTTTAGAAGCCTCCAGTGATGGAGCACCCACAACTTCTGAAGGCAAGCCATTCCACTGGTTAATTGTCCTCAATGATAGGAAGTTTCTTCTTAATTCTCGATTGGTTCTCTGCTTGATTAGTTTCCATCCATTGTTTCTAGTCCTGCCTTCTGGTGTTTAGGAAAATAGGTTGACCTGTTCTTCTTTGTGGCAGCCCCTTAGAAGGCTCTCTTCACTTCTTGGTGAAGTAGGAAGTGTCCCATGCTCTTATTGTTAGAGATGCTTAACATATTAACAGAGTTGGAAGGGACCTTGTAGTAGGTCATCTAGTTCAACCCCCCACCCAAGCAGGAGACCCTACACCATTTCTGGCAAGTGGCTATCCAGTCTCTTCTTGAAAGTCTCCAATGATGAAGCTCCCACAACTTCTGAAGGCAACTTCTGTTCCATAGGCTGATTATTCTCACTGTCGGAAAATTTCTCCTTATTTCCTGGTTGAATCTCTCTACTTGTTCAGTTTCCATCCATTATTCCTTGTCTGGTGCTTGGAAAATAGCTTGACTCCTTCCTCTCTGTAGCAGCTCCTCAAATATTGGAAGACTGCTATCCTGTGTCCCCTGGTCCTTCTCTTTCCTAGACTAGCCATGTCCAGTTCCTGCAACCGTTCGTTATATATTTTAGCTTCCAGTCCCTCATCATCCTAGTTGCTCTTCTCTGCACACTTTCTAGAGTCTCAACATCTTTTTTATAGTGTGGTGACCAAAACTGGATGCAGTATTCTAGGTGTGGCCTTACTAAGGCTTTATAGAGTGGTATTAATACCTCACTTGATCTTGATTGTATCCCTCTAATAATGCAACTTAGGATTGCATTGGCTTTCATGCAGCCTGTTAAATTTCAGTCAATCATAATATGAGAACAAAAACCTCATCTTTTTCTTCTTTCTACCACACCTTTGTGGGTGCATATTGCCATGGGGTGAAGGGGTGGGGAAGAAAGATAACCCTTTAAATCTGATAAGAAACAATACAGACCCTTTTAAATACCTGATTAGCACTCCCATTCCTGCTGATAATTGGAAATTGCCGGTGGACCCCAAAAGAACTAGCTAGCTTCCAGAATATCTGCTTAATTGTCTTAGTTGGATGCTGGATCTGTCTGTTTTTCTGCCTGTTTTGTTGTTTAAAAGGCTGATGGACCACATGTGGTTCATTGACAAGCAGCTCTGAGAGCTGTGGAGGCTTCAATGCTCACGTCCCTTTTAATTACCTTCGTGAGAATTCAACCAATTCCAGAAGGAAATGTTGACTCTAGGCAACAGTGAAATCTACACCTTGCTGGAGAAGAAGAGAGGAGAATGTTCACCATGAAAATTGTCCTCGTGATTTTTGTATTTAGAGTATTTTCCCCCCCATATTTGGATGCTGCCTTATTAAATAACTTTAGGCAGCTGAAAGCATAAGTGAAACTGCAAAGCAGCACTACCAATCCATCCTGAGCAACTACATCCACATCCTTAATAGTTTAGCCAGCGAATTTGCAAATCACCATTGATCCTTTCTGGAAAAGCTGGTTTTACCCTAAAATGAGGGGGAGAAAATGAGAGGTTATTTTTCTGTAATGCAAATTTTAAAGGCAAATAGGAAAATAATGAGTTAATACTAGAATAGGAATAGAGTAGAGTAGAGTAGAGTAGAGTACAGTAGAATAGAAAAATAATAGCATAGCATAGCATAATATAGCATTGAATAGAATATTCTTTATGGACTGTGATTGGACACACAAGGTGCAGTGGCGATTTTAGTAATAAAGTTTTTAAGTGAATCTGCCTTCTCCATTGTCTTTGGTCATCAAAAGGTAGCAGAGAAGATAGTGAAATAGGTGAGGAGAATAATAATAACACTACAGCCACATTACGTGGGTAAATCTACTTAGACATAATGCAGTACTATGGAAATTAGGTGTTCAGCAGAGTGATGGCATGAGGGGAAAATGTTGCCTTTGGGTCTAGATGTTTTGGCTTATAGAAGCATCCTGAGGGAAGGAGTTGAGACAGTTTATGTCCAGGATGTGAGACTGTACATTACTTAGATGATCCTTATAAGTATCAGATAGAATCACTATGTTGATGCGCATGCATGTGCGCGCGCACATGCACACATACACACACACACAGAAAGAGAGAGAGAGAGAGAAAGAGAGAGAGACAGAAAGAGAGACATAGACATAGAGATGTATATCTCTACATCTCTATGTCTATGTCTATGTCTCTCTTTCTCACGCTAATATCAGTTCCTGCACTTATTCCCAGGCAAAGACTGGTATAATTTCCTTCTATATAGCCATTAGAAGTAATTTTGAGTGATTCATTATTTTGTGATATACGTGTATATGTTACTGATTAGTCTGTTGACCATGTCAAAAGAGAAGCCTGCCGATAGACCTCCCCTCTTCCACCAACACCAACTGGAACTGGAACTGGCCTCTGAGGAAGGAGGAAAACCAGCAAAGGACTATCTTTCCTCATACCTGATCTCCCTAAGCCAGCCCAGAAGAATACAATGATGGATGGTATCAAAGGCTCTGGAGAGGTCAAGAAGAGCCAAGATAGTGATACAAACCCCATCCTGAACCCACCAAATATCATCTATTACAAGGTGATCAATGCTGTATCATAAAAGTACTATATCCTGGCCTAAAACCTAAGGTCAATCCAGACTGCCTGAGTCCAGATACTCTATTGTGGTTGTGGTGGTTTGTTGAACACAACAAGAGAAATGCGGTTAATAAGGGTTGCTGAATGAGCAAACTCTTGATTTGAATTTGAGATCCAACAACGGCAAGAATCAAACAAAATCTGAGATTTAGGTAACTCTATTTGGATCCAAGAGTTGAATAGAGAAAGATTAAACCATAATGCTAGCAACTTTCTTAGCAGAATGAGATGAGAATAGGAGGGAGTCCATCAAGTAGTTTATCCAATTGATTGTTGTCGCAGGGAGTTGGGGGAGTTATTTTTTTTTAAATTGTTTGTATATGTCATGCCCCTGTTGGAGTCTGACTCTGAGGGAGAGGAGGAACAGCTGACAGGGAGTGAGAGTGTGGCTCCGGAGGTTGTGGAGGAAACTGGGCAACGGCACAGGCTGGCCGGGCAGTCAGAGGAAGACCCAGGCTCATCCTCTGTTCATCCTAGGGCATGCAGGGAGGAGTGGATAAGGGAGAAATGTGAATGGTGTGGTCTACAGGAGAGGAAAGGGCCCTGATCCCCTTCATGGGCTGCAGCTGTGAGGACTGTTTAAAAGGACAAACTGTACCTGGCCAAGTGCTGAAAGCAAAGCGTGAAATAATTCTAGTCTTTCAGTTCTGAGTTCTGGCATCCTTCCCAGTGTGTGTATTTTGATATCTGTGGACGTCTTCAAGCCCTTATCCTGCCTTGTCTCATTAATTGCTTCAATGTAGTTTGTGTTGTTTTTTCTATTTATAATTTATATGTATTTTGAGTATTTCTTCCTTTTCCGCAACTGTTTGTGGGGGAGTTTTTTTTTTCCCAGTCAATGATAATTGATTTAAGCCAAATTTAAGGAATTAAAAGAACGTTACCTGTTTTTGTGAGTTTGCTGCTTTTGTATCCCGCCCCCCCCCCCCGTTAGATTTTTATTTTTGGAAGTGTCATGCCCCCGTGGCAGTCTGAATCTGAGAGGGGATGAAAACAGCTGACAGAGAGTGGGAGAGGGCTCCGTTGGCTGTGGAAGAAACTGGGGAAGGGCAAAGTCAGGCTGGGCAGAGCAGGGAAGAGGTAGAAGAAGGGAGAGGAGGTTCAGATGAAGACCAAGGCCCACCCCCTCCTCATCCTAGGGCACCCAGGGAGGAACGAAGAAGAGAGCAATGTGGGTTACATGGCTTATGAGGAAGGAAAGGGCCCTGATTCCTTTCACAAAGCATACCTGGGGAGGGAGTTTAAAGGAGAGGCAATTGGGAGGGGTGTTTGTTGGGAACAAACGGTTGGAATTCATCTAGTGTTGTGAGTTTTAACCTGCATTCCTGGCATACTTCCTTTCTGTGTGAATTATTGCCATGCTTCTGTGTGCTTATCTGCCTTGCTGGAATTATTGGACTCATTATCTTGCCCTGCTGGAGTGATTGATTGCAGTCATTCTGCTTACAGCAGAGGAGTATCTGTAGCCAGAAGCTGTTGCAGGTTCATGGGAAAGCTTTTCTCCAGGCCGGAGAGTAACTGGAACATTGTGGGTTAAAGTTGGAGCAAATAAAGGGACTCATACCTGTTCTCTGGCTGTGTTGCCTTCGTGCCGTGCCATCACAGGAAACCTCCCAGAATCACTGAAAGTGTGTGGGCAGCCACACAAATTTTCTTAAATAAATCCAAAATAAAAATTCTCACTTTAAGGGCATTTAATCATTGAATCGTGTTCTTGCTAAGAACTCGTCCATCCTCCTTTGCTTCTGATAGAAGGATTCATTAGAAAATCCAAAGAAGATCAGACAAGATCAATGGAACAACTGCAAACATCTCTTTCATTCTTTCCTTTCTTCTAGCTGAATCTGTTTAAACAAATTTTAACAGTAAAGTATGAGCGAGCCCTTTCCCTAAGACAGGGTTTGTGAAGAACCTTGCTACTCATGTCAATATTACAGACGCCTTCACACCCTCAATGCCTGCTCACTTTTGTCTAGATGGGAGAGGAACATTACAAGGAGCGTTCGACACATCATAATGCCAGGAGCACCATCCAATATTGGATGGTTTCAGAAACACCTGATTCAATTTGACACTTCAAATCACATCAGAGTCCATCTGAGCATTCGATTCCAAGGGCTGATTTGATTCTGATTTGATTCAGATCAAATCAACCCTTCAGGTGGCCCTAAGCCTGCCCTTTCACAAGCCATATTCTCATTTTTTTAAAAAAAGAAACATACTCGAGGTATAAAGAGACTATGATATGTCAATTTTAAATTATTTTTATGTCACAATAAGCTCTATTTTGAGCAATTCCTTACTTTATAAACTAGCTGGCTGGGGAATTCTGAAATTCTACACACCTCAAAGCTGTCCATGTTGAGAAACTCTAGTCTAGTCCTGTTTAACGAGGTTACATCTGGGCTGGAAAAATCCGAAAGATCACTAAATAGCAGAAGAGAATTGCAGAAATATAACTCTTTTGCTTCCATCTGGGGAGCATCTGTAGCTTAGATATGACAGTCCTAATTTAATCCATATCCTGACATTATTCCGATTTTACCTCCAAGCCCTCGGCTCTTGCTACAACAAGGGACAGGTACATCAAAATAACCATAGGATTAAAGTTGACGTAGATGTTAGACTGAGAACAAGGAGAATTTGACACATGGTTGCTGTTTCAATTGACAGTCAAGTATTCTTAGTTGCATGTACAGATAATCTTCAAGTTACAAAAGATCCCTTAGCGACCGTTTGAAGTTACATGATAATCCCCTCCAAGTATTTATGACACAGTTCCAATATTACGAATGTGGCAGCACCACAACTTCACAACTTCTGAAGGCAAGCCGTTCCACTGATGAATTATCCTAACTGTCAGGAAATTTCTCCTTATTTCCAGGTTGGTTCTCTCCTACCTAGCTGTAGCAATAGCAGTAAGGTGGCAGGATTCCTCAATTCCAACAACAATGAAGGTATCATCGAGAGGTGTAAAAACTAAGTGAAGGAGCAACTGTCTTGAAGAAAATCTATATCTTTTTCTGTATGTGTTCTCAAAGGCTTTATGCAGACTTGATGGCACTTAAAAAAAAGATTGCCCGCTTACATTTAATAAGAACACACAAGATTTGGTTTCCTCATAGTTACTGTCCTGGCCCACTAGTGGCTAGCAGAGCTGGCAGCACAGTGTGACAGTGAGGAGGTTGGGGAGGAACCTGGGCCAGTCCTGGTGTCAGCTGGTGCTCCCTTCAATATCCAAGAAAGAAACACTTAAACTCCATTTTGTTAGAGTAAAGATATCTTTTACTGGAAATCAAAGTGGTAGCAACAAAAGAATTCTGAATCTGAAGAAATGAGCGCGAAAACCACATATACAAAGTGATGGCAACGTTCCCACCCCCAACAGTCCATATTGCTCCTCCAATGAGGAAATATGCATAGCATCATGTGGGCATCTTCAGGTGGTGATGAGGCCTCTGTCCGTTGACCTTGGCATAGTTTGATAAGGAGTCGCAGTTGCGCATAGCAAGGAATAGAAAAGCAAGGAATAGAAACTTAAGTAAAGCTCCCCCTCCCCTAGAGATACAGTTTCGTTTCCTACACACTCCAGCACGCTTCCCAAATATATCATAGCCCATTTCCCCCTCCCGTTACTTATGGCAGCCGAAAGATGCAAAGCAGAGAAAAGGAAATAAAGGAAGAAATCTTGAAGGCTGACATTTGGCCCTCCTGCAAAAAGACGTTAGTCCTAGCAAATATAAGAATAAAAGACAAGATATTACAAACAAATAACAACAGCATTAGTGTTCAGGGTTTATCAGGATACATGGTGCGAAACGCCTGCACCAGCCAGGGGGCTCTGACATCTCTCTCGTCTACCCATTCAGACTGGGAAGAAGGAAAATGCTTCCACGCAACCAAATATTGGATTCGACCCCTCGTCTTCCTAGAATCCAAAATTTCTTTAACCTCAAAATGTTGTTCACCTTCAATGAGCAATGGTACAGAGGGGGCTACTTGAGTAGGCCTCAGATCAGATGTACGTTCAGGTTTTAACAAACTAACATGGAAAACAGGATGGATCCGACGGAGGGTTTTTGGCAGTGTCAATTGAACTGCCACAGGATTCACAACTCGTTCAACCGGAAAAGGTCCCACATACTTAGGTCCAAGCTTTTTCGATTTCTGTGTGGTCTGCAAAAATTTGGTAGATAAAAACACTTTATCACCAACTTGATATGGTTCCTGTGGACGTCTCTTTTTATCTGCAAACTTTTTATGAGCTTGATGAGCATCATCCAATGCCTTGCGGGCAACGGGCCAAGTTATCTGGAGATGCCTTATCCACTCATCCAACGAGGGAATATTAGTTTTCTCTTGCGGAAGCTCGGGTATGGGTACAAAGTCTTGTCCCGAGGCCACTTTAAATGGAGTGAATCCGGTGCTGCTATGTACCGAATTGTTGTATGCCACCTCAGCAAAAGGCAGTAAATCAGTCCAATCATCCTGTTGATAATTAATGTAACACCTCAGATACTGTTCCAGTACCGAGTTAGTTCTCTCGCAGGCCCCATTGGTTTGTGGATGATGGGCAGAGCTTAACCCCTGGGCGGAGCCTAGTAACTTCAGGAACTCTCTCCAGAAATTTGAGGTGAATTGGACACCCCTATCAGAGATTATGCGTTCAGGGACTCCATGTAGCCTGTAGATATGCAGAATAAACAACTTAGCTAACGTCTTCGCTGACGGGATCTTCGCACAGGGTATAAAGTGTACCTGTTTGGAAAACAGATCTGTCACTACCCAGATGACTGTATTTCCTCCACTGTCAGGTAATTCTACAATAAAATCCATGGAGATTTCCTTCCATGGGGCCGTTGGTCTAGCCACGTTCTGCAATAAGCCTGCTGGTTTACCAGGCGGCCTCTTAGACGAAGCACAAATAGGGCAACTAGCGACATAGGTCTCAATGTCTTTTTTCAACGTGGGCCAC
This sequence comes from Bungarus multicinctus, assembly GCA_023653725.1. NCBI lineage: Eukaryota > Metazoa > Chordata > Lepidosauria > Squamata > Elapidae > Bungarus > Bungarus multicinctus. The sequence goes on from CM042844.1 coordinate 96,441,159, forward strand.
CAAAATTGCCTTTTGACCAAGTGTAGGGTTTTCACGAACCCGAAATGTCCAGCAGGTTTAGAATCATGAGCTTGATGTAAAATTTCGTGCCTTAGTTTTCCCGGTACATATAATTTGGCCCCCACCCAGGCCAACCCATCTCTAATAGTACAGTCATTCGAGTGGGTCAGGAACCAATCATCAAGTTTTAGAGCTTCTTTCAATTGTGCCGATAAATCGTTTGACACATCAACCTCTTTTTTCTTCTGAGCTCTGGTAACCATCGGAGCTGCCAACTGTTCGGTTGGGATGATAGGTCTTATCACTTCCTGGCGGGCACTATTATACTGAGGTAATCTGGACAAAGCATCTGCCATGAAGTTCCTTCCACCGGGAATGTACTTCAAAGAAAAATTGAACCGCTTAAAATGTTGCGCCCAGCGAACTTGCTTGGGAGACAGTTTCCGAGGTGTTTTCAGAGCTTCCAGATTTTTGTGATCTGTCCAGACCTCAAAAGGGTGTTTGGCTCCTTCTAGGAAATGCCTCCACGTTAACAAAGCCCATCGAACTGCAAAAGCTTCTTTTTCCCAGATGGCCCATCTTCTCTCGGTTTCAGTTAGTTTACGGGAGGTATAAGCGCATGGTTGCAGGTATCCCTTTTCATTTACCTGAAGTAGCACCGCTCCAACGGCTACGTCACTTGCATCAGCTTGGATTAAAAACGGAACATCCATGTCTGGGTGCTTAAGTACGGGTTCAGCAGCAAACAGACGTTTCAGTTTCTCAAAAGCAGCTTGACATTCCATGGACCACTCCAATGGTGTACTGGGCTTCGGTTTCACCTCCCCTTTGGTTTTTAGGAGATTCGTGATAGGCATCGCGATCTTCGCAAACGCAGGAATAAATTGACGGTAAAAATTTGCAAATCCCAAGATTTCTTGGGGTGAAGTGTCATCTGTATGCAGATGACACTCAGTTATACATCTCCACCCCGGACCACCCCAACGATGCTGTGGGGGCTATGTCCAGGTGCCTGGAGGCCGTGCGGGATTGGATGGGCGGGAGCAGGCTCCGGCTCAACCCATCCAAGACCGAGTGGCTGTGGTTCCCGGCGCCCCGATATAGCCAGTTGACTCCGCCGCTGGCTATTGGGGGGGAAATTTTGCCCCCCACAGAGAGGGCTCGCAATCTGGGAGTCCTCCTGGATGTGCGGCTGTCGCTTGAACACCATGTCGCGGCCGTCTCCAGGGGGGCATTTCATCAGATCCGTCGGATCTACCGGTTGCGGCCCTTTCTGGATCGGGACACCCTGCGCACGGTCACTCAGGCCCTTGTCACCTCTCGCCTGGACTATTGTAATGCCCTCTACATGGGGCTCCCTGCGGGGAGCACCCGGAGACTCCAACTGGTGCAGAATGCGGCCGCGCGGGTGATCATGGGGGCGTCACGTAGCGCCCACGTGACGCCTCTCCTGCGCGAGCTGCATTGGCTGCCGGTGGCTCTCCGGGTTCGCTTTAAGGTTCTGGTTCTGACCTTTAGGGCGATCCATGGCATTGGGCCAGGTTACCTACAGGACCGCATCCTACCGGTGATCTCCAGCAGGCCAGTGCGTGCACACAGGGAGGGCCTTCTCCGGGTTCCGTCGGCTGCCATGTGTCGCCTGGCGGTCCCGAGGGGTAGAGCCTTCTCTGTGGCGGCCCCTGCCCTCTGGAATACTCTGCCACCGGAACTGCGTACCGGCATGGACCTGAGGTCCTTCAGGCGCGCGCTGAAGACCTGGCTTTTCGAGCAGGCCGGCCTGGGCTGAGAGAGGGTTTTAATTTGTCTCCATTGCTTTTTAGTAATTTTAATTTGGGGGTTTTAAGGGGGTGGGGTGGGCTTTTATATTCGGCCAAATATTCAATTTAATCTCTTTTTAACTTTTGTATCATTGTCGGGGTTTTGGATTGGCTGTACACCGCCCTGAGTCCCTAGGGAGAAGGGCGGTATAAAAATTTTATAAATAAATAAATAAATAAATAATAAATAAATAAATAAATAAATAAATAAATAAATAAATAAATAATAATCTTATAATAATCCCAAGATTATTCTTCAGATTCAGAATAATGTCAGCTGGTGCTCCCTTCAATATCCAAGAAAGAAACACTTAAACTCCATTTTGTTAGAGTAAAGATATCTTTTACTGGAAATCAAAGTGGTAGCAACAAAAGAATTCTGAATCTGAAGAAATGAGCGCGAAAACCACATATACAAAGTGATGGCAACGTTCCCACCCCCAACAGTCCATATTGCTCCTCCAATGAGGAAATATGCATAGCATCATGTGGGCATCTTCAGGTGGTGATGAGGCCTCTGTCCGTTGACCTTGGCATAGTTTGATAAGGAGTCGCAGTTGCGCATAGCAAGGAATAGAAAAGCAAGGAATAGAAACTTAAGTAAAGCTCCCCCTCCCCTAGAGATACAGTTTGGTTTCTACACACTCCAGCACGCTTCCCAAATATATCATAGCCCATTTCCCCCTCCCGTTACTTATGGCAGCCGAAAGATGCAAAGCAGAGAAAAGGAAATAAAGGAAGAAATCTTGAAGGCTGACACCTGGAGGCTGAGGAAGGCTTGGACAAGGGCTCTGCATCAGAGGCAGAGATGGGGCCAGGTCAGGCTGGCGGTTATCAGCTACCTTCTGAGTCAGACAGCAGTGAGGTGGGGGAGCTACTGGAGCCGAGCAGAGCTGCCAAAAGAAAAGAACAAATGAACTAAGAGTCGACATGGGAGTAAGGCCACAGGTGGATGGTGAATAGCCCCTCCCATAGGGATTAAAAAGGAGCAAAAGGGGAGGGAGCTTTTGCAGGAAACAATTTGTTTGTTCGTTTGTTGCAGCAGTGTGAAGATCTGTCGGTGCATCTCAGGGACTCTGTGCTGAGCCCTTCCTTGTCAGCACTGACAGCTCTCCGGCTAGATAAGGCCTGTGCTCCTAATTGCACCCTTGAAAGACTGTTTGCCAGGCCTTTGGCTGAATATGAATGCAAGAAATTCACCTTTGTTTAATAAAAGGGGTTTTGCCGGGATAAAGAGTCTGCTTAGTGCTTTCTGGGGAAGCCTAGGTCAGAACAGTTACTATGGTATATTTTTATGTCTTTCTGGCTGGAGGTGATGCCCCAAAGATGGATATTCATCATATCCATGCTTTAATCATCTCAAGGTGTTTGAACTTTAACACCTAGACACTTATCAGAAATCAAATGTCTTCTTAGAAATGCAGTTTAAAGAATCATGACCTGCCTTTTCCAAAAGAGTATCTGCCATTGATTACCCGGGTCATGCGATGAGAACCAATCATTCTTCCTCTATTATGTTACCATTGAATAAAATAACTAATTGTTTCAGCAAGTGCAAAGGCCAGCATTTCTTTTAATCATTTTCTTGATTATAAAAAGATGAAACAGAGACTGTGGCTACATCTATACTTTGTCAGTATATATAAAAGGAGCTTTCTGGGTTTCATTGGGTTTACAGCATATCGACTGACTTCTATTGATCCTTAATAAAAAAATATGTTGAAAGTGTTTTCCCAAGCAGTATAAATTAATTGCTCCTGCACCAGAAAAAACAAGGAACGGCATGGCAGTGATTAACATTTCCTGGCACCAAACTGGAAAGAGTGTGTTTCAGGAACTGACCTCAAGATGCTGGGGAAGTTTCACAGCAATGCCAATGTTAATATGAGCCAGTTTACCATTGATAATCCTGGGTCCTGCCAATATAATGGAATCAAAGATATTAATTAATACCTAGGGAATCCAAGTTGGAGATTGGTGTCCTGCTCAGCCAGACCAACAGGTTCACCTATTATTTTTCAGCTCTCAAAAAGAGTTAACGGGAGTTTTCCACCATGACACAGATGGCATTAGGAAGCAGTGTGCTTTCCTAAGACTGGAGGCTAAAACATACAGCAATAGCAGTTAGTCTTATATATCGCTTCATAGTGCTTTCCAGCCCCCTCTAAGTTTACAGAATCAGCATTTTGCCCCCTACAACCTGGCTTTTCATTTTACCAACCTTGGAAGGATAGAAGGCTGAGTCAATCTTGAGCCAGTGAGACTTGAATTCTGAATTGCTGGCATTCAGCAGTTAGTAGAAGTAGCTGGAATAGAATGGAATGGAATGGAATAGAATAGAATGGAAAGGAAAGGAAAGGAAAGGAAAGGAAAGGAAAGGAAAGGAAAGGAAAGGAAAGGAATGGAATGGAATGGAATAGAATAGAATAGAATAGAATAGAATAGAATAGAATAGAATAGACTTTATTGACCAAGTGTGATTGGAATCACAAGGTTGTGATGTGAATCTGTCTTCCTCATTGACTTTGCTCATCAGAGAACATAGTGAAATAGATGAGAAGGATAATAATAATACTACAACCACACTAAATGGGTAAATCTACTTAGGCACAACACAGCACTATGGGAATAGATCAGGACTGAACTCCTGCCAGTGAGCTGAATTAGCTTGCAATTCTGCCTTCTAACCACTGCGCCACCATGGTTCATATGAAGAATGGTTGCAGGAATTGGGTATATCTAACCTAATGAAAAGAAGAATTAGGGTTGACATGAGAACAGTGTTCCAATATCTAAGAGACTGTCACAAAGAAGAGGAGGCCAACCTATTTTCCAAAGCACCTGGAAGTAGAATAAGATGTGATGGATAGAAACTAATCAAGGAAAGAACCAATCTAGAATTAAGGAGAAATTTCCTGAAATAACAATTAACCAGTGGAACTGCTTGCCTTCAGAAGTTGTGAATGCTCCATCACTGGTAGCAGCCATGTGCCATAGAACCTGTTGCAACAAATAGCATTGAAGGTCTTTCAAGATTGGACTAGAAGATTTACAGTATGCTCAAACTGAGGTCCTTGAGATTTCCTTAAGAACCTACAGCATATGACATCATGTAACACAAAGAGAAGGATGGTAAGGGAATGGAATGTGTACTGCGTGGCTAGTTAGACTGGAAGTATGTTATCCTACTTAAGACCTGTCCCCATTTGCACCAGTCATGATGCAAACACATCCTGAATGGTAACTGGTCTCTTCCCCATGATGTTCTCATCCACCCTTTCCCAACCCATGACTGAGACAGATCTAAGTCATACTTAGCTGAGTCTCTGCTAAAGTAATCTTATGCATTTTTCTCCTCCCAGCGTGATCCAAGGACAACCTCAAAGTATGTAAAAAGTTGTCTGGCTTTGTTGCTTGAAGTCATGAGATCGGGAGTGACTGTGAATGGGAGGCGATAGAAACCACAGAGGGATCATCGATGAGAGTAAAATATTTCATTCTGGTGTAGTTTTGGGCTGATTCAAGGATGGGTGGAGATCAATTCCACCCAGCATTGTATATGTCAATCCATTGAGGTTGACCAAATCAGGAAACAGATTCCATAAGTATACTATACTTTATTGACATAGGCTACTGTAAGAGAGACTCACAGGCAGAATGTATTTTTCCCTCCTCTCCCAATTTATAAACCAGGAAGTCAGGGTGGAACCAGTCTCTTCCTAACGTTTTCTCTGCTTCCTGAAGTCAATGAACATTTCTGTACATGTTGGAACTGTCTTTGAATAGTTTCTCCAAACTGAATGGCTGCCTACAGTATGAAGCGACTATATTCATACTTAATAAGTGCAGTTTCAATAACACCAGTTCCAATTTCTCTCTCTTTTTATATTTATACATAGTCTGACCAGGGGTGGGATTCAACCGGTGTAACAACTGGTTCGGTGAGTGTGTGCTTTGCGCACATGAACAACATCTCAAAACCACCCATTTTCAGCTCTAAAACTTACCTTCTTCTGCAGCCCCACTGAATAAAACAGCTGAGGTGTGGCAATTCACTGTGTCACGTAAATCAGCTGAGTTGAAAAACACGGAAATAAAGGACAGACTAGAGCAGGGGTGAGAGGGTGGAACCAAATGATCATCGGAACTACCAATTCGCCCAAACCGGTCCGAAGCGGTAGAATGCCACCCAATCTGACCATAGTTAATATATGCACATCCAAGAGTTATCTATGTAGCTCTTGATGACAAGCTAGGACCATGATGGTGAACCAGTGGCATATGTGCCATTTGTGCGGGCAAGTGAGCCCCAGCCACACTTACTTGCATTGTGCATACGTGCATCTCCCAGTTAATTTTCAGCCTGTTTGAGGTTGTTTGAGGCTGTGTTTGGCCTCCCCGAGGCTTGAGGGAAGCCTCTGCAGCCCCGGGAGGCTGAAAAACGGGCCTTCCGGAAATACCGGAAGTGCCAAAATGGGCCTGTTTTTCAGCCTCCAAAGGCTGCAGAGGCTTCCTTCAAGCCTCAGGGAGGCCAAAAATGGCCTCAAATGGGCCAAAAATCAGCTGGGAGGCATGTGGATGCACAGTGCAGGTAAGGGGGTAGGGGGTTTGCACACACATGAACAGGGGGTGGGCACATTGCATTGTGGGTGTCGGCACGTACGTGCATGCTTTCGGCCATCACTGAGCTAGGAAGTGGATTCTTTCTATTGAAGATGTGGGTATTTTATGCTAGTACTGCATTGCCACACATGGAAATAAGATGCAATGAAATCTGTTGGAAAGGGTAGGGCTGCCTATGCTATAGTTTATGTGCATTCATGTGGGTTTCCATTATGATTCACTGGGGTTCACTTGCAGGAAGGGAATCTTTCTACAATAAGACAAGCTAAATGTCAAATCGTTTGTTAGTTATGATGACTTTAGGTGGGACACCCACAAACAGCTTGAAGGTGTTTGTTAAGTCATTCTCAAGAATGAAGAGAAGGTCTTTCTGAAAGATGGATGGGCATTTGGTTCCATTCACTTTTGCCAGTTGCTAATGAAGAGAAAATGTTGGCCAAGGTCTACTCAGATATGACATTGACATAATGGGGATAGGAAATTCCCTCTGAAAGACTATCAGAGGGAAGTTAATAAAGAGCATGAATAATAAATGGAAAGGAAAGGGACAAGGGAAGGTACTAGTTGTATTCATTACACAAAGTCATTGCACACCACATAAATGTGTAGAGATGACATGAAAGCAGTGTTCCAATATCTAAGGGGTTGCCGGAAAGAAGAAGGAGTCAAGCTATTCTCCAAAGCACCTGAAGGCAAGACAAGAAGCAACAGATGGAAACTAATCAACCTGGAGAGAAGCTACAGTATGTGGTGTCTGGTTGTGTGTAGCTTTTAGTTAATTGGAGTGTTGATGACAAGCTATTAAGTTGTTGGTTGTTATTTCCTTGTGTGGCTGCACCTTTGGCACCTATGTACCTGGTAAGTGGTGGTAAATCAGCACTCCTTTGGAATGACAAGGGCCCATTTCCCAAGCTTCAATTGTTTCCCTGGCTATTTTTGTTCCTGCTCAGCCAACAAATTTAGTAGCTGCAAAATTGAATGGGTGTCCTTGCTCATTGCAATATGAGGCTAATGTGAGAATAATAGAATAACAGAGTTGGAAGGTACCTTGGAGGTCTTCTACTCCAACCTCCTGCTCAAGCAAGGGACCTTATATTATTCTGGACAAATGGCTCTCCAATCTCTTCTTAAAACCCTCCGATGATGGAGCACCCACAACTTCTGAAGGCAAGCCATTCTATTGACTAATTGTTCTTACTGTCAGGTTTTATTCCATGTTTTTTTTTTGCACAGGCCCCACTTTAGTTTAATGGTGTGCTGGACGATGGCACAAATTTACAGCTAACGGTTTACATTGCAGACAGCTTGAATGAATAACAATAAATTAATTTAAAGGGCTAGAAAAGTGCTCCCTGAAGTATATGGTGGCTTTGCACTCCAGGCCAATAATTTATAAATGTGTGTCCTTTCTAATCCTGAGCTAACATCTTGAAAGCTGCTAGCTAAAAAAACCAGTCACATGACATAAATTATTTTTATTAATATTTCAAGTCGAATGATAACAGAAGCTCCCTAGTCATTAACCTGAGATGAGTTTCATTTATGACCAAAAGACTTAGGTAGCTTGTAACCAAAGCCATTATATTGCAATGTAATGCAGTGATATGATAGACAACTTTGTTGAAATGCAAGCTCCTTTAGTTACCATTTCCCTGAAAATATGACCTACCCTGTAAGTAAGACCTAGCTGGATTTTTAACACGTGCTCCCAATATAAGCCCTATCCCCAAAATAAGCCTTAATTAAGATCCCGCCCACACCAGAGTGGACAGGTAAAAATTAAGCTGGGGCAGGGATAGGGGCATGGAGCTGCCCTACTACTTATCTTTGGACAGTTATAACCAGAACTCACATACCTTGCTGGCCCATTTCTTCTGCAGCTGGTAAGGCTGTCAAGGCTTTCCTGGAGGCCTCTGTATCTGAGAACAAAGCTCTGGATCAATCTGGAAAGCCTTGCCAGCTGCAGAAGAAGAAGTTCCTGAAGACCTCTGACAGCTGAAAAGGAGGCCGGGGGCGACATGCGCAAGTGAGGTTAATCAGTGGCTGACATCGTCCAAAAATAAAACCTGGTACCTTTATTGGTGGCAAAAATATATATATATAAGACAGGGTCTTATTTTCAGGGAAACGTGGTAACAAAGAGCACAGAAAGAATATATTCTACACTAACTATACAAACTTGAACCATGTTTTTTTTTACTTCATTTATACAGATATATCGATATTGCCAGCCAATTAGATATTGCTAATTAAAGGTGTGTTAGAATGTCCCATAATTCATGGTCCAATTCTCTCCTCAAGGATCTGCAGTCTCCCTGGCTTTTATATACAATCCCAAGGGAAAGCAGTGATAATGACATTATGCCCTTGGAGCAGAGGCTTCCAAGAAAGTTGTAGAACAGTAAAGAGAGTGAGATATGAAAACTGCAGAAGCAAACTCCAAACACGATAACTCTCCTTAATCCTCAATGATGACGTCACCTAGTTGGGTAATGAAACATCTGCGAGCACACAAACCAAAGTCAGAGAGCCCCAGGGACTCCTGGTCAAACATAAAGCTCTCTGGCTTCTTACACAGCAGTCAAGCTATCTCAACAGGCATGTAGAGATGAACAATCAGAAGTGGGATTCTCCTGGTTTGGACCGTTTTGGGTGAACCGGTTGTTCCGGAAATCATTTGGCCCTGCCCATCCGCTCCTGCCCTAGCCTGTCCTTTATTTCTGTGTTTCGCAGCTCAGCTGATTTGCACAGCACAGCAAATTGCTGTGCCTCAGCTGTTTATTCACCAGGGCTGCAGTAGAAAGTAAGTATTAGAGCTGAATATGAGTGGTTTTCAAATGCTGCGTGCACATGCTCACCAAAACGGCTGTTACACCGGTTGAATCCCACCCCTGTGAACAACATCTAGATAGCATTGAAAAGAGACAACCAAAAAGGAATTGAAAGGGCCAAAATACCTCTTCACCAGCAATCAACCAAGCAGAGATTCACACCAGAATTAACACTGGATCAACAACCAAGCAGTAAACAACACCGAATAATAAAACTGAGACAAACAAGCTAACAGAAAACAACAACCTAACCAAGTAACCACCAGGAATCTTCCCACCAACGCCGACAGCACAAGCCATTAGTATAAAGAGAGAGAAAAGCCCACTCCAAATATTGGTCAATATTCATCCATGAGTGGAATACTCGTGATTAAGTCTGGATCACCAATGCTCAAGAAGCATTAAGGGGTCCTTCTGTAAAGCCCAGGGCAGGCATAAAGGTAGACTTCCCTGAAGTTTTAAGGCCACAGCCCCAACCCAAAGTTTTTGCTTGACTACACTGATGCCAGAGCCCAAGAAGAGCTCCAGTTGAAGGGAAAAGAACCTGTCTGGTTACAGTGGAAAAAGCAAAAGAAAACTTGAAGTCGGTTTGCTTTTCATGACAAAATCTGGAGTAATGCACCAGCTGAATATCATCTGTTCATTGGTCATTCTACTGAAACACATTGCTTGCACTCTTTTCTCTTCCTCCCAACTAAGCAGCCGGAAGTTAACAGGGAAGGTTCAAAAACAGAGAGCAACTGAATAAAAGCCAGTTTCCCCTGTTCTGCTTATTATTCTCTGGATGCTATAAAGCAGACAGAGTAACTTCACAAAACTTCCATAACAAAGTCTTTTTTATTGATTCATCAGGTATCCTCATAACTCACATTTGTGATGAAGTTCTTCTTAATGTCCAATCCTTTGCATATCTGTCATGTAGTGTAGAAAGATAAAAAGGTCTCGACCCCATGATGATTGAAGCAGCTGCATGGTATAGTGGTTTCAGGAAAGACTGAGGGAGCTTCCCCCAACCCAACAAGGGTCAATATAGTGACCAATCAGGATTACAGACGTGACATGGACTACATTTCCCAGGATACCTTTAACTACATTTACCATGATGCATTCCTTTAAGGGGACAGCTCACAATTCCTAAGTAACTATCCCAAATCCCATTAACTCTAAACTGTCTGGACAGCACACTCCCTGCCTGGAATTGTAAATTCCACTATTAAGAGAAGAAAAAAAATAACTATAAACTAAGATAAGTAGTAAACAGTAATACTAACTGAATAGCTGATAACTGTATAACTAAGATAAACAGTTAGCTATATAACTATGAGAAAGAGTAAACATTAATAAAGCATCAAACTAAACAAGGCATGCAAAGCTTGAGGTTCAATCTTCAAGTTCGGCCTTTGTCTGCAGCAACACAAGGTCGATGACTGGTTTGATGTAGATCTTCTTGGTGAAAGTAGGCTGATTGCAGGAGGAATCTAACGACCTCACTACCAGGACCTTGACTTTGTGGATTAGTCCATCAGAGCTGGGCATGGTTTGAGACACAAGTCCCACAGGCCATCCTTGCACATACTTGTCTTTCAGCAAGACAATGCACATCCTTGTCTTTCAGCAAGACAAGGTCTCCCTCTTTGAGGTTCGGTTCTTTGGTCTTCCATTTATGGTGGTCTTGTAGGGTAGACAGGTACTCTTGCTTCCAGTGGTTCCAAAAGGTGTTGGCAAGCTGTTGAACTTGTCTCCATTGTTATTTGTACAAGTCCTTAGAATCAAAGTTCCCTAATGGTGTGGGCCAATCATCCGTCTTCTGAGTTAGCAAGGCAGCTGGAGTGAGAATAGTTAGATTCTCAGGATCTGAAGAGACTGGAACTAAAGGTCGACCATTGATGGTGGCTGCAATTTCTGCCATAAGGGTAGACAGAGTCTCATGTGTCAATTTAGGTGCTTTCACAAACATTAAGTCAAGGATCCGAGGAGCTATTCCAATCATGCATTCCCATACTCCTCCCATGTGAGATGCGTGGGGAGGATTAAATATCCATGTGCATTTGTTGGCTTTAAGGTAGCCGTCGATTGGCAAGTCAGGGCAAATGCTGTCTTCTATTTGTAGTTCTTTAGAAGTGCCTACAAAGTTCGTTCCACAGTCAGATCTGAATACCTTGACTGGGCCTCTGTGGTCTTGAAACCTTCTCAGGGAGTTGATGAAGCAAGAGGCATCCATAGATTCGATGACTTCGATATGGACCACTCGAATGTTGAGGCATGTGAAGAGTACTGCCCATCATTTGCTGTTAGCTTGACCGCCCCTGGTCCGTCGGGCAGACACAGACCAAGGGCTGAAAACATCGAGGCCTACATTAGTGAATGGTGGTTTGGAGCTCAGGCACTTGGGTGGTAGGTCAGCCATCATCTGGTGTAGAGTCTGGCCTCCTTGCTTGCGACAATGGAAGCAAGACTGCAGAACAGTTGTAATACATCTTTTGGTGCCTATGATCCAGAGTCCACTCTCTCTGAGGGCACCTTCTGTGAAGTGGAGGCCTTGATGATGGATTAGTTCATGCTGGTGTTGTACTAACAGCCTCATTACATGATGGTTAGCTAGAAGGATTATGGGGTGCTTTCTGGGTGAGTCCATTTTTGCTTTGTGTAGGCGACCTCCTACTCACAGTACCTCCTGGTTGTCGAGGTATGGTTTCAGTCTCAGAAGTGGACTAGATTGTAGTATGCGCATCCCTACACTCAGGCATCCGTATTCCGATGGATATGCATCTTGTTGCACACTTCTCAATATTTGTCTCTCAGCATGAGTGCAGTGGTCTGGGAAGTATGACTTGAAGCCTTTCCGATGACCGAGGAGACGGACGATTGTGCGGATGAGCAGTTATTCCCAGTACAAGAGGTTTCCATCGGGAGAAGCATTCAAAGCAAGCAGGTTTTAAGGGGCCTATCTTCTCACATTGGAACATCGTTGTTAGGCAGACAACCGGAGGGATGACCGGTTCTACCTTCTTGACTAGGGGTCAAATGTTGCCATCATTATCTGGATCTAGGAGTTCATACAAATCTGGTTTTTCTGGCTTCAAGGTGTTTGTACATCACAAGAACTTGGGGCCTTTGAACTAGGTAGAAGTTGATAACTGGGATGCAGGAATAGATCTTGTCGCATGGTCTGCGGGGTTCTGATCCGTTGGAACATACCGCCACTGCACGAGTTTAGAAGATCTCCTGATCCGCTCAACTCTGTTGCTCACATAGACGTAGAAGTGTCTACTCTTGTTGTAGATATAACCCAGTACCACTTGCTATCTGTATAGAAGGTGGTGGTTCTAAGGGAAGATCTATCATCTTCATTATTGCAAAGTTCCAGTCATGGTATAGTGTGATCTTTTTGCAGTACTAGTTTTGCCTTTCCCAGGACGAATCCAACATACATGTTGCTCTCCCCACCATAGACTTTGAGGTATGCCACTGCCTTTGTTGATGCATCTGAAAAAAAACATGCAATTCCTTTCTTTGTGCCGTGGTGGGTGAGATGGGAACATACGTGCGCTGTAGGCAACAGTTGGAGGCAGCAGAAACAGTTGCACCATGACTCCCATTCTTTTTATTTTTTTTTAGAAAACTTTATTGAATTTTATTACATGAAAACATTAAAAAATATATAATTCAATAACAGCAGTTTGTGGTGCATTATCATATAACAATCATTTGTGCGATAGTAATAATTTATACGTAATTATATTCTTATTCTATCTATGTTCTGTATTTAATAATCATCTATCCTTAGTCTGTCTCCGATCTATCCAATTGCACCATTGTACATACCTTATAAAACATTGAAGACTCCCATTCTTGCTTCTGCTCTTGTGGGAGTGGTTTGTCTCAATCGTTGGTGGTTTGGGAGAGCGTGCGCAGTAGGATTCTACCTTGGACGGTGACAGGAGCTGCAAACCCTAGAGGATCGAACAGGCTGTTAACTGTTGACAGCACTCCTCGCCTCATGAAGCCGGTCTTTAGGGCTGGGGTTTTGAAGGTGAAGAAGTCTTTCTTCAAGTCCCAACACAAGCTGAGACTACGTTGGATGAAGGGGCATCGCTGGCGAAATCAAGAGCTTGCAATCCCTTGGTGTGATCCTCAGGATTAAAGGCCTTTATACATTGGAGTCCGTAGTTTGCAATTGCAGGGGAAGAGCCATTGCCAAATACATGCACCCTCATTCGGTATTCAGAAATCCATTGGTCGTGCTGATCATCACTAAACCATAGGAAACAGAGGTAGTTGCGGTGATCTTCCCGTACGAGGAAAGAATAGAACATCTGCTGTATGTCAGCCATAACTGCTATGGCTTCTTTTCTAAAGTGGATGAGCACCCCAAGGAGGCTGTTCGTGAGGTCAGGTCCTGTCAAAAGGGCCTTGTTCAGAGAGTGGCCTTGAAACTGTGCACTGGCATCAAGGACTACGCATATTTGGCCTGGTTGCATTCTGTTGAAACTCCTTATCCATGAGCTGAAGGAATCTTTTGTCCTCAACAGACAGACCTAAGTCATTGTCTTCTCTGGTAATCTGAAATAGTGCCTCTCCCAAGACAGGATTGACTGTCAAAAGTGTGAAGTGTTCTTGGCATGGTGTCAGGTGAGATGGTCTGCTATTCTTGAGAACGGAGATAGCTAAGGTAGTTGACTGGGTTGTGGCCTGTAGGTGATTGATACAGACTACTCCTACGATCCCCCATCCTAGTGGAGATTTGATGCCACTGAGCCGTCTACAGGGCCGCCGACTGACTTGGAGAAGAGAAAGACGCGTGGGGCATTATTTCCCAGCAAGAGTAGGATACAGAATTGATACAGTGAAGTGAAGTTCGTCCTGTTTCACCCCAAAGAAGTCGAAGAATGCGGGTCTGGCCAGGGTGCAGGTGCTTTGAGTATCTATCAGCACGTACATTTTCAAGGCATCTTCAGGGCATCCTTCAGGGTACACTTTGGCTAAACACATGGGAAGACACGAATGAGGGCATGGTGAGTCGGCGCACAGTGCTGTGCAGTTGACACTCGTCCTCAGTTTAGGTTGTGGTTTGGCAATCTGCCGAGGAGCCCCGTATGCTTCTGTGTTACGTTGAGGCTCCTTGTTCGAAGAAGGGCTACGAGATATCTGCAGTGGTGGCTCAGCATTTGGATGCAGCCCGGTCAGGTGCTGGTCAGCATTGCATAAGTAGCATTGCACCTTGGCTGTGCAGTACCTGGATGGGTGTTTGGATTCGCAATACTTGTAGCAGTATTGGTATTCCCTTATCAACTCTTTTCATTGGGTCAGTGATTTTGCTGCAAACCCATTGCACCTGTTCAGCGAGTGATGAGTGTGGTGCATAGGACAAAACTGTATTCTCCTTGTATTTGGAGATCTAAATTGGGTTGGATGGGATGAGTTAGCTGCCGAACTCTTGATGGTTGAAGAGTATACCTTGGTCTTATGGATAGCCACGAAGGGTCTTTCCCTTGCAGGGTGCATAGGGCCTGTGGACGATGTATGCTTGATATTGTATCTTTTTTCATTGGGAGGGCTAACAGCTCTGAGTGTGCGGGCCCGGGAGGAGTTGCACACCGCTGCCTGGTGGGCCACAGATTCTTCGAGAATATAAAGTGTATAAAGTTGTGGTGACTCTTGGCCATGAAGGAATCAGACAACTGGACCCACTGTTCAATTAGCACCTGCGGGAGTTTTCGAACGATTTTATTTTGCATGTCAAGACAAGCGAGTCCCGGTAACCTGGGATCCCATTGTGCCGCTTTCAGTTGTATGAGTATATTAGAGAGTTCTGTGATCAGGTGAGGCTTGCTGATAGGAATTTTAGGAAATCTGTGGAGGCTATCCAGGAGCATTGATTGTACGTCTGAGGCAGTGCCATACAGTTCGTCGAGTCTTTGCCATGACAACCGTAGGGCAGTGTCTGGGTCAGCTAAGTGGGAGGCATAAAGTGCCTTTGTATCTCTGGCAGACTGTGGCCCTAGCCACGCCTTCAAGTGTACCAGTACTTCATTGGATTTCAGGTGTGCAGCCTGAATGGGGCACAGGAAAACTTTCTTCCATAGAAGATATGTGCCACTTAGCTCGTCAGAGAATTTGTATACACCGTTAGCAGCCAAATCTAGTTTTCCTCTGCTTACTGCCAACTCTCTCCAGTAGTCTGCATCATCTGTAGAGTTGGGGAGGGGCATTGACATAGAGGGGTCTTCCCTTGGATTCTCATAGGGTAGGCTCAAGTTGTATGTCAATGGTGGGTTGTAGCCTTCCTCCCAGTGCTTACAGAGGATGTCATTCTGCCATTCCAGAGGCGATGGTGGAATAGGCTGGCCGCTGTTATCCTGTAGTACCTGTGAGCTTGAGTGGTGTTGGGGTTGTGGCAGGAAGGCTGCTTCCTGTCGATTGAGTATGGCAGTAGTCGTTGGTTGCATGTCTACTTGTGGAGAAGTCGTTGTGATCACTGATGGGCTAATAGGCTTGCCCAGCAGGTCGTGAGATATTGGAGCAGGGTCGCTGATTCTGGGAAGAGAATCTCGGACCTTAGATCTTACTACGCCATTTGGGGAGGGTTTGCTGTTGGTGGGAAGTGAAACTCATATTTTAGGCCATACAATGTCAGTTGCGTAACTGATGTTTAGAGTCTGTGGTTGAGAATCATCCCTGTACTCCCTTGATGGTGGGAGACTTCTAGGTATCTGAAGTGGTGCCACCTGCTTGTTTCGAAGTGAGTGCTGCTCATCCATGTAGGCTTTGACCCGTGTATCTGGGCTCTTTTCTTCTAACTCTTCGAGGTTGAATTGGAGGGAGGTGTTATCGGCCATCTTCTGCCATGCTGCGGCCCGTGCCGTCTTTGTTGCAGTGTCTCTTTGCCATTCGGCCAACTCCAATTTGGCCTGCGCTTTGGCCATTTCTGCTTGTTGTCTGGCCTGGGCTTTGGCTATTTCTGCCTGTTGTCTGGCCACTATTTCTGCCTGTTGAACCACTTTCTCAGCCTATTGAGCCGCTATTGCCGCTTTCTGCCATGTTACCTCCTCTGTGGCATGTAGCTCTGCATCTGCTACAACAGCTTCTACCTCTGCTTCTGCGACCCATTCGACATAACTAGCTGCTTTGGAGGCCTTAGATGCACTGCTATGATGGGAGGATGCTCTGGAAGGACAGTGAAAGACAGCAGCAAAGAATGGTGGGAAGAAGCTGCTTGTGATTGAAGACCTATGTTGGATGTGGACTTCTCCCTTGCCTCTTGTTCCTTTTGAAGTGCATTGAAGATTGTGGCCTGGAGGGAGTTTCTGTCTTCCCGAACGCTGTCTTTGTGTTCTTTGTTCGCCTCCTCGAAAAAATGAATGTGTTCCTGGAATCTGGGTCTTCCAAGTTTGACTGCATGTATTTAAGCTTATTTTCACTGTCGATCCACTGTGTGAAGTGCTCCTCTAACTCCTTCTGCATCCGGATGAGGCTCTCGAGGGGCAACTTGCTTTTGGGGGTGTCGCAGATCTTGAACAGCTCCATCCATGCGTCTGCATGATGGCGATACTGCTTTTCCCAATCCTCTCTGAAGCGTACCACCGCAGGTGAGATAAGCTTCTATGCTGTCTGAAGTCATAGGCTTTCTGAGGTATCGCAGCTTCTCCAGAGGGTTGGACATCTAAAAGTGGTTGATGGGAACCAGGCTCCACATTTACATCAAGGGTGGGTGGAGAGTTGGAGTCTCCTGGTACATCAGAGACATCTATCATCGCTGAAGCAGTTGCCATGTTTCAAATTGGCAAAAGGTGAAATTTGGAAAATTTAGTGGTTTTCCGTGCAATTCCCTTTTTTTCTGTATGCGCAGGTAGCAAAAGGTAGGATTTCTGCTGAATTTTGTACTTGAACATGTAGGTGGCGCTGCAGAGTCTGGGTGGTGCTAGCACAGTACACAATATGGCTGCTTCTAGGGTGCGTTGTGTGCTTGCTACACAAGGGGGCACTAGAGGTTGCATAGCGAAGTCTGAAGACTTGGAGGCTAAATGCAGAAATATGCCTGTTAGTGTTGCTTGCTCCACAAGGTGGCAATAGAGGGTCTGGAAGACGCTGTTGCTACACCCATGTTACGTTGCAGTTAATCCTGGAACTTTGAATTAAGTTGTTTAAAGTTTCCACAATAATTGCAAAAAAGGATTATCATTGGATAAACACTCTAGTTAAATTTGAGAAACTTTGTATAATTTTTGTGAAACTGTGTAAAAAAAATCATAAGAATTTGCAAACACATATTGGAAAACTGGGAAATTTCTCCTTGAGCCCCAAATGTAGCTGTGGGCTGCTTTGCCTAGGTCTCACTTCCTTGCTGAAGACAAAAAGAGGGGGGGATTCCTTGCCCAGCATCCAAGGGGCCTTTTAAAGTTTACTTTGCACAGATAAAGAGAGAAAGAAGCTCAGATTCCTTTGCTTAGGAGGAGAAAGAAAGTCACTGTAGCTTTTTTTTTTTTAAGCCAAAGGGAAAAGGTCTCTAGGATTGTCTTGTGTCTTGGGAAGGAGGAACATCTGCATTTGTGAACAGCGTTTGAGACAAAGGGGGCTACCTCGTGGCAGGCCGTTTCTATGGTGACGAGGTATTTTTATTACTGGCATCCGGTAACAACTGTTGGATGGATGGCCCGTGAAAATGCAGGCTTTTTCCAAAAAGGAAGGAGAAAACAGGAAGCCAAACTCTCTTCAGCTGCTGTAAATGCATTTATTTTCTAGCTTTTTAGTCCACAAAGGGAGATTGCATTTTATCTGCATCTGAAAAGGAGTTGGAATTCAGAGACAGATGAAATGCTTGGCCCCTCATCCTGCAATGAGCATCTTTTAGTTAGCAGGGTGTAACATGAGACAGAGAAGCTTCTCTTATTGAAGAGAGAGGTGGGGGGCTTTGCCCTTTCCTGGCCACGATGAGAAGTTTGAAGTACAGACAAAAGAATCCAGCATCAGCGAAGGAAGAGGAAAAAAAAGGAACGATGAAAACAAAGTTTGATTGCCTTTGAGAGCTAGAGCATGGGATATTTGAAAGTCTCTTGCGTAAAAGGGGAAGGGGGGGGGGTTCTTGCCCCTCCCTGCAATTCAAACTGAGGCACGGAGCTTAGCATTCCACATTCACTCCTGGCTTCAATATATCTTTGTCTTTATCGCAGAGATTCTAATTTTTTAATTTAGGGAATCTCAAATTCAAACAATGTCATTTTACTGTGATTCCAGCTGCTTTTTTCTACTTCTTCCAGGAATCAAGACTAATTTTATCTTTCTACTGTTCTGCTTATTATTCTCTGGATGGTATAAAGCAGACAGAGTAACTCCACAAAACATCCATAACAAAGTCTTTTTTATTGATTCATCAGGTATCCTCATAACTCACATTTGTAATGAAGTTCTTCTTAATGTCCATTCCTTTGCATATCTGTCATGTAGTGTAGAAAGATAAAAAGGTCTCGACCCCTTGATGATTGAAGCAACTGCATGGTATGGTGGTTTCAGGCAAGAGTGAGGGAGCCTCCCCCAACCCAACAAGGGTCAATATAGTGACCAATCAGGATTACAGATGTGGTCACATGACATGGACTACGTTTCCCAGGATACCTTTAACTACATTTACCATGATGCATTTCCTTAAGGGGACAACTCACAATTCCTAAGTAACTATCCCAAATCCCATTAATTCTAAACTGTCCGGACAGCACATCCCCCAACTTGTTTATTCACTACATGAATTAATTCGAAATCCCATTAACCCTCCAGCATGTCCAGTTCTATGGTGAGATCCTTGGTGCTCTCTGAGGCTCAGTTGTTTTCTTGCAGATGCACACATTGCGTTACCTACTGTGTTTCTCCAAAAATAAGACCCTGTCTTATAGTTTTTTGCCACAAAAAAGGTACCAAGTCTTATTTTCAGGGGATGTCATCCACTGACTAATCTCACTTGTGCGTGTCAACCCTGGCCTTTTCGCTGTCAGAGGCCTTCAGGAACTTCTTCTGTGGCCGACAAGGCTTTCCTGAAGGCCCCTGCAGCCGATAACAGAGCTCAGATTGATCTGCCTTGCTGGCTGAAGAAGAAATGGACCAGCAAGGCAGGTGTTGAGGTGTGCAAGGCCTGGCTACAATTGTCCAAAGGTAAATAGAAGGGCAGCTCCACTCCTCATCCCTACCCTACCCTAGCTTAATTTTTACCCATGCGCTCTGGAGTGGGCAGGATCTTAATTAGGGCTTATTTTTTGGGGTGGTAGGGTTTATATTGGATACATGTATAAAATCAAGCTAGGACTTACTTACTTTCAGGATAGATCACTTTTTCGGGGAAACAGGGTAGTTGGGTGATGAAATGTCTGCAAGACATCTGAGTTTGGTTGTTTTCTTTCAGATTCATGATGTTGCTTAGTTGGGTAATGAAATGTAGAAAGAAAGCCCTAAGCACTCCATAGTTCAGCCCTGAGACACCACTATTCTCTTCTATCCATACAGTTGTATTCACTAGAAATTCAATCAGATAATCTCCACTTTAGTTTCCTAAGGAGAACATTTCGCATCAAGGGAACATCAATGTGTTCTACTTGTGTTTGTGTTCTATTTCCACCAGCTTTGCTTCTGATTTAGAGAAGTTCCCATTCTTGCTTTAATTGTACAGAGAAGGCAGGAGTTGATAGCTATGGGCTTTTTACAGCTTCGTAATGTCCAAGATTGGGTTGGCGTGGAGCATTGTCTGCAATTATTTTTCCCAAAAAAATATCCATGGATTATTGGAAGGAAAATGCTGGATTAGGTGAACAGATCCATGTTTCAATATCTCAGGGATTGCCACAAAGAAGGGGGAGCCAAGCTATTTTCCAAAGCACCTGAGGACAGAACAAGAAGTAATGGATGGAAAGGAAGGAGAGAACCAAACCTAGAAAAAAAGAGAAATTTCCCAACAGTGTGAACAATTAATCAGTGGAACAACTTGTCTCCAGAAGTTATGGATGCTCCAACACGGGAGTTTTTTTTTTTTTACAAAGAGACTAGAAAACCAAATGATATCGGGTTTCCTGCTTGAGCAAGGGGTTGGACCAGATGACCTCCAAGGCCCCTTCCAGTTTCTGTAACTCTGTTATCTAGCAATGTTAATTTGCACCCAACATTTGTGAGAGCACACTAGGATACGACTTGGAGAAAAAGAAGTCAAAGAATGAATATGGAGGTGTAAAACACACACAAAAAGAAAAGAATCTGAAGGTGTTTGTACCAGTAGCAGAGAAAACAGGCAGGAGAGGCTGGGGATGACTGGCTGGCGTTGGGGAAGGGAGGAGGAAGGAAAGAAAGGAGGTAGAACTGTAGGAATGATGAGCTAATGGAATGGCTGCAGTCACAGGCCTGCTATACAAGAATAGCAGCCACGGGGGAAATCAGTTTAAAGTTGTATTGATTCCCTTTAGAGGTGAGAAAAAGCAAAAACAGTCAGCTGCCAGATAGCGGGGTTTTGCCACAGGAGCTGAAGCTGTTTGGACGATTTGTTTGTTTGTTTGCTCATTTAATTAATGATTTTCATTTCTGCCAGGGACCGCAAAGTTTTTTTTCCTTTAAAAACGGAGAGAGAGAGAGAGAGAGAGACAAAGAGAAAAAAGAAACGATAGTGCCGGTTTCTGCCCCCTCCTTTCCGTAATAAGAGATTCCATCAAAGCAGATGGGGAAAGAAGGAAGTTCCTGCTCCGGGCTAAAGAGAAGAAAGAAGGATGGATTTAAAAGAAAGAAAGAAACAGAGATGGAGAGAGGGGGAAAAAAAACCAAACCGGTCCTGATGTTTTTTTCAAGTATGGTCCACAAAGCATCCCCACGGCTCTTAGCTCTCACCGCTGGGGAAGCAAACAAGCATCAAATCGTTGCCCTGTCCCTGTGGCCTTGCCATCCTGGAGTGCATTTTCCCCCAATCTCGGTAAAAAAACCGACGTGGTGAAAAACAAAACGAAGCAAAACCTAAAAAGTAAAAGAAGATGGCTTTTCCGTCTTCAATTCCCATAACTCCGTCTGGAAGTGCAGGAATCCCATTCTTCTGCCTAGATGTGTCAGGGGTGAACAACGACACCCACACTTGTAGAATTCAAACTAATTACCGGAGGTTTCAAAGAAGAGACTAGACAGTCAGTTATCTGAAATGGTTTAGGTTCTCCTGCTTGAACACGGGGCTGGACTTGAAGACTTCCAAGGTCCCTTCCAGCTTCTATTCTATTCTATTCTATTCTATTCTATTCTATTCTATTCTATTCTATTCTATTCTATTCTATTCTATTCTATTCTATTCCATTCCATTCCATTCCATTCTTCTATTCTACTCTATTCTATTCCATTCCCTGTTCTATTATTCTATTCTATTCCATTCCATTCCACTCCACATATTCTATTCTACTCTTATTCTATATTTTACTCTACTCTACTCTATTCTTATTCCATATTATGTATTCTATTATATTCTTATTCCATATTCTATTCTATTCTATTCTATTCCATATTCTACTCTACTCTACTCTATTCTATTCTACTCTTATTCTATATTCTATTATATTCTTATTCCATATTCTATTCTATTCTAATTCTTATTCTATTTTCTACTCTACTGTATTCTATTCTTATTCCATATTCTATTCTATTCCGAGGAAGAGACTGCATAAAAACCCACACTGATGTTCATAAGCAAACTTTTGTCAATTTATTTTCTAGGATTGTTGAAAACTATTTATTGTAACTCAGGAGTATAATTTCTTGTTAAAGCCACATTCTGTCCCTCTTTGATATACTTTTATACATATATATATTTTGGTATACTTTCCAGGACTTTAAGGTGGTATACTTAGCATTCTATCTTTCAGTCTTTTCTTATAACAGGAATTGAAGGAAGATTAGATTGAAAAAAACCTGCTGGCTTATCACTCAGTAGAAGAAATCATGAACTTGTTCTGTACATAATAAAACCCCGAGGCTAAGAAGGAACCAACTATCCTGTCTAAACTATCCGATTACGGCTTCTCCGTAATCCAGTTCATGGTTGACCCAAAGGTGTTTTTTTTCCCAAGAGGCAACTGGACTTTCTGGTTTTTCTTTGAAAACGTTTCACTTCTCATCCAAGAAGCTTCTTCTGCTCTCACAGGATGAGAAGCGAAACTTCTTCAAAGAAAAACCAGAAAGTCCAGTTGCCCTTTTGAAAAAGCACCTTCGGGACAATCAGCTGTCATTTCTGTCAAGATAGAAATGAAGATCTCTAATTATCCTTCTTTGAAAACTTGGCTCTCAATTTCTGGTTCTGGTCAAGGGCAAACAATAGTGGCATTCCAAACAGAACTAAAACTGCTTGCATAAAACCATTAGTAAGGAACACAGAATAGTAAGGAGGTAAAAGCAAGCTTGTCCTCTTATCAGAGTGACCTTTGCAATTGAATGGCATTGGTTGTCTTAATGAGGGTGGTCCTTGGGGTGAGTTGACCAATGGCCACCCTGACTGGGGAATCCTTCATTCCCTTTGAGTTTGATGTACTGAAGGTGTTACCTAGTTGGGTAATGCAACATCTGCAAGAAAGCAACAAAGCTCAGAGAGCAACAAGAACCCCTCAGTTCAACCCTGAGCTACAGATATCATCTTCTATTGGAGCCAAGGACAGATGGGGAGGAAGCTAACCACTAGGTAGGATACATAGTGACTGTATGCCAGATGGGGAGGAATAGAATAGAAGGGAAGGGAAGCGAAGAGAACAGTAGAGAAGGCACAATAGAGGAGAGGAAAGGAGAAGGGAAGAGAATAACAGAGTTGGAAGGGATCTTGAAGGTCTTCTAGTCCAATCCCCTGCTCAGGCAGGAGAATAACTTGACTCCTTCTGGTGGCAACCCCTGAGGAAGCTAACCACTGGTTTGCAACAACACAAGCGAACAGTCAGATGAGAAGATCCAAACTCATTAGTAGCTTCACACTGCAATGAATAAGGACACACATTCAATTTTGCAGCTACTAAGATTG
This sequence comes from Bungarus multicinctus, assembly GCA_023653725.1. NCBI lineage: Eukaryota > Metazoa > Chordata > Lepidosauria > Squamata > Elapidae > Bungarus > Bungarus multicinctus. The sequence continues at coordinate 96,464,435 of CM042844.1, forward strand.
TTGGACGAGCAGGCACAAAAACAGCCAAGGAAGTCGTTGAAGCCTGAGAAACGAGGCCCTTGTCAGTCAACAGGAGGGCTGACTTACCATCAGCCTATCAAGTACTTAGAAGATGAGGGCTGGGCAGCACAAGCAAATGACAGCCAACAACTTAAAAGCCAGTCATCAACTCACCTAACATCTAAAAAGTCACATGCCACAGGTACAATATAAATACCACACACACTCTGCTAGAAAGAAGTTCCCTGAAAATGAGCTCCAGAAAGAATCGGAAAGCTCGGAAAACAAAAAACCCTGGTGCCGGTTTCAGACCCAGATTGCATCCTGCAACAAAATTATATGGTATTAAAAAGAGGTAAAGGTGTTCCTGTGGGTTTTCACTCTGCCCGTTGTGATTGGCTTTAAGGGGCAGTGCTCATCTCCCATTCCTGAAACCAAAGAGAGCCAGCACTGTCTGGAGATGTTTCTGCAGTCATATGGCAAGCATGACATCAAACCACAGCACAAAGGCATACTGTGACACACGGAACACTGTTACCTTCCCATGTGCTTATATGTGGTACCTATTCGTCTACTTGTATTTGCATACTTTTCAAAATGCTACGTTGACAGAAGCCGAGGCAAGAACAGGAGCCAACACGGTCTCACAGCACTCAGGTCTCGAACAGCCGAACTGTAGACTTTAATGTTGCAAAGGTGCTTTTTCAAGAGGCAACTGGATTATCTGGTTAATCTTCGAAGACGTTTCACTTCTCATCCAAGAAGCTTCTTCAACTCTGAAGATTTCTTGGATGAGAAATGAAATTGAATTCAAATAAAAAACAGAAAGTCCACTTGCCTCTTGAAAAAGCACCTTTGGGACAACCATGACCTGGAGGACAGAGAATCCCCATAGATTTGTAGACCTCTAACGCTCTAAGAGTCAGAATCTTAACCACTGAACCAAAAAACCAATTCTGAAAACTATCGAAGTATCAAGACGATATTTTGAAAGAAAAACTGTCACCCTTTCCACCTTCTTATGAAGACTGTTCTATTCTCACTCACTGCAGAATCTCTGCCCAGTCTGAAAAGATATATATGTTGCTGTAACATGTAATGTTACATGTTCAACATTTATATGAAGCCGCTGGGCGAGATCATTCGTGGTCTTGGAGTGCGGTGTCATCTGTACGCAGATGACATCCAATTGTACATCTCCACTCCAGACCACCCCAACGATGCTGTGGGGGCTATGTCCCGGTCCTGGAGGCCGTGCGGGACTGGATGGGCGGGAACAGGCTCCGGCTCAACCCATCCAAGACCGAGTGGCTGTGGTTCCCGGCACCCCGATATAGCCAGCTGACACCTTCGCTGGCTATCGGGGGGGGGGGGGAAATTTTGCCCCCCACAGAGAGGGCTCGCAATCTGGGCGTCCTCCTGGATGTATGGCTGTCGTTTGAACATCATATTGCGGCCATCTCCAGGGGGGCGTTTTATCAGATCCGTCGGATCTACCGGTTGCGGCCCTTTCTGGATCGGGACACCCTGCGCACGGTCACTCACCCTTGTCACCTCTCGCCTGGACTATTGTAATGCTCTCTACATGGGGCTCCCTGCGGGGAGCACCTGGAGACTCCAACTGGTGCAGAATGCGGCCGCGTGGGTGATCATGGGGGTGTCACGTAGCTCCCATGTGACGCCTCTCCTGCACGAGCTGCATTGGCTGCCAGTGGCTCTCCGGGTTCGCTTTAAGGTTCTAGTTCTGACCTTTAGAGCGATCCATGGGCCGGGGTTATCTGCAGGACCGCATTCTGCCGGTGATCTCCAGCAGGCCGGTGCGTTCTCACAGAGAGGGCCTTCTCCGGGTGCCGTCAGCTGCCATGTGTCATCTGGCAGCCCCGAGGAGTAGGGCCTTCTCTGTGGGGGCCCCTGCCCTCTGGAATACTCTGCCACCTGAACTACGCACCAACACGGACCTGAGGGCCTTCAGGAGCGCGTTGAAGACCTGGCTCTTTGAGCAGGCTGGCCTGGGCTGAGGTAGTTTTTTAAATTGTCTCCTAAATTTTTGGTTTTTAATTGGGTTTTAAAGTTGGGGGGTGGGTCTTATTAAATACAATCAGCCACTATTTAATGACTTTTTAATTTTTGTATTGTTTTTGGGGATTGGATTTGGCTGTAAACCGCCCTGAGTCCCTAGGGAGAAGGGCGATATAGAAATCCTAAAAATAAAATAAATAAATAAATAAATAAATAAATAAATAAATAAATAAATAAATAAATAATGGAAGATAATGATGACTTACTTCTAATATTAAAAAGATATCTCTCATAGATTCTCCATATTTCTTCCATCCTACTTTTGTCTTACAGGTTCAAACATGAACAGGAGACTTCATTGGTTACCTGTTAATTTTTTTAATTTTGGGTGTCAGTTTTTAGAACCAATTCCTAATTGTTGACAATTTTTGTTTCTATGGCAACCAAATAATCCCTGCAAATGTATGAGGAAACCCTGTCCCCATGGCAAAATTCCCACTAAATTCAATGCAATAGCTAGATTGCATCCTAGGAAACCAAATATATTTATGTTTAGCGCTACTGGTTCCAGACAGTAAATACATGAATCACCACTAGAGAGCAGCAAAAATATATACATAAAATCTAAAGATTTTCTGCCTTCTTGTGGTTCTTTGGATTATTGCTGTCCAGAACTCATGCTGAATATTTATTTATACCAACTATGCTTTTAATCAGTTTGGAAAATTCAATCTCAATTTGAATCAAGCTGCAGTACTGCATTCTAACCACTGCGCCACCGCGGCTCTTTAATATTAATTAATTATTAATATTATTATTATTTTGATGGCACAGTGTGACCTCCATGTTTCTTAAAGTCTTCTATTTTTTCCCATCTTCAAAACATGTGCTTATCTCATCGAACGCTCAGCCTGAATGGATGCAAAGGGGCTAGAAACACAATCATTTGCAATCTGTAACTATTTATGACTGCGTATTTCATTAATAAATGCAAAGGTCTAATTCTTTGTTAACTGAAAAATGAGGCCATTAATTACCCTCCTTTGCCAAGCCAGACTGCTATGATATAAACCAGAACTTTGTTTATAATCTGCCTCCAACAATTAGATTTAAAATCCTTAGTATACGATAGAATAGGATTTCCTTTCACTGCGTCTTTGGATTTAATTTGGGTATGATCATGCCAAAGGAAGTCACATTTATTTGAATACCCATGTTGAGAAGGTGTCATTTTCATTTTCACTGAAACTGGTGAGATTTTAAACTGTGAATTAATCTGGCTGGATCATGTCCTTTGCTTCTGAAGATACGTACTGCTTAGGGTACATTACTCTGATTACAAATTAAACCACTAGAGGGCACCAAAAATATTTCAACTATATTTGGTGCCTTCTAGTGGTGGTCTGGATTTCTGGAACCCTGATATAATATCCTTGGTTTCTGTCAATCGGTTAAGCCCCCGTCCCGGTCCAACTAATATTTTGGATACCAAGTCAATAGTGTAGTTTAGGATCACCACTGGTTTCTAAGTAAGCCCTATATTTTCTGCATTACATTTTTCCAGGACACCCATTAATGTGATCAGTACAGAGTAAAACATGAAAAACCATGATCCTCACCTATAAAGAAGTGTATAAGGCCGTTTTCAGATTTTAGACATTTCTTAGAGCCAATTACAAGAGCTCTACAGGGATCTCAAAGTCCTAATCTCAGCCACCCCTTTGTCTTATTTTGCTCATCAGTTTATCTTCTTTTCACTGCCTCTCTTGTTTTCTACTTTCAGTCAAATTTATTTGGTAACCATACAGAGGTGTTTGTGAGGTTCTTGCTCAGGGTGGGCCTCAAAAATTTTAGCAAAGGGTTCTCTGCCTGGTTGCTGGGTGGATGTGGCCATGGTGGGCATGGCCTAGTCAGCCTCCTGCACCATGCCAGGGTGGTAGTGGCTTTTTTGCCCTCCCCAGGCTCCAAAGTATTTCCTTAAGCCTCCAGGAGGGTGAAAATGGCCTTCCCAGGCTCCGAAGGCTTTCTGGAAGCTGGAAATGGGCCCATTTCTGGCCTTCCTGAACTTCCGTGAGGCCTGTTTTTCCCCCGAACCTCTGCGCATGCCCTGCACTTACCTGCCTCCAAAATGGGCTGCGTGGGGAGTCCTGGGAGGGGAGGGATGGGCGGGGCCAGCCAGGAGTGGGATTTGGGGGTTCTCTGCACAGAATCTTAGCTAGGGGCTCTCCCAAACCCCTATGAACCCCCAGCAGCCCACCCCTGTCCTTGCTGCTCTCTGTGTCAGCTTTGGAAGCCATATTGAGACCAGATTGCTCCCATGCTGCCACATTTGAGCCTGGGAAAGTGGGAGGGGGGAATTTCTTGGAGTGTATGTAGTTAGACATAATAACATTCTTTTTCTAATTCAAGGTCATGTTATTTTGCTCATGAGTGAGAGGAAGTCTTAACTTGGGATGGATGGTGATTGGGTCATGTGATGTGATGATGGGAGCAGGGGGTGGATTTGTAATTTTTACTTATTGTAAGGAAGCCCGGAACTTTCAGATTCAGGATTCCATAGTTGTGCCAGTTACTATCCAAATAAAAAGGAACCTTTGAGAAGATGTCTGTCTTGGAGTTATTGGGTGGAGTAGTAGGTTGCTGGAATGCTGACACTCTGAGCTTGGTTGTTTTCTTACAGACATTTCATAACCCTAGGTGACATCATCAGTGTTAAAAGGCGGTGGGGTTTGCTCTCTGTTTATATACAAGTGGCTTGCCTTGCTCTCCTTCTGGGATATCTTTTCAACGTCTCAATATAGTTTACAGTTCTGGGAAGAGGCCTGGTGGCACAGTGTTTAGAACGTGGGTATTGCAGATTAAATCTGCCCACTGCCAGCAGCTTGATCCTGACCTAGCTCAAGGTTGATTCAGCTTTCCATCCTTCCATGGTTGGTAAAAGGAGGAACCAGATTGTGGAGGGCAATAGGTTAACTCTGTAAACCACGTAGAGAGGGCTGTAAAGTACTGTGAAGCGATGTATTAGTCTAATGGCTATTACGATCAGCCTCCCAACCCGCTAGTAACCACGCCATTCCCTGCTTAGTTGTTGGAGCTTGGGGTGCCTATTCTCAGATCCTTTTGCAACATCACCTTGTGGACTTGGAGAGGCCTTAAAAGCATAAGGCAGACTTGTCTTGTTGACATCTCCTTCCATGGCTTAGTTTGCATTCCCTCACCCTGAAAATACAGAGCTGCACCTGGTGGGAGAAGTCAAGGGGAAGATATTTCACAACACACTGGTTATTTTGGTCTGTTATAGGATAATAATGATATTCCAGCAGATGGTAGATTCTGGTCCGGAGGGAACATTATGATGTTCAGGTTGATAAAAGACCTTCCTGAGGAAACACAATGTGAGCGTAATGCTAAATATTTGAGGAACAATCCTTCTCAAATAATGAGTTGTCTAGGGGTATAGCAGAGATGAGTCCACATCTATGGAACTCCAGGCATTTCATTTGAAATCAAACGATGGTCTTTCTTTTCCTAATATGCCCATTTATTGTTGCCCACAAGGAACAATGGCATTTCTACAGTAATAGGCACTCTTTTTCTCTGCTTTTTTTTTTTGCCCTAACCATACCTGGCCTGCATATCCAAAGGCAGTTACTGTACTTCTCTTTCTTTCCAGTAAAGTAGTGTTCACTCAAAACGTTCAACTGAATTAACCCATTTTTGGAGACACAAAATACATGGAAACATCAACTAGTCGAGTGATTTATTTTTATTTATTTTTATTTATTTGGTTTGTCAATTACTTACAAGATAATAGATATAAGTAAAAGCATAGTTATGAATACATGGATACATATAAGAAAAATAAAAAAATAAAAGAAACAATAGGACAGGGACGGTAGGCACATTGGTGCGCTTATGCACACCCCCTACAGACCTCTTAGGAAAGGCGTGAGGTCAATAGTAGACAGTCTAAGGTTAAAGTTTTTGGGGTTTGGGAAGAAACCACAAGAGTCAGGTAGAGTATTCCAGACATTGATCACTCTGTTGCTAAAGTCATATTTCCTGCAATCAAGTTTGGTGCGATTAACCTTGAGTTTGTATCTATGGTTTGCTCTTGTGTTGTTATGGTTGAAGCTGAAGTATTAATTGACAGGTAGGACATTGCAATGTATGATTTTATATACTATATTTAGATCGGACTGAAGTGGTGTAGTTCTAGGTTTTCTAGGTCTAAAATTTCAAGTCTGGTGGCATAAGGTATTCGGCAACGAGTAGAGGAGTGGAGAACTCTTCTTGTGAAATATTTCTGGACTTTCTCAGCTGTGTTAATAGCTTTGTCCAGCATGATAATTTGCAAACCAAACCAGACAACCATCCATATGTCAACAAGCTTTGCTTGTTGAACAAATGAAGAAGCTGGGATTTCAATCTATATCCTTCCATTCCTCACCATTCAATCAGAAATGAAGAAACTTCTTGGATGAGAAGTGAAACATTTGCAAGGAACAACCTCCCAAGAAAGTCAAGTTGCCTTCTGGAAAAGCAAATTTGGGGCAACCATGACATGGATGTTGGTGAATCTCCCTAGACAATTCTAAAGAACCATATTCTGCATGCTTGCCCTGTTCTGTTGCAGGAATTGGGTCTGTCTAGTTTAATGAAAAGAAGAACTAGGGGAGACATGATAGCAGTCTTCCAATATCTCAGGAGTTGCCACAAAAAAGAGGGAATCAAGCTATTCTCCAAAGCACCTGAAGGCAGGACAAGAAGCAATGGGTGGAAACTGAACAAGGAGAGAAGCAACCTAGAGGTAAGAAGAAATTTATTGACAGTTAGAACAATTAATCAGGCTTGCCCCAGAAGTTGTGTATACTCCAACATTGGAGATTTTTAAGAAGAGATTGGACAGCTACTCATCTGAAATGATAGGGTCTCCTTGAGCAGGAGGTTGGACTAGAAGACCTCCAAGGTCCCTTCCAACTCTGCTGTTCTGTTTGAAACTGTGTGAGTGGTCACATTGATGTGATCACTATGGCTGAAGAACTTTGATGGGGAAAGCAAATAGAACGAAATAACAAACCAACAAATTGCATGGAAACCTGTCATGTTTAATAGAGCTTTGGACTTTGTGGGTTGCAAGGACATTTTCAATCATCCAGGTCATGGTTGGCCCAAAGGTGTCCTTTTCCAACAGTCAACTGGACTTTCTTCCTTTTTGTTGAACATGTTTCACTTCTCATCCAAGAAGCTTCTTCAATTCAACTTCTTGGATGAGAAGTGAAACCTTTTCAAGGAAAAAAAAAAGAAGTCCAGTTGCCTTTTAGAAAAGCACTTTTGAGACAGCCATGACCTGGATGGTTGAGAATCTCCATAGATGTACCTTCAGTCCTCTAATAATCATTGTGAAAAGATCTGCGGTCGCATGACCATATTTTGCAATGATAGACAAAATCTTGCCAAAGTGAAGTAGACTATTCTGGGAACTATTAGGGAGGATCTGTCTTCATCCTCTTTCTATCACAGTAGTTAATTGAACCACTTGATCTCATTTGCTAATCCCAGAAAAAGATTATCCTTATTTGAGAAAAAATGGGGAGGGGAGGAGAGCAGTGGAGGGGTTGAGGCATTCTTTCTTTACGGTCACCATCTTTTTTTTAAGCATCCCCTCATTTTCTGAAGTCAAAGGCCGTTCTGCTTTGCATATAGGAAGTTTGTTGAAATTGTCTTGCCTGGAAAGCACTTTTGAACACGGAGGTCATAACTGAGACTTGGCACCCGGGGCGACGTTTGGCTGTGTATTTTGATTGTATTTTTCAATGAAGTTTACAATCTGCGCTCCTGCTGTTTCGTTGCCATTGTCAACCACAGGGGCTCCCTCTGGTGTGCAGCGGGAATGCAAATATAGATATGTAAATAAGCAACAACCATCTTCCTTGGGCTGAAATGGCCCCATCCTTTAGCTTGAGATCATGTTGGATTCAGCTCCTTGTCTATTTTCACAGCCCCTGCCTGAGAAAGCAGTTATAAATCATACATAAGGGACACCCAGTGTGTGGAATGTGAGTGCCCATGCCATTGATCACATGGTGAAGCCTTTTTAAATGGATTGTACCACTTCAGACAGATGGTGAGGGAAGGATTTCATTTCTCCACTGCAGGGGACGGGAAGAAACAAATCAGGAAGTAGGTTTTAGCTAAGCCTTCACATGCTTTTTTTACAATAATTTCTTCTTCTTCTTCTTCTTCTTCTTCTTCTTCTTCTTCTTCTTCTTCTTCTTCTTCTTCTTCTTCTTCTTCTTCTTCTTCTTCTTCTTCTTCTTCTTCTTCTTCTTCTTCTTCTTCTTCTTCTTCTTCTTCTTCTTCTTCTTCTTCTTCTTCTTCTCCTCCTCCTCCTCCTCCTCCTCCTCCTCTTCTCCTTCCTATTCATCTAATAGAAGACAATTGAAAAAAAGGCACCATTTGCGAAAAAAACAACAACATCTTGGCCAGATGGCTTTAATGCACACAATTTTGTTCTGCTCTTTCACCATTTTTTCTACATTGAGGTTGTGTGAATGCTATCCAGAGGTGGTATTCAGCAGGTTCTGACCAGTTTTGGAGAACCGGTAGTGGAAATTTTGAGTAATTCAGAGAACTGGCAAATACCATGAATGGCCCTGCCCCCATCTATTCTCTGCCTTCTGAGTCCCAGCTGATTGTCTGGGTCTCCTTTTGTTGCCCCGCAGAGGAGAATGAAGCTGGAAAGCAGGTTAGTGGGGTGTGGAGGGAATGGAGATTTTGCAGTATCCTTTCCCTGCCATGCCCAAGCCACGCCCACCAAACCACACCCACGGAAACAGTAGTAAAAAATTTAAATCCCACCACTGACCTAGATGGTTGATAATTTCCACAGATGAGAGAGAGAGAGACAGAGAGACAGAGACAGAGAGAGAGAGAAAGAGAGACAGAGAGAGACAGAGACGCAGAGAGAGAGATATTCAATGATTAAGTGATCGAGTGGTTGATATAGCTGCCTATCTAACATATATGACTGTAGGTGGTTTATAATAAACTACATACAATATAAAAAATAAAGCACATAACAGATGGGCTTCATCCAACCAATTATCCACACAGGTTACACCAGCCTCAGGCACAGTTTTTAAGACCTTATGAAAGGCCAGCAGGAACAGGATCAAACCATCCTCTGGGTGATGTCACAGCAGAAAAAAAATCTACTTCTGAGCCTCACCAGCCAACACTCCCTAGATGTGATGGAACGTAGCCTGGATTCCCAGGAGGCAACGAGTGCATTCCAAAGGAGCAAGAGATGACTTCATTCAAATAACTTAAATGTGATAGAAAGAGGATGAAGACATTTCCTCCCTAATAGTTCCCAGAATAGTCTACTTCACTTTGGCAAGATTTTGTCTATCATTGCAAAATATGATCAGGCAACCTCAGAACTCTGCCAATGTTCATCAATGTGAACATGTTGCTGAGGGCCTGAGTGTGGTCACCTAATGACAGGGAGCCCACAGGCATTACAAAGGTATTATAAAATGATACTAAGAGTTAATGTGATCTTGATTCTATCCCTCTGTTAATGCAGCCTAGAACTATGTTGGCTTTTTTGGTAGCTGCAGCACACAGCTGGCTCATATTAACTGATTGTCCACTAGGACTCCAACATCTCTCTCAAAGTTACTACTATTGAGCCAGTCCTTAAATTGCAATAGTCCAAATTTATAAGCCGGTGTTCCAGGGCAGAACATTTGCAAGGGATCTCTGATCTCAGATCATTGTTTCAACTCACAATTGCACTATAAAATTATTTATTGCAGCTTGCAGCCAGTTAAATCTAGCAAAAAAATTTCAACCGAGAATAGTGGCCATTGGCATTGGTGGTGCAAATGTACATCATTTTTTAAAGAAGCAAACTAAACAGATTTTTTCCAAGATTTCTTCCAGTCATGATGGCACAGTGGCTACAGGCTAATTCTGCTCACTGCCGGCTGCCAGAAGTTTGACAGTTCGATCCTAACCAGCTCAAGTTTGACTCAGCCTTCCATCCTTCTGAGGTCAGTAAAATGAGGGCCCAGATTGTTGGGGGCAAGATGTTGACTCTGTAAGCCACTTAGAGATGGGTGGAAAGCCCAGTGAAGCAGTATATAAGTCTAAGGGTTATTGCTATTTGTTATAACTCTGACATTAGGTTGGTTTTCTTTTTTTTCTTTCTTTTTTGATAGGAAATGCATTTTATTTTGAAAACTTTTGTTTGTACAAAATTAGCATAATTCAGAAAGGTAAAAAAAAGTTGCTTTCTTCTGAACATTATTACAGATTTATAAAAATGCAAAAAAGACAAGTACATTTGTTCCAGTCTGTTCAATGTGAAGAGTGATTTATTTAGCAACCCTGGTTTACTTATTTTCTTATGTTGAGGTATTCACTGTAGAGTATTGCGACTGTTGAGATGAGAAACAACTGACCGTTGAATATACAGTCAAGATTTTCCATTCAAAAACTAGTTACATATCTAGTTTCCCATCCTAAGCAAAACTAGAAAATTCAGAATTAGCAGTTTAAGAAACATGCATGCGGACCGCAAAGATGATCATCTAAAACTAATGATACAGAATGATAATATTACAGTTGATAATTCCAAGAACAAAACTTTCCTCTGGCAGCTTGGAGTTCAATCTTCTTTTCTTTTAAGGGTTCAGAGATCAGTCTGATCAGCAAAGAGGACTGTTAAATTGTCCTTTTCAATGGCTTTCATATGTTCCCATAAGACACAAAAATAGGAAGCAGCACCTGACTGGCAGATACAAAGGCAGAGGTAGCCATTTTGCATAAAGGCTTTTAAGGCAAAAGGTTGATAAGGAAGAACTGTTTTTTTTTTAAACAACCCGTTAGGTTGGGTTTCTATTGCCCACACCTATTTGTGCAATGCTCACATGCTAAGATCATATAATCCCTTTAATTCATGTTGGCAAAATCTCTCTGAAGCCTGAGAATTTCAGAGAGGAACTTTAAATAAAGCTTGGTTCCTGACAGATTGCAATGGCATAGAAACCTGCTCCTTCAAAATAAAAGAACCTTGATAGGATAGTATCAATGGTGGGATTCAATTTTTTTTTACTACTGGTTCTGTGGGTGTGGCTTGGTGGGCATGGTAGGGGAAGGATACTGCAAAATCCCCCTTCCCTCCCCACCCCACTAACCTGCTTTCCAGCTCCGTTCTCCTGTGCAGGGCAACCAAAGGAGACCCAGCCAATCAGCTGGGACTCAATGGGAGGCAAAGGAGAGATGGGGTTGGTGGGGCCAGTCAGAGATGGCATTGGCCGGTTCTTCAAACAGGTCAAAATTTCCGCTACCAGTTCTCCAGAACTGGTCAGAACCTACCGAATACCACCTCTGCTTCTAGTGCTGCTGAAAATGTTCATACAGAGAAATCCATACAAAGAAGCCTGCAGAATATGGTCCAAATGTTAATGATGGTGGCCACAGCACACATGAAAAAGTCAAGAGAGTGGTTGCATCACCCCCTCCAAAAAAAGACCACTGTTTCGATATCACTGTTGTGGCTTCTATCTTTGATCGTATTCTGCAGAAAGGGTTGGGTCCATGAGGAATCATGGATCACTTTGTAAAGTGGCCAGATCTGACACCCAAATTGGTACCCGATCTGCCACAAAGACAAAATGCAGACAAAATCTGGGTTGTGTTCCCTAGGCTCTACAGAGGAATGATTGAATCTGTCATCTGCACCTCTATAAATGTCTGGTTTGGCTCTGCAATCCAGCAAGACAGACACAGACTTCAGAGGATAATTAGGACTGCAGAAAAAGCAATTACTACCAATCTGCCTTCCATGGAGGACCTGTATACTGCAGGAGTCAAAAAGAAGGCTGTGAAAATATCTATAGACCCCTCACATCCTAGATATAAACTGTTTCAACTCCTACCCTCAAAACGATGTTATAGAGCACTGCACATCAGAACAACTAGACACGAGGGGAGTTTTTTCCCAAATGCCATCACTCTGCTAAATAAATAATTCCCTCAACACTATCCAACTACTTATTAAGTCTCCACCACTATTACTATTAATCTTCTCATCGCTCCTTATCACCCATCCCCTCCTACTTGTGACTGTATGACTATTTCTTCTATCTATCTATCTATCTATCTATCTATCTATCTATCTATCTATCTATCTATCTATCTATCTATCTATCTATCTATCTATCTATCTGTTTTCTTATGTTTTCGCAGGTATTTATATGTGTCTGTCACATATTTTCTTATATTTTCACGGGTATTTATATGTGTCTGTCACAAAGCCTGAAGATGGCAGATGAGATTCTGCTGAAACGTTGTTATAATAAAAACACAAATATTACGTGGGAAAATACCCGAAGAAACCTAAATATCACACATATATATATGAAACATTAGGACAGGGACGGTAGGCACATTGGTGCGCTTATGCATGCCCCCTACAGACCTTTTAGGAAAGGGGTGAGGTCAATATTAGACAGTCTAAGGTTAAAGTTTTTGGAGTTTGGGGAACAAACCACAGAGTCAGGTAGAGTATTCCAGACATTGACCCCTCTGTTGCTGAAGTCGTATCTCCTGCAATCAAGTTTGGTGCGATTAACCTTGAGTTTGTATCTATTGTTTGCTCTTGTGTTGTTATAGTTGAAACTGCAGTATTCATTTACAGGTAGGACATTGCAATGTATGATTTTATATACTATACTTAAATTGGACCAAAGGAGGAGGAGTTCTAGATTTTCTAGGTCTAGAATTTCGAGTCTGGTGGCATTAGGTATTCTGCAAAGAGTAGAGGAGTGGAGAACTCTTCTTGTGAAATATTTTTGGACTTTCTCAACTGTGTCAATAACAGATACGCAATGTGGGTTCCAGACTGATGAGCTGTATTCAAGTATTGGTCTAGCAAATGTTTTGTATACTCTAGTTAGTAGTATAATATTAACAGAGAAAAAGCTACGTAAGATTAGATTAACAACTCTTAACACCTTTTTGGCTTTGTAGTTACAGTGGGCTCTAGCACTTAGATCATTAGAGATGAGTACTCCAAGATCCTTGACAGAGTTTGGATCATCAGTAAGGTCTTGACTATTCAGCCTGCATTTTATTTTCTGATTTTTTTTTTTGCCAATATGTAGGACAGAGCATTTATTTGTTGAGATTTGAAATTGCCATTTGTTTGACCATTCTGATACATAGTCAAGGTCTTTTTGAAGGGTGGCAGTATTGTCTGTGGTCTTGAATAGCTTTACATCATCAGGAAAGAGAATGCAGTTGCTCTTGATATGATTACAGAGGTCATTGAAAAGACTTGGTCCTAGAACACTGCCTTGGGGGACACCATTATTGACAGGTACAGAATTTGATAGGACGCTCCCAGTTTTGACCGTTTGTTGTCTGTTTGACAGGAATGCTTCTATCCAGTCATGCAGGTGGCTAGAGATACTGTAAGATTTAAGTTTCAGGAGTAGTTTGTCGTGTACCACTGAATCAAAGGCTTTACAGAAGTCTATGTAGTTTGTGTCTATTGCTTTGCCCTGATCGAGTTGTGTAGTCCATATGATTTTGCAGTGTAAGAGTTGTAGATTACATGATAGTTTTTTCCTAAAACCAAATTGTTTATTAGAGAGTAGGATGTTTGTTTCTAAATGGAGGATAACAGATTGGTTAATAATTGATTCCATTTACTGGTGATGCAGCATAAATAGATTGGTGTGTAATTTTCAACTAGGCTGGGGTCTCCCTCTTTGAAGATGGGGATGACCGTGGCATGTAACCATAGTTTTGGCAATGAGCTGGTCCTGAAAGATTTTTCAAAGATTATGTTTAGAGGTTCTGGTATGGCAGTGGATAGCTTTTTTAAGAAGTATGCACATATTCCATCTGGTCCAATAGATAGAGATGATTTTAGATTGCGCAGTGGTTTTTCAACAATGTCTTCTGTAAAATTGATCATTGTAGTTGTCTGTAGTTTGACTAGGAAATAGTGGGCATGGTTTACAAATACTGAGCCAAAGAATGTGTTAAAGAGGTTGGCTTTAATGGTGTCGTCATTGCAGTCTTTACCATTAGGTCCTTTCAAGAGTGGGATGGACCTTGAGTCTTTTAGTTTGTTGTTTACAAAATTGTAGAAAGCGCAGGTGGAATTGGTGTGTAGAAGGTTTTCTTCTTGTTTAATGTGATAATTGGTGCATTCAGTTTTTATCTGGTGACATAAATTTTTGTATCGGCTTTTGAAGTTGGCAACGTGACCAGATTTGTTTTTCCGCCAAAGTGATTTCTTTTTGGATTGAAGCTTCCTTATTGTTTTGGGTAATTTGTTTTTTCTGGTTTTGGGAGTTGTTAATGGTACATATAGTTTGATGACTCTTTTGACTTCAAGTAAAAATATGTTGTAATGGTCTTACATACAGTATATGGCTGTAAAAGAGAGCAGACTTCCCTTTGATAAAAAAACACGGAGCAGCTGCATGTGCTGTGAGTGGTGACACAATTCTGACAGCCAAAAAAGAGAGAACTTTTATGAAGAACATCTTCAGTCTGGAAACAGCCTCAGGTAACTAAAAGAAGCAGAATAAATGATGATAAATAAGGGGAAATGATGCAGAGTTTTGTCTGGAACTACCACTGGTGAGAAGTCACAGAATCCAGGATTTAGTCTGGCAGAACTGGAGTTACCATGGTGCTTAACTTTTATTTCCTTTTAATGTCAGTTCACAGCAGAAAACCCTTCCTTGAAAACTAACCACATCTGCATTTCTGCCCCCCCCCCCCCAAGTTTAGAATGATGGCTTAATTTTATTCTTGCTCTGTGCTCTGTCTGGGCATTTGTCCTTGAGGCATTTTACAGACTTTTTTTTTTTTAATAATGTTTTTATGGCATTGATATGCTCTTTGTGGTAATCGGTATTTAAAGTGTGCTTTGAACTTTGATCTGATGTGAACTGCTGGCAAAAACCCATACGGCCATATAAAGGGCTTTCTTAAGTAATTTGGGCCATATTCCCTTTTGGTTTTAAGGTAAACTTCTTTTCTGGTGAAGTGGTGGTGGTAGATTTTTCTGTTTTTCATTTTTATTTTCCAGAACAAGGATCTCATTTAAAATATTGGCACAGCCTTCTTTTGTCTGTATGGATTTCCCACAGATTCCTTATCCAAAATAGAAACCATGTTTTTCTTTTATATAAAAAAATATGCCACAAAAAAGTACTAAAGGGATGACAATCCTTTACAGGCTAACTAGCCAAAAAAGAGAGAGAGAGAGACCAATGACATAATTTAATAAATAAATTAGGCTGTTTGTTGCTTAGCAAAATTATTTGATTAGAGTGATTTGAATAACCGATTGATTGATTTTTAGTAATAAGTAACCTTACTTTTGATTTGTTCTCTAACCTATCAATTAACATTTATTAATTACCAACATTCATTAAGTAACTGTCTACCTATCACATTAACTAGCTATTGTAATTGTTTAGTGTACTATTCCAATTGACCATGCCAGCCAAAAACTCCAAACCAATACAAAAGAAAAATATCTCTACCAATGACCTCCCAGACTCCTGCACATGTTTCAGATGTCTTGAAACCATCAATGAAAGCAAAATTTTCATCAAATGCCGCCTATGCAACAATCTAGCCCAGAGGTCACCAACCTTTTGGGCCTCAGGGACCACCAAACTCATAATTTTAGATCCTAGGGACCACTAACCGGTTCTGTGGGCATGGCCTAATTTGTGGGTGTGGCTTGGTGGTCATGTGACTGGCCGGGCATGGCTTGTATGTAAATATTATAAACATTTATATAAATATTGAATTTTTTATTTAAAAAAAGAGCAACTTTTACCAAAAATCAGGCAAAGCAGGCAGATTGAGTTGCTCACAGAATCACAGATTCATTCAGAGATGAGGCAATTAATGGTTAAACCCGGCAATCATGAGACATGGAAACAGGGTTTTTCCTCGGGATGAATGCCCCGAACCGAAGTCCAAAGCACTCTTTTATTTAGCAAAAGCAAGATTACACAATATCAGCCAAGCAATAATAACACAAAGTCAGTTCATTCCGTTACTTCTTTGTTCCAGATAAGACCACATTCCTGGCTCTACATGAAGCAAACTCCCTGTTCCAGCAGCCAAGGTCAGGTTGCACGTACTGATCTTCACTTTCACCAATTAAGTATGAGTTGAATATGTCATAACACATTGAGCATCATTAATCAGAACAATTAATCCCACACAGAGATCTATCTATCTGCCATTGGCTAGCTTAGTCTGTCACATAAAATTTGCTTGCAAGTAAACTCATAACTTTTGCTAGCCAGCAAACTTACAAAATTAACTCACAATACACCATGCATGTAAATATTGAACTTTTTATTTTAAAAAAGAGCTACTTTTACCCAGAATTAGGTAAAGCAGGCAGATTGAGTTGCTCATTCAGTGATCTATCTATCTGCCATTGGCTAGCTCAGTCTCTCAAATTTGCTTGCCATGAATCTGCACTGAATTTGCTTGCAAGCAAACCTTCAGTCCTAAGGGAGGTTTGACTGTGCTGAGCCGAAGATCTAAAGACTAGCTAGAAAGCAAAAATTCAAACATTTCCTGCTTCCTAGCTAAGATTTACTTCCAGCACAGCAGAACAGATAATGGTCGGAAAAAGGAAAAATAGCAATTTAGCAGGCAATTTTACCGGGTAAGGAGTGAGTGGGTGGGGAGGATTCCGGCGGGCCCTGTGGGCAGCGCAGCCCTGTGTTTCTGCAGAGCCTGGATTAATTGCTTTGTGGGAGTGCTCTGGGGGTGAGATTTCTCTGCGGCCCACCAAAATTTTCTCATGGCCCACCAGTGGGCCGTGACTCACCAGTGGGCCGTGACCCACCAGTGGGCCGTGACCCACCAGTTGGTGACTGCTGATCTAGTCCACCCTGCCTGCTTAAACGCAAACAAAAGCCTAGCTGATACGGTTAAAAATTCAGATACATTATTTTATCTATGTCCATCATGTTCTCCTAAGCTAAACAAACTGAGTATCCTACCTGACAGAGTTGAAAGCATAGAATCACTCATTCACTCAATAGAAGAATGCTTAGCAACATGTTTTAAAACAACTATACAAGCAAGCCTAATCTCTCTTGAAAAAAAAATACAGCACAGATAGTACCTATCAGCAAGTGAGTACCTATCAGCTCAAAAACAAATCCCACAACAACCACAACCACTACCTCAACTACAATCACAACTAAAACCAAAAATAACCACCAAACCACAGCCACAAACAATTACAATTCCTTCAAAATAATTCCACAAATAATATCCCCTTACTCATCAAAGACATCATGGAATGTGAACAGAAATGTCCAAATGCCATCTTATTTGGTTTCGAAGACACCAACGAATCAGACGACATCACCAAAGTTCATGATATCATAAGCAACTCAAATACCACAAACATCTCTCCTGAAGATATTATTGAAATAACCAGAGATGGCCCTGGGTGCAAATACAATGATGGCACTGTGGCCCCAAGATTTTGTAGAGTTGTATGCAAAAATGAGTCCAGCAAACACATATTCATTCATACAATAAATGCCATTGCAAAAACCAATCCCAACCACAAAAAACTTCGCTCAAGAACAGACTTATCCATACTGCAAAGAACTCCGCACAGAACTCAAAAACCATCTAGACAATGAAGAAAAGGACCTATACATTGACTACCGAGCTGATTGCATCAAAAGAAAGTCACGCAACCCACAACTCTGCATCCAACCCCACCCCATCCAATCCAATATCACTCAAAACTAGGCACGCATGCCCCTAACTACCTCTATTCCAATCACAACTGGCCTTAAATGCAAGCTACTCAATGCAAGAAGCCTTGTAAATAAAATACCTGAATTTCTCCTCTTACTAAATATGGCTAAATTCGACATTATATTTGTCTGTGAAACATGGCTCAACGCATCTCTCCCTGTCTCCATTACCACAGTAAGAGACTATCATGTTTACCGATCAGATCGTGAAATCCATAGAGGAGGTGGTGTTGCTATCTTCTATAAAAGTCCCTACATCTAAAAAACATCCAAGTTACCCAGGAACTTGCTATTCCTGAGACCATTGTCTGTGAATTGTCCTTGAATATCACATTTCGGTTCTTACTATGTTACAGAGCCCCTGATTATGACATCGAACATGCAAACAAGCTAAATACACTACTAACATGGGTAGCATCCTGCCCACATGCTTTTATCTTTCTTGGTGACTTCAATCTACCTCATATTAAATGGACCCTTAATGAATGTATAACTGAACCCACACATACAACCTTCTACAATGCAGTAACAAATCTGGGACTAGAACAACTAGTAACCAACAACACTAGACTTAACAACTGCCTTGATCTCATCTTCTGCAATAGTTTGAATTCAATTTACGGAATACAAATTAAAGAACCCTTTTCCAACAGTCACCACAACATGATTGACTTTTGTCTCAATATACCTCCAAACAAAAATCATCACAACGATGGAATCCCCAATAATAACTTCAAAAAAGGCAACTATAATCTTATAAACAACGATCTCTTCATCACTTGATTGGTAATTTCTATTCACTGGATGCAATACTGTAGAAGACCATTACAACATATTTTTACTTGAAGTCAAAAGAGTCATTAAACTATATGTACCATTAACAACTCCCAAAACCAGAAAAAACAAATTACCCAAAACAATAAGGAAGCTCCAATCCAAAAAGAAATCCCTTTGGTGGAAAAACAAATCTAGTCATGTTGCCAACTTTATGCCACCAGATAAAAACTGAATGCACCAATTATCACATTAAACAAGAAGAAAACCTTGTATGCACCAATTCCACCCGTGCTTTCTACAATTTTGTAAACAACAAACTAAAAGACTCAAGGTCCCTCCCAACCATGAAAGGACCTAATGGTAAAGACTGCAGCAATGACAATATAAAAGCCAACCTCTTTAACACATTCTTTGGCTCAGTATTTGTAAACAGCAATAAATCATGCCCAGTATTTCCTAGTCGAACCACAGACAACTACAATGATCTAATACATATCGATTTTACAGAAGACATTGTTGAAAAAGCACTACACAATCTAAAACCATCTCTATCTATTGGACTGGACGGAATATGTGCCTACTTCTATTCACTACCACAGCCGAACCTCTAAGCATAATCTTTGAAAAATCTTTCAGGACCAGCCCATTGCCAAAACTATGGTTACAAGCCACGGTCATCCCCACCTTCAATAAAGAAGACCCCAGCCTAGTTGAAAATTACAGACAAATCGCTTTATGCTGCATCACCTTTAAAGTCATGGAATCAATTATTAACCAATCCATCATCCTCACTTAGAAACAAACAACCTACTCTCTAATAAACAATTTGGTTTTAGGAAAAAACTATCATGTAATCTACAACTCTTACACTGCAAAAACATATGGAGTACACAATTCGATGAGGGCAAAGCAATAGACACAAACTACATAGATTTCTGTAAAGCCTTTGATTCAGTGGTACACGACAAACTACTCCTAAAACTTAAATCTTACGGTATCTCTGACCACCTGCATAACTGGATAGAAGCATTCCTGTCAAACAGACAACAAATGGTCAAAACTGGGAGCATCGTATCAAATTCTGTATCTGTTAACAGTGGTTTCCCCCAAGGCAGTGTTCTAGGACCAACTCTTTTCAATGATCTCTGTGATCATATCAAGAGCAACTGCGTTCTCTTTGGTGATGATGTAAAGCTATTCAACACCACAGACAATACTGCTATCCTTCAAAAAGGAAGTATCAGGATGGTCAAACAAATGGCAATTTCAAATCTCAACAAATAAATGCTCTGTCCTACATATTGGCAAAAAAAAATAAAATCAGAAAATAAAATATAGGCTGAATAGTCAAGACCTTGCTGATGATCCTAACTCTGTCAAGGATCTTGGAGTACTCTTCTCTAATGATCTAAGTGCTAGAGCCCACTGTAACTACATAGCCAAAAAGGTGTTAAGAGTTGTTAACCTAATCTTACGTAGCTTTTTCTCTGGTATATTACACTACTAACTAGAGCATACAAAACATTTGCTAGACCAATACTCGAATACAACTCATCAGTCTGGAACCCACATTACGTATCTGATATTAAACACAGTTGAGAAAGTCTGGAAATATTTCACAAGAAGAGTTCTCCACTCCTCTACTCGTTGCAGAATACCTTATGCCACCACGCTCGAAATTCTAGACCTAGAAATCTAGAACTACTCCGCCTTCGGTGCGATCTAAGTGTAGTATATAAAATCATACATTGCAATGTCCTACCTGTCAATGAATACTTCAGCTTCAACCATAATTACACCAAACTTGATTGCAGGAAATACGACTTCAGCAACAGAGTGGTCAATGTCTGGAATACTCTGACTCTGTTGTTTCTTCCCCAAACCTCAAAAA
This sequence comes from Bungarus multicinctus, assembly GCA_023653725.1. Lineage (NCBI taxonomy): Eukaryota > Metazoa > Chordata > Lepidosauria > Squamata > Elapidae > Bungarus > Bungarus multicinctus. The sequence continues at coordinate 96,484,973 of CM042844.1, forward strand.
CTTTAACCTTAAACTGTCTACCATTGACCTCACCCCTTTCCTAAGAGGTCTGTAGGAGTTGTGCATAAGCGCACCAACATGCCTACCGTCCCTGTCCTATTCTTTCTTTTATTTTTTTTTTGTATTTTTCTTATATGTATCCATCTTTCATAATTATTATCTTGCAAGCAATTGACAAAAATAAATAAATAAATCATTGCTTTCAGAGTTAGCTCCATGTGAGTTCCCCAGAAAAGCTTTTATTCCTTTCTAATCTCCTAACCTTGTCAAGCAAACCTGACTTCAGCCAGGGGTGAAAACACTAATTTGCTTGTTCCTCAGGAATTCTGTCACTCCCTCATTACAAATCTCAGCTTCCCAAACCTGATTTCAGGCTCAGATTCTGTAGATTCTGAGATAAATCGACAAGCACCATCTCACAATATTCATGTCCAGAATAGAGTAGAGTAGAGTAAAGTTGAATAAAATAGAATAGAATAGTATAAAATAGAATAGAATAGAATTCTTTATTGGCCAAGGGTGATTGGACTCACAAGGAATTTGTCTTTGGTTCAAATGCTCTCAGTGTATATGTATGTATGTATGTATGTATGTATGTATGTATGTATATATGTATGTATATGTATATGTGTATATATATATCATTTTTCTTATATGTATCCATGTATTCATAACTATGTTTTTACTTATAACTATTATCTTGTAAGCAATTGACAAATAAAAATAAATAAAAAATAAATAAATATCTTAGTTCTTGTTTGTTCTAACCGATCAATGATCAAACTTGGCCTTCCTAATGGCTCTCCTGTCTTTTGCAATTTGATGACCCTTCCTGTTTTTAAGGGACAGAAATGAAAGAAGGCAGCTGTGGCTCTGTGACAGAAGTTTCACTTTTTTTTAATGTGCATAACATAGAATAACAGAGTTGTCAGGCACTTTGGAGGACTTCTAGTCCAACCCCCTGCTCCAGCTGGAGACCATTTCAGAAAAAATGGTGGTCCAAATTCTTCTTAAAAACCTCCAGCGATGGAGCACCCATAACTTCTGAAGGCAAGCCTGGTTAATTGGTTAATTGATGTCACTGTCAGGAAGTTTCTCCTTAGTTCTAGGTTGCTTCTCTCCTTGGTTAGTTTCCATCCGTTGCTTCTTGTCCTGCCTTCAGGTGTTTTGGAGATTAGGTTGACCCCCTTGTCTTTCTGGGAGCCCCTCAAATATTGGAACACTGCTGCCATTCCCCCGCCCCCACCATAGTCCTTCTTTTCATTAAATTAGACATACCCAATTCCTGTAGTTGTTCTTTGTATGTTTTATCCTTCAGCCACCAGACTGGATGGAAATCCCTTTCTCCTCTCTCCTATCTGATGAATGCATGAGTGACCATGTGACCACCCATAGATGATGGATCAGAGGTGGGTATTCAGCAGGTTCTGACCAGTTCTGGAGAACCAGTAGCGGAAATTTTGAGTGATTCGGAGAACCAGCAAATCCCACCTCTGACTGGCCCCGCCAACCCCATCTATTCTCTGCCTCCCATTGAGTCCCAGCTGATTGGCTGGGTCTTCTTTTGTTGCCCTGCACAGGAGAATGGAGCTGGAAAGCAGGTTAGTGGGGTGGGGAGGGAAGGGGGATTTTGCAGTATCCTTCCCCTGCCATACCCATCAAGCCACGCTCACCAAGCCACACCCACAGAACCGGTAGTAAAAATTTTTTGAATCCCACCACTGTGATGGATGGATGGGTGGGTGGGTGGATAGATGGATGAAAGAAAAGAAGCTAAGATGGATGGATGGATGGATGGATGGATGGATGGATGGATTGGTGGAAGGATAGATAGATAATAATCTGAACTATTTTTATCTGATTGGAAGTTCTGAGGGTTCAGCTCAAGTCTGGATATATGTTAATAAGAAGTTATACTGGACAACATCTTCAGGATTCCATAACATCCTCACTTTGCAATCCTATCTTATCTACCTACCTGACAAGAAGCACCGTAGACAATGTTTAAAATGTGTTTCCCTCAGTATACTGATGAAACAAGATTCTTGGGACATTTTTGTGGAGTATGCCATTGTGAAAAGGTGGCTCGCTCGCTCGCTTGCTGAATATGTTATATGAACCCAGGTGGTTTATAAACTTTGGTATATGGCTTAGGGGTTGTATGAACCTGTACAATTTTCACCCATGCCATTATTCAATAAGCAATTAAAAAGCTAACCATGGGTTATCACAATATGTGATTCCAGCTCTTTTTCCTGTGTGAAGCCAAATGAAGATGTTGTGGTCTTAAAAAAAAAAACCTTTGGGACAAGGAATCATAAATAACTTTATTTTTAAATCCTGTCATTCACCAATGCAGTTGTGGTATGAATGATAATTTAGTATGTGTCTTGGCATTTTTAACAGCAGCTGCCCCTTTTTGAAACTTAAGTCACTTACACCACCAAAATCTTTTTTTTTTAATTTAAAGCATCATTTCAGGATGTCTCATTAGCTTACCCTTGCAATGTCAAGAACTATATTCTTTTTTAATCCTTTGCAGGCACGGGATGCTGCTATTGGAAGAAAAGCATCATTTGGATACCTGTAATTCCATGCCCCAGTGCAACATTTCTGAGTAAGTACTGTATCGATGAATTTTCTTTGCTAAGACACCATCTAGCTGCAATTTTGCACAGTGATGGAAATGAAATTTGTCAGGAAGTCTTCAGGAGCCCCTTTTGTCCTCCTTTTTTGGGCTGCTCCTTTCTAATCTAATTCAAACCAAAAAGAGGAAGGGGAAGAGGAAGAAGAAGAAAAAGAAGCAAACATTTTCTGCACGAGCCTGTCTGGTCCTGATTTAAAGGCAGTCTAAAAGGAACATAACAAAGATCAGACAAAAAGTAGAACAATGCTCCATCTGTGGCCTCGGCTGTTCCAGTAGGGATGTGATGAGTACCCTAAAGTGGTGTTTCCCTCCACTCCCACTGTGCAAGGATGGAGGAAATGCCGTTACACCCTGGCAAACGTTTCCAATTGCTTGTAAAATCAGTTGAGAGAGACTTATGAGTTGATTTATGAGAGATTTATGAGTTGCCACCACTCCCCACCCTCTTCAAATCAAGCTGTTTAGGGTTGCAGTCCTCTATCGATGGAGACCAGAGACAGTGATAAAAGAAAAAAGTTTGGTGACAGCTCAAGCCCTTAGTTGTTCAGCTAAAGGTGGGTCACATGTGTTTTCTGTGACTGGTGTCTGCGCCCACTAATATTAATTGGGAGATCGACGGTATTGGCGTTATGACGAGGGGATTCCCTAACAGCATGATGTAACAGGAGTAACAGCATGACCGTTACAACTTCTGGAAATGTTCACAGTTCCAGTTGTGCTTAAAGTTTAAATGATTGGGCTCTTGACCCTTGAAGGCCCTTGTATCAACTATCAGGGTTATGTATCTATGAAGCTTCTCAGTCATTCAAGCTTCAGTCGGCCAAGTCATCCAGTTCCAAGAAGATCCCATGCCGATTTTGTCAGAGTTTGCAGCACATCCGACCAGCACGCAAGTAAATAATTCTGCAGGATTCTTCCACATAAGAAAAAACTTCTTTTATGTACAATACCATACAGTAGAAGTCATCATACAAAATCAGGAACACCGAAGCAATATTTTTAGCAGCAAATCATTACAGAGTAGAGAGATACAGAGGCCTGGTTACAGAGGACAAACCAACTCTTATATACAGTTCAGCAAGTCTAAGCCATGCCCAGACTCCAAACAGTCTCTTATGGTCCCATACAGACAAATATTATGTTTCTGTTTCCAAACAGTCCCCATTGGCTGACCTGTTACCATGTCAATTCAATTCAATTCAATTTAATCCAATCCAATTCTAGTCTAGTCTAATCTAATCTAATCAAGTCAAGACAAGTCAAGTCAAGTCATTTCAAGACACTCTATTCTGTTCCATTCCATTCCTTTGTCCTCTCCCTTTTTTTGAAGATTACACAAACCCAAATTTGCTTGTTCAAGAGGCAACTGGACTTTCTGGTTTTTCTTTGAAGATGCTTTGCTTCTTATCCAAGAAGCTTCTTCAGCTGAAGAGAAAAGCTGGAGAGCTGAAGAAGCTTCTTGGATGAGAAGTGAAACGTCTTCAAAGAAAAACCAGAAAGTCCAGTTGCCTCTTGAAAAAAAAAAAACACCTTTGGGACAACTATGGCCTGGATGTCTGAGAATCTCTATAGATATTTATCTATATATCAAACAGACGTAGCCTAATGTAGTTTATCTTTTCATTAGCAGTCTTGAGATTGACATGTCCGTAGAAAACATCAGCTAGTTCTTCCTTCTTTTTTTTATGAATCTGCATGTGAGATAGAAACAGAATTTCCAGAGATGGAAAAGATGAACATCAGGCAGAGGCTTTAAAAGCAAAATTAAGACTAAGGTGTTTACAGAAGTCTAATGCATGCTTTTAACCTTTTCATTCTAAAAATGGAGGACCCCCACCCCCCAGCACTTTAGATAGTAAATCTGTGATCCTTGCCAAGTATTGCTGACCTGTTTTCCAGCTCCTCATTTAATAATTAAAATCAAAGCAGTGTGTTCCATAGTTAGGCTGGGGCATCATAACAGGCTCTTGATTTTGCCCCTTGATGAATGGACTGGACTGTCTCTAATTTGTCACGATAAAAGCCGGCAACTTTGACACCAACTGGGAAGAGATTATATTTGAACAGCTACTTAAAAATTAGCAAACAAGGCATCGCATTCAGCAGGAATGCTTTGAGTGTCAAATTTTGTGCAAAGGAGAGGCTCAAATTGGCCTAAGGCAGTCCCATGGATTCCATGTTTACTCAGAAACCAAACTGTTTGAGTTGGAGTGGGCCTTTTCCTACAAGTACATATGAATGGCATTCCAAATTCAGCTACAAAATAGCAGCATAATAAGAACATAGAATAATAGAGTTGGAAAGGACTTTGGAAGTCTTCAATCTCCTATTTGAGTAGGAGACCCTATACCAAGGATCTTCAAACTTGGCAAGTTTAAGACTCAGAATTCATCAGCTAACGTGACTGGAGGAGGAATTCTGGGAGTTGAAGTCCACAAGTCTTAAAGCTGTCAAGTTTGAAGACCCCTGCCCTAGATCAATACCATTTCAGACAAATAGTTGCCCAGTCTCATTTTGAAAGCCTTGTGATGGAGCTCACACAATTTCTGAAGGTAAGCTGTTCCATTGGTTGATTGTTCTCATTGTCAGGACATTTCTCCTTAGTTCTAGGTTGTTTCCCTCCTTGATTAGTTTCCATCCATTGTTTCTTGTCTTACTTTCTAATATCTTGGGAAATAAATTGACCCCCTCTTCTTTGAAGGAGACCCTCAAATATTGGAACAGTGCTATCTTGTCTCCCCTAGTGCTTCTTTTCATTAAACTAGACATATCCAATTCCTGTTCTTCGTATGTTTTAACCTCCAGCCCCCTAATCATTTTTATTGCTCTTCTCTTCTTTCTTTCCAGAGTCTCAACATCCCTTTTTTGTACTGTGGTGACCAGAACTGGATGCAATATTCTAAGTGTATAATAAAAAAATGTATCTAACTTCAAACCAAGAGCCACCATGAATGTTGACACCCTGGAATTTCTCAGTCAAAGTTGCATAGACTCCACGTAACTATAGAGATTGCTTTGTGGTGATCAGAAGATTGACCTACTGCTAAACCCAGGAAACTAGTCATATATATGTCATTTCAGGAGTTTTTAAAACCATTGGGTTTTTCTCCCCTTCTTGCATTGACTTGACTGCATTGATTCTTGACTGCTCTTTTCTCAACTTTGAAAGTCAGAGATATCTGTTCCATGTTTACAAGGACAGCTCTGTCTGCCCTGAAAATAATTGAGTCTTGCCTCACCAGCTTTAACCCTGATCTCATGAGATCACCAAATTGTTTTTTGGCAAAGTTTAGAGCCTTCACTCATCATTCTATTCTTCTACATTTCCATTTATTTCGCTCCATTTTCATGTCCATCTCTCTTATGTGCATCTGTGTGTGCTTTTCTTAATAGGCACATTCTGAATATCTTAATCGATACGTTCTAATGGGATGTTGGGAAGCGCCCAGCCAGACAAAGAGGAGGGATCAAGTGGGGAACTAGCCTTGAGTCTTTGCGCAGCCACAAAAGACTTAAGCTGAATCCCATCCAGAGGTGGGTATTCAGCAGGTTCTGACCAGTTCTGGAGAACCGGTAGTGGAAATTTTGAGTAGTTCGGAGAACTGGCAAATACCTCTTCTGACTGGCCTCACTCCCATCTATTCTCTGCCTCCCATTGAGTCCCAGCTGATCGGCTGGGTCTTCTTTGGTTGCCCTGCACAGGAGAACGGAGCTGGAAAGCAGGTTAGCAGTGTGGGGAGGGAATAGAGCTTTTGCGGTATCCTTTCCCTGCCACACCCTCCAAGCCATGCCCACCAAGCCACACCACACTCACCAAGCCACACCCACAGAACCAGTAGTAAAAAAAATTAAATCCCACCACTGATTCTGTCATAAGTTCCATGGAACCTTACCTGTATGTTCCTAAGGGAAGGCAAGCAGTGGGGTCCTTGGTGCTCTCTGAGCTTGGTGATTTTCTGGAAGACTTCATTACCCAATGAGGTAACATCATCAGTGTGGCAAAGAGTTAGGGTAGATTCCTGCACTATAGGTAGACCATAATAAAGTAGTCAATTTGAATCTTAGATCTGGTTGATAACACCTGACATGCAAAAAATTAGAAAAACAGGAAAGGACATGGAAACTTTCATGAATTGGAATAGATTGGGCAAAAAACATCATCAATTTATACCTGGGATTGCTGGTGGCACATATATGAAACATCTGCAAGAAAACAACCCATCTCAGAGAGCACCAAGGAGGCCACGGTTGAAACCTGAGCAACAAAGATTCTCTTTTATTGTTATATTAGAGATGATTTCCATTTGGGAACTCTCCTTAGAAAATGATCTTGTGGAAAAGCAAATCACAATTTCACAGCTGGCATTACACCAGCACGTCCTTAAGTCAACTAACAATTTATTATATAAGGACATTGCCAGGAGGTGGTTCGGGTTTTTCTTCCGGATGTTCTTGCCATAACTCAAAGGAGCTGGAGGGAGTCAATGTAGGATATTAAGGACAAGATGAAGCATGCATTCATTACATGAAGTTCAATAATGAATCATGCTAGCTAATCTATGTTGGTAAATATAATTTCTATTATTACAATCATATTCTGGTGTGAGAGAGAAAAAAGTTTCTTTCTGCTATTAAAGAGAAGGGAGAAAAGGGAATAGATAGACAAGGGGCTTAGCAGCATCATTTCTGATCAATATTGGGATGAAAAAAAAGAAAAATCAGAGATTGCCAAGTATGAGAAGGAAGGGAGGTGGGAGGAAGGAAGGAAGGAGGGAAGAAAGCAGAGAGAAGAGGAAGAAGGGAGGGAGGAAGGGAAGGAGAAAGTTACTGTCCATTATTTCTTAACAGAACAACAGAATAACAAAGTTGGAAGGGACCTTGAAGGTCTTCTAGTCCAACCCTCGGCTTAGTCAGGAAACCCTATTCCATTCGAGACAAATGGTCATCCAATTTTGCCTTACCTTCTGGGGCTTTGGAAAACAGGTTGACCCCCCCCCCCTCTTCTTTGGGGCAGCCCCTCAAATATTGGAAGATGGATATCTAGTAATGCGGGAACCTTCTTGGCATCCATGGTGAGCCATGGTGGCGCAGTGGTGAGAGTGCAGTACTGCAGGCTACTTCTGCTGACTGCCGGCTGCCTGCAATTTGGCAGCTTGAATCTCACCAGGCTCAAGGTTGGCTCACCCTCCTATCCTTCTTATGTGAGTAAAATGAGGACCCAGATTGTCGGGGGCAGGATGCTGACTCTGTAAACTGCTTAAAGAGGGCTATAAAGCACTGTGAAGCGGTATATAAGTCTAAATGCTATTACTATCTTCCTTCCTTCCTCCTAAAGATTGACTCAGCCTTTCTTCCTTCTGAGGTCAGTCAAATGAGGACCCAGATTGCTGGGGCAAGAGGCTGACTTTGCAAACTCCTTAGAGAGGGCTGGAAAGTACTGTGAAGTGGTATATAAGTTTAAGAGCTATTGCTATTACTATCACTTCTGAGTTGTCTACTAACACTTTTGATTCCTAGTCCCAAGAAACCTTCGAGTCCCTTGGGCCGAAAGGAAAATGCTGGGTGATAAGAGATCCCTTGGGCAGGGAGTTGGACTAGATGACCTACAAGTTCCCTTCCAACTCTGTTAATCTGTTAAAGATAGTAACATCTTCGGCTCCAGCTGGAGCCTCTGTGTCTGCCCCTCCTTTTTCCTAGCACAGGAAACAAGCAGCAGCAGAAAGCTAACATCATGTGCTTAGCACACTTTAAAGGGAGTGCTGGGATGGTAGGAAATCCTCTTTAAATAAAATCAAAGCTGTGTAACAGGAAAGAAGGGGTGGGGGGGAATGTGTTAAGGAGAGAGAAGCTATGGATTTTCCTGACAGTGACAGCTTCATGTTTATGTATTTGTGGGGGGGGGGGGGGGAGAAGCCCCCACAAGGAAGCAAGATAGCAAAGCAAAGACGTGCTAATTTATTCCCAGATCAAATAAAAGAACACTGGTGCAGGGTCTCATCAGAGCCACTGATTACTTTAGGTGGAGCTAATATAATGAGCCTTATTAAATGAAACACCCTCTCTAAAAGGGCATTCGCCGTCAAAAGGAGTTTAGCATAAGTCGGATACATTTTCTGAAGCATTTCGCTGCTGGTTTGGGAAGCCTCTGGAAGCTGGCTGGGAATTTCTCGTGTCACACACACACACACACACACACACACACACACACACACACACTTCTCCTTGCCAGTGTTTTTCCACTCTTAGCTCTTGTTGATACAACTTTGCAGATGGATTTTCCACTGCTGACCCAATCAATTCCTTTACAAATGGCCAGGGCTTACCGCTGTTTCCTCCAGTGCCCGGGGGGGACGGGGACGGACCCCACCCACTCACAGCAAACGGTCCTTTGGAAAAGCTGTTTGTTTTGTCAAAAAGCACACTGAGGTTGCCAACCAATCGGAATAGAGCTGGAAGGGATCTTGGAGGTCTTCTAGTCCAACATGCTACTCGAGCAACAGATCTTAAACCCGTGTTGGCGAATCTATGCCAGGTGTAATGGAAGTGGTATTATTTATTTATTTATTTATTTAATTAATTAATTAATTAAACTTTTATACCGCCCCCTCTCCCAAGTTGGGACTCGGGGCGGTGTACAGCATAAATAAAAACAATACAATCAAATAGAAAAATTTAAAATAGATTTTAAAAGATTTAAATTGATGGCTGAAGTTAAAAGTTAAAGTTAAAGTGGTATGCAGAGCCATTTCTCCTGGCACTTGAGAGGTCGCCTGGAAGAGGCTCACTGCGCATGTGCGTGTGTGCCACTGCCTGACCACTGATTGTTAGGTATCTGGCACACCTGCGCAGGGCACGGAGGGAGGTGCACGGGAGATGTGCGCGTATGCGCAGATACGCTGCACGCAAGGGGATCACATGTGCATGCGCAGGTACGCAGCACAAAAGGGAAGAATCATGCACGCATGTACAGAGACACACGGCGCGTGACGAGGAAATTGCATGCACATGGGCAGACACTGCAGTGTGTGAGGGGGGATAGCACATGCGTGTGCATGGGGCGTTGGGAGCCCAGCACATATTGCCTTCTGGGTGGTGGCACGCGAGTGCATGCAAGCTGAGCACGCACGCAATTATCGGCACGGGAACCGAAAGAGGTTAGCCACTACTGCCTTATACCATTTCAGACGAGCGACCGGCCAATCTCTTCTTAAAAGAAACCAATGGATGGAAACTCATGAAGGAGAGAAGCAACCTAGAACTAAGGAGAAACCTCCCAACGGTGAGAACAATCAACCGGTGGAACGGCTTGCCTTCAGAAGTTGTGGGTGCTCCATCACTGGAGGTTTTTGACAGCCATTTGTCTGAAATGGTATGAGGTCTCCTGCTTGAGCAGGAGGTTGGACTAGAAGACCTTCAAGGTCCCTTCCGACTCTGTTATTTTGTTATTCTGATATTCTGATAATTTATGCTTCTATTAGATGGCTTTTTCCCCCACATAGTGATTAATAATAGTGATTCACAAAAATCAAACCACTTCCTTTTGATTTTCTTTTCTTTTTACAAGTAGAGGGATTTGTGCTTTCGACATGCATAGTTTGTTTCTGCTTAAAGCATACACACAGAACCAGTGAGTTGGCTGGAGATTGGCACTGCCCCCAAAAACAATGCTGTGGAATTTTATTTGAAAATATGTCCCAGGGGAGCCTCCCTCCAGAAAAATAACACTTGCCCCACCCAAAGAGCTAGTTAGTACTTCTTTTCACATTCTTCCATACCTTTAAATGGGGCTTCTTTTTAAAGTTCCGTGGAAAAGTTTGACTTAGACTTAGAGTAACTGTATTGTCTCTTTGAATGCGGACTAATTGGCACAGATTAAAATGAAATTTAGTTGCATACAGCTCTCAAAGAGTCACCACCTCCAATATACACTACATAAACACGACAAAATAAATAAATACAAAATTATGGATATACCCACGTATATTATATGACACAGAGAAACAACACAGTCTAGTTCAGATGCATACATGTACATGATGAGAAAAATGAATCTTGTGAGTTTATCAGATGGATGGCATAAGGAACAAAGCTGTTACAGAATCAGATAGTCCTATTATAGATACTTCAAAGCCTCCTCCCAGAGGGGAGCAACAGAAACAGACCATGAAGTGGGTGTGTGGAGTCTCTGACAATGCTTCGAGCTCTAAGCACATAGTGCTTATAAGAAGTATCCTGAATAATGGGAAACAAGCTTCCTATAATCTTCTCTGCTGTCCACACCGCTCTCTCTGTAGGGACTTTCTATCAGAGGCACTACAGCTATCAAACGAAACAGTGATGCAGTTTGTTAAAATGCTCTCCATTGTGCCCCTGTAAAAAGACCTCTGTCTAAAATAATAGATAATCTCCAATGCAAACATTTACATTGTGATAGTCACAATAACTGTTATCAATGTAGATTGATTCAAATAGTTTATTCCTAAATTCTAGACTGACCCATGCTCAGGCATAGCGATGACTGTACACAGATTTGTATGAAGCCAAGACAGCGGTAGGAAATAATGGGAGAGTCAGTCAAAACTAAAGTATGTATTTTCTTTGTGGTCTGTCTTGTCAACAAAGAGAACTAACATTCTCTTTAGCAATGAAACAGTACATTGTCTTTTTGATGAGGACAAAAACTGGGTCAGCAGATGATGTAATTCCTTGAAATCTTTGGTTATTTCTGTTGGTGAAAAGCTGGCTTTCTGTACAGCCCCATATCTAAATGTTCCAGGCAAGCTAAAGCTTTTTAACTTCCAGAATATCCAGCTGAATCTAACTTTTTAAATAAACCAAACAATAGCAAATTACTCAACAGGTCCACATTGAACAAAGGGGGATTGTTGATGTTACCTTGGTTTCATAATCAGAGGGGAACTTTTGAAGATAACATGGGGAACAAGGATGTCCTGAGAATTTTGAGGCCAGTTTTTTCCAACAATCACTCAATCAGAATAGAGATGGATGGAATCTTCAAGGTCTTATAGTCTGGTCCCCTTTGCAAGCAGGAGATATACCATTTCAGACAACTAACTGTCCAGTCTCTTCTTAAAAACCTCCAGTGGTGAAGCACCCACAATTTCTGACAGAAAGTTGTTCCATTGGTTAATTGCCCTCACCGTTAGGAAGTTTCTCTTTAATTCCAGGTTGCTTCTCTCCTTGATTTTCCATCCAATGTCCTCTGGTGCTTTGGAAAATAATTTGACCCCCTCTTCTTTGTGGCAGCCCTTCAAATATTGGAATATTGCTATCATATCACCCTAGTCCAGTGGTGGCTAATCTTTTTGGGCTCCTGTGCCAAAAATTGTGTGCATGCTTGCATGCTCATACTTGTGTGCCAGCACCCAGAAGGCAGTGCATGTCCCCCTATTCCCCCTACACATGCAAGTGTAATCCCCACCCGCCCATCCCCACTGTCTCCTTATCTATACTGTGCCTCACAGCTAATTTTTGGCCAGCTTGAGGCCTTTTTTGGCCTCCCAAAGGATTGAGGAAGGCTTCTGCAGGCTTTGCAGGCCAAAAACTAGGCCCATTTCATTTCGTCACTTCTGGTATTTTCAGAAAAACAGGAAGTGTTGAAACAGGGCTAATTTTCAGCCTGCAAAGTCTGCAGAAGCCTGCAGAAATCTTCCTCAAGCCCTTGAGAGGCCGAAAAAGGACTCAAACTGTCCAAAAATCAGCTGTGAGGTGTGCACATGCTCAGTGAGTTAAGTTTGCTTGCAACTCGTGTGCCGGCACAAATGGCTCTTTGTGCCACCTGTGGCATGCATGCCATAGGTTCACCATCATGGCCCTAGTCCATCTTTTCTCTAGACTGGCCCTAATTCCTGCAACTGTTCTCCATATGTTTTAGTCCCCAGGCCTTTACTCATCTTAGTTGCTCTTCTTCACACTTTTTCTGAAGTCTCAACCTCTTTTTTGTAATGTGGTGACCAAAACTGGATGTAATTTGCTAATCCACTTTGCTGCAACTGTTATCAAAAATCAGTAGAGAATTGTGGGACTACGTTATATGTAAAATGTAACTGTTATTTTTCTCCTTGTCAAATATCCAGGTCCATAAATGGTATAGTTACTTAAGGAGAGGTGACTAATGGATGAACTCAACAAGTGATTGATAGGCAAGCAAAGAAAGCATCTGGAGGTCCAGTTTAGTATTTTTGGACTTCAATAACTTCTCCCCCATTAAGAGAGATCAACAGGTCTGGGAATTTCATGGGAGACCAAAGCACCAAAATTGCTTTTTGTAACCTGATTTCTATAGTTCCTTCTTTTAATCAGATGTTTTTTTTCATTCCTACAAAGAATGGGAAAAAAACACCAAGATTTACACTAAAGGCTTCTGGTTATGCTCAGTGGTGAGATTCAAATAATTTAACAACTGGTTCTCTGCCCTAATGATTGGCTGGTTAGGTGTGGCTGAACAGTCATGTGACTGGGTGGGCATGATCAACTCACATCCCTCACCTTGCCCAGCCTCTCCTTGTCCTGCCCAGCCCTGCCTTGACTTCTCCTCCTAGCCTTGTAACTTTGGGTGGCTGGGCAAGTGGCTGGGCACCAAGGTGAGGAGTGACTGAGAGAGGAGGGGGGGAGCAAGGCAAGGCCAAGTATGGCAAGGCACACTATTCAATCTGTTTGCCAAACTGCACAAAAAGTTAGCTACCGGTTCTCCCAAACCAGTGTGAACCTGCTGAATTTCACCACTGGTTATGCTCCATAGTCTGAACCAACCACACTGACTGCCCCAGAGATAACAGCCTCTGTTCAATAATTGTTAGGAAATATGTCCAACAATAGAGTCTTTCGCTAGAAGTTCCCTAAAGATGGGCTCCAGCATCAGTCCAAAAGCTTGGAAGACAAAACTTCTGGTTCCTGTGGCAATCCAAATTGGATCCTGCAACATTATCCTGGGACATGTATATTCATCTTCAAATTCAATTTTGTATGCTCTGGCTTCCTGTCACCTATGAACCCCTTGACCACTAGAGTCAATGGGCATAAACATAGCAGAGGATTACATATTTTTCCTCCTTTACTTGTCTAAAACAGCGGTCACCAACCGGTGGGCCATGATAAAATTTTGGTGGGCTGCAGAGAAATCTCACCCCCCAGAGCACCCCCCCCAAAGCAATTAATCCAGGCTGTGAAGAAACACAAGGCTGCTCAGCCCATATGGCCCGCGGGAACCTTCCCCGCCCACTCACTCCTTACCTGGCAAACTTGTCTGCTAAGTTGCTATTTTTCCTTTTTCCGACCATCATCTGTTCTGCTGTACCAGGAGATTTAGATTAGCTAAGGAAGCAGGAAATGGTTGAGCAACTCAATCTGCCTGATTTGGGTAAAAGTTGCTCTTTTTTATAAAAAATTCAATATTTATATAAATATTTATAATATTTACATACAAGCCAGGCCCAGCCAGTCACATGACCACCAAGCCATGCCCACAAATTAGGCCATGTCCACAGAACCAGTTAGTGGTCCCTGGGATCTAAAATTATGAGTTTGGTGGTCCCTGAGGTCCAAAAGGTTGGCGACCCCTGGTCTAAAAGACTCGTATCTGTAGATCTCATGTATCCTTTAGGTGCAATTATATTCTTAGAGTTTTCATAATTTTCTTCCTCTCTCAAGTCAGGTGCTTTTTTTTTTCTTTTTCTGACTATCCTGAGCAGCTCTGGTACTTATCGGTAGAGATGTACAGAAAAAACCTCAGAGAAGGAACTTGACAGCTAGCAAAACATTGTTTAACCTTGAGAAAAGAAGAGAAAGAAACACAAATTAGCTTTGCCTTCACCCTCTTTAGAATAAGAGGAAGGGAAGGAAAAAAACTTGTCAGTGCTTTCAAAATTCTGTTACTTTAGTCCACTGTCAATAAATTAGATTTCCAATTTTTCTCTCTGAATCTGCTTCTTCTCTCTGATGAAGGAGAAGACATAGCAGGCTCACAGCTGTAGATAGCCTCAAGTTACTCACGCTTTAATATCACCATGTGTTTTTTTTCCTAAAACTTCCATCTCTTTTTTTTTACCCAGGCAACCAGCAATTTCAAACATACTTTTATGTTCCTAATTTTAGTGCTTCTCACCTTACATATTCTTCCTGATGTAGAAACAAATCTGTAACAACAAATCTTGGTGAGTCCAGAGAAAAGAGAGATTTATAATTTAGGAAGAGAGGGAAAGGTTTCTCAGTTTTTGGTTTCCATCCCAAAATCATGCCATATCAATCCGCAAAACGAACCACTTGGTCACTCGGCATGACTACTTGTGAATACAACAAGCAGAAGACACTGTTGAGATGTGAATCTACAGAAGACAGTTGCATTCTGTGAAAATATTGCTGAAAAAACTTATGTAGCACCAGTTCTGTAAGAACAAAAGCAACATAAATTAAGAAGAAGCCAGAGGAAGATCTGGAAGACATAAAGGGCACATTTTAACATGGCTCCCAACTAGTCCAAACTGAGAACCCACATACAGCAAAAAAAAGTTTGGAAAAATTATGGGGAAATTTCAGCGGAGTAGCATGGTTTTTGGAGTATGCTTTATATATTGCAATGATGAACAAGAAACTCAGCATTGCAACTGAATTTACAGCTTATGCAGGTTCTTTTCTGGAGATGTTAAAGCAAGAGGAAATCCAAAAAGGAAATTATCAAAAGTTTAATGTCTTTGTAAGACCACACGTGGAATATTGCATCAAATTTCAGTCACCAGGATAAAAAATAGATCTTGAGACTCTAGAAAGAGTGCAGAGAAGAACAGCAAAGATGATTGGGGACCCAAGGTTAACATATATGAAGAACAGTGGCAGGAACTGGGTATGTCTAGTTTGATGAAAAGAAGGACTAGGGGTGATATGATAACAGTATTCCAATATCTGAGGGGCTGCCACAAAGAAGAGGGGGGTGTCAACCTATTCTCCAGTTCAAAATACTCAGTTCAAAACACCTGTTTACTAACAATAAGACTCAACAACACAAACATGGCCTTGTGCCAAAACCCAGAAGTGAATGTTACATCTCTACATTTACACCAACACCACAATTACAGGCCTGAATAATTTACTCACAATATTAGAGACTCCTTGGTTTCCACAGTGGTACATGTCACCATTTATCACCTACTGTTCCACAGTCAATGTTGGGCAGGCAAAGGATATACTAAGACCCAGTCTGCAGGGATTGTTAATTTTTTCTTGATGTATCATTGTGATCTTCCAGGATTCTCCATCCTGGACCGCAGGGTTACAATGGTGGAACACAGGTTTCACCTAATACAAAGAGTGGTAACTAAATTATAAGATATTATAAAATTGAGAGGACATCCGGCTCTCTCAATTCCTGGCAAATAGATTGGGAAGAAATGGAGATAGTGACAGATTTTACTTTCCTGGGCTCCAAGATCACCACAGATGGGGACTGCAGCCAAGAAATCAAAAGACGCTTGCTCCTGGGCTAGAAAACTATGGCAAACTAGACATTATACTAAAAAGCAGAGACATCACTCGGCCAACAAAAGTGCATAGAGTCAAGGCTATGGTTTTTGCAGTTGCAATGTATGGCTGTGAAAGCTGGACCATAAGAAAGGCTGGGCACCAAAGAATGGAGGCTTTTGAACTCTGGTGCTGGAGAAGAATCCTGTGAGTCTCTTGGACTGCAAGGCAATCCAACTGGTCAGTCCTAGAGGAGATCAACCCTGACCGCTCTTTAGAAGGCCAGATCCTGAAGTTGAAACTCAAATACTTTGGCCACCTAATGAGAAGGAAGGACTCACTGGAGAAGAGCCTCATGCTGGGAAAGATGGAGGACAAAAGAAGAAGGGGATGACAGAGAATGAGGTGGCTATATGGAGTCACGGAAGCAGTCGGCGTGTGCTTCAATGGACTCCAGAAGATGGTAGAAGACATGAAGGTCTGGAGGAATGTTGTCCATGGGGTCATGATGGGTCAGACATGACTTCACAACTAACAGCAACATTAAATTCCAGTCTACTATAGAAGGCTTAAACACGGATGATGGGTTCTTAAACCATTACATTGTTAATCAATAAAGAAATAGCCTCCTTTCTGAGTTCTTCCTCTTAGTCACTGTTGTCAACTTTTCATCTTGTTTCTTCCTTCATCATCTTGTGTCTTTGAAGTCTTCTAATAGTGAATCTGCTCTGTGCATCTGATGAACTGTTATCCTGTAAAGCCTCAGTCCAAACAAAGTTGATTAGTCTTGAAGGTTTTCCCAGACATCATATCTGTTTTGAAGGACAAAAGTTACTGAGAAGCACATTCCAGCAAGCAATCCAGTAGGCATATCAAAGTACTTTTTGTGGTGGATCTTATCTTAATATCTCACAGTATACCTTTTGTCTGGAGTGGAGAGGAAAGTATCTGTAAGTGTGGAGATAAGTCAGAAACATACCAGGCTGGAGACCACCATTAATCATGGTTCGGCTTTCTTCCAAAGTTATCAGTTGAATGGCTAAGTATCCACTAACTCTCAGAAAAGAAGGAAAAAAAATCAAGATTTGAAATTCTGGAATAACATCCTACAAAATGTTAGACTTCTTTGCACTGCAAGGGGAGATGGCAAATTATTGAGCTTAAGGAACCATCCTTTTCTGTAATAAAGCTTTTTGGAATTGGGTATGTCTAGTCTAGAGAAAAGAAGGACTGGGCTGACATGATAGCAGTCTTCCAATATCTAAGGGGTTGCCCCAAAGAAGAGAGGGAGTCAAGCTATTCTCCAAAGCACCTGAAGGAAGGACAAGAAGCAACAGATGGAAACTAATCGAGGAGAGAAGCAACCTGGAACTAAGAAGAAACTTCCTGACAGTGAAAACAATTAACCAGTGGGAGGGCTTGCCTTCAGAAGTTGTGGGTGCTCCATCACTGGAGGTTTTTAAGAAGAGACTGGACAGCCTCTTGTCTGAAATGGTATAGGATCTCCTGCTTGGGCAGGGGGTTGGACTAGAAGACCTCCAAGGTCCCTTGCAACTCCATTATTCTGTTCTGTTTTATTTTTCTGAGACTGTTCAACTAGTGGTGAAGAAGAGTTTCAGTGTCTGGAAAATGGAGATTTGCCATGAAGTCTTGTGGTTGCTTATGCTTTTGTTTATTTATAAATTCTAAGCTGACTGAAGAATGATTGGGAGGTAATACTAATATTGTCACATTATCACCTCCCTAAAGTAAATTTGCAGCCTTGAAAAACTGCTTCTTGAAGACCAGCTAATATGTTTTGGTGTCAAACTATCAGAGGGGCTAAAGGAGAGGTTTAAGACAAGGAAGAAATATACACGCCTGACTCTGAAGGAAGAGAAATCTTGGCTGGTGATTTATTGCATTGTACTGTTTACAGAGATTCTTATAACTTAATTATAGTCCCTCTTAAAATCTTCATATAGGCTAAGAGCAAACGTTAGATGGTTTTTCTCTATTATGGCTACCAAATTTTCTTTTTATAGTTTTTTTTTTCAATAAAGAGTTTGACATGCTTCTTTTGATTCTCAGGCAGTGATGTGACAACTTTGAAAACCAGAAAGAAAAGAAATAAAGAGAGAAGATGGACACATCCTGTGGGAATACATTCAAGAGGGGCCCAAATTATAATCAAACATGCATGATTAAAAACCAAGAAGTGTTTCAATCTTTACTAAGCTATTACATTTAGATGTATGGAGACTTTGAATGGGAAATGAAATCTTCTAGTAAATTGGAAGACATCCCTGAACTACAGATTGTAGGTGTCTGATTTTAGAGAACATGCAACTTCCAGTTTTGTTTGTTGATTTATTTATTGAAAAGATTAATATGGCTGCCTATCTTAATCAACTCTGGGCAACTCACAACAGCATTAAATCAGTGACTATAAAACAACCATAAAGCAATAAAATAATGAAAATAAAATAAAATAAAAACCCAGTGACTTAATTATTATTACAGTAGCTTCATTCTTCTCTTGTCTTCTCTTGTCTTCTCTTGTCTTGTCTTGTCTTCTCTTGTCTTGTCTTGTCTTGTCTTCTCTTGTCTTGTCTTGTCTTCTCTTGTCTTCTCTTCTCTTCTCTTCTCTTCTCTTCTCTTCTCTTCTCTTCTCTTCTCTTCTCTTCTCTTCTCTTCTCTTCCCTTCCCTTCCCCTTCTCTCCTCTCCTCTCCTCTCTCTCCACTTTTCCTTCCTTCTTCTTTCCTTTTCCTTCCCTTCCCTCCTCTCCTGTTTTATCAGTAAAAATAAACTCTTAATGGTCTTTTGAAAGAATATATATATATATATATTCATGGGTACAGGTATGCAGGTCTTGGTGTGTTCGGGTCTTTTCCTGTGTAAGATTGAGACTATCTGGGCAATGTTTTGACGAGATCTCAC